>CM057339.1:780250831-781450831 GCA_030015575.1 Agapanthus africanus | reverse complement strand
TACGATGAGGAAAATGACTCATCAAAAAACACTGAAGACTGTGTAGCAAGTTGCCACATGGTCTTCCTTTCGTCGTTATATGATGAAGAGGCTCCCTTAGCATCAGAAAATAACGCAGACGGACTGGAGGCAGAATCAGCACTAAAATCCCCGGAACTGCCAGAAGACCCAATCGATAGGCTGTTAAACGAAGCCTTTCAAAAAAGCAAAGTTGACCGAAAACGCGAGACAGCCATATACAAAAAAGCTAAGCGTCAGTGTCAGGACAAAGAAGCTGCGTAAGGAAGAGTCATAAAGTAATCCAACCAAACCAAAGCACACCTGCTAGAAATAAGAACAGGATCAAAACAGAAAAGCAGTTCGCCAAAACCCTGTCAATGGGGATGAAGCTTCCACCTCTCGTAAGGAACACTCCCGGGGTCATATGCCTCGATGGAGAAGATGCATGTCCAAACTATCTGCCTATATCATCGGAGGGTCACCCACCACACCGAGGAATGCAGTGCCTTCAAGAAGTGGTGGCAACGATACGTTGCCCATCAAAAATACTTCAAGAGGATGAAGCGCGAAGCTCGTGCTCGTCGAAGGCAAAATAGTGCGACAAACACGCATGAAGAAACGACTAACAACTGTCATGTGGTTGGTACCGGTCCGGAAGGGGAAAAATCCTAAGTTCTTACCTTCGGAAGAGATTCTGAGGACGAAATACCCCTCAATCCTCTCTTCAAAGACTCCACCTCCGAAAAAGAAAAGGAGGAGAAGAACTGTGATAATATTCAGCTGCGTAACCGCATGCTGTCTGAGAAGAACCTCGAACCTACAAACAAGGGTTCGAACAAAAAAGACAAGTGGAAAGGGATAATATCTGAGGAAATTGCCCTCGATGAAGAAGCAGTCAAAGAGCTCGCAGAAAGGGACCCGCCTAAGAATAATAAGGTGGATTACAACTTCCTAGCACATCTGAGGAAAATACCCTCGCAACTGAGCATATTGGATGCTCTCCTCCTGTCCAAAGAGGCAAGAGATTTCCTAATCAAGGCATTACAAGAGCCCGATCAGTTTCAAGCTTTCTTCGCAGAAGAGAAGATAAAGGATGAGCTGGCAGAGGTCCACACAGCTGACATTACATTCAGCAATGAATATCTCCTCCTCGGTACATGCGAGCATAATCGCCCGTTATATGTCACTGGGTACAACCACGATAGGAAAAATCCTTTTCGACAACGGATCCTCCGTTAACTTGCTCAATGTAAGAATGCTGAAGAAGATTTAGATGAACGTTCAGCACCCCTCCCAAGATAAAATTACCATCTCTGGGTTCGATTCACAGTCGTCACGGACGCTTGGTTTCATAATACTGATGCTGCACTTTGGGCTGCTCGTCACTGACATCAAATTTCATGTCATTGACGCCAAGACTTGCTACAACGCTTTGCTCGGCAGGCCTTGGTTACACGAGTACAACTTCATCCCTTCTACACAATATCAGTGTATGAAGTATTTCAAGGATGGCTCGGAGTACACCATCACGGGAGAGCAAAACCCATTCTCGGTAAATGAAGTCCGGAAATATGAAGATACAAAGTACTTCCTACCAGACTTCGAAGACACGGAAAGGTGTCATAAGCTGGGGGATAAACAGAACTTCGTCGCCACTATCCCAATCTTTGGGAGTGATACCGAGGAAGATGAAGAAATAGTTTACTCGGGGCAGCCCCAAAAAGAAAACAATAAGTCTGGACCATCTAATCCTATCTTGGTCTTTGGCAGCGACTTGGAGGATGAGGCAAACGCGGTGTTCTCCATCCGCCCGTCAATGCAAACTATTGTCGGAACAGATCAGAGTCTACAAATTACAATGGCTCCACCTCGGCATTACAAAGAACTTGATGTACTCCATACACACAGCGTATAAGAACTGCAAACTTTCTAAGTACCTTCCAGGCGAAGAGGTGAAAAAGTGATCCTCTTCTACCAATCTATGGAAAATAAAGTAGAGAAAGAAGTCTGGCATGGTGTCGATTTTGCACTCGATAGGCTTCAACCAATCCGTCTGCCAAGATACTATGCGGAGGGATTGAAAAGGCTGTTAATATGCCAAGGTGTACCCCTCAAAAAAACTGTTCGAGAAGTCCAATTCTACAAAATGATTTGGGATATTCCCGGGACTCAGCGAAAGATACCCAACAGGAAGATGGAGACAACCGAGCTCGGCTACGTTTGGTCTAAGAAACGGGAGCGGTTCCACAGTTGCCGCATCATAAACAGCTCCAGTGAAGGGGAAAATGCTCTTCCAAATGCTGTGACGTTGAAACAGAGCAAAATCCCGCTCTAAGAACGTTAAGTCCGTCGTTCGAAGAATAAATCAACAAGCTAATAAAAGAAGCTTGTCAAAAGAGCCGGGATAACCACAGCTGTGAAATGGCCATTTATGAAAAGGCCAGACTACAGCGTCTCAACCAGCAATCTGCGGAGAAAATACACCGTAATGCTCTTCATCCCTGTCCCAACATATGTTCTAGCGAGAAAGGAAAATCCTAAAGTAGAGGCAAAAACAGGGCCAAGAACGCAAGCAACGTTCGAAGACAACAAAATGGATCCAAGACACCGTGCAATCGAAAAAACTCGATTGGAGCCCGTCCTTTATAAAGAAGCTGGGTCGGGAATACTCTTTTCCCCAAGACAAGACAAGGAAAATATTCAATATTATCATGAAGCACCAAATGATGACGCTTTCGGAGTCTCGGCACCCCGAACAAATAAACGAGGTCCATCATCCGGATTATTGCTCCTACCACCGAGCAATAGGTCATCCCCATGAAAACTGCTTCACCTTCAAAGACTGTGTAGAAGAAAAGTATCGACAAGGTAGGTTTATGTTATCTGACAGCTGGAGGGTAACCCCATCGCAAAAGCATGAGCTAAAAAGGACCTATACCGTCAGGATAGGACCAGCTCAACATCAAGAAAAGAAGTGAACGCGTACTTGCCATATGATAACACTCTCAAAAGAGGGAGGGCACGAGACTATGAATGACCTATACAGGCGCTTCGCAAATGAAGATGAGGATGAGATAATCTCAAAGTTTCCACCAGTACCAAAAGAGCTGGAAGATGGGATACACACAACGGCAGACAACTTAAGAAAAATTGACTTAGGAACGGAAAATGATCCGAGGCCAACGTTCGTCAGTGAACTATTATCTGAAAAATAGGTAGCCACATTAAAAGACGTGCTCACGCAATATAAAGACTGCTTCGCCTGGAACTATTCTGAAATGCCCGGTCTAGATCCAAAAGTAGCGGTACATAAACTGTCCATATCGCCGGACATAAAGCCAGTCAAACAGGAGCCAAGAAGGATGCGACTCGAACTTGAGATGAGCATCAACGCAGAGGTCAAGAAACTAATCGACTCCAGCTTCATCCAAGAAGTTCAATATCCCGACTGGATCGCTAATATCATTCCAGTGATGAAGAAAAATGGGACAGTGCGCATCTGCGTAGACTATCGGGACCTCAACAAAGCTTGCCCGAAGGATGACTTCCCAGTACCTATTACCGAGCCGATGATCGATGACACGTCTACCTATGAGGTATTCTCCTTCATGGATGGATCTTCAGGATACAACCAAATAAAAATGCATCCAGAAAACCAAAAGCATACCGCCTTCCGAACCCCATTGGGCATATTCTGCTATAAAGTAATGCCCTTTGGTTTGAAGAACGCTGGTGCCATCTACCATAGGGCCATGGCAAAAATCTTCGATGACCTCATACACGAGATCGTCGAATGCTACATCGACGACCTTGTAGTGAAGAGCAAATTTCGTGAGGAACATTGGGAACATCTAAATATAGTGTTCCAACATTTTCGGAAGTATAATCTAAAGATGAATCCTCTAAAATGCACGTTTGGATTCTCCTCAGGAAAATTCTCAGGATTCATCATACGTCACCGGGGTATCGAAATCGATCCCTCAAAGATCAAGGCGATTATGGAAATGCCCACACCAAGGACCCTCAAACAACTGCGGTCTCTCCAAGGAAAGCTCGCATATATCCGGTGGTTCATAGCTAACCTTTCCGGAAAATGTCATCCCTACAGTCATTTGATGAAAAAGAGGACCCCGTTCGTCTGGGACCAAAAGTGCCAAAATGCACTAGACGAAATCAAGCAATACCTGCAAAATCCGTAGGTATTGACCGCTCCGGTTAAGGAAAACCCCCTTATCCTATATACAACGGCCCTTGAGGGTACTTTAAGAGAGGGTTATGTACTATTTGAGTCGAGTTCTCCTGGGGGCAGAAAACAACTATTCCCCCATCAAAAAGCATTGCTTGGCACTGATCTTCGCAATAACGAAGCTCAAACATTACGCCTTGGTACATGAGGTCCACCTCATATCGAAAGTGGATCCTCTCAAATATCTAATATCAAGGGCCATACTAACAGGAAGGCTTGCCAAATTGGCCCTCCTCCTGATGGAGTTCTCGATAACGTATCGTCCACTCAAAGCGGTGAAAGAAAAGGCCATCCCCATATGGTGAACGACACTTGTAAGTCCTCTCGACTTATAACGAGAAAATACTCTTGGAAGATCCTTACGACTTACAAGAGAAAACACACTTAGGAATCCCCACGATTCTTAAGGAGAAAATACACCTACGAGATCCTCATGACTCATAGGGAGAAATACCTTTATAAAACCCTTACGGCTCATAAAGTCAAAAGGCCTTAGTCGACAGGATCCTAATCCTGTTTGCTAGGCCGCCTTTGTTAAAATCAATAAAGGCAAATGATGAGTCGCTCCTGGTTATATTCCATTCATAGCGATGCTGATGCCTAAAAAGGTATCAAACTTCAAAGTCCTCTCACGGCAAATGGTGATTTACTCCTGGCAATATTCCAATCGTAGTGATACTGATGCTAAAATTGGTATCATGACCCAAGTCCCCAACTTGCAACAAAATCAGCGAGCAAAAAAAATGCATATGAAATAGCCGAAATGATGGGGAAACTCGCAATAAAAAATAGCGAGTAAAAAAACAAAAAAAACAGCCGAAATGTTTGGGCAACTCGCAATAAAAAAACAACGAGTTAAAAAAACATATAGCCGAAATGATTGGGCACCACGATAAATAGCTGAAATGATTGGGTAATCACGACTTTCGCGACATAAAAGCTGAGAAGATAGAGCATCACAGAAAGAAATAAAAAAAATGAAAATGAAACTTTTTCGCCCTGCAAGTATGTCCATATTGACTCTTGTATACAATCCATGGGCACAAATGAAAGAAAGGGAACCGTATTTTCCCACCAGGCTCCGTCAAAGGGAGAGTCAGATCTTGATAGCAACATCTACAGCCTAAAAATCGACTCGACATGCTTCTTATGCCAGCAAGGTGCAGATGTAACGTCAACAAAGACCTAAGGGTCAAATAAAAGAGAGTAATGGCAAAATTCTAGCACCAAGTCTTAACGGTACACATACAACCCAGAGACTATCCCGGCATTTCTTCTCATTCCAACAGGATGCAAACGCAACATCATCATAAAAAAAGACCCAAGAGTCAAAGAAAAAAATGGAGTAATGGCAAAATCTTAGCTCCAAGTCTTGACGGTATACATAAAACCTAGAGACTATCCCGGCGTTTCTTCTCATTCCAGTAGGATGTAGACGCAACGTCATCATAAAAAAAGAAGAAAGACCCAAGGGTCAAAGCAAAAAATGGAGTAATAGAAAAATCCTAGCTTCAAGTCTTGACGGTACACATACAACCTAGAGACTATCCCGGCGTTTCTTCTCATTCTAGCAGGATGCAGACGCAACGTCATCATAAAAAAAAGAAGAAAGACCCAAGGGTCAAAGAAAAAAATAGAGTAATGGCAAAATCCTAGCTCCATGTCTTGACGGTACATATACAACCTAAAGATTATCCCGGCGTTCCCCCCTCATTTCAGCAGGATGCGGACGCAACTATCAAATGAAATCCGAGCAATGGCATATTCATAACTCCGAACTTCGATTGCAATACATACAGCATAGAGGTCCTACATATGTCTACCCTACTTCAGCAAAGAATCGGCACGACATCGTCAAAGAAAAAAACGAAATGATGGCATATTCCTAGCTTTGGGCCTTGACGGCAACTCATATAAAGCCTAAAAGACCATTGGAGATCATCCCACCCCAGAAGGGTGCGGTTATGGCTCATCGGGGCTCCAAATTGAGCCGAACCTCAGGTGAAAAACGTCATGGAAAATTCCTAACGCTTGCTCTTCCGACGATAATATGACCTAAGAAGATTACTTGAAGATGTCTTGTCCAGCCCCCGAAGGGATCAGAAACAAGACAGTCACGGGGCTACTCGAACAGCGGCTTAAAGACTGCATATCAAGGGATACATCAGCCAACGCGATGGTACCACGGACTAAAACCCTAGTACCACAAACTTAACGGACCTCTGTCGTAAAAAGATTGGAGGTTATTTGCATACAACGTTAGGATAAGTTTGCCTGTAAACCCAAGGGAGGTAAACTAAAGATACTCCGAAATGAGTGAATAAACTACAAACTATGAAATGAGTACATAAACTAGAGACTCCAAAACGAGTGAATAAACTACAGACTCGGAAACGAGTGAATAAACTACAAACTCCGAAATGAGTACATAAACTAGAGACTCTGAAACGAGTGAATAAACTACAAACTCCGAAACGAATAAATAAACTAATTAGTGCTAAATTAAGACATCAAACATAGAGGAGCGCATGCAAAAAAATGTGTATTCTTTATTCATGAATCAAGATGTTTGAAAGATACAATTTATATAAAAAAAAGGGGGATACAATTCTAGCCTTTATGAGGGCGGGGCTTTCAATAAAATAGAAACACGTTCACTTTCTTGCCGCGGCTCCTCCTCACGCTCCACTATTGCAGCCAGCATTGCTTCGACTTGAGCCCGTTGTTGCAAGCACGAAGAAAGCTTCTCAGTAATTACCTGCTTAGCAACTTCGCAATCTCGCATTCCCCGCTCAGTAAAGTCAGGGTTCTGCCTCAGCGCCACTCCTTCAGAAACGCATTGTTAAAGATTTTCAAAGATAACTTGCAGTTGCACAGCATTCGCTTCGATCTGGGCACGCAATTGGCTGGATTCTCCAAAATCCGTCTCATGCTCCTTTTGCTTCAGATGCAACTTCTGCTCGAAGTATTGAATGGAAGCAGCATTTTGCTCGATCCATGCGACTAGTTGAGCCTTCGAGGATGATGCCTCAGGCGCAAAGCGTTTGTTCTCGATCTCATGGAGGCAAGCTTCAATTCTCTTACAGTAGTCAACCCAAATGCCGACTAAATCTTCATTGTGGAAAGTCACAAAGGTCGCCAGCATAGTGTTGACCTCATCCGCAAAGTCCGCAGCAGAAGTGAAAGCTTCGATATTAAGGTCTTCAATAAATTCGTTTAGCATCCGTCTGCTATTTGCCGCACCCCTGGAAGACTGACGCTTAGCGAAGGGCCCCGTGGGCATAGAAATGCAAGACTCAAGAGGAGCTAAAGCCGGTGTAGCTGCTACAGAGTAATACATGCACAAAGAAGGGTCAGGTTTCAACCTAAAAATAAAAAGGAATAATGATGAATGAGATCTAACATACCAATAGTCGAAAGTGGCAAATCAGGGAGCATAGGAAGCTCAGCTATTCCTTTGTCATCTCCCTCGAGCCGTAAGAATGTGGTCAATACGAGAAAAGCTTAGCAATAAAAATATTGCTCGTAAAAAGACGAAATAAAAAATGAAGAATATACTAACCAACGCCCGAAAGAGGGACGAATTCCGATTGGAAGGTGAAGTGTGAGCTTAACATTTGGCATATGCGGTCGAAAAGTACTCCTGCAGGATTGCAACAATATACGGTAAAGAAATTAATCCAAGAAATAATATCTATACTGAAACAAGGAAATGAAAAAATTTTACCTTCCGTCATTGAACCCGAGAGAACCCGGGGGGTACAAAAGAGATAGGTAGAGCAGAGACAGCCATGGCCACGGCTGACGGTGATTCTTCAATCAGCACAGCGTCAGGGCTTACCACGCCTATATTCGGAATAAAGGAGATTTCAGTGAATATGTCCAGCAGGACTGAGGACCCAAAAGTAATAACACGAGGAATACCTGACGGGGCAGAAACCATAGCGGTATCTGGAGCGCCACTAACTATGACGGCTTCCTCGATTTAAGGCCTTCCGTCGCATGCTGATACCAGGCAATGTAAGCATTCGAGGCCTTCTGGATATAACTCGGCTCACTGATCAGGAAATGAGACCCTGTATTCAGCCGCATAAAATGATGCGCTGCGTTGCGAACGCTCTCCTCTGTAGCAACCGGATCAATGAGAAACGCTTCAAGGGGAATGCCTTGGTTATAACCAGATTGCTGGGCAAAGCGATGTGGGTTATATCTCATGAACAACACCGAGGTATTTTGTCTGAATACAAGGAAACCCGGCCTGATAGAATACAAATGCGCAATCTCCCAGGCTCTCAAAGCAGAAGCTCCATCCTTGAAGACGTCGTGGAGCGGCTAGATCCCTTTGGAGGGCTCTTTACCAATGGTCAGAATCCTATCAATGAAGGTCATGCTGTCCCCAACCATGCGCGGACGTAGAAGCAATCGCCGAGCCTCTCACTGTGTTGGGTCTGGAGAAGAAGCATCGACCAATTGCATGACCCGAGGGAAGCCGTACCCTTCGTAAAATCTAGGCCTTTTATGCACGCCAAACGCACCCAACACGTGCATCTCAATCCAGGATGTGAAGTAGTGCAAGGGGAGATTTACGGGCTTCAAACCTGGCTGGGCGGTGTCGGCCGCTATACATAGGCCATGATACAAGTGGGCCAGTCCGGCAACCCCAACAGCCATACGCGTCCCCGCCGCGATGCGATGAGCCAGATAAAAGACAGATAGTCTCATGTAGCGAGGGTGCATTGGGAGCGCAAACCAGCTCAGTCACAAGCCAATAAAGCCTATGAAAAACGTTTCCTCATCAATATCCGAAGGGGCAATCTCTACAAAAGGGATGATGGGGGTATCCGGAATAAAAAAATGCTTTAAATCCGCCTTTGCAGTTGGCAATTTGTCCGAACCACATCCGAACGGATCATCGAGCTTGGAAAACTTTGTAGCTTTCTTCGATAGAACCTCCGGAAGAAGGAAACGGGTGATAAAGTCCGTAAAGCTAACTCCATGCCCCCCGGACTCCAGAAACAAGCTCTCGTAGATATTCAGCACTTTGATCAAATTAGGGAACTTGTGTTGGACAGCGTTTTCTGAGGTAAGGCCCATGACTACCGACTCGGTGGCAAAACGTACTCATCAAGAGGAAGTATCTCCTCGTAATGCTCCCTTCTGATGGGTAACCCAGAAATTTCTGTGAATTCTTCTAGCGAGATCGATACTTCACGGTCCGATAAAAGAAATGTGTGGGTCGGAATATTCCACTGCTCCAAGAAGGATTTAACCCACCACACATGAGAAGTGTGGTAATAAAAGAGAGACGCATAGACCGCCGGGTACAACTAGTTTTCAGCAGCAGCGACTTCTTGGCCGACAAAATGTAACGGGCCCACTGCAGATAACCAGTCGGATGTCGGGGGATCACTCCTATTATATAATCATAACCCCAAGGACGCGCTTCTCCTTGGCATATGCGACGCCCCAGAATATCTAGGACCATCGGAGGTTGGACTGGTATCGATGCCATGGAAGGTTGAAGACGAACTTCCGAGGTCCAATTGATCTCTTCCACTGCATAAGCGACCTGTGGAGGGTCAGCATAATGAATCGACGGGATTGGTTCTAATGGCACCGCATAAGTAAAGATGTGCCGATCTCGGATAATATAACTGTACCACGATCCCCATAGATGAAGAGACTTCTACTCTGGGTCGTAGTCCTGGATTAAAGCAAAGACTTCCCGATCCCTAGGTGCGTCGGCAAAAGCGCTCTCCGAACTGACATAAGGAAAAAAAGAATCGGAAACCATAGTACCTAAAAAAACCGTAGAGAGTTAGCGATTGGTATAATATAATTAACTGCAACTAAAGGCCTTAGCATTTTCAGTACACCCAAATCTGTACTCCATTATGGCATAATAAAATCACTGCAGTCAAAAAAACAGTGGGCCCTACAAAATCAAGGTGATGGCTCATCAATGATGAGATATGCGCCCATTGTGAGAATCCAAAAGGATTCTCATTAAATGAATAATCCTATTGAGCAGTGGAGTTCAGAACTCCAAATGTTCTCAAAAAACAAGCCCTGCAACAGATTCAAATCTGTGAAAAAGGATATTAGAACCCTATATATAAAAAAAATGGGGAATAGGAAAGGGGAATAAAATTCCCAAAAAGTTCAAAAAAATTCCTCAAAGCTAAACCTTGTAAGACGAAATGGAATTAAAATTTCTCAGATAATGGGATTAAATCCCAGAAGTCCCCCATGTTGAGAGATAGATGAGAAATATAATGGAATTAATTCTAGAAACCCTCAAAGAACAAGATCAATGATAGGGTAAAACCCTAAGAAGAGAACTGACAGGGATTTCAGATCCACGGTTTATTTAAAAAAGGATGAGAAGTTCTTCTTAAGATCTCTACGAGATCATTTTTAAAAAAAAAGAAGAGAGCCAAACTCTGTTAATGGGTTAAAAATCCAAAACAATAAAGAAGATTCTTTTAAGAGTTGAACTTTGGTCATGATCCTTACCAATTTTTTTACAGGGTTTAACTTTGAAAAAGTTCTGTGGACAGAAATCTAAGCTCTGAGATGAGAATTAAATTCTCAAGGAAGAAGAAGACTCAAGAAAGATGATGAGACAGCAGTCATTTCAAGGGCCAAAGGCTCTATTTATAGGATCTGAAGGGACGGTTAAACTCCGTAGAAGATCAAACGGTGGAAAAAGTGACACCGTTGCACTCACGTGTGAGCCACGTGAGAACAACGTTAGGGGGAATTTGTTCTCCCAATATGTAAACATAATAAAAAGATCTAAGCTCTGTTAAATTTTGTTGAGGCAGCGCCTCACGTGCCCCTCATAAGGGCACCAGCACCAACCCCTTAGGATTAAATTCTATGGTGACGCCGCACGTGAAGCTCACATGGGCGCCAATATGCAAAGCACAGGAGCGCCTATCATAAATAAGAATTTAATTCTTAAATGGAGCCTACGTGCACAACACTGAGCACCGGCACCCAAGTTTATATCAGGATATTTCCTTTAAAAAAATTGGGATACTCTCTGTTAAACAGAGGCGTTGGATCAAATATCCAATGGTGATCAAACAATAGAATTAAATTCTATTCTGAGGAATATTTTTCCTCAATCTTTACAAACAAAAAAATTTGTTCGCTGTAAAACAGAGAGCCCTTGGATTAAAAATCCAATGGTGATTAAAAATTACCGTTTGACAAAATAAATTCTGTATATGGAAAAGTATTTCCCCAACCTTGCTAAAAACAAGAAAATATATTCTGTAAAACAGAAATCCCTAGATCAAAAATCCAACGATGGGTAAAATTCCCCAAACAAATTTTGAGACCAATTAAATCAATTAAAATCTCTCAATGAGAGATTTTCTCAAAACTAATTAACAATTTGCCTCCACTGTATAAAGGACCCGAGACTTCAAGTCTCAGATAGAGAGAACCCCCCATAAACTTCCAAAAAAATACAAAAAGCTTTAAAAAACAACAGAGAATTTGATTCTCAACAAAAGAAGAAGACTTGTCTCCTCAAATCTCTAGGTAAAGAAAACACAGAGATCAAAATATCTCTTTTTACCTATCTAAGGGTTTAACCCTTCTCAAAGAACTTGGTTTTTTTTCTGGATCAGAGATCCACAAGACAAGTCTCCCACAAGTTGAGAATTTAATTCTTATCGGGAAGATCTTGTTCTTGAGAATCAAAAATTCAAAAAAAAGAACTAGGTTAAAAAGAAAGAAAAAAGAAAAAGAATATATGTTCTGAGAATTTAATTTCTTAGAAATTAGGGCATAAAGAACTTAGTTCTTATAAAAAGAAAAGAAGAATTTAGTTCTCCAATGAAGAAAAAACGATCCAAGGTCTTCAAAATAGAGATCTTGATGATCATTAATGGACAAAAATGGTATTAACAGATATTTAATCTCTAAAAAAGAAAAGAGCTTAGCGCCTCACGTGTTTCACACGTGGGTGCCCTCCCAATAGCGCCCAGCGCCTCACGTGAAATACACATGAGTGCTGAATAAAAGTGCTTACCACTTCATATACAACCAAAACGGCTGAGTGTTTAGCACTGATTAGCAGCGCCCGGCGCCTCACGTGCTCCTCTTGTGGGCGCCACACAAAAGTGCTTAGCACTTCATATATAGCCAAAACGGCTAAGTGCTTAGCACTGATTGGGCAGCGCCCAGCGCCGCACGTGCTCTTTATGTGGACGTCGTATAAAAAGTGCTTAGCACTATAACTGAGTGCTTAGCAATGATTGGGCAGCGCCCATAACTGAAGGCTTCACATGATATCCATGTGAGCGCCAGAGCATCAAACAAGTGCTTAGCACTTTTGCATAAAAAGGGGGGCTGAACAAACAAAGTTCAAATAGGTGCTTAGCATTTTTGAACAAAAAAAGACTGAGCAGACTAAGCCCAAATTGGCTAAGTCTCTTGCAGTTGAGCCCAAATGCTCTATTGTTGGACCTTAATAAAATTTAAGGATCCTTAAAATATTGCTAAGTTGATCTTAGTCTCAAACATGACTAATGTATTCTTAGTTAAAAAAATAAATTGGGCCCAAATGCTCATATGTTTAAGTTGATCTTAATCTCAAACTAGATTAACGGTCCTTGAACCAAACAAAAATATTTTTGATCTAAAGGAAAAATATAACTTAGGTTCAAAATTCCAAATCTAAAATATACAGATTTGGACTAATCCGCGCCCTACGGGCGACAACATAAACTAGTCTTCGTATACAATCCACGGGCAACCAAAATAAACAAAAATACACACGACACGAAGTGAACTGCAGGAGCAGGAGAAAGTGGTTATCGCAGCGCGATAACGTAATTAACTGCAGGGTCTTGCGCCTGCAGGGAAGAGCGTCCCCACAATAAAAAAAAACCTCACAAACGAGGGGGGATCTGATAAAGTCTGCTACAACGGTCGCATCTGTCCAAACCTTCGATACATGTGTTGGCTATAGTGCCCTCAAGTCAATTATTGGATCACAGGCACGTGATTGCAATGATTGAGGGAAGACCTATACCGGTAGAACAGTCTTACTCGAGATGATAGTATGCTATCTGATTTGTCTTTATCATCGTGTACATGTTTCAGGTGACATTACAGATCACTATTACATGTTGATAGAGCCCATAGGATTCTTGCTTGACTACCAGCAGTATGATGGCGATCATATACGTGAGAGTTGGATGGTCTATAAGCACATCCTTAAAGTTTCCCTAGACGTGGGAGTTTCGAGACTGGGCATCGATACTCCAAGAGTAGACTAGTGTATACGGATCGAGACCCCGACGAGGGGCAGTGGCCGGTCTCACAAGCTATTGGTGTCAGTTGGTTCACCTAAGATGTATACAGGTGCTCATTGGGTTATGAGTACACCGGACGGACTCGACGGGAACATGCTAGTTGGTATTATACCTATTGTCAGATAGCAGTTCCCTGGTGACATGTGTATAGGTTAGTCTATCGACCTGAGATCGTCATTTGTCTCATATGAGTTCTCACTGTGCTTTGATTACTACCCTACCACGGCTCAAAGGAGTCGTGCAAATAGGTTTTAGTTGGGTACAGTCCCGAGCCACATGGAAGCAGTGAGCGGATCGTCAGGGGATTCGTCTCTCCCGGTATTGGGGTTGATGTCGCGGTGTGCACGGGTGGCCATCACCAGAAATTCTCGGCCGGGGTAGACGAGAATTACCAATCTAAGATCGGTAGTTTCTCAGCTGGTGATAGGTTTCATGCCGAGACTAAATGTCAAGTTATTAGGGGTTTGAATTTATCCACCCCCCTAGACTCGATATGCGAAAATCATAGACGAACGGATCGGACTGTACGTATATTGTCACTATCAGGCTCAGTAGGGTTTCAGGATGAGTTTGCTCGCCGGCCTCCCTTTCGCTCAATACCTGGGTAGTCGTTATGTACAGCTTGTGCCACTGACGTGCTTGTGGTTAAACCCACTGCCAGCGTATTGACGAGTCTTTAGAGTCCCATACAGAGGGTTTCTCTGGTTCGGGCAAAACGTTGTAGGGGCCGTATGGTTTTATGGCAGGGTTCGATCATATACGTGCACTTGTGCACGGATAATGATCGTACGGATAATACTAGTGGGCTTTGGTTTAAGCCGGATCCCGGTATTATATTGTTAGATTATTTTCGTCTCGTTATATTCGTATTCAGTCGGAATACGGATGCGGGTATGTATATACGGATGAGGGGTAATCTTGTAATTTATTACTAGATCACTTTAGAAGATGCCATTTCATTTTGTTATTAAACATTTAGGGTTTTAAATGTTTATTGGTGGAAAGTGTGAATTATTGAATGGCTTTGGTTCATGCATGCCACATGGGTGTGACTCATGGTGGTGGGTCATGTTGTGACTCATGGTGGTATGATGAACTTTTGTTTGTGGTGTGGGATATTTGTTGTGAAGCTTGGGATATTTTTTCATGTGTTGTTTTCTTTAGTTGCTAGCATATTACAATATATATTACTCACAACAAATAACTCAAAAACACAACACAAAAGATAAAGGGCAGCCACCTCTTTTCTTGACTTGCTCTTTGCATAGCCTCACACTTTCTCTCCATGGCATCTTCTTCAACCTCTACCCAATCCCTCTCATGAGTTGAGAATCCTTGGATGTTTTGAGACAAAGTATTCACACACTATCTCTACTTCATCTTGACTATCTAGGTTAGCAAACTGATACCCGAGTTGCTTCGGTTTTGAGGCAGGAGCCCGTATTACTAATCCTCGACGTGGATCGTCTTCGACGAGGGAGACCGAAGATCAAACTTGATCGAGGAAGCCGCGAGGAGCTTGGGACAGAGGTTGAAGACCAAAGGACACGGATCGATCGGTATAACCTCTCCAAACTCTTTTCATATTAATAGTTTAGGGTTAATGATACGATCCGTCGATTAGAGTTCCGTTAGCGCCGGGTTTTAAAAGTTTTTGTTCCGCGTTTGGCCACGGATTGATGGTCGGGGAGCTGCCGTAACCCTACATGGTATCAGAGCCAACCCATTAACCCTACTAACTAGTTTGCACAAGGTTAAAATCTCGATTGACCAATTTTTCCGAATCACGAATCTATGTTCATGTGCTTGCTGTCGAATTTCAAAATTGTTCCAAAAACATTTTGGGTATCTTAAAATTATGTGCAGGCAAAACTAGAGCTACAAAAAAAATTTGGAGACCTAACTCCAAAATTCCGCCGTGGAACCGGAGCAAAATCTCACATTTTGCGGCAGTTCCGCCGCGCTTTTTGGGCTACAGTACTCTAAATTTTTTCTGGGGCTCTAATTCATGGAAATATGATTTTTTTGATATATGGTTTTGGCCTAAATTTGTTTGAGAGCTGGATTTACATTTGGGGCCAATTTGGAAAAGTTTAGTCGATCGAAATTTTAAATGTGTATTTTTCAGTACTTGCATTACTATCTACGACCATGAATGTCATTAGAGCGGTACAACTTGTCTAATTGCTATAATTCTTTTAGACGGGTTTGCGAATGTGACATTCACGTTGATGTTCTGTGTTGTGCTGTGTTGTTGCGGAATCGTCGTGGTGGATAGCTTGGGTGCAATGATAGTACTGTTTAGTTTCATTTGTACATTTGATATCGCGGGGAGAGCGTCCGACATGTGGACTTCCGTCACTGCCTATTTGTATATTATTTGTTTGGGGCACGACCAGGTTGAGGTCGATGTCACCGTTGTACATATTTTCTTTTCTGTACTAGGATTACCCCGCGATGGAGTGCATGGATAGCCGGGTTCTGGAGGGCAACGGGTCCGCATCTCATGGCATTAAGAAGGAGGGGGACTCACTCTAGAATTAGCGGGCTATTCGTCGAACTCATAGGGGGTACAGCTTGACCCAAGGAGGGGTGCTCAAGTTACCGGATTCTGTGAAGTGCTGGGTGGCCCATTCACTTTGATGAAGGGGGCTGCCTTGCTTCTGGTTTTGGCGGGTAACTTACCGCACTCGTAGGGGTCTAGATTTTCATTGCACAGGCTATCCACACGACACGGGGAACGTCGAGTTTCACTTGTGGCTCAAAAGAAACCCGGGGCTTTCAAATTATCTGTATTGTTCTGTGATGCTTATTGCTTATCTGTGATGTTGCATTTATCATGCCTGGAGCGATTATTATATATTGCTATATATATACTAGTAGATATTGCATATGTTTTACACCCGCGCTAGTCCAGCCCCCGCTCTGTCGTTAGTTAAGTAACCTAACGGGTGATGACGGGGCCAGTAGCGAATGCGGATGGCATATACGTACATCATATTTTCGATCTTTTGTGGTGTGATTAATTGATGGGACTGCGTTGATTCAGATCAATGCAAGGAAAACATACCTACTCGATATTGTTGGAACATTTTTAAAAAAAACTGTTATTACAAGGGCATTTTCTTTTGTTTTGCACAGCGGTATTCGGTTATGAATATCCAGCACCTCATTCGACAAGGCAAGAGCCGAGATCCCCTCACCGGGAATGACCTCTTCGGCAGAAGTTTAAGTCAAGGTAATAACTTCACTATAGTCGATTACTTTTTGCTTTGCATAGAGGTATTCAGTTGGAAATATCCTGCACCTCATTCCACGAGGAAAGAGCCGAGATCCCTTCACAGGGAGTGACCTCTTTAGCAAAGGTTTTCGCCACTATATATTTATAAAAAGCTATACGGTTCCTTCAACGATATCAAGTTCATTACATTAAAGGTTTTTCGCCAAAAACCATTCGTAGCCCTCCGTCATTTCAGACGGGTAGCACTTAGTATTCAAGATATGTTTGTTGGCCTTCGTCATGGCATAGTGTATGGTAGCTATTTGTTACTTTTCTGTTGCATAGATAGATGCGTTGGTTTGGGATAGTCATACTACTATTTTGACCTTCGTCAAGGGTATGTACGGGTGGGTTCAAATTAACCTGGACAATGACGGGTAGAACTTGACATGTGACTTATGATATGTTGGCATTCGTCAAGGTCATAAGAGCATGGGGTAAAAATCATATCGGGAGTTTCAAACATACAGGAAACTTACCAGGCATGCGCATACCTTCTGGAGTGTGATAACTTGAGTGAATTCCATCAGGTTATCATGCGATGATAGTTGGATCCCGATTCCCACTGATGAGTTGGTTTACTCCTCGGGTGATTTTAGATGATCCCCACTAATTCTTCTTTCATGTTTGGAGGAGAATTTGAGGATACAGTGGGAGACATCCTGATTAGATAAAGTGATTGATCATTCTGATCTAGATTAGAGTGTATGTTGAGTGTTTCTTTTCTCTCTCTCTTTGACAGTGACCATGGCCCGAACCTAGACTATAACTCAGTAACCAAGCTAACCGAACCTTCTTAAAACACATTGACTTTTGGATTGTCAGATTTGCATACTTCATTGCCACTCCTACTTTTACCCTTTGCTTTTCTCCGGAACATTCCGTATCACTACGAAGATCCATATTTATTGGATATGACCATCTTATTATTACATACGAACTCGAAGAAACTTGTTTCAGATTCGAGAATGGTTTCCGGTTCTGGAGAAATTGAATAGGACTATTCAGTTGTCTTTTCCTTTTACCTTCTCTCAGGTTGTGAGGGCTCCTAAGATTAGGAGAGGGTACACCTATTGCGCTTATTGGATAGTCTTCTTCCAAACCATAGGCAGGTGCCGAAAGGTGGAGAAGGAAGAAAACCAATTAGCCTAAGTATGGTATACAGAAGGTAATAAGTAAAGACAAATAAAGGGATTAGAAAGAGGGCAAATTAAATTGCGACTGCTATCATTCATGACGAAACCACGTATTTCATCGCCACTCCTACTTCATCTTTGTATTTCTCTAGAACACCCCGTATCACTATGAAGATCCGCATTTATTGGATAATCCATCGTATAGTTATATACGAACTCGAAGGAACTTATTCCAGTTCGAGGATGGATTCTGGTTCAGGAGAAATAGAATAAGGTTTATTCAGTTGTCTTTTATCTTTATCTTCTCTCAAGTTGCGAGTACTCCTAGGATTAGGAGAGTACACCTATTACGCTTATTGGATATTCTTCTTCCAAACCATAGGCTGATGCCGAACGGTAGGGAAAGAAGAAAACCATTTAGCCTAAGGGTGGTGTACAGAAGGTAATGAGTAAAGACAGATAAAGGGATTTGGAGATATGGCAAGGAAATATACGGTTATAGTTATGAATCTGGTTAATGGAAGAGGCATTACTAGAAATACCCGCTACCCCCGTCGAAACATTTTCATGTTTCAGTTTCACTGTGCATTGTTAATTGAAAACTGATTTCCTAATTAGATCCTTACTCCAGGGTATGTATTACTATGTTTGATTCTCACATCTATATGGTTTTACAGATGATGAGTGGGAGTAAGTTATTGGGAATTAGGTGATTATATCCTCTTTATATCGGAATTCGTTGTAATTGGTGATATTTGAGGAAATCACCTGGAGTTTTGCCAGATGGCAGATATTTGGTTTTGAATATCCGTTGTTATGCACCAATTTCAAACTGTACATTTATTTTATAAAGTGAGATATAACTATTTGAAATTATGTCCATAATATTTATCTATATCAGTTGATGATTGGGTAAGGAGCATTCAACAGCGGTGTAATTCTTCTTAACCATAAGTACAATTTTTAACATACGACGCACAGGATTTGAGTTGACAACTCAGGGGACTTATACAAAGTATTGTATGTTGTCCAGTGTCCATTAAGACAAAGGGGTTGGTGCTCGTACTATATTCTGTTTACTTGTGACTTCTCCAGTTTTAGACAAGTATTTCGTAGAGATACAAGGTCCAAGTTTTGAGAAGTTATAGGTACAAGAATAAAGTAGAGAACCACGTGTTGCAAGTATCAGGATTCTTTAAGGTAATCGAAGATGTAGATACTTGTGTTTGGTATTCGGTTGATAGTAATGGTTTTGAGAACTTGCTTCTCTTTCAACTTACTCATATTTGGATTCACTCCTAGTTGAGTAATGCTGATCGGCCTCTCTCCATTTAGTTGACATGCACTGGAGACAGCTGCATGATTTGAATCTGGTTCCAATTAAATCAGTGGCTCTGTTTCTATATTGTATATAGAATGGTTCATATCTTAACGATGTTAAGGTATATGGAGTTGTCCGGCTTATGCTTAAAACCAGACTCTGGATAACTCAAAGCACGTTTCTGTAATGGCGGTTTGTGGGTTATCCCGGGCTATGACGAGGGGTAACTTTCTACCGTCTGGAAGATCAATAGTGATATTGTTCTTGACTCGCCACAGTTTTAGCAAAATGGATTTTTTCAGAAAAGAGTAGTGGGAGTATGGTAGAACTGGAAGTGATTCCAGAACCACAAATGATTACTGAAAATTTAATAGAACCTAAAGATTCAATCAGGGTTTGACATTCCATTAGCCACTCCGCAGATATAGTGGGTAATCTCAGGCGCCCGAGAGGTACTTCGGTATCCTCAAAGACGGTGACAGGGAGGTTCTTGTTTACCCAGACTTACCATTACTGCTGTTCTAAACTATAAGACCCGGCATGAGGATGAGTATAGCGTCATTCTAAACTAGCTTTAGAAGTGCACGTGTATATGACTCTGCCAGAGGGTTGTTGTAATCAGTGGGAGCAGCGGAAGCATAGTGGACAAGGTGCTTGTGTCTATTTATAGACTAAAGTAAGTATAGCGGAGATAGATCATCTATTTTTGATGTGACAGACATATACTTTGACTTCATCAGAATAGGAGATGGATCTGTTAAGAAGGTAGTAGGGTGTGATGTCCTGGTATTTGGATGACATACATTTTGTAGGAAGTGAAATTCCTACAGTACGATCGGTTATACTGTGGTTGTCACACAATGGTTTCTCCACATAGGATATGGATATTATATAAGGCATTCTGGTTACTAGATCTATGGTTTTAGATCTAGATTTGGGTAGTTTCCCAATCTGGATACTTTGACACTATTCTAAAGGTGTTTTAGAATGGACGACTCCTGACATGGTGGTGTACCTGCAGGTGATTGAGTCACCCTCTCTAAAGGTGTTTTACAGACTAAAGGGGAGAGGGATGTGCATGATTGGCATATCACTTGCTTAGGCAATTGAGTCAATCATGAGATGTCAAGCACCACACCAGATGTTGTTTTTGCACTAGCTGCAATAAGTTTATATATTAATCCAATCCTGGAGAAACGTTCGGAAGCAGTTTATAAACATAAGTAGATGTTCTAGGGATTTGGTAACGACGGCCTCCTTCGGGAGACGGTTATCATTCCAGGCTTCCAAGGTGACCTGGATCACATAGTGACTGTCAGAGTTATAGTTTTCCATCTTTTGAGGGGCAGTAGTTTGGACAGGTGGTCTAAGCGGATACTGAGGGAGGCATGGCGCAGGATACTGATTAAATTCAGTGGACGATATAAATTTTACTGGATTTGGAGTTCATTTGTGAACTGGGTCCCATCAGATATCCAGGCATATTCTAAGACAGATATTGCTCATTTCAGGAGATGGTTTACTCCGCGAACTTGAGATAAAAGGAGACATAGAAAGGAACATTAGAGTGAATCCACTCACTGAGGCTATTTCTCGAATGCAATAGTTTTATAAACGAGCTTTGTGAAACTGATTAGTAGAGAAGTTGGGTGTTCGGTATCACACGGGCTGTGAGTATGCGACACCGCAATAATTGGCCTTAAGTGCAAGTGGGAGATTGTTGGCTATAGTGCCCTCAAGTCAATTATTGGATCACAGGCACGTGATTGCAATGATTGAGGGAGGACCTATACCGGTAGAATAGTCTTACTCGAGATGATAGTATGCTATCTGGTTTATCTTTATCATCGTATACATGCTTCGGGTGACATTACAGATCACTATTACATGTTGATAAAGCCCATAGGATTCTTACTTGACTACCAGCAGTATGATGGCGATCATATACGTGAGAGTTGGGTGGTCTATAAGCACATCCTTAAAGTGTCCCTAGTCATGGGAGTTTCGAGACTGGGCATCAATACTCTAAGAGTAGACTAGTGTATACGGATCGAGACCCCGACGAGGGGCGGTGGCCGGTCTCACAAGCCATTGGTGTCAGTTGGTTCACCTAAGATGTATACAGGTGCTCATTGGGTTATGAGTATATCGGACGGACTCGCCGGGAACATGCTGGTTGGTATTATACCTATTGTCAGATAGCAGTTCCCTGGTGACATGTGTATAGGTAAGTCTATCGACCTGAGATCGTCATTTGTCTCATATGAGTTCCCACTGTGCTTTGATTACTACCCTACCACGGCTCAAAGGAGTCGTGCAAATAGGTTTTAGTTGGGTACAGTCCCGAGCCACATGGAGGCAGTGAGCGGATCGTCAGGGGATTCGTCTCTCCCGGTATTGGGGGTTGATGTCGCTATGTGCACGGGTGTCCATCACCAGAAATCCTCGGCCGAGGTAGACGAGAATTACCGATCTAGGATCGGTAGTTTCTCAGTTGGTGATAGGTTTCATGCCGACACTAAATGTCAAGTTATTAGGGGTCTGACTTTATCCACCCCCCTAGACTCGATATGCGATAATCATAGACGAACGGACCGGACTGTACGAATATTGTCACTGTCAGGCTCAGTAGGGTTTCAGGATGAGTTTGCTCGTCGGCCTCCCTTTCGCTCAATACCTGGGTAACCGTTATGTACAGCTAGTGCCACTGACATGCTTGTGGTTAAACCCACTGCTAGCGTATTGACGAGTCTTTAGAGTCCCACACAGAGGGTTTCTCTGGTTCGGGCGAAACGTTGTAGGGGCCGTATGGTTTTATGGCAGGGTTCGATCATATACGTGCACTTGTGCATGGATAATGATCATACGGATAATACTAGTGGGATTTGGTTTAAGCCGGATCCTAGTATTATATTGTTGGATTATTTTCATCTCGTTGTATTCGTATTCAGTCGGAATACGGATGCGGGTATGTATATACGGATGAGGGGTAATCTTGTAATTTATTACTAGATCACTTTAGAAGATGCCATTTCATTTTGTTATTAAACATTTAGCGTTTTAAATGTTTATTGGTGGAAAGTGTGAATTATTGAATGGCTTTGGTTCATGCATGCCATATGGGTGTGACTTGATTCGTATGTCAAAAATATAAGTTACCGCAATCAAGAACGGCGTCGCTTGGTAGCTAGCCGATGAGTACGGGTCGGTCCACAGGGATTTTGTGTTTTCCTAATCGCTCAAATGAGTTAATTCCGATGGGTGTCGGATTGATTATTTGTAAAACCTAAATTGATTTATACTAAGATTATCTAGATCTAAGTCTTGCTAGGGTTAGGTCTAGGGTAAGTTGGGAGATTGAAGGTTTCCTCACCGCTTTCAATGCCCTATTTTAGATCTATTAGGTGTTATGGTAATTATCAATAAAAGGGATTAGTACCATCGGGAAGAAACGGTGTTTCTTCCTCTAGGTTCTTGTCCTTCCTTTATCGATCCTTACCCTAACTTCCATGGAAAACATACACAATCGGTCCTTTATACTACGGTATCACTGTTACCTCGAGGGGTAAGGTGCCGCAGGGAGCGGTGTGTGCGTGTATGCATGGAGTTCTAATTATTATGTGTGATGGGGCAAGAAAGGGGTGAGAGATCTCATCTCTCAAACCTTTCCCTAAAGCTAACCCTAACAAGCGGAGAGACTACTCGCTCATTAGGGGATTGAAAGACATTTTAAATTAAAAGTAAACTAAAGCAAAGAAATAAAAGAACTTACTAATTTTTATTGATGGCTCTCTCCAAACATCAACACAGTACAGATCTGAATTTATGAAGTGAAAAGAGGCATGGCCTCATACAAGATTTAGAGTTCCTATTTATAGAGGATAGGAACCCTAGGGTTACAATTGACTCGCACATCTGCTTTTACAAAAATACCCCCTAAGAAAAAGACCTAGTCAACCCCCGCGCACCGCCACGAAATTTCGCGCCGACACGGGTCAAACCCGGCCGCGGTTCCGCGGCCAATAGCATGACTTGGCCGCGGATCCGCGGCCAAGTGGGGAGATCAATGCTTCAATTTTTCTTCATTGCTTCAGGGTGTTTTGGTCTCCCTATTTCTTTGGTTCTTTTCTCAGGTTGGCTTCTAGGTTTGTTCCAGATCCCACAGTGAATAATTGTAGTGAACTTTTACCGCTGCTTCGTGACGAAGTCTTGAATCTTGCGCTGCCTTGTGCTTTGCGAACTGATCTTTGTGTAGGCTTGATCAATATTCTCTGTTTGCTGGTCAAAGTCTCACTTTTGTATCGTCTTTTGTCTTTTTCAATGTTTTCGTTCCGAGAACCTGTAACCTGTAACTATGTAGCAGACATGGGTCAAAAGCACCTATTTATTTGTAAAATGCATAAGAATGGGGAATGTAATAATGCAATATTATGGTATGAACAAATACCCCCAAACTTATATTTTGCTCGTCCTCGAGCAAACCTAGTTTTTATTCTCAACAAAAACCTAACCTCACTTTCGCAGGGAAACGCGATTGCACTGAGCTCGTGCAACAAGCCGTTAAAGCTCTAGGTGTCCCTAGTAGGAGGAGTGTTGTCTCCTAAGGTTTTTCAGCGGATACTACCCATAAAATCCTATCAATTCGGCCAATTGATTTTTATTCTCCAATTAGGTTTTCTAACAAGAAATTCTATTATCTTCGATTCATAAATCATCCACCCGTATTCTTCACGCTTCCATATTTTTTAACTTAAGATTATATATGTTCTGTAGACAGACTTAGCTTTTGGCATCTCTTAAGTTTTCCTTCTAGGGTTCTATCTCAACTTAGGAATTTTTATCATCTCTACTAAAGATACAAGTTCTATCTTCATTCCTATCTCTTATCTAAATCCCAATCACATACCCCTACGTGTGTGTATATATCACCCCTACACTTGGAAATTCAAATCAAGCAATCATACTCTTGTTCGTTGTCCAAAGCACTTCTTAATTGGTGAATTTTTAGATGAATTTCGCTCACACATCCTTCATGCGATCGTTAATACTTCTTGAGGTACCAACAACCGATTACAATATGTGTTTGCACATTAAATCGTAATTCCTAGTCTTGTAACACCTAAGGCTTTAGCAGTGACTCCCAAACCAGTTGGTTTAAGGCACTAGGTGATGAAGCACCCTTGCTAAATATTTTTTCATTTTTGCAGCCTTAAGTAATCATAAAAACCAGTGTTCATTTTTTTATTATCTCTTGATTCACACTTGAAATTTTTTTCCCGTCATACTAAGGACTTTAGACAAGAGCATTTCAAGGTCTCTCCTACTATTCCAAGTTTCAAGGTGTGTGTTTGTGCAGTTTGTAGGGTATATATTTTCAGAATTTAGACTCAAGCTAGGAATTATTTTTCAAACTTATACTTTAATAAAATTATCAATACTTTTCTCTTGTTTTAACTTAGCCCAAGAAGTGAACTCGAAATTTGCCTACTTCTAAATAAACTACAAAGACATATACTTTCTACCGTTAAATTTTAAGAAAGGTTATTTTTAGGGTTTTTAATTTACTAAGTCTAAGATCTAGTTTTTCCTATCTAGTTAACCTATTTGTCAAACTTAAGTCAAATACGGCCAAAATTGAATACTTTCATTTTTATAATTTTTTTGAAATTTTTCAATTTTTATGGGTTTTAAAATAAGTATGCAAATGCAAAAATATACACATGAATGCGAAGGAAGAAGACTTACCGAGCATACCCCCAAACTTAACCTTGACAGTGTCCTCACTGTCATGCTACACCAAGAGGGTCAACATGTCGGCACTCCTCTGTTTATTTATTTATAAAAAAAAATTTAATTTTTTTTATTGTTAAAAGAAAAACAAAAATATATATACAGAAAGGCCCCCCCTCCCAAATTTCATTGAAACAATGTTAAACGTCATTGCCAAACTTTGCAAAGACCAAACGTCAACACCAGCCAGTCGAAAATTTTATCTGTAAAGAGTATCGGTTTGTAGAAGAACATGTTGTACCGATCCAAAAAGAATAGGGGAAGATAGAAGTGGTGGTATGGAAAGTGTGGAAGTGAATAGATAGGAGGTGGTGATGAATCAAAATGAGAATGTGAATGATCAGCAATGAGTGGAATATTGGCATTCTCGTAGCTTATTTAAAAAAAAAGGGGTGGCTCAACTTCTAAAGGAGGAGATTGACTATCCACACTATCCCCAAGATGCTTTTGTGGATCCTTTATCGACTTGGCATCATCCATCATATGCATATGATATTCAATTATGTGAGAACTAATCTCCTCGATATCCGCCATATTCCAGCCAAAAGCTTGCCGCCTATTTTGTAAGACCATTAAAAGGGCTTTCTCTTGCTCGAGGGCTAAAGAGGCCGATATGATAACGGGGAAGGTCTCATTCTCACCTATGCAAGCATACTTAAGGTGAGACGGCAAGGGCGTGAGTTCGAGTTTCAGAGGCGAAACAATTATAGGCAAAATTGGGAAATCTACCTCGAACTCAAAGGACTCCAACACAGGTTCGAAATCACTGCAAACAACCGAATTGGATGGTTCAACTAACTCATCCAAAAATTCAAAAGACTCATATTCGGGCTGTGAGTAGTCAAAATCATCCGAAAAAGTGAAACATTCATAACCAATTTCGATTGTGTCAACTGTGGTAGATTTAAGCAGGGACGCACTAGTGGCGTCAAAACTGTTTTCATCAAACAGAAATCTTTCAAGCTCGCAGTCCTCTTGCGTGACTTCGTGAATAGAGCAAACTTCTCGTGTACTAATTTTAGGCACGGGGGGCACACTTCCTAACTTGTAAATATTGAACTCACTAGACATCTTCCCGAAGGATAGAGTCATGGAGCCATTGCGACAATTTATTAGAAGTGGCCAAAAATGGTCGACCGAGGATCACCGGAATTTGGTTCCGTGAGTTAGCAACAGGTTGTGTGTCCATAACAATAAAATCGACAGGGAATATGAAATCCCCTACTTTGATCAACACATCCTCTAACTCACCCCTAGGATGGGTGATTGATCGATCAGCCATTTGGAGAGTACAACGAGTGGGTTTCAACTCTCCAACCCCTAATTTCTCGTACACGGAGTAGGGAAGCAGGTTAACACTAGACCCAAGATCTAAAAATGCTCGATTGATTTTCTTATCCCCAATTGTTATTGAAATCGTAGGACAGCCAAGGTCTTTTCGTTTTTGGGGTAAGGGTTGAGGTTGGTTAATAGCATTGCTCACTGCACTAGCCACTAGCACTTTCTTGGGTATTTGAGACTTTCTCTTTGAGGTGCATAAGCCCTTTAAGATTTTTGCGTATGAAGGGACTTGTTGGATTGCATCCAAGAGAGGTATATTTATGCTAACCTGTTTAAATAACTCCACAATCTTTTCCATTTGTGGAGTTGGTTTATTGGGACTCAACCTGTTTGGAAATGGAGCATTTTGAAAGTCTGTTGAGTCCAATGTCTGTGGAGTAGAATGTGGAGTTGGAACGGATCCCAGTGTGGGTGTGTTCTTGAAGTGAGAAGTGGGTCCGTTCGGATTAGAAGAAGAAGAGCCTTTTGAAGAATGAAGAATAGGCTCTAGCGAAGAAGATGAAGGTGAAAAAGATGGAGAAGAAGAAGATGATGAAGAAGATGAAGACGAAGAAGAAGATGAAGAAGAAGAAGAACC
Organism: Agapanthus africanus; assembly: GCA_030015575.1. Taxonomy (NCBI): domain Eukaryota; kingdom Viridiplantae; phylum Streptophyta; class Magnoliopsida; order Asparagales; family Amaryllidaceae; genus Agapanthus; species Agapanthus africanus. Next base: position 781,423,805 of record CM057339.1, on the reverse strand, counting down.
ACCGGCGAGGGTGTCATCACTAATACCCACGTTATTTTGCAACACTCTTCCAGATCTCAATGTGGTCACCGCATTTACATTATGATTGTGATATTCATGTGCGTTGTGTGTGTGACCGGGATTTGGCAATGGTTGAGATGGAAGCTTTCCCTTTTCTCTCTCGCTCAACGCAGCAGTTAGTTGTGCAATTTGTGCCTCATTAGATTTGATGCTTTGATCGTATGAAGCATTGTTGTGCACCAAAGACTGGATGGAATTTTCCAACCTTGCCGCGGATTCTGTAGATTGTTTGAGAAACGCATCTAGACTTTTTTCTAGCGAGATAACCTTATCATCATTTGGTTGAACAAAATTGTTCGTTTGATTTGGATAAGGTTGTGGTTAGAAAGGTTGCTGGTATTGAGTTTGTTAGGGTGCTTGTTGTTGTGGAGGAGGAGGCCTTTGAAAGTAGTTGTTTCCTTGGAATTGTTGATTTTGATTCCAAGCAAAATTTGGGTGACTCCTCCAACCCGGATTATAAGTCGAAGAGTAAGGATCATTTCTTTGTCGTTGCTGAAAGGCAGCATTGACTTGATCTTGTCCTTGAACAGGTGGATTGTAAGGACACTCTTCGGTAAGGTGTGATGGATTCGAACAACAAGCACAAACAGTTCGTGGGGGTAAGGCAGGGGCAGGAGAAGACGATGAGATTTTAGTCTCAATGGCTTCTAGCTTTTTCGTAAGTGCGGCCATCTCGGCTTTCATAGCAATCGACATATCTAATTGATGTATGCCTGCCCTAGATTGACCAATAGAAAAAGATGAGGTGGTCTTTGTGCTCTCCCACTAAATTGTTTGTTCACTAAGATCCTCGAGAAACTGCCATGCTTCCTCACTAGATTTGGTTAGAAAGTGATCTTGACAAATGGTTTCTAGCAACTGCTTCGTTGCCGGGTTCAATCCCTCGTATAATGTTTGGCAAAGTTGCCAATTTTCGATCCCATGGTGAGAGCATTGAACCAGTGGGTCTTTGAATATTTCAAAACACTTCCAAAATGGTTCGGAAGGAAGCTGGAAAAATTGTATAATCTCATTGCGAATTCTCGCGGTCTTGTGATGAGGATAAAACTTTTTAAGAAAAGCTTTAACAAACTCGTCCCAATTTCTAATTGAATGTGATGCTGTGCTGTATAGCCACTTCTCGGCTAAGTCACATAAGGTGAAAGGAATGACCCTTAGCCTTATAGCATCATCTGATAATTGGGTTGTTTTCATCATGGAGCAAACGTTTTGGAATTTTTGATGAAATGTAGGCATCTTCGGATTCCAATCCGTGAAATTTTGGCAGCATATTGATGAAGTGGGTTTTATCTCAAAATTGTCCCCATTTGCCGATGGGGGTGAAAGACAGGTAGGTAAGGAGGTGCGGACAGGGTAGAAGAGATCCTGGAGCGCGATTCGTTGGGGCGCTACAACAGGCGGGTGATTCGGGTTATTCGCACCTAACGGAGGTGGAATCAGTCCCGTGGGTAAGGTGTTGTTGGGATTATATCCCGACATACCTTCGGAAGAAGAATTTGAAGGTGGAGGTAAGGAAGTGGTAGGGATTTCGACTTCGGAGTCAAAAGGTTCGTCGGTCGGTACCAACGAAACACGGACTAATCGGGCGCTAGTGTCCCTAGTCCAAAGTGACATACACTAAAGAGGTAGTGTAGTCAAAAAGGTGAAAAACAGAATGTGGGGATAAGAAAATGTCAATGAGAAGAAAGTGGGTGGTGGTGGGGTGCACGGATTTTAAGCGACAAGTTGCAAGTTTTTTTTTTTTGTTTTTTTTTATAAAAAAAAATTCCTTTTTTCTTTTTCTCTTTATTTGGAACTGTTTGCAAAAAAAAAATTTGATAAAGGGCTTAGACAAAAATACAATCAACCAGAAATGCACAATCAGGTCTAGATCTAGGGTCACCTAGGTCAGCTAGACAGCTCCTAACTGTTCCAAAGGGCTAGAAATAGGACCTCAAACCACCTCTTCACCGCCAATTGCGGCCAGGTAAGTGCCAGGTGAGTGGGAGGCTCTCCACTACAAGTAGTGGCCCTAATTAAGTAACCACTCGCCTTAGACACACTTGCCTAGACACAGCAAAGTCAGGTTAGGATTAACGGCCGATGCCTACAACTAGTCCTCTGTCCTATTGAGCGCGACGTCCTTAGGGCTGAGTCTAGTATTTTTTTAATTAAAAATGGTCAATGCAAATGTCTTATGTGATTTCTGGGGTCTTGGGAAGGGTGATGAAATCCCCACCCAATCTGAATTAGTCTCAAGCCCCTTAAAGCCCGATTAAAATATGCAAAGCAGTAAATCACTTGCAATCAAATCTTTTTATTTTATGCGCGGCGCAAAGAATCCTGCACAAGATTTGTTATTGAGAAGGGGGAAGATTTTTTTAAGCGCAAAGAATCATGCGGGAGATTTGACAAAAGATATATCGGGATTTACAGAGGAGAGAGAAAAGATCTTACAGTGCGAATTTGGTCAACTGATGAGGTCACCAGAGCGCGGATCCGCGGCCCAAGCGCGTTCCTGCCGCGTTTTCGCGGTTGAATTTGAGGCACGGTTCCCGAGAAAAAATTTTAGATGACGATGACACCAGGGCACCGCCGTTCCGTGGTCGGATCAAGGTTACTGCAGCAGTTTAGCGGCGCGGTGGGGGGTTCAGATTTCCAGAAAAATTCTACTGTTCTGTTTCTGAAATCCCCCTCTGTTCTGATCTCCCGATTTCTGTTTCGCACTCTGGATTTTTCCAGATCTTTCGATCCTGCAGAGATTCACAAAAAAAAATACCCTTCAAACAATAACTGATAAAATTTTTATAATTTTTCTTTTTTTGTTTTTATGATTTTTTAATTTAGATTAACCCGAAATTGCAAAAAGGAAATACTATGCCATCCCCGGCAACGGCGCCATTTGATTCGTATGTCAAAAATATAAGTTACCGCAATCAAGAACGGCGTCGCTTGGTAGCTAGCCGGTGAGTACGGGTCGGTCCACAGGGATTTTGTGTTTTCCTAATCGCTCAAACGAGTTAATTCCGATGGGTGTCGGATTGATTATTTCTAAAACCTAAATTGATTTATACTAAGATTATCTAGATCTAAGTCTTGCTAGGGTTAGGTCTAGGGTAAGTTGGGAGATTGAAGGTTTCCTCACCGCTTTCAATGCCCTATTTTAGATCTATTAGGTGTTATGGTAATTATCAATAAAAGGAATTAGTACCATCGGGAAGAAACGGTGTTTCTTCCTCTAGGTTCTTGTCCTTCCTTTATCGATCCTTACCCTAACCTCCATGGAAAGCATACACAACCGGTCCTTTATACTACGGTATCACCATTACCTCGAGGGGTAAGGTGCCGCAAGGAGCGGTGTGTGCGTGTATGCATGGAGTTCTAATTATTATGTGTGTTGGGGCAAGAAAGGGGTGAGAGATCTCATCTCTCAAACCTTTCCCTAAAGCTAACCCTAACAAGCGAGGAGACTACTCGCTCATTAGGGGATTGAAAGACATTTTAAATTAAAAGTAAACTAAAGCAAAGAAATAAAAGAACTTACTAATTTTTATTGATGGCTCTCTCCAAACATCAACACAGTACAGATCTGAATTTATGAAGTGAAAAGAGGCATGGCCTCATACAAGATTTAGAGTTCCTATTTATAGAGGATAGGAACCCTAGGGTTACAATTGACTCGCACATCTGCTTTTACAAAAATACCCCCTAAGAAAAAGACCTAGTCAACGCCCGCGCACCGCCACGAAATTTCGTGCCGACACGGGTCAAACCCGGCCGCGGTTCCGCGGCCAATAGCATGACTTGGCCGCGGATCCGCGGCCAAGTGGGGAGATCAATGCTTCAATTTTTCTTCATTGCTTCAGGGTGTTTTTGTCTTCCTATTTCTTTGGTTCTTTTCTCAGGTTGGCTTCTAGGTTTGTACCAGATCCCACAGTGAATAATTGTAGTGAACTTTTACCGCTGCTTCGTGACAAAGTCTTGAATCTTGCGCTGTCTTGTGCTTTGCGAACTGATCTTTGTGTAGGCTTGATCAAGATTCTCTGTTTGCTGGTCAAAGTCTCACTTTTGTATCGTCTTTTGTCTTTTTCACTATTTTCGTTCCGAGAACCTTTAACCTGTAACTATGTAGCAGACATGGGTCAAAAGCACCTGTTTATTTGTAAAATGCATGAGAATGGGGAATGTAATAATGCAATATTATGGTATGAACATGACTCCTGGTGGTGGGTCATGTTGTGACTCATGGTGGCATGATGAAATTTTATTTGTGGTGTAGGATATTTGTTGTGAAGCTTGGGATATTTTTTCTTGAGTTGTTTTCTTTAGTTGCTAGCATATTATAATATATATTACTCACAACAAATAACTCAAAAACACAACACAAAAGATAAAGGGCAGCCACCTCTTTTCTTGACTTGCTCTTTGCATAGCCTCACACTTTCTCTCCATGGCATCTTCTTCAACCTCTACCCAATCCCTCTCATGAGTTGAGAATCCTTGGGTGTTTTGAGACAAAGTATTCACACACTATCTCTACTTCATCTTGGCTATCTAGGTTAGCAAACTGATACCCGAGTTGCTTCGGTTTTGAGGCGGGAGCTCGTATTACTAATCCTCGACGTGGACCGTTTTCGACGAGGGAGACCGAAGATCGAACTTGATCGAGGAAGCCGCGAGGAGCTTGGGACAGAGGTTGAAAACCGAAAGACACGGATCGATCGGTATAATCTCTCCAAACTCTTTTCATATTAATAGTTTAGGGTTAATGGTACAATCCGTCGATTAGGGTTCCGTTAGCGCCGGGTTTTAAAAGTTTTTATTCCGCGTTTGGCCATGGATTGATGGCCGGGGCGCTGCCGTAAGCCTACAACATGGTGCCATAAAGCAACTTGGTATCTTTGGAGAGGTGGATGGAGAAGTCCAAATAGTATCTGCCCCCAAATTCAGGCCAGACGTCCCAACGTCTTGGTCCCTGTCTTTCGGCGGAAAACAAAGATTTGTGCGCTGTGAATCAGACCACTGCGTGTATGTTCATACTTTTGAGGATGGAGACTATGTAATTCTATCACTGTACGTAGATGACATATTGGTAGTGGGTCCGAATTTCGAGAAAATTCAAAGTTTAAAGAATATGATGGTCGAGAAATTCTCTATGAAGGATTTAGGAGCGGCAAAGCAAATCTTGGGCATGAAGATCGTTCGAGATAGGAAGCAACAGAAACTGTGATTATCACAAAGAGACTACATTAAGAAGGTTTTGAAACGGTTCAACATGGTCAGGTCAAATCCGGTGAGTACGTCCTTAGCGATGCATTTCAAACTCATAAAGGTGTTGTGTCCGACAACTCAAGAGCAGAAGGATAAGATGGCAAGAGTGCCTTACGCATCTGCAGTGGGGAGTTTGATATATGTGATGGTGAGTACGCGACCAGATATTGCACATGCAGTGGGATTTGTGAGCCGGTATATGCAAAACCCGGGGAAAGAGTATTGGAATGCGGTGAAGTGGATTTTGAAGTATCTTAAGAGTACGTCTAGTCACTGCTTATGTTTCGAGGGTGACTCTCTAAAGGTGGAAAGGTACGTTGATGCGGACTATTCGGAAGATCGAGATAGTGAGAAGAGCACAACGGAGTACATATTCACGGTTGGGAGAACAGCGGTGAGTTGGGTCTCTCAATTGCAAAAGGTGGTGGTATTGTCGACTACAGAGGTTGAATACGTGGTGATTATGGAAGCAAGTAAGGAGATGATATAGTTACAAAAGCTACTTGAAGAATTGGGTAAGAAACAAGACTTCAATACCTTATAAAGCGACGGTCAAAATGTGATACATTTGGCAAAGAACGCGGCGTATCATTCTCGGACGAAGCACATCAAAATGCGATATTACTTCATTCGTATAGCGATTGAAGAGAAGGAGTTGACATTGCAGAAGATCGCTGGAGAAAAGAATCCGGCGGATATGTTCACCAAGGTCATAGACAAAGACAAGCTGGATCTCTGTTGCAGGTTGGTGAATCTCTCCATGAAAATTTGATGAGGAGAGAGCAGTAACGGAATCGTGTGAAGCTACTAGTTTGAGAATTAAGACGGAAGAATCTCCAAATGGAAGAATGTTATATTTGTGGAGAATCCTCTTTCTCAATATTGAATCTTATCTCTAAGGCTAGATATATTAGTTAATATATATGAATTAATTAGAGCATAATCAAGAGTACATCTAGTGGGATTTATGAAGATTTAAATTAATCTTCATTGATATTTCAACTTATCTACAAGCAAAACCTCTACCATACACACACACACGATTTATTTATTAAAGGATGACATCCACAGCATTATTGATCAAGGGCCAGAAGCTGCAAATCCATCAAGAATTTTTTTAATCAACAGAACAGAGGATTCCATAGGAGGTCTACGGCATGTCTCAATTAGAGATTTGCCGCGGCTAATTTAGAGAGATCATTATATTGAGAGGGTGACGACTAATAGAGAGATTTAAGAAAAATCTTCTAGGACTGTTGGTCAATTTGATTCAAGGAATTAGTAGACATTTGCAGATTCTGTTCTGCCGGAAACTAGCCATACGGTGGATGAATTCCGTTAACAAATTACTTGTGACTCTCTGGTTTGTGATTCTATTTTATTTTCGCGCTTATTTACTATTTATCTTTCGTGATTAAATTGCATGGTTTTGTTATTGCGTGATTTAGTTCGTCGCGAGTATTGTTCCATGGATCAATTTTCTCCAACTCAGGGCGATTGAAAGTCTAGGATAATCACATGCACCACTAATTAATTACTGCTGCTATATTAATTTAATTGGAGGCTCTCTTAGTCTTTTGAACACGTAGGATAAAGATAAGATAGATGAGGAGATGGCATGTCAAGACCAATTAATGGAGAAAAGCCTCTGCACTCGAGAAATTATTCGGTATGCCAGATGTAATACATCTGGACAGGGGTGCGAGGAAAAATAGAATTTTGGACAGCCTTATGCAGCATGTGAGGCCTATACTTCTATTCCTTCTCTCTCTTATCCAGATGTATACGGCCGGCGTACAGAATAATTTTTCCTCAATCTACCATGAGTTTCTTTAACAAGCATTAATTACCAAATTGATGACTTCTTAAACACTGCCCATTAACTCTAATTATACCCTAATTTCTTTTTTTAAATTCTAAATATCATGCATGCATGTATTTGGTTATCTTATTTTAATCATGAACTCACTTGTTTGTTGATATTACCGCACCTTTTTGATACCACTTTCAAAATGTATACATTTTTCATCAAATAAGTTTGATAATCATTACATGAATCATAATAAAAATAAAGTGGTAATAAAAAAGGACTACCAACAGTTTTTGGACTGCCAAAACTTCTCTTCCTTGCACTTTCTTGTTTCGTCAGCTCACTGGCACCAAAGTTATTGGGGAACTTGATTCCCAATTCTTGAGCTATTAACCCTTGCGCCGTTCTTGCAGAGGTCTTTGGCCTCAGAATTGGAGGTTCCAAATCTGAAAGAAATAGAGAAGAAACTGTGTAGTAATTGCATCTGTACACGTAAGATACGGAGTTATGGTAGGAATTACCAAAAAACACGAGTACTAGAATTGTATCAAAAGTTTTTCCCGATAGTAGAATCAGTTTTCTCCATTCAGAAATATAGCGAGCTATGTTCATTACTAATTAGTACTTACCATACCATCTCAAACAATTGTCACTGTTTTTTGGCTCAATTGAAACTAACCCCTAACCTCTATATCAGCATCACTTATTTGGTACCATTTCGGTAAGTATACTTTTCGAAATCGTGATGATGGTCTCAAAGAGAAGAGGATTGTAACGTGAGAAAATGCTAAGAATATATAGGTGATACCTCTTATGGAGATTTGAGGCAAGATGTCATCGTCTTCATCAAGCTGACGCACTTTGAATGGGCATCGTATGTTGTTCTGAGCCTCATGTGCTGCAAAACAAATTGAAAAAATTGAAACTCAGTGAACTGACAGAGTAGGTTTCCAAAAGATCATACTGTCTATTCTGAGGAAAGTTTTTTTATTTGGTAAGATTGGTTTGAGTTAAAAAATGCAATATAATATATCCAACTTATAAATAGCCCAAAATCTACCGTACAGCTCTTATACGGAAAAATGTCCTTGTTTGTACTCATGAATATCATGTTCATATTTTATTACAATATACATGGGCAGGCACGGAAATTTTGGTCAGATGGAAAACACCGCCATTGAGATTCTATTGAAAGTGAAAGTAACTAGTATATAAAAACCATTATGGAATTTAAATACTGGATAACCAACTTTTATATCAATTTAAAATATTGACAAAACGATCCGTTTGTTTAACGAAAAAAGTGGTAGAATGAGTTCACTCCATTTAAATAAATTACATAATTAACTGTGTGGATAATGGTATTTAAACCTCAAAAGATCTATCAGAGAACAAGCTATTAGCCTATCATACAACTTGAGCTAGAATCTCTTGTGATATATTTTTTTTTTTGGAAATAAACTAACATAAATATATTCTAAAATTTTAAAACTCAACTGTAATCAATATTAGTCGTTTTTTTATATAAAATCACAGGACCTTCTCGATAAGCTCACCCCTAACAATATAGTCGGCCATTAAAGCAAAAAATCCTACACATCATACGGTGGAACACATTGAGTACATTTGGCAAAAGAAAGCCTAATGAAAGCAGAAAACATATTCTTGTGACATATGTATGTTACAATTAACTTGTATATACACATAATGAATCAATAGTTAGAAAACATATTTTTCTTTACTATGTACCGTCTTAAATTATTATAAACAAAAAATAAATAAATTTATAATTAATACGCTTTCTAAATAAGAATTTCATGACTAAAAATCGCATCTATTTGAAAACTAATTGTCAAGAGAGTTTCTTCTTTAAAACAATATACATCTATGCGGTTGCATTCCTTTCATAAGAATCATATATATGCAAGGTCTAGAAACCAAATAACCTATAAACCTTCATGATTTGTCTTTGCTAAACAAGTAAAACAACTACTCTTCTTTTAGAAAACCTAAATGGAAATGGTGTGAAACGAAAAGGTACACACGGAAAATCAAGTGTCAAAAAGGTTATAAGGTTATGTTCTAATCATTTTCTTTCTGTCATTTTCTCATTTTAGGCAAGGGAGAACATATATTTCTTCACTTGAAAAATAAGAAAAATGATAAAATATTAATAGAAAATTGCGTGATTTGCAGAGTTATGAAACTTTAGAAAAGAAATTTAAAATAGAAGCAAGAATCGCAACAATTGGATGAGTTATAATAGGAATGTACTGATTGGTATATTTTAATAGTCTTTACCAAGAAAATGAAAATTGGTAATTAGATTCGGTAAAGAAAACATTTAAATTTAACACAAGTTTTTTTAAAAGCCTTATTTAATATTTAATTATGAAAATCAAAACCACTCAATAATTTAACGCTAATCGCATTTTAATTAGAAAATTATACTTAATCATTGATTACACACCAGGATTAACAACCCCGCTTCATTACTAGGTCTTAATTATTGAGCCAAAGAGCCCGCTTTGAACGAGTAACTCATGGAGATAATGTATACGATATTTAAGGAATATTTAAAAATATGAAAGTTTTTTGGTTTGTGATCGAGTTGGACGAGTCATTAAGACCCTTTCGCAATTCAACATAATACATTGGTTTGCAACACCCAGGCTTATATTAACGGTAAATGTAATTAAATATTGAATATGAAGCTGTAGGAAGTTTCCACATATCCCATCGAAAAAAGTCGATACTGCAATTTTTTCGATGATCGGCATCCATCATCTTCTTCTTAATCATGCAAGGTGTGAATACACCAAATTTGATGAGAATCCAATATCTTTTCACCATTGATGGTTGGTGCAAAATTAACGGTTTTCTGATAGTCAAACATTTTTTGTATGTTTACATCACAAAATCAACGGTGAAAATGTGTTGGATTCACATTAAATTTGGTGTATCCACATCTTGCACGATGAAGATGAAGATGGTGGATGCTAATTGTCGAAAAAATCTGAATATCGACTTTTTTCGATGCCATAAGAGGAAACTTCCACATGTGACTTGAGATTCCGATTTCTTTTAATATAATTGACTGATTGAGGTCAATTTTATAAGTAAAGTAAAATAAGATTTATTTTCATAATTAAGTATTAAGCATTTTATAAAAACAAAATATTCTTAACCTATGGCAAGAAAAATATGCATAAGAAATTTCTAGAGACAATATGACGGTTGCCCACACTTGCCTCTATCCTTGAATTACTTTCAAAATATAAATATAAATTAGCATTTTTCCATGGGCTTTTCCTTTCTATTTTTTTAAAATTATTTTATGCTAAATTTTAATCATTTATTTATTTGGCTTATAAGTTTGATTTCATGATAATGTGTAATTTTATAATATGCATATGTTTGGTTCGAATCCAATTGACAACTAAAATGGGGAAAAAATATAGAAAACTAATAATATAAAAAGAAAGTGTAACTGGAATTAAACTAATATTTCTTACACGATTATTTGTTTACCAAAAGGAAAATGGAAAAGAAGTTGAGTTGGCACTTATGTGGCATAAAAATGATTCATAATTGTTGGATTAAAGATTTAAGAGCAATTAATCACTTTCCATTCGCTTTCTGGTTTATAATCGGAAAGTGAATTGGTAAAATGTAATGTACTATTCAGTTGCTTGAACCAAACAAAGATTGTATGAAAGTGGATTTCTTTTCACCTTCTTCTCTATTTTCCATTAACCAAACAAATCTTAAATGAAAAATGAAAAACTGATACTACTTTTGAACATTCTGTGTTTGCCTTTAAAAAAAGAACATAAAGTACGTGGCAATTTCCTTCCACGTTACCCACTCTCCCATTTTATTTTCTAACTTAAAGCTAGAAAATGGACGAAAAGTGAATGAAAAGTGGCTAATTGCACTCGCGTGTTTCTATTGTTCGTTATAATTCTCTATTTTTCACTCTTCAAGTTATCTTTTACTGCTGCATAAGTGCCAGCTTAAATCCTTTCTAAATTTCTTGGGCAAAACAAACAAACTTAAAGAAAAACTAATTTATTTTTCACTTTCTTTTATCTTTCTGATTGCCGAACATATTGTAACTATTTTTTATGAATACATTTCTTAGCATTAATATATCTCCAAATAAATTAGTAACAATAAGTCATTCTCCCAAACACTTACAAACTTTATAGAAATATAATTACTTAATTAGGTCATATTATATTTATTTTAAAATTTTGGTATCGTTATCGGGGCGATCATTTTTGGGATCAGAATCGACCATCTCGAATCGGATATATAAGATTTTATATTATTTAAATAAATAAATTTATAAAAATTAATAATTTTTTTAAATAAACAGTGTAAATAAGTATGAATAATTTGACATAATGTTTTGACACAATGTTTGGTAATTAATTATGCAAAGTGTTGTTCTAAATATGTTATAAAGATAGTTGTAAACTTTTTGACATTTAGAAGCAATAATGTCAAATAAACCAATAATCCACTAAGAAACTCTACAACCCATAAATAAACTTAACTGTAAAACCGGAAAAACCAATTGGTGAACCCATACAAAGGTTCATAATATCGGTATTTATCTCGGTATTGGAACCCAGAAGGTCACTTTGGGATCACAATCAGTTGTCTCAGATAAGATCGGATAAGGATCAAACTAGATTTCAAACCATTCTTTAGACACCAATCATTTCAAAGACTTATTTTTTATAATACATAATGTACCTACTTTGAATTGTTTGTTCTGGTTTAATTTTTTTATATGATTCTTATGGAAAAATTTAGAGATGTAATATTCTTGTACTTTTATTATTCTACACCGGAACTCTTTGATATACTTCAACTTAAGTAGGTCCTTACTCTAGTTGTCTCTCAGCTAAGTAATATTATGTACATCCTTCTCCCTTCCTTAATTCAAGATTTACACTTTATCTTAAACTTTGGATCTAGTTTCACCAATTATTTATCTAAATTCCACTTTGGTAAATGGTAAGTCAGGTGTCTCAAAATTATAATTGTTTATACATTTTTTACAGTCTATAAGTTGTCTTCATTGTAGTTACCGAATAGACTTCTACTATCCACTCTCTTCGATAAAGAATTTATTACCAAGGTTTTCAAATGCTTGATATCAATTTTCTAAAAGGGTAAATCTAAAGAATATAAGTTAATGCCGATGTTCATGCGACACATCCTTTATATATTTCATGCATAGAAATATTTAATTAAAAACAGTTTAATGCATGCATGACACGTCTTATAAATTAAAAACTAAAGGCACAAAGACTATATAGTCCACCTTTTGACACAATAAATTATTAGGAAAAAATTCAAATTGGCCATCAATTAACTCATTTACCATGATAAGTCTTTACTTAACTAGGATTGACTCTTAAGTATCATAACTTTTAAGAACAACGTTCTAATCCATCTAATAACATTTTGCGAACGGGAGGTATATGAGTAAGTGATTGTTAAACTATTATTGTAAAACAAAACTTAAAAGGTTGGTTAATCTATGCTTAAGTATTTTGGCTAGCACCCACTTCGCACATGATTACGTGAGTGAATGACTTAGACCTTACCCAATGCAAAATATGTGGGTGAATTACCATTGGGGGCGAATACAAAGAGCAAAACTTAAAGAGATATTCAAAGCAAATAACCAAACTTTAATACCAACTTAGCAAAGAACCAACACTTTCCTTTTTCGCCCATTGACATATATTTTACTATCTTTATGCCGTCACGATTTTTCTCTATATAAAAACTTTATTCATGTGTATTCTATACAATGCGAATAAGCAACATATAATTTATGATGTATAAATATGGAGTGAATGTAAAGTATAACTAAAATTTTGACTTAGTTTGATCATTTCAGCCAATATAAAATATCGAACAACCTATCGCTCAGTTTCCAAAATAGTCCAAAATATAGAACGATACAAATGATATTTCTATCTATATCATATAGCATTGAGGCTATAAAACTGATATTTATCGATCAATTTATATTGCATGATATTGACAAATGCTATAACCTTTAGCAATGTATCTAATGTCATCACCAAGTCGTAAGTATAGGGTCACATGTTTGCCAAAGAGGTTGGGCACTACAGTTTTCTAATTCTATATATTATATAAAAGCTGTATGGGGAGCGAGATCAAGCTCTGTTTTCTCTTTGCACGGAAATTTAGTCTCCGCCTTCTATTTTGTAAGGATATGTGCATTTAGCCCCTTATAGGTTTGTTCAGATGAAAGTTGTACCGATCTTCAGCGTGGAAAATTAGACTCCGCCCCGTGGGTTTTAAGGTCATTTGTATTTGGCCCCTCCAACTTTGAATACACAGATAAAAGATCCCCTGGAAATTTAGACTCATCTACTGGCTTTCATGTAAGTTTGCATTTGGGCGCCCTTTTTTCGCCTATCTAATTCTGAGGAAATTTTTCTCCGCCCCTACACTTTAGAAAACTTTTCATTCGCCCCACGCATGTTCATGGGGCCTATGAAGCACGGATACTTGTATATGTCTCACGTGTCGTCCCCGGTCGCGTATCTCCCTGATCTCGTATCGGAGTCCGACACTCTCGGATTCGCTCGGAGTTGTAAATGTCTCATCAACCTCTCTTGAATCGACACATTTTATCTCTTTCAAAAATTAAGACGCACACAAGTTTGAAAGTGTATTGAATATCTAACATAATACCATTATTTATCTATATTATTATATATTGGTATGTATACATTAATATATATTCATATTTAGTTAATTTAAAATCGATATAAAAAAGTATCATGTATCCTAAGTTTTAGGAAAATTGCGAATTCGCGAATCCGTACTGTATCCCAAATCCGTATCCAAACCAGTGCTACATAGCATGAGGCACCTTGCTAGTAGTAAATCAATTGGTATGCCAATTTTGGGGGATTTGTCGGCAATCGGATTGAAATCAATATAGGACGACTTTATCGACATTAAAATCGAGCTATACACGCTACGGGCCCAAAATTTGGTTGGGTTCAAGTAAAACCTACATTACCGGTACTTAAATCAGCTAGGCCGCTTGCATGTAAAGCTCTATAGCAAGAATAATCTAACGAAAGAGAACCCCATTATGTTTTGAGTCTTTTGACCATTCCTTCCACAGAAGTCCTCACTATATGCATTTTGCCCCTGTATGGCACAAGGCATGCGTCCCAAAGTGTCATTGATAATTCTACCTTTATCATCATCATGTTGGGGATTATTTGGCCTCCTTATAGCATAAACATGGAAAATATACCACTGTAATGATATCAAACTATTAAATTACACCACTGCAAGCGGAGATCGCTTGTCAATCCGTCGTGCACTAATGATGTCTGAATTAATTGCACAAAATATGCGGGTTTCTACAAGCTTCTTCCAAGCTGATTTCAAGCTTCTGGTTTGTTGTGTTCAACATTTGAGAAATCAAATGCTATGGTCTCTGTGTTTCCCTACTAATATTCCACCAACCATATTACCATCCTTGTAGTAAAATCCACTAAGATATTTGAATTTGTAGAAACTGCAGTTGTCATTACCATGCTAAAGTAGAATTTTGGCTTAGTCTGATGTCAAGTGTCTGGGTTGATAAAGAGAGATCGTGCTAACAACAAATGACGCGGGGGGGGGGGGGGGGGGGTCGGGGGGGGGAGAGAATATAAACAGCTTATACTTCATTTGCGACTTGATAGATCAATAGTTGACTAGTTGCAGCATTCATAGCTGTGCATATAATGTATTGCAAGGTCCTGGATTGCAATGTCCTCTAACTATATGAGTTTAAAAAAAGATAATATAAGAAATTCAATCTTAGTGAAAGATCGAAGGTTCAAACCATAAAGGGAATGTTGAGCATTATGCCATTTAGACGCGTTCCTCCTTTTACCTTCTGGTTTTACGAATGATATCTTCAAGTCATTCTTAAGGATATTCCTCTCGGAATTTTAGTTTGATATATAACCATGACTGGGAAAAAGTGCATACAATTACTACACATGCTTAGAAAGCTCACCCACCATGCAAAAAAAAAAAAGAAGCAAGTGCCATTTGAGTATAAGAGACCGTGTATGTGGCGTCAGAAAGAAAGTAAGAGCATACTGTATGATAACAAAAACCATTATAGACTTCTTAACCAACAACAACAACTAAGCCTTTTATCCCAAGCATATGGGGTAGGTGATTGATCGTTTTTCCGTTGTGTAGTATGAATCAATTCAAAAGGTCCCCTAAAACGGCACCATTTGATTGAAACTGTTTCTTGTGTCGGTATTCAGAAAATTTATAAAGAACTTCACAATCAAAAAATATTTTGACCGCAATCAAACCACGGTGTCAGCTGTAGTTAATGAGTGAGTGCGGATCGTCCACAGGGATTGCACGATTCATTTGTATTTTCGATATGTTTGAATTGAAAAGTTAAGTAACGATAAAAGAAAACATGATTCAAGAATGATTCATATTCAGTGTCACTATTCTTATTCAAGAATCAAGAAAATGATAAACAATCAAGAATCGGTGTTTCGATAATATTTCCAATTAACTGTCAAGAATCTGAAAGAGGCTCGTAGGAATCGATCGGGTCTATAAACGTGATGTAATCTCAAGATTTCGTGTTCTTGTCCTTCGAAGGATTGATACTAGATTGATGATCATCGACGAGAGTTGGGGATTTCTTGATGAAACTAGGGTTCATCTTTTAACCCTTATTCTTTCGTCGATATCATTCCTTTTCTAGCCTCTACCAAATTCAAGAAACGATCGTAACTCCCCAATTTCGAACGATATCAATCAAGAAAGCATCGAAACGAAATGGGTCGTCGTTTCTTGAACTTGCTAGGGTTTTCAAAACAAGTAGGACTCAAGAATTGATTAAAGCTATGTTACATCATCATTCTATTGACTGTCTCGACTCCTCGACGAGCGGAGTTTTATTCACACATCACCACACAGAAAATATTCATGAATTGTAAAGATGTCATGATGCAGAATTTAAAGAAAACAAGATAAAAGAATATCACCTTTATTTATCTCAACAAATTTGATCACATTCGCTCAAGAACTATAAGAGGAAGAATCTAAATCGTTGATAGGGCGTCGCTCGGTTCCGTGAGTCGTGGATCGGCTTGGATCGCTTGCTCCGTTGGAGATCGGCTCCGCTCATAAAGGTTGTAGGGCTTCTTGCTTGATGGGTACTCGGGATCTTGATTTTTAATTGGAATTAGGGTTAGGGTTTCACACAAGCCCTCTCACTAGACTTGTGGAAGAAGAAGATGAAAAGAGAGATAGATTGGGGATAAATTCACTAATTGGATGAATAATTCCCAAGGTTGAATAATGAATTACAATGAGCCTAGGGTCTTATTTATAAAGCTCCCAAACCCTAAGCCTTCTTGAGTTCCCTCCAAAAGTTTGTTGAAAGACTTCTAGAAGTAGTTTGTTAGGTTTAGCTTAGAGTTTAAGCTAGGGTTTAGGAAGAAGGTTCTAGAATATTAGGCTAGTTTAATGTTGATCACATAGCTTGCTGATCTGGCAGAAACCCCTGGAGTCTTCTGGAAACTGAGATACATTTCTGAGCAGTGGGCCCTGAGTGAAGCATTGTGGTACAAAATTCAGGAGATGATGTCATCAACCCGCCGCGGAACCGCGGCTTAAGCCGGCTATGGCCGCGGTTCCGCGGCCAAGTTGGAGCCTTGGGCTTGGTGGCTTCTGTTGTGGTCTTGTACTGATATTTGTAGCTTTCTTTGATATGTTGATTTGTGATTGCTCCTTTGGGTTGATACCAGATTTGAAGTTAGTGAGTTGGCGTATCTTTTGAGCAGTGTTGATTTGAGCACGCTTCTAGTTTCCTGTACAAACTTCGAGACACGGGTTGCAATATATAGAAATATTGTGATGCCATGCAATGCAGTCAATTTCCCTAGAAATGCCGGTTTTAAGGTCTAATACATGTAATCTGATAATCTGTGATAGATTTGCTAATATGTGAAATACGGATACCGAACACTTCTATATGAATGCAAATGATGAGGAAATTGCCGGCTAAAATATACAATATTTTCGACTAATCAAATTTCCCCAAACTTAATTTCGATCGTCTTGAGCGAATGTTTTATTAAAAAGAGAAGGAGAAAAAAAAAGAAAGAGAAAAACTAACTAGCACACTTTCGTAGGCAACACGATTGCACTGAGTATGTGCAACAAGCCTTTAAACCTCTAGGTGTCCCTAGTAGGAGGAGTGTTGTCTCCTGAGGGTTTTCAGCGGATTGCACCCACAAAATCCGATAATAAAAAAAATCATGAATATTACATTTAAAGAAAAAAATCGTAAAAGAAAAGCCTTGAAAATTAGGGTTTTCAACTAAGCTAGCTTTTCGGTTGTCATGAGCCCTATCTTAATGGTCATAAAAAAGATGTTAGAAATCGCGTCCTCCCTCAATAAAACATCGTCTTATTCTTCATTCATATCTTTCTTCCAAACATCGATCATATAACCCTGCGTGTGTGTAAAAGACATCCCTACACCCGGAGAATTCAATTCAAGCTATCATACTCTTGCCCATCAGCCTCAGTACTTTTTAATTAATGAATATTTAGACGAGATTGCTCACACACTTTCATGAGACCGTTAATACTTCTTGAGGTACTAACCGACCGATTACTCCTGTGCTTGCTTGCTTGGTGTATTTTCCTCGTCTTGCACTACCTTAGGCATAGCAGTGACTCCCAGACCAGTTGGCCTTAGGGCACTAGGTGAAGAGGCACCCTCGCTATACATTTTATTGCCATTGGTGATAACAAAACCAGTGTCCATTTTTCTCACCACTTTATATTTTTCTTTATTCACTTTTTTTTCTTTTTATTTCCTTCATACTTTTGGATTTAAGACGAGCATTTCAAGGTATTCTCTACTATCCCAGGCTTCAAGACGTGTGTAAGTGCGAATAGCAGGGTAGCAACGTTCAAAATGTTTGGCTTCCAGAATAGAAACTATTTTTCAGACTTATTTTTATCCTCAGATTAGTGACGTCTTTCATCTTACTAACCCTTGGGACAACGGCTCATAACTACTTATTACTAGTTCGTATAAGAAAACTTCTAATTTTCTTAGTTTTCTTAAATTTTTCTAATCTCATGGATGCAATTTTTCACTATCTAAACTTTCATTATCTTATTTATATACAAAAAGGTGTAAATATTAAAGTTATTTTTATATTTGAAAATTTTTAAATTTTTATGGGTTTTGAATTTTTTTTAAATTTTTATAGATTTTTAAAAGAAATGTTTTGTGCTTATGCAAATGATATGCAAATGATGCAAAAATAAGCACAAACTTCCCCCAAACTTGTTTTCAACAGTGTCCTCACTGTTGCCGACAGTTATATCTACAAAACCTGTAAGTCTGGGAGGAATTATTAGTGGGGGCAAAATATATAAGTGAAGAACTTCCCCCAAACTTATTCTTTTCACTCACCTTCATTCAAAAGATGATGCAATGATATACTGGATATGACGGTGAGACGGAGGAATTTTAATCCAAATAAACTGGCTCTTGTAAGAACAAGAGCTCCTCCATGGGGTCAGTGGAAAAATACGGCTTTAGTCTATGACCATTTACTTTGAAAAGGGTGCCGTTTTTAACATTTTCTATTTCTACTGCCCCGTGCGGGTATACAGACCGCACAACAAAAGGTCCCTTCCATCGAGATCGGAGCTTACCCGCGTGAAGGTGTAATCGTGAATCATAAAGAATGACTTGTTGACCAGGTGAAAATGTTTTCCTCAAAATGTTTTTATCGTGAAAAACCTTAGTCCTATTCTTTGTGATTACAACATTCTCATAAGCTTCATCGCGGAGTTCGCTTAGCTCGTTAAGTTGCAGCTTCCGAAAGTTGCAAGCCAGGTTTAGATCAAAATTTATTTCTTTAATGGCCCACAATACTTTATGTTCTATCTCGACGGGTAAATGACATGCTTTTCCAAACACTATCCTATATGGAGACATTCCTAGGTCGGTTTTATATGCAGTTCTGAATGCCCAAAGAGCATCCGTCAGTTTGGTCGACCAGTCTTTTCTATTTTTAGCAACAGTTTTCTCCAGGATAAGTTTGATTTGTCTATTTGAGATTTCAGCCTGCCCGCTTGTTTGGGGGTGATAGGGTGTAGAAAGACGGTGGTTGATTGAGTATTTCCGCATCAGAGTCTCGAAAGATCTGTTGCAGAAGTGTGTCCCATTATCGCTAATAATAGCGCGTGGGTGTCCAAATCGCGAGAAGATATTCTCTTTTAAGAACTTAATGACAACTTTCTTGTCATTAGTACGACATGGAATGGCTTCTACCCATTTGGAGACATAATCAACTGCCAGCAATATGTACAAGTTCCCAAAGGAGTTAGGAAAAGGACCCATAAAATCTATGCCCCAAACATCAAATATTTCAACAACCAAGATGGGTTGCTGAGGCATTTCATTCCTCCGGGATATTCTACCCGTATACTGACATTGTGTACAGGTTTTGCAATACTCAAATGCGTCCTTGAATAAGATCGGCCAATAAAATCCACATTGCAAAACCTTTTCCGCTGTTTTTCTAGGACCAAAGTGACCCCCACAGGCCTGATCATGACAAAAAGAAAGAACACTCTTGAACTCTTCATTCGGGACACACCGGCGAATGATCTGATCAGGACAATATTTAAACAAATAGGGTTCATCCCAGTAAAAGTGTTTTACTTGGGAAAGAAAACGGTATTTGTCCTGTTTTGACCAATCGCTGGGTGTCAGTCCCGTGGCATGATAGTTCACAATATCCCTGAACCATGGTTCAGTGGATATGCTCAAGAGTTGCTCGTCAGGAAACGAGTCATTAATCGGCAGGGTCACAGGAGGAGAAATGATGCGTGAAAGGTGGTCAGCTACTACGTTTTCACATCCTTTCTTATCTTTGATAACAAGATCAAATTCTTGTAATAGTAGGATCCAACGTATTAGTCGACCTTTTGCATCTTTCTTCGCCGAAAGATGTTTTAAAGCGGAATGGTCAGTATACACAACTATAGGTGAGCCGATTAAGTAAGGCCTGAATTTTTCTAAAGCAAATACAACCGCTAAAAGTTCTTTTTCTGTGGTTGTATAATTGATTTGCGCATCATTCAGGGTCTTACTTGCATAGTAAATCACGTGTGGCATCTTTTCGATGTGCTGTCCTAAGACTGCACCTACTGCAAAATCAGATGCGTCACACATCAGCTCAAAGGGGTAGTCCCAGTTTGGTGATGATAAAACGGGGGCTGAAGTGAGTGAGTGTTTAAGTGAGTCGAAAGCTGTCTCGCAATTCGAGTCAAAATGGAAAGTCGTATCCTTGGCCAGGAGAAGAGTTAAAGGTCTAGCAATTTTGCTAAAGTCCTTAATGAATCTCCTATAAATGCCCGCATGGCCAAGGAAAGAGCGAATATCTTTGACGCTTTTGGGATGAGGGAGGTTTTGAATGACATCTAATTTAGCTCTGTCAACCTCAATGCCTTTCTGTGAAATGACATGTCCAAGGACAATTCCTTCTTGGACCATAAAGTGGCATTTTTCCCAGTTCAAAGTCAAGTTCTTCTCTTTGCAACGAGTAAGAACAGCGTCAAGATTCGCTAGGCAATCGGAAAAAGAGTCTCCAAAAATCGAGAAGTCGTCCATAAAGATCTCCAAAAAATTCTCTACCATATCAGAGAATATCCCCATTATACACCGCTGAAAGGTAGCGGGAGCATTGCATAGCCCAAAGGGCATGCGACTGTAAGCAAAGGTACCAAAAGGACAAGTAAAAGTGGTTTTATCTTGATCCTTTTTGGCGATGGGGACCTGATTGTAGCCTGAGTATCCGTCCATAAAACAATAATATTCTCGTCCTGCTAAGCGTTCCAGCATTTGATCAATGAATGGTAGAGGAAAATGGTCTTTCCTCGTAGCAGCGTTGAGTTTTCTATAATCGATACATACACGCCACCCAGTTTGGGCGCGTGTCTGAATCAACTCATTCGCCTCATTGGTTATAACAGTGATGCCGGATTTCTTAGGAACGACATGTATAGGACTCACCCACTGGCTATCGGAGATGGGGTATATAATACCATTATCTAAGCATTTGACGATCTCTTTCATGACAGCTTCCTTCATGACGGGATTCAACCGTCTCTGTGGTTCTCGGGTTGGTCTGGCATCATCCATCACATTTATATGATGTTCAACTATCAAGGGACTAATCCCTTTGATGTCCGCCATACTCCAACCAAACGCCTCTTTGTTAGATCTCAATACTGATAAAAGTGCATTCTCTTGCTCTGATGCAAGAGAAGCGGAAATGATAACCGGTAATGACTCGTTCTCACCAAGATATGCATATTTAAGGTGAGAAGGTAAAATCTTGAGATCTAATTCAGGCGGAGAAATGATAGAAGGAAGGATTATTGAGTGATTTTTGGATTTACAAAGAAGCTCAGAGCCTGTGAAAGATACAGACTCGGGTGGAGAAAAGTCAAAAGTGCAGGACTCAAGTGCAGGTAAAGTGTCCTCACTAAGATCTTGTGTAAAGTCAAGCAGAGATGTGGTAATGTCATCGAGATCATTAAAGCAAAGTTCCTCGGCTCCACAACTATCGGGAGCGATCTCATGGACAGAGCACACATCTAAAATATGAGCACTAGGTTCTGATGGCTGACTTCCAACTTTGTAGATATTTAGTTCAATGGTCATATTTCCAAATGATAAGTTCATTGAACCGTTTCTACAGTTTATAACAGCGTTGGAAGTGGCAAGGAAAGGACGACCTAGAATCACCGGAATTTGGCCCCGGGGGTTCGGTACAGGATGTGTGTCGAGTACAATGAAGTCTACAGGGAAAAAAAATTCCCCGACCTTTATTAACACATCCTCTAATTCACCCCTTGGTTTGGTGATAGAGCGGTCTTCCATCTGGAGAGTACAGTGAGCAGGTTTTTGCTCTCCAATCCCTAGTTGCTCATAGACAGAATAAGGGAGCAGGTTAACACTCGCGCCAAGGTCTAAAAGAGCACGATTTATGTTTTTACCCCCAATAGAAATCGATATTGTAGGACATCCTGGGTCCTTTCGTTTCTTTGGCAGCTGGGGAATAAAAGCAGTGCTGATATTATTAGACATAAAGACCTTCTTCGGCACTTGAGTCTTCCTCTTCCTAGTGCACAAGTCCTTAAGAATCTTCGCATAAGCGGGGATTTGTTGAATCGCATCTAGGAGAGGGATATTGATGTTAACCTGTTTGAACATTTCTATAATTTTCTCCATATGAGGACTCGTTCTGTTAGCCCTTAGCCGATTCGGGTAAGGTGCTTTTGCAATAAGCACTGGGTCTATCATAGGAGAAGGAAAGGGGGGTAGACGAGATCCTAAAAGAGGTGTGGGGACCGTCTGTAGAGAACTATAAGGGTTGGGTGAAGGTGTTGAGCCTAAAGGGAAATGGAGAATAGGCTCACGAGAAGGTGGTTTGGTAGAAGAAGAAGGATCAGAAGGAGAAGTGTGTGTGTGAGGAAAGGTCTCAGCCGGGGTGTTGATATGATTTTCAGTATCATCAATACCTTCCCCGACATTATTATTCAGCACTCTTCCTGATCTCAACGTTGTGATGGCATTTACATTGTAATGCCCAGGATTCTGTAGGGGTTGAGAGGGAAGTTTTCCTTTTTCTCTAGCACTCATTTCGGCTTTTAGGCGTGCGATTTCAGCTTCCATCGATCTGATACTCTCAGCTTGGGATGCTGAGTTTTTCTTTATCTCACTGACGGAAGATCTAACCTCAGTCGAAACCTCTATGAAATTTGATAAAAGTGATTTCATGGTTTGAGTGAATTGAGAGAACTCGTCAGAACATGACTGCATAGGATTAGACTGTGCAGGATTGTTGCCCTGGTTTTGGAAATTTTGTGACTGATAGGGGTGCTGAGTGAGTTGGAGGGGTTGCTGTTGTGGTGGAGGAAGAGCCCTTTGAAAATTATTTGTGTTTGGAACCGTGTTTTGAGATTGGTTTTGGTTCCAAGCAAAATTCGGGTGATTCCTCCAACCCTGATTGTACGTGGAAGAATATGGATTGTTTCGAGGTCGTTGAAATGCGGCATTAGAATGCTCGTGACCTTGAAACGCAGAGTTTAATGGACATTCTTCTGTTAAATGTGACGGATCAGAACAGCACCCGCAAACAGTTTTGGGGAGCGACATTGGGTTTAGGGAGGCTGCAGAAAATTTGTGTTCCATAGCGTCGAGCTTCTTTTGCATTGCTGCCATCTCAGCTCGAACACCTATGGACACATCTATTTGGTGTACGCCACCCCTATTCAATGGTTGGGTTCCACTCTCCCACTGTAGTGACTTTTCAGCGAACTCTTCTAAGTACTTCCAAGCTTCCCCATCATCTTTGGTCATAAAAGTACCTTGACACATGTTTTCAAGGCTCTGTTTAGTGCTTGAGTTAATGCCCTCATAAATGATTCGGCAAAGCTCCCATCTCGGGATGCCGTGATGAGGACACTGAACCAATAGATCCTTGAAACGTTCAAAGCATTTTGAAAATGGTTCGGTAGGGAGCTGGGCAAATTGATTCAGTTCGCTACGGATTCGAGCCGTCTTTTGGATTGGGTAAAATTTCTTAAGGAATGCAGCGACGAATTCTTCCCAATTCGTAATAGAATGTGCGGTAGTGTTATATAGCCACTTCTCGGCTATATCGCACAATGTAAATGGAAGAAGTCGTAGACGCATCGCATCCACTGAAAGTTGTGACGTACCCATCATTGCGCATACGTTTTCAAATTTGGTAATGAAAACGTAAGCGTCCTCGGTCTCGAGTCCGTGAAATTTGGGTAAAAGATTGATATACTGGGGCTTAATCTCAAAGTTATCCCCATTGGCTGGTGGTGTGGATAAGCAGGTCGAAAGAGGACCTCTAAGTGGATAGCACCTCTCCTGGAGAGAGATGCGGGGTGGATTCTGCGCACCAACGGACGGCGGCAGATTAGGGTTAAAGAAGTTTGATGGATTCGGATCCATCGGTGTGGGTGTGGTAGTGGGTAAAGAAAAGGTAAATGGAGAAATATCGACTTCGGAGTCGATAAGGGGTACGCGGACTAAACGGGCACTAGAATCCCGTGTCCAGCCTATCTTGTACTAAAAAGGGTTAGTACAAGTGGCAGCGTTGGCTTATAATTAGGGGTAAATGAATGCGGTGTTTGCTTTTGAAAAAGGGACGGATTTTTGAAAAAATGATGCTACACAACAAATGCAGCACACAACCCTAGAATCTAGTGGTCACCTAGGTCCGGCTCTAGACCGCTCCTAACTGCCAAAAGACAAGTCGCGGGATAGAATCCTCCACTGCCTCTTTGTCCCCCTGTGGCCGGATAAGTGCCAGGTAAGTGGGAAGGTACTCCACTACGTAAGTAGTGGGCCTAATTAAAAACCACTAGCCTTAGACACACTCGCCTTAGGCACCACAAGAAAACGCGGATAAGCAATGAATTACCCATGGCCTTCTCTTGTCCTAATTGAGCGCGACAGTCCTTAGAGTCATCTCTAGATTTCTTTTAGTTAATGTGGGTCAATGCGGATGCAAGTTTGGTGGTTTTCGAGGCCTAGGAAGGGTAATGAAATCCCCACCTAATTTGGATTTGGCCGTGCCCCTTAATATCCGTATTTTGAATGCAAACAACCAGAAATCAAAAACACGCACAAATTTAAATTGCTTTTTAGCGGCGCTGCGATTATTTGCAAAGAATCCTGCAGCAAAGTGTTAGTTGGAGCTAAGGAGAGGAGAGGGGAGAGAGCAAGAAGTCACCTGCACTAAAAATTTTGCAGAGAACCCCCAAATGCGCGGCGGTTCCGCCGCAAATGGTAGGCAACGGCCGCGGAAACGCGGTCCTCTGGTGTGATCTCTGCACCAAAATTCACTAGGAAGCTCCTGTTGCTTCCCTCTGTTCTCTGGTATATTCCAAAAAAAATTTCCACAGCACAGAATGCACCAGATCACCTTGCAATCAATCACAACACACGTATAAGAGTTTGTACGAATTTTGATTTCAAGAAGTAAAATGTAATAATTCTTTCACTTCAAACTAAAAATGTAAATGAATTAGCGCGATCCCCGGCAACGGCGCCATTTTGATTGATCGTTTTTCTGTTGTGTAGTATGAATCAATTCAAAAGGTCCCCTAAAACGGCACCATTTGATTGAAACTGTTTCTTGTGTCGGTATTCAGAAAATTTATAAAGAACTTCACAACCAAAAAATATTTTGACCGCAATCAAACCACGGTGTCAGCTGTAGTTAATGAGTGAGTGCGGATCGTCCACAGGGATTGCACGATTCATTTGTATTTTCGATATGTTTGAATTGAAAAGTTAAGTAACGATAAAAGAAAACATGATTCAAGAATGATTCATATTCAGTGTCACTATTCTTATTCAAGAATCAAGAAAATGATAAACAATCAAGAATCGGTGTTTCGATAATATTTCCACTTAACTGTCAAGAATCTGAAAGAGGCTCGTAGGAATCGATCGGGTTTATAGACGTGATGTAATCTCAAGATTTCGTGTTCTTGTCCTTCGAAAGATTGATACTAGATGGATGATCATCGACGAGAGTTAGGGCTTTCTTGATGAAACTAGGGTTCATCTTTTAACCCTTGTTCTTTCGTCGATATCATTCATTTTCCAGCCTCTACCAAATTCAAGAAACGATCGTAACTCCCCAATTTCGAACGATATCAATCAAGAAAGCATCGAAACGAAATGGGTCGTCGTTTCTTGAACTTGCTAGGGTTTTCAAAACAAGTAGGACTCAAGAATTGATTAAAGCTATGTTACATCATCATTCTATTGACTGTCTCGACTCCTCGACGAGCGGAGTTTTATTCACACATCACCACACAGAAAATATTCACGAATTGTAAAGATGTCATGATGCAGAATTTAAAGAAAACAAGATAAAAGAATATCACCTTTATTTATCTCAACAAATTTGATTACATTCGCTCAAGAACTACAAGAGGAAGAATCTAAATCGTTGATAGGGCGTCGCTCGGTTCCGTGAGTCGTGGATCAGTTTGGATCGCTTGCTCCGTTGGAGATCGGCTCCGCTCATAAAGGTTGTAGGGCTTCTTGCTTGATGGGTACTCGGGATCTTGATTTTTAATTGGAATTAGGGTTAGGGTTTCACACAAGCCCTCTCACTAGACTTGTGGAAGAAGAAGATGAAGAGAGAGATAGATTGGGGATAGATTCACTATTTGGATGAATAATTCCCAAGGTTGAATAATGAATTACAATGAGCCTAGGGTCTTATTTATAGAGCTCTCAAACCCTAAGCCTTCTTGAGTTCCCTCCAAAAGTTTGTTGAAAGACTTCTAGAAGTAGTTTGTTAGGCTTAGCTTAGGGTTTAAGGTTCTAGAATATTAGGCTAGTTTAATGTTGATCACATAGCTTGCTGATCTGGCAGAAACCCCTGGAGTCTTCTGGAAACTGAGATACATTTCTGAGCAGTGGGCCCTGAGTGAAGCATTGTGGTACAAAATTCAGGAGATGATGTCATCAACCCGCCGCGGAATCGCGGCTTAAGCCGGCTATGGCCGCGGTTCCGCGGCCAAGTTGGAGCCTTGGGCTTGGTGGCTTCTGTTGTGGTCTTGTACTGATGTTTGTAGCTTTCTTTGATATGTTGATTTGTGATTGCTCCTTTGGGTTGATACCAGATTTGAAGTTAGTGAGTTGGCGTATCTTTTGAGCAGTGTTGATTTGAGCACGCTTCTAGTTTCCTGTACAAACTTCGAAACACGGGTTGCAACATATAGAAATATTGTGATGCCATGCAATGCAGTCAATTTCCCTAGAAATGCCGGTTTTAAGGTCTAATACATGTAATCTGATAATCTGTGATAGATTTGCTAATATGTGAAATACGGATACCGAACACTTCTATATGAATGCAAATGGTGAGGAAATTGCCGGCTAAAATATACATTATTTTCGACTAATCAGTAGGCTACATGAACCAACATGAGAATCATGCCGGATCCAGCACATGAATCCTCCGCCTCCACTCACTCCTATCGACCAATATACTTTCATTGAGGCATTTGACAACCATATCGTTTCGTATCACCTCCATCCATATTTTCTTCGGTCTCCCTTTTGCCCTATTGCCATTGCCCATATCGAAAGTATCTATTCATTGAACCGGTGCTTCCATAGGTCTGCGTCGCACATGACCAAACCATCTTAGCCGGTTTTCCCGCATCTTCTCCTCCGCAGGTGCTACACCAACTTTTGCATGAATATTCTCATTTCACACCTTATCTTTTCTAGTGTTACCGTACATCCAACAAAGCATGCGCATCTCCGCTACGTGCATCTTCTGTGTATGATGCTTCTTAGGAGCCCAGCATTCTGTACCATATAATAAGGCATGCCGAATAGCGTTCCGATAAAACTTCCCTTTCAATTTTAACGGAAAGTTACGATCACACAAAATCCATGTTGCACTCATCCATTTCAACCAACCAGCTTGGATCCTTCGATTAATATCACTATCGATCTCCCTATCATTTTGGATGATGGAACCTTGATATCTAAACTGATCGCTCAGTGATATCTCTTGCCCTTCCAATGTTATACCAATATGGTTTTGACTTTTCTATTTACTAAATTTGCAATGCATATATGCTGTCTTGGACATGCTCAATCTAAACCCCCGAGATTCCAATGTTTCCCTCCATAATTCCAATTTGGTATTAACCCCTGCTTTCGTCTCATTTACTAGAACAATATCATCAGCGAATAGCATACACCAAGATATCTCATCTTGGTAGTTCTAATAAGCTCATCCATCATGATGGTAAACATGAATGGACTTAATGCAGATTCTTGATGTAAACCAATTGTACTCGGAAAATCACTCATTAGGCCGCCGCAAGTTCTAACATTTGCCACTACTCTATCGTACATATCCTTATTATGTTAATATACTTGACGGGGACCCCCTTCTTCATCATTGTCCCCCATAATACCTCTCTAGGTGCCTTATCGTACGTTTTCTCCAAATCAATAAATACCATCACTACTACAAATAAGGGTTGCCCCTACGGATTTACCCGTAGGGGCAAACCACTGCCCCTACGGATATATCCGTAGGGACAATAAAATACCCTGTAGGTATAAACGCCTTAGGTGCAAGTTGAAGTCCTGAACTTGCCCCTACGGACAAAAACTTGCCCCTACGGAGTTCTGTTTAGGTCCCGTTTCACCTATGGAGTAGGCCGTAGGGGCGAAAAAATTATTTTATTTATGGTTTTTTAAAATATATTACTTGTACCTACGGATGAATCCGTAGGGCCAAGTAATAGCCCCTACGGATACATGCATAGGTACATATCCGTAAGGGCAAAATATCAGAAATCCTGATATTTTGCCCCTACGGATAACTCCGTAGGGGCTTTTGTTTGCCCATACGGATATGTCCGTAGGGGCACTCTCAACCCCCTGATACTGAGAACGGGAGGAGGGGGGGAATATCAGTTATTCTGATATTTTGCCCCTACGGTTTAATCCGTAGGGGCAACATGTGTACCTACGGATTAATCCCTAGGTACATATTATCTGTTTTTTTTAAAAAAAAGGCTGCCTGATTTTTTCTCGCCATGTGCACAATAATATATACATCAATCAAATATAAAATTAATCATCACACAACATATATTGCAGTATTCATAATCACATCTCACGCATATAATATACAAAAGAAACCAAAAAACTGAATATGATATAAATATAAACCAATATCAATATCGTCCAAAATGTTTCAAAATGTAATACAATATGTATCATATAAATAAATACATGTTTCAAAAAATAAGAATCAAAAAGCTATCCTAGCTCGGTCCAGCTCCACCTCTGATAAACGCTAGAATCTGGCGCGCCTGCTCCTCGGTCAATAAACCATGCAATTCGGCGCGTGCGGGAGTCTGAGCGGGATGTGGAGCTGGCGATGTGGTCTGCGCAGCCGCCGTCGAGGTAGTGGCTTACGGAGCCGCGACTGCGGGAGTCTGAGCGGGCGGTGGAGCTATAGGAGCTGTCTGCGGAACCGCAGCCGATGTAGTAGCTTGCGGAGCCGCAACCGAAGGAGATGCATATGGAGGCTCAGCCGATGTACCCTGTCGCGTCTGGACCTAACGTATGTAATAAGCGTGTAAGAACTGTGTATTAATCGAATCCGTATCATTATCAAGTTATTTCGAAACCCCATTTTGGATATCTAGTGTGTAATAACTGTAGTTTATTTTAATTAGATATGTATGTATGATTAATCAAACCTAAGTCTACAACCAAATAAGCTCAGGCTACGTACTAATTATGGATATGTTGATATCTATAATATGACATGATATTTTACTATAAAGTAGTATACATACCAGCATCTCCTTCAACTCCTGAACGGTGGCCTTTAAGCTCTCCAGTTCCTGCTAGACACGTCGCTCACTAGAGACGGAGGAAGTAACCGCCGGGGTGGAGTCCAACCTCATATGGGCCCTGCTAGGGCCTAGTCCCCGGCCTCTCTCCCAACCTCCGTGTGCGGCGTCCAGGACTGGGGCCAGCAGCCTCGGATCGCTCTGTCCGGTAAAATCGATCCCCGAGGCCTCGGCCTGCTCAACCACCCGCTCCTACACCCGCATTAAGCAGTAAAGTATAAGTATAAAATTTAAATTTGAACCTTCCAAAACTAAAATTTCAAATATGGGTAGAATAAATATTAACACTTACGCAATACTCCTGGGTAGCGACGTCGGGATATCGAAGCTCGCCCGTGGCGGGATCTGTCGAGGTGCCGTGGACGGCAAGATATGCGGACAGCACGCTCGGTGTACCACCTTGCGCCAGGGTCTGAGCTGTCTGCAATATTAGAAAATAACTCTTAATATTAGATATATTAGAAAATAACTCTTAATATTGCAGAATATCACAAAGGTCGGTCTATTGTAATTTACCGATAACTCCATGACTCGAGTAATATTTCTCGAGCCACCTGTGTAAGTGGGGCGACCTCTCTTCGCTGACTTCCTGTTCTCTGTATTCTGTGCGGCCTGTTTCTTCACAACGCATTAACATTTAGTTTTCTAATTAAGGAACACAAAAAAATAAATTATATCCTAAACAATGAATTACATTTAAAATGCATACCTGTTTGCGTTGAGAGTCGAAATATTCGCACAATAGAGGCCATATCTCTACGTCGACTCTCGCAAACGCCGGAGTAGATAGGAGGGCCGCTCTCTCTGCCTCGGGGGTCGCCATCCACAGGGAGTAGCAGCCGGCCTTCAGCTCATTCCTGTTGTATCGGACCTTGGTCTGCATGTTCTTCATCAGGCCATTGTACAGAGCATGAAGGTCGAGCACCCTCCTAGGGTGATCAGGGTCGGGTACAGGCTGAAAATCGTAATCCGACTGAAAATACAAAAAAAAATATTGTTATTAGATTGCAAGTGTTAATAATAAATATATTGGATAAATCAAATGAAAATATATATTAGTACGTACCTGAGCCTGATCAAAGAAGAGGGCGAATGAGCGTCGGTGCTGCTCGCCCCACTCAACGTGAAGTGGATAGTTCTTCACGAGCCGGCTCTCGTCCCCCATATACCCGTCGAACCTCTCGGCATGAGGACCGGTATAGCAATAGTCAAGGGTAAAAAAGAGGGAGAATGCTGCCTCCCCTCTAGCTCTGTCAGGCCTCAGCCTATGGGACTGATTCGGGCCTCGAGTCCCCCTTTGGGGATGGAGAAGCCCTGCGTCTGCAAGAAATATCAAGACAATCAATATTAAGACAAATTTGTATTAAGAAATCAAGGTTAAACGAAAATTGAAGTGTGATATATACCTCCGGTGACTAAAGCACGAGCCTGGGCCCGGGCAGCAGCACGAGCGGGACGATAGTTCCTCCGGTGAGGAACAGCCGGGGTCCCGGATGCGGACGCATCCCCTCCAACTAGAAAATAAATATTGATGCTAAATTTCCATGAAGTTCTTATTTATTCTATAGAGCATATGTAAAATGAATAAATATTTTATATTTATTCATACTAACCTGCAGACGATACGGAGGGTATGGAAGTGGCAGGAGTGGCCTCTGCGTCAGATGTGGATGCACCACCTATAATTAGACAATTAAAAATAGATTATATAAATAAGTACAAAAAGAATGTGTAGATCAATAATATAACGTTCTAAATCAATATGCATGTACTATAAGATATATAAACATACCCGCAGGTGCGGTGGTGTCACCACCTACAGCTAGACAATAATAAAAATTGCTAAGTAAGAGCAAAAGGAATGTGTGTATATTTATGATATAGCATTATAAATCAATATACATGCACTATATGATATATAAACATACCTGGAGGAGCGGGAGTGGCCTCTGTCCCAGAGGTGGACGCATCACCAACAACTAGACAATCAAACATTGACAATATAAGTAATTTTGACATAAACAGGCATGAATATCTGTAATATTACATTCAAAATGGATATGCGTGCAGTATACCTGGAGGTGTGGAAAAATCCACACGGAAGGAGGCATCCGAAGGGGTCTCCGATCTAGGTGCAAGACCGGCCCTCTGAAGCTCCTTACGGAGCTTTCCGGGCGGCAGAACCGCTCTGCCTCTGCCTCTGCCGCGGCTGGAGCTCCTGCCGCCCCTCGCTTCTCCCGACATCATCATCAAATCTTGATAAACGGTTCGTGGATGCATTAGACAATTATTAAAAGTATTGACTATATATGTATAGATCGTAAAATGTGAAGTAATAATATAACATTACTGATAACCTTTTTCGTTTCGTGGGCGCATTATACATATCTACTTGGATTTCATCATCGATGCCATTTCTAACCCACGTAACTTCATGATCGGCCGAAGACAACCCGTCCTTCGAAACAGACGGTCGGAGCACTTTAAGCCTTCTCTCTTCTTCATCCTCATCGCTGTCCTCGAATTCTGGGACATCGTAAACATCTCTGGGTTTCCATCGGCATACAACACTCCATCCCGGATGCTTCAAACACTGTGTATTCTTGTTGTATGTGTGTGTTCCGGCTGTCAGGGGTAAGGATTCTATCCCATTAAGAATGTATAGAGCGAACAACCATCACTTGTGCTTTCAACCGTTTCGAGTAAATTTCGGCAGCACCTCTCCGCTGTTCTCCGAGTACACTGTAATAGAATAGATAATCATTTCAAAGCTGTGAAACAACGTTGAAATGAATATCTAATCTATCTTTGTACACGGAGAACCAGCGGAAAGGTACCGACGAAATATCTCGAAACGGATGAAAACACAAGTGAATGAAGGTGTTTGCTTTATACATTCTTAACTTGTCCACACGGGACAAATCTATTGGTTACCATACGATTGAATTTTCTCGTCGCATAGACTATACGACGGTTGTTAGTATTGAGCTATATCGTCCGATATTTAACAACCTTCGTATAGTTCTATGTCACGACGAACATCGCACGTATGTTAACCGATAGACGGGGACTAAGTGGCGCTTTTAGTTTCATATATGAGTATCGATGAGAATATGAAGGTTTCATATTATCATCGAGTATCATATATTGGTTTTAACTTGAACATCTCGAATCACTCTCTAATTATGCGATTGTTGTGTATTCTTGTTGTATGTGTGTGTTCCGGCTATGGGGGTAAGACTTCTATCCCATTAAGAATGTATAGAGCGAACACCTATCACTTGTGCTTTCAACCGTTTCGAGTAAATTTCGGCAGCACCTCCCCGCTGTTCTCCGAGTACACTGTAATAGAATAGATAATCATTTCAAAGCTATGAAACAAGTTTGAAATGAACATCTAATCTATCTTTGTACACAGAAAACCAGCGGAAAGGTACCGACGAAATATCTCGAAACGGATGAAAACACAAGTGAATGAAGGTGTTTGCTTTATACATTCCTAACTTGTCCATACGGGACAAATCTATCGGTTACCATACGATTGAATTTTCTCGTCGCATAGACTATACGACGGTTGTTAGTATCGAGATATACCGTCCGATATTTAACAACCTTCGTATAGTTCTATGTCACGACGAACATCGCACGTATGTTAACCAATAGACGGGGACTAAGTGGCGCTTTTAGTTTCATATATGAGTATCGATGAGAATATGAAGGTTTCATATTATCATCGAGTATCATATATTGGTTTTAACTTGAACATCTTGAATCACTCTCTAATTATGCGTTTGTTGTGCATTCGTGTTGTATATGTAACATGATTTTAAACCATTGAGATCAAGATTGATAGAACTGATCATCCTACATTGCAATGGCATTCATCTACCAAAAACTATTATTGCAATGGCATTCATCTATAACAATCAACAATTAAAACTACAAATGTAGGATACTAATATCATAAAGCATTATACGCAACATATGAATTCACATGACTGAAACATGCATAAAAAAACATGTTCATCCAAAAGAAAGACCACTGTCAACAAATATAGACAAATACGTCATAAAAACATTAACCAATTAACAAGTTGATTAGCATCTGGATCAAGAAAATGATAGGAAAAAAAATTGACTATGATCTATAATGACAAGTCTATTACCATGACTCTCGACTAACAAAGGTGGCTTTTCGTCCTCGGTAGCTTGATAATTGATGGAGGATATAAACTTTTGACGATGCCTAACGAAAAGTGATCCCTCTTTTCTTCATTAATTCACTCCTTGTGTGTGTGTTTGTTTTTTTTGAATTAAAGGTCATTGATTTTAGAAAGACCTGATGATATATATGTTGAATATATGTAGGGTGATATACATGATCACAAGAGCTTGGTGGAGGCAATAAAGAAAGTTGATGTGGTGATCTCTATGCTGGGTTACAAATATCATGAGCAGTTGGTTGATCAAGTTAAAATCATAGAGGCTATTAAAGAAGCTGGAAATGTCAAGGTAATCAACAAATATATATTTATATTAGGATAAGGAAAACGAGAAATTTGGATTGGATAGTTGTAATATTACATATTGTTATTTTTTCACATCTTTCTTGTTTTCTGTTAATTACACAAAACCCCCTTTTAGTTTATCCCATATAGCAATATCCCCAGCCCCACCCCAACCGAACCCTAGCCCTAGCCCCAGCCCAGCCCCAACCCCAACCGAACCCCAGCCCCAGCCCAGCCCAGCTCCGCCCCAACCGAACCCTAGCCCCAGCCCCAGCCCCAGCCCAACCCCAACCCTAACCCTAACCAAACCCTAGCCCTAGCCCCAGCCCAGCCCCAGCCCCAGCCCCAACCGCAACCGAACCCCACAACCGAACCCTAACCCTAACCCTAATCGAACCCGATGCCGACGCCGATGCCAAACCCTCACCCCTACCCGAACCTGGCCTGAACCCTAGACTACAACGTCAAAATTAAAAATTATTTGAGATTTACTTACAAACCGTGCGTGCGGTGGAGGAGACAGTAGAAATTGGTGGTCGACGACGATCGGCGAAGGAGGCGACGGAGGTGTGGGAACGACCAACGAAGCTGGCGACGATGCGCGAGCGCGGTGGCGACGAGGCGCGGGAACAGGCGATGAGAGGCGCGGGAGTGAGAAAGAGAAATTTTGGGAACGATGAATAATTTTTCTGTGCTTTTTTTATTAATAACCTATTTAGATGCCCCTACGGATATAACCGTAGTTCCACGGCTTGTGGCTCCTTAGGGCCAAACAAAAAATTAGAACGTAAGGCACCGTAGGGACAACGATGTGGCCCTACGGATAAATCCGTAGGGGCAAGAAATATTTGCCCCTACG
This sequence comes from Agapanthus africanus, assembly GCA_030015575.1. Classification (NCBI taxonomy): domain Eukaryota; kingdom Viridiplantae; phylum Streptophyta; class Magnoliopsida; order Asparagales; family Amaryllidaceae; genus Agapanthus; species Agapanthus africanus. The sequence continues at coordinate 781,388,716 of CM057339.1, read as the reverse complement.
GATTTCTAAGTCCGTAGGGGCAACCCCATATTGTACTAGTGCATATGCAAATCTCTTCTACTCTCTAAAAAACGCTCGACAAGTTGACGAAGCAAATGAATAACCTCTGTCATCGATCGTTCAGGCATGAACCTAAATTGGTTCTCTGTTATCTTAATATCCATCCTTAGCCTGTGTTCAATCTCTCTCCCAAAGTTTCATGGTATGACACATAAGTTTTATTCCACGGTAGTTTGAGCAACTTTGAATGTCACCCTTGTTCTTGTAGATAGGTACAAGGATACTTTTCCTTCATTCATTTGGCATCTTTTTTGTCTGCCAAATCTTATTAAACAGATCTGTCGGCCATTTAACGCCTATTTCTCCTATGCATCTCCAAATCTCGATAGGAATTCCGTCAGGACCAACCGTTTTTCTTAAACTCATTATGTTCAAAGCTTCTTTAACCTCAGGTAGTCTTATTTTACGCATGAAATCACGGTTTATATCTTGAGATTGAATGACAAGTCCATCCAAATTCTTAGTAAAGCTCTCATTGAACAATTTGTCAAAATAATCTCTCCAGCTTTCCTTGATATCCTCATCTCGAACTAAAACCTTCTGATTTTCATTTTTGACACACTTCACCGCACATAAGTCTCTGGTCTTCCTTTCCCGCATCCGAGCAATCCGGTATATATCATTTTCAGCCTCTTTAGTATCTAATTTCTCGTATGCCTCCTTGTAAACCTTAGATTTAGCTTCCCGAACAGTTTTCTTAACTTCCTTTTTAGCCATTTTATACTTCTCAAATCTCTCCACATATCTACTTTCCTCAAATCTTTATAAGAATCCCTTTTAATTTTAATAGCGGCCTTTACTTCTTCATTCCACCATGATGTGTTCTTAGATGGTACACCTATTGCGCTTATTGGATAGTCTTCTTCCAAACCATAGGCAGGTGCCAAAAGGTGTGGAAGGAAGAAAACCAATTAGCCTAAGTATGGTATACAGAAGGTAATAAGTAAAGACAATTAAATGGATTAGAAAGAGGGCAAATTAAATTGCGACTGCTATCATTCATGACGAAACCACGTATTTCATCGCCACTCCTACTTCTTGTTTGTATTTCTCTAGAACACCCCGTATCACTACGAAGATCCGCATTTATTGGATAATCCATCGTATAGTTATATACGAACTCGAAGGAACTTGTTCCAGTTCGAGGATGAATTCTGGTTCAGGAGAAATAGAATAAGGTTTATTCAGTTGTCTTTTATCTTTACCTTTTCTTAAGTTGCGAGTACTCCTAGGATTAGGAGAGTACACCTATTACACTTATTGGATAGTCTTCTTCCAAACCATAGGCTGGTGTCGAACGGTAGGGAAAGAAGAAAACCATTTAGCCTAAGGGTGGTGTACAGAAGGTAATGAGTAAAGACAGATAAAGGGATTTGGAGAGATGGCAAGGAAATATACGGTTATAGTCATGAATCTGGTTAATGGAAGAGGCATTACTAGAAATATTCGCTACCCCTTTCGAAGCATTTTCATGTTTCAGTTTCACTGTGCATTGTTAATTGAAAATTGATTTCCTAATTAGATCCTTACTCCAGGGTATGTATTTACTATGTTTGATTCTCACATCTGTATGGTTTTACAGATGATGAGTGGGAGTAAGTTATTGGGAATTGGGTGATTATATCCTTTTTATATTGGAATTCGTTGTAATTAATGATATTTGAGGAAATCACCTGGAGTTTTTCCTGATGGCAGATATTTGGTTTTGAATATCCGTTGTTATGCACCAATTTCAAACTGTACGTTTATTTTATAAAGTGAGATATAACCTTTTGAAATTATGTCCATAATATTTACCTATATCAGTTGATGATTGGGTAAGGAGCATTCAACACCGGTGTAATTTTTCTTAACCATAAGTACAGTTTTCAACATACGACGCACAGGGTTTGAGTTGACAACTCAGGGGACTTATACAAAGTATTGTATGTTGTCCAGTGTCCATTAAAACAAAGGGGTTGGTGCCTGTACTATATTCTGTTTACTTGTGACTTCTCCAGTTTTAGACAAGTATTTCGTAGAGATACAAGGTCCAAGTTTTGAGAAGTTACAGGTACAAGAATAAAGTAGAGAACCACGTGTTGCAAGTATCAGGATTCTTCAAGGTAATCGAAGATGTAGATACTTGTGTTTGGTATTCGGTTGAGAGTAATGGTTTTGAGAACTTGCTTCTCTTTCACGTTACTCATATTTGGATTCACTCCTAGTTGAGTAATGCTGATCGGCCTCTCTCCATTTAGTTGGCATGCACTGGAGACAGCTGCATGATTTGAATCTGGTTCCAATTAAATCAGTGCCTCTGTTTCTATATAGTATATAGAATGGTTCATATCTTAACGATATTAAGGTATATGGAGTTGTCCGGCTTATACTTAAAACCAGACTCTGGATAACTCAAAGCACGTTTCTGTAATGGCGGTTTGTGGGTTATCCCGGGCTATGACGAGGGGTAACTTTCTACCATCTGGAAGATCAATAGTGATATTGTTCTTGACTTGCCACAGTTTTAGCAAAATGGATTTTTTCAGAAAAGAGTAGTGGGAGTATGGTAGAACTGGAAGTGATTCCAGAACCACAAACGATTACTGAAAATTTAATAGAACCTAAAGATTCAATCAGGCTTTGACATTCCATTAGCCACTCCGCAGATATGGTGGGTAATCTCAGGCGCCCGAGAGGTACTTCGGTATCCTCAAAGACGGTGACAGGGAGGTTCTTGTTTACCCAGACTTGCCATTACTGTTGTTCTAGACTATGAGACCCGGCATGAGGATGAATATAGCGTCGTTCTAAACTAGTTTTAGAAGTGCACGTGTATATGACTCTGCCAGAGGGTTGTTGTAATCAGTGGGAGCAGCGGAAGCATAATGGACAGGTACTTGTGTCTATTTATAGACTAAAGCAAGCATAGCGGAGATAGAACATCTATTTTTGATGTGACAGTCATAGGATTTGACTTCATCGGAATAGGAGATGGATCTGTTAAGAAGGTAGTAGGGTGTGATGTCCTGGTATTTGGATGACATACATTTTGTAGGAAGTGAAATTCCCACACTACGATCGGTTATACTGTGGTTGTCACACAATGGTTTCTCTACATAGGATATGGATATTATATAAGGCGTTCTGGTTACTTGATCTATGGTTTTAGATCTAGATTTGGGTAGTTTCCTAATCTGTATACTTTGACACTATTCTAAAGGTGTTTTAGAATGGACGACTCCTGGCATGGTGGTGTACCTGCAGGTGATGGAGTCACCCTCTCTAAAGGTGTTTTACAGACTAAAGGGGAGAGGGATGTGCATGATTGGCATATCACTTGCTTAGGCAATTGAGTCAATCATGAGATGTCAAGTACCACACCAGATGTTGTTTTTGCACTAGTTGCAATAAATTTATATATTAATTCAATCCTGGAGAAACGTTCGGAAGCAGTTTATAAACCTAAGTGGATGTTCTAGGGATTTGGTAATGACAGCCTCCTTCAAGAGATGGTTATCATTCCAGGCTTCCAACGTGACCTGGATGATAGAGTGACTGTCAGAGTTATAGTTTTCCATCTTTTGAGGGGCAGTAGTTTGGACAGGTGGTCCAAGCGGATACTGAGGGAGGCATGGCGCAGGATACTGATTAAATTTAGTGGACGATATAGTTTAAGAAGTTTACTGGATTTGGAGTTCATTAGTGAACTGGGCCCCATCAGATATCCAGGCATATTTTAAGACAGGTATTGCTCATTTCAGGAGATGGTTTACTCCGCGAACTTGAGATAAAAGCCAGGTAAGTGAAAGAGAGAAGGGGAGGTTTTCCGACGCTTTCGCGAAGGTATTTAATTAAATAACCCTTTCTCTTTTGGCGGTTGCGCCGTTTAACACTTGCCTAGACACCCCATGAACGATATACCGTTAAGCAAAGTTCTAAACACAATTAACCTCTCCTAATAAGCGTGAAGTCCTTAGAGTCAAAGTCTAATTGTTTTTAATTTACTGAGGGTATGCAAGAATGCAGTTTTGTGATTTGTGGGCTACGGAGAAAAGGTGATTATCTTGTTTGGTCATTTAGCCCTTAAAATCCGTATTAATATGCAATGCGCAATCAAATAAAAGAATTCAAGAAGTCAATCAATCTAAAGCAATTCTTTTTCAATTTTAGTATTATGCGCTGCAACAAATACGGTTAGTTCTCTTTGCAATTGGCGGCAAAATTATGCAAAGAATCCTGCAATAGAGAATTGGATTGTGTCGGATTTGAGAGGAGGTGTTAGGAAATACGTACCAAATGGATTGGGTTTAAGAAAACCCTTTGAAATTGATCCGAGTCGTTGAATGCTTGCTTGCGCGGGTCAAACTACCCGGATCTTTGGCACTAATCTTCCCCAATATCTTGTATTTGCGTTTGAACCTTGCTCCGCACGATCGCTTGTCGTAATTCCGCGAAAAACCTAAAATGTCGGAAAATACGATATTTAGCGTCAAAAGCGATACGTGTGCCCCAATTCCCGCACACTTAAAATCAGAAAAATCAAACAAGACCAAAAGACTACCAACACAGAACTAGAGATCACTGAAAAAGAAAAAACCAAAACCCTCAAAGAGGGGCTGATCTCACCGGATATAGGGGTATGGTCGCCGGCCAAAATCCGATGAGAGGGGGTGCAATTTGTAGTGGGATCTCTAGCTTATATTAATGTTCTAATGGTCTTACTGGAACTTTTAATTTCAGCACAGAGTGATAGCAGGTATAAACAACAGAGAAAAATTTGAAACAAGTCAAAAAATTCGTATTTTGTTAGTTTTTGGAAAAAAATGTGTTAAAAGTTACTTTTGTTAGTAGAACCAGAAATAACAATATCTAATAACTACAGCTCCCCGACAACGGTGCCAAAAACTTGTTAGGAATCCTCCCGCGCGCGCGAATGCGTATTTTTGGAAATGTGTACGTTTTGATGGAAAACGGAATGCGCGCACGAGATCGTTCTCGTTTTAAAATTTATAACCGCAAGTGCACGGCGCGTTGTAGCGAGCCGGCAAGCACGGGTCGATCCACATGGAATTGAGTATTAGGTATCGTTATTTAAGGTTAACAAATTAACAAATTGGTTGGTTGTCACAAATAATTAGAAAAGAATGAAAACAAAAAAAAGCAAGAAGACAAGTGTAAGGAATGAATGGTTGTGGCTTGGTTCGGAAGATTTGAATCGCGACGTTTAGCTCTATACTCCCTTGGTTATGAGTTGTCCGGCTTTACCTTGATTCCGGCATGAAGCACGACTTGTCAACGCGGTTGCGGAGCACAAACCGTCAAAGTCCGACATTCGCCGCAAAGCACGAAACGAGTCCGTTTTGGTCACTTACCGTTTGTATGTCCGCGCTTGGGGTATCAACACTAAACACGAGGTTTTGCAAGTATACCGCAACAATGAAAACACAAAGAGATTAGTGAGAGCAAAAGATATTGGTGTTGAGTTTGCTAAGGGTTTGTTAAGGTATATAGTATATGAAACAAAGAGTTTGTCAAGCTCTTTATCACAACATACCATATCCTCGCTTAGCAATCTTAACACAAAATGGATTTTAAGCACGTTAAACATAATCAAGAGGTAGAGAAGGCAAAGCCTTTCATCTCACTTCCTCACACACACCACAACCAAAATGAAGATTAGTTAAGCATGGTAATAAAAAGAAAGCAAGAAAAGTAAGCAAGTAAATAAAAGAAACAACAATGTATTGATCACTTGAGACCAAGATACAAACTTTGGTGACTTGTTCAACCTCCTTAATGAAGCTTTCCAAAGAGAGCTTCAGGAGGGAAGAAGAAGAAGAAACCAAGATGAAGCACTCTCACCCTCAAGCTAAACAAAAACAAAGCAAAACAAAATTATGAAATGGTATATACATGGTTAGTCTCTTTCCCTTGTCCACTGATATGTATTTATAGGCTCAAAAGAAAAATAAACAAACAATAAAAATGAGCTGACGTGGCATCAAAGAAGGGGCTGTGAGAAACTGGGGGCAATTGGGGCAGGTGGGGCCGGCGTCGCCCGTTTTTAGGGGATGGTCACCGGGTCAAATCCGAGGAGAGGGGCTCGTATTGGGTGTGTGGGTTTGTGTGCACTCCAATAAGCCTCCGATGCTGTTTGTTTGGTCTTATTTCACCTGGTTTGTATGCAGAGAATTGGAGGGAAATGAGATGCTTCAAATCACATCATATCTTTATGCATTCAATGCCTATTAATGCACATCACACCAACACATGCCTACTTGCATAACCTATCATGCCATGGCTGCCCCCACATGGTCTTTGCCCAAGAGTTGTGTGCAACATGCATTGTGTTGGACTAAAATGTGTGTGCACACATTTATTTTACAAAAGCTCTTGGGATATCGGTCGATTTTCTGGTCTGCTTGCAGTGTCGGCTCACAGACGATATATCCGTGATTTTGAATGTGTTTCCGGTGTTTTATCACGAATACCTGTAAACTGTAATTACAGGACAGACACTGATTAATAGCACCGATATATAACAAAAGAGATAACGAATGAGTGGTATTAAAATGCAGTTTTCAGTGGTGATCAAATACTCCCAAACTTATCTATTGCTCGTCCCGAGCAATACAAAAAATCCCAGCCTCACTTTCACAGGGAACGCGATTGCACTGAGCACGTGCAAGAAGCAGTTAAACCTCTAGGTGTCCCTAGTAGGAGGAGTGTTGTCTCCTGAGGGTTTTCAGCGGATTACACCCATAAAATCCAGTCAAGTTAGTTTCATAAGTTAACGTCGATTCTACTCCTACAGTTTAGTATCGAAGTCAGACATTCTATCATCCTAAGTAAGAAATATTCAACCCTTATGTTTCACGCCTCCTATCTATTTATCCCGAGATCCTATACATATTTACAGTTTAGAAAGATGTCGGTAACTCCTAAGTTTTCCTTCTAAAAGTGCAGTCTCAAGTCAGGAATTTTTATCAACTTTACAGAAACATAAGTCTTATTCTTTGTTTTTATCTTTCCTCTAAAAATCGATTGTATACCCCTACGTGTGTGTAAATTTGCACCCCTACACTTGAGAATTCAATTCAAGCTATAGTACTCTTGCCTTAATACCTAATACTACTTCTTTTCATTAATGGATGGACGGTGTTGCTCATACACCTTTCATGCGACCATTAATGCTTCTTGAGGCACCAACAGCCGATTACTGAATGTATGAGCTTAAAGCGTAAATAGCAGTCTCCAGGTCTTGACTTTATTATTTTATTATTTTTTTTCTTTTTCTTTTTTCTTTTCAAGACCGGATATATTTTTCAATGATGCTCTTTTTGGTGTTTAGCTTTAAATACCGATTTTTCTTTCATACTAGGCTTTCAGACAAGAGTATTTCTAGGTATCCTCTATTATCCCAAGTTTCAAGGTGCGTGTAGGTGCAATTTATAGGGTATGCACTTTCTAAATTTGGCCTCAAGAACAGAAACTATTTTTCAGACTTATCTTTCAGTAAAGCTTCAACACTTTCCCTTCATCTTGACTTAACTAAAGAACTGAACTCAAGATTACCTATTTCTCAAAAAAAACTGTAAGGACGTATACTTGCCAAGTTTAAACAGAATGAGGGTTATTTTTAGGGTTTTCAATTCCTAAGCTTAGGATTTAGTTGCCTCTAACATATCAACTAAATTTTCGGAATAAACTCTAAGTTATCTTATTAGCTAACATGACGAAAAAGTTTTTATATTTTTCGGAAATTTTTCAATTTTTATGGTTTTTTTAATATATATGCCATGAAGAATATACACATGATGCAGTGCTCACCCCCAAACCTGAGTTTTACGATGTCCTCATCGTTGTCCCCGCGTCCGGTAGCTAGACTTAGACACCAGGGTGAGAATTTTATTCAAGAAAAAAGGAAAAAAAAAACCTAAGATTAATTATAACATTTACAGGTTAAAAGACTGGGTTAGTGCAGAAATTAATACCAGCCACAAAAAGATTTTGTCTATATAATCTAGGGGCTGGTAAAAGAATGTGTATAAAAAGAAGAAAAAGAAAAAGAATATGTATATGTTAGTTGTTAGTGAAGGGCATGGGCGTGTAAAATTGGGGATAAGAAGACGCTGAAGATGAAGATGAAATTTTGAGGATGTCAATGAGTTGTTTTCTGAATGAATTGAATGTTCAATAAGCATATGTGGAGTTCCGAAGTCAAGTTCGTGTAAAAACTGGAGTTCATCCGCAAAACATTCGGCAAAAGGAAGGTTCAAAGGATGATCCCAAAATGGTTCCGACTCCAACCCACCTAAAATTTCAATCTCATCAGCAAAAATTTCCTCAAAACTCGACATGAAAGAATAAGTTTCAATGGTGTCTTCCTCCCTATTATTTTTCACTATCTTACACTCATTATTTACACTCATTCCCAAAAAGATTTTTTCCTTTTCACATTCATAACTGGGTAGGTTCATATCATTTAAAAAAGTAGGTTCCCACCCTAATGTTTCTTCTGAAACAATATCACTAGGTGATACAAAAATTATGGGTTCCTGATCATTGATTTTTTCTAACAATTTATCCCAACCATGCTCGTCAAATTCATAAGGTTCCTCCTCTAAAATTGGAAAGCAGAAATCACTCGGTTCAAGAATTTCCTCATCAAGTATTATTTCAGTTAAATCAATCTCTAAATCACAAGTGACAAGAGGTTCAATGGATACTTGAAGGCTGGTGGTGGACTGACTTAGAGGGTTTTCTTGTGTGTCCTGGTAGCACTCAGTCAATTCAATCGTATCATCATCTAAGAAATCATCAAAATTTGATTGATCATTTATCTCACTTGGATGGCTTCCTAAATGACAGACATTAACATTATGGGGTTCCGATTGACTGTGCTCACTCCCTAGAATCCTCTCAGCTAACTGTTTCGTTTGTTCCTCGATTCTAGCCAAAGATTGAGCTTGAGCAATAAATAATTGCTCAGATTGCTGTAAAAACAGGGCTAGCGTCGCAGCTGATTGGTTCTCGACCGCAGTCATTACTTCAATACCCTTTTCAAAAGTGGTCAACCAAGCATCTATCTCACCGTCACTCCCTAATGATGGTTCAGTTGTTTCGGGTTGGAGGGGTTGTGGTGGTGGTGATGCTAGAGCAGTCATTCTGTCGACCTCTTTCTCTAGATTTTCAATCAGTTGGTCAATGGTTGAAGTGGGACTTGGTTCAAGAGTGCTAGGGGGTGACCGTTAAGAATTTGGAACGGTTGGTCACCCCTTAGGAAAGGACAATCATCATGAAAATGGGAAGAATTTTGGCAATTTGAAAAAATAATTTGGGATTGAGTATAAACAAAAGAATATGAATCGTGAAAAATTGAATTGAATTGTGTGTCACCCATTTTAACAAGAATTCACAAAAATCACAAAAACAAAGAATATCACACCCCTAGCAGTCTACGGTATTCTGAGTCAACTAGACCTGCTCAAGAACCTGATTGATGAAGTAAAACTGTGTCGAGAAATAGGCTCAGGATATACAGATCACGAAGCCAGGTAAGTGCAAGAGAGAAGGGGAGGTTTTCCGACGCTTTCGCGAAGGTCCTTAATTAAATAGCCCTTTCTCTTTTGGCGGTTGCGCCTTTTAACACTTGCATAGACACCCCATGAACGATTACCGTTAAGCAAAGTTCTAAACACAATTAAGCTCTTCTAATGAGCGTGAAGTCCTTAGAGTCAAATTCTAATTGTTTTTAATTTACTGAGGGTATGCAAGAATGCAGTTTTGTGATTTGTGGGCTACGGAAAAAAGGTGATGAAATCCTTTACCGTATCTTGTTTGGTCATTTAGCCGTTAAAATCCGTATTAATATGCAATGCACAATCAAATAAAAGAATTCAAGAAGTCAATCAATCTAAAGCAATTCTTTTTCAATTTTAGTATTATGCGCTACAACAAATACGGTTAGTTCTCTTTGCAATTGGCGGCAAAATTATGCAAAGAATCCTGCAATAGAGAATTGGATTGCGTCGGATTCGAGAGGAGGTGTTAGGAAATACGTACCAAATGGATTGGGTTTAAGAAAACCCTTTGAAAGTGATCCGAGTCGTTGAATGTTTGCTTGCACGGGTCCAACTACCCGGATCTTTGGCACTAATCTTCCCCAATATCTTGTATTTGCGTTTGAACCTTGCTCCGTACGATCGCTTGTCGTAATTCCGCGAAAAATCTAAAATGTCGGAAAATACGATATTTAGTGTATAAAGCGATACGTGTGCCCCAATTCCTGCACACTTAAAATTAGAAAAATCAAACAAGACCAAAAGACTACCAACACAAAACTAGAGACCACTGACCACTGAAAAAGAAAAAACCAAAACCCTCAGAGAGGGGCCGATCTCGCCGGATATAGGGGTATGGTCGCCGGCCAAAATCCGATGAGAGGGGGTGCAATTTGTAGTGGGATCTCTAGCTTATATTAGTGTTCTAATGGTCTTACTGGAATGATTAATTTCAGCACAGAGTGATAGCAGGTATAAACAATAGAGAACAATTTGAAACAAGTCAGAAAAAAACGTATTTTGTTAGTTTTGAAAAAAAAATGTGTTAAAAGTTAGTTTTGTTAGTAGAACCAGAAATAACAATATCTAATAACTACAGCTCCCCGGCAACGACGCCAAAAACTTGTTGGGAATCCTCCCGCGCGCGCGAACCCGTATTTTTGGAAATGTGTACGTTTTGATGGAAAACGGAATGCGCGCACGAGATCGTTCTCGTTTTAAAATTTATAACCGCAAGTGCACGGCGCGTTGTAGCGAGCCGGCAAGCACGGGTCGATCCACAAGGAATTGAGTATTAGGTATCGTTATTTAAGGTTAACAAATTAACAAATTGGTTGGTTGTCACAAATAATTAGAAAAGAATGAAAACAAAAAAAAGCAAGAAGACAAGTGTAAGGAAAGAATGGTTGTGGCTTGGTTCGGAAGATTTGAATCGCGACGTTTAGCTCTACACTCCCTTGGTTATGAGTTGTCCGGCTTTACCTTGATTCCGGCATGAGACACGACTTATCAACGCGGTTGCGGAGCACAAACCGTCAAAGTCCGACATTCGCCGCAAAGCACGAAACGAGTCCGTTTTGGTCACTTACCGTTTGTATGTCCGCGCTTGGGGTATCAACACTAAACATGAGGTTTTGCAAGCATAACGCAACAATGAAAACACAAAGAGATTAGTGAGAGCAAAAGATATTGGTGTTGAGTTTGCTAAGGGTTTGTTAAGGTATATAGTATATGAAACAAAGAGTTTGTCAAGCTCTTTATCACAACATACCATATCCTAGCTTAGCAATCTTAACACAAAATGGATTTTAAGCACGTTAAACATAATCAAGAGGTAGAGAAGGCAAAGCCTTTCATCTCACTTCCTCACACACACCACAACCAAAATGAAGATTAATTAAGCATGGTAATAAAAAGAAAGCAAGAAAAGTAAGCAAGTAAATAAAAGAAACAACAATGTATTGATCACTTGAGACCAAGATACAAACTTTAGTGACTTGTTCAACCTCCTTAATGAAGCTTTCCAAAGAGAGCTTCAGGAGGGAAGAAGAAGAAGAAACCAAGATGAAGCACTCTCACCCTCAAGCTAAACAAAAACAAAGCAAAACAAAATTATGAAATGGTATATACATGGTTAGTCTCTCTCCCTTGTCCACTGATCTGTATTTATAGGCTCAAAAGAAAAATAAACAAACAATAAAAATGAGCTGACGTGGCATTAAAGAAGGGGCTGTGAGAAACTGGGGGAAATTGGGGCAGGTGGGGCCGGCGTCGCCCGTTTTTAGGGGATGGTCACCGGGTCAAATCCGAGGAGAGGGGCTCGTATTGGGTGTGTGGGTTTGTGTGCACTCCAATAAGTCTCTGATGCTGTTTGCTTGGTCTTATTTCACCTGGTTTGTATGCAGAGAATTGGAGGGAAGTGAGATGCTGCAAATCACATCATATCTTTATGCATTCAATGCCTATTAATGCACATCACACCAACACATGCCTACTTGCATAACCTATCATGCCATGGCTGCCCCCACATGGTCTTTGCCCAAGAGTTGTGTGCAACATGCATTGTGTTGGACCAAAAAGTGTGTGCACACATTTATTTTACAAAAGCTCTTGGGATATCGGTCGGTTTTCTGGTCTGCTTGCAGTGTCGGCACACAGACAATATATCCGTGATTTTGAATGAATTTCCGGTGTTTTATCACGAATACCTGTAAACTGTAATTACAGAGCAGACACTGATTAATAGTACCGATATATAACAAAAGAGATAACAAATGAGCAGTATTAAAATGCAGTTTTCAGTGGTGATCAGTAAACGCGGATGAACATTTATACATAAGCATGATAAACATGTAAGGTTGAGTGGCAATGATGATGATAGTGTAAGTGTAAGTATAACAAAGATAAGATAATCGTGCCGTGTCGCATTATGGTACCATGTCATTTGTAATATATATGTGTGTACAAGTGTATCATCCAACGTGTGCCCATCAGCGATACACCAAAACATCATAAAAACTTGAGTGCCCAGCATCGGCACTCGAAAACATCATAAAACCTGTGTCCAGCATCAAAACGTAAATCCTCATATTTTAGGCTCCGTCTCATTTGATCGGCCCTCATATCCATCTGATCAGACGACTCCGGTTGGTATCCTCCGGATATTCGCCTAGCCCAATACTATCACCGGTCGGTAGTGCTCTTCTACCGGGCTCAACGTCTCTCTATACGATCTTCTTGCCCCGGGATACCGTACCGGGTCCACCATGTACCCGCAGACGGTGCCTCCTCTCTTCTAGAATCGGGTAATATCATAGCTCAGAACCGAGAAATCACATGGTTAACATCGAAATATCATATCAAGAGGAACCGCGTTTTTAAAACAATCATAAGACTTTAAAAATATATCTGTGTTTCTCAAATCTAGAGATCTCACGAAAACAGAATCTCATATGCATGTAACCATAAAGGTACAGTAAGTGCAAGCACAGAACGGTATTGTAAAATATTGCAAGTATTTTCATGCAAGCATGTCATGTAACCAAGTAAGAAAGTGCAATATCTAACTAACATGCGAGATAAAGAGTACTTAGCAATAAATATAATTCTACAATTTGGGGAAACAATACAACGATATAGCAGTTTCTAATGTGTACGTAGCATGGTAATTACCGATGATGTGTGTGTGAGCCGGAAAGTCTGTGTACGTGCAACATGTGCATCATCGGTAATGGTGCGTATGTGCTAACAGACGAAATCATACCAGATAAGTACCGGGAACGTAGTACGTATGTCGTAAGGAAAATAATGCAGCGTACACATGAACGGTATATAATACATAACTACATATGAACAATACGGTTATAGTTTAAATAATACGAATCGTAGTTTTTGAAAATGGGGCTATGGTGTTTCTTTTAAAAAGAGATACCATTTGAAAATCCATAGCGTCCCTTGAGGTTGTCATTTAAAGCGCCTAACGATTTGTTAGTTAAAAATAGGTATGGTTCAAAATGTATCCTATTATCGACTTAAGTAGTCTAAAATCATATTCCTCGAGTCGATGTGTGTGTGTGTGTGTTGGCGATTCATCCTCATCAAATCACGTACGGTATAATATATCGTACGGTATCAACAAATCAAGTATGGATCTATGGTCACGTATATCATATTATCTCATATCATCATAAATAACACCTTATATCAAATCTTAGCATATATATACTGTATCTCTGATATCCTAGTACTATAGTTGCGGGGGTGTTATATGCCATCCACCTGACTTCCTCCGTAGATATACATCACTCACCTACTATCCTCTCTCTAGCCGAAGTCGATGAATGCATTGCTCTCCTTCGTCGCCCCGGAAGTCTACGCGAATGTACCTACAAATCAAATCATATCATATCGAAATCAAAGTCAAATCCGAAAACCGATACGGCAAGCGAAATGTACATAAGTTAGAACCTATAGTCTACGTATGCAAGAACAACCAAACAATCCCCGGCGTTGACGTACAAACGTTAAGCGATCGAGTCAAAACTCAAGTTTTCAAAAGCCGCAAAACGAAATCAGCAGCTTAGAAAAACGCTCCCAGATTTTATCTAGGGTGAAATTAGGACATTTTGCATATATGGTAGGTCTACTCATCATAGGTGTGTGCTATAAAACCAAACCCAAACCCTAACTCAAGGATCAGGCCGCAAATTACGGCCATGGGCAATAAATTGGCGGCCAAATGTAAAAGTTGGGGGCTCGGGTTTCTATGGTATCTTCCAAATAGCATGCACATCCTACTGTATCTGCAAAATATTTTTCAGAGTCCTTGATTCATTGCCGATTCTATTTGATCACCACAATTCAACAAAAACCCGATATCGGAAAATTCTAAGTTCGTGTTTGGAACTCCAAACTCATGTTTGGTCAAGGATTCTATCACTAATAGGTTTGTGGTCACTAACTAAGCATCAATTATATCTCCACAACTCAAAACATCCACTAAAGATCATCCTAGAATTTTCTAAGTTCACTAAACATAAACTTGTTTAACTCTAAACTAATATAGGAGGTTATGGAGCTAAACACTTAGCTAAGGGTGAGAGAATTATCTTAAGAGAGCAACTCAAGAAAATTCTTTGGTGGTCCAAAGTGCTCAAAACTTCCACTTGATCCCACCATGGTGCTTATAATGAGCTTGGGAATAATTTTTGTGAAGGTTGTGTGAGATTTGGAGGTGGTTTTGAGGGTGTTTGTAGGGTGGTGGTGGAGATGGAGGAAGAAAGAGGAGGAGATGAAGGAGGAGGTGATGATGAAGAATGAATGGGATAAGAAGGAGAAAGGTGAAGGGTAGTAGCCATGCTCTCTCTCACCCATACCTGATGGTCCCCTTGTCCTCTCTCAATATCTTTTCTTTTTCTCTTTGAAAACTAATAAAACCATTATGAACCAAAAATAAAAACGAAATGATAACATGCACACAATATGTCATGCACACTAAACATGGATTTAACAAAATAACTTGGTTTAATGCACACTAAATGAAATACTAATCAAGTTTAATATTAAACTTATATGTAATTAATTGTGTAAAAATTTATAAAAGCTCAAATCCGATAAATGCTTCCATAATTTATAATTCATATTAATATCCAATACTTTCTAAAATATAGGTATATAATTATACCATTCCACTAAAACTCATCTCCATACTTATGTAATATTCATAAAATTTATTATTTTATTATTTAAATTCCAAAAATATTATTTTATATTTTCTGAAATGTTACAAGGTTATAGTCGTGTCCTACACAGTGCGATATCGACTCCTAATAGCAGGAGTGACGAATTCCCTCGACCGCTCACTGCCTCCATGTACTTCGGGACTGTACCCTACTAAAACCTGTTTGCACGACTCAGTAGAGCCGTGGTAGGGTAGTAATCTAAGTACAGTGGGAACACACACAAGACACTGTGGCAATTTCAGGTCTAGGGACTACCGTGTACTCATGTCACCAGAGAACTGCTATCTAACATTGGTATAATACCATCTAGGAGTTCTCAGCGAGTCCGTCCAGTGTAACTCATCCAATGAGCACTTGTATACAATCATCGTGTCAAACACCAATGGCTATGGGATCAACCATCGCTCCGTACAGGGTCATGAAATGTATACACTAGTCTAAATTGGAGTACCGATACCCCGTCTCGATACTCCTATGATTAGGGACTTTTAAGGATGTGCTTATAAACTACCAGGCCCCACTAGTATGATCCTTATCATAATCCTGGTAATCAAGAAAAGATTCTATGGTCTTTATCTCATGTATTACCGATATGCGATAACTAGTAACATGCATTCACATGACAGATAAAGACAAACCATATAGCACACTGCCATCTCGAATAAGACTGTTCTTGGTATAGGTCCTCCTCGAATTCAGTAATTGTATTCCTGCAACTACGATAATTTCCTTGAGGGCACCTGTATCCAACAATCCCCCACTTGAACTCAAGGATAATTATTGCGGTATCGCATGCACATATCTCATGTGCTACTGCATACCCAACTTCCGTACTAACAGTTTCACAAACTGTGTTCGAGAAATAGCCTCAGTGAGTGGATCCGCTATAATGTTTCTAACTGTATCTCTTTGAATCTAAACTTTGTGGAGATAAACTATCTCCCAAAATGAATGATACTTACCTTAGAATACTGTTTGGATAGCTGATGGGACCTTGTTCACAAATGAACATATTTATCCAAACAAATACATAGGATGTACCCTTTGCTGATTCACAATCAGTATCTAGTTCCTTAACTACCCCAGTATCTTGCTTGGAACTTTTCCAATATACTTCTCCTCATAAGAGGGTAAACTAATGACTCACGACAGATACTCTGTCATCCTTGTCACCTCGGAAGCTGGTGTCACGCCCCGCTTCCCGGTATACGGCGAAGGGGACGGGACGAGACCGCTACGTATTTACTGTAAAGTAAATACACTAAGCGTATCTAAGCAATATAAAGTAAATACACAAGAGACAAAAGATATGAACTGAACAGCAACTTTATTTATTAACATTCTTTCTGTACAATGCATGGAAAAGTAAATACAACCGAATGAAAGCAATGCCTAAACAATGGCATAACAGAAAAAGAAAGTACTGAAATGAAATGTGTACAATGAACTAGAGCTCGGGGTCTTCACTGAACTGGTCCAAGTCTTCAGCAGTGGGCTCGATCTCTGACGGGTCCAGATCACCTGACGACATTCAAAGAAGAAAGAAAGAGAATGTCGTCAGCGAACAGATCGATCGGCAAGTCCTAAAGATAAGGGAGAAGTAGAATAGACAGAATAAGTAGGTAGCTTTTAAACTTGTATTATATTGTTGTAATAATGTGTTAACGCTGTTGTTTGTAGCTTGGTACAGAAGGATGCCAGTGTATACGAGAGGAGTCTCACTTACCCCGGAGACTAAGGAATCAGAAACTCAAGGAACCGTTGGGCCATGGTACAACAGCAACGGAATATAGGTTAGGTGTCTTATGGTTGCAGTCTCGTGCCACTTTTAACACCTTCTGTACCAATCTACCCCTTAAACCCCATAGTGTTTTGATTATATTGTTGTATTGTATTGTATAGATTGTATAATTGGATGACTGACTGAAACCATGATATCAGTAAACGGATGTAACTGTATAATCATGTAAATGGATGTAACTGGAGAATCATGTAAATGGAAGTATATCCATGGTTCAGTTCAGTCAATATAGATTGAATAGTTTGAACATATTGAATATATGCATTCATGTTGAATTGTAATTTGTAGATTGTAGATTATAGATTGTAAATTGTATTTGAATCATATTCAAGTCAGATTATAATGAGAGTCAATCTGAGTCAGACAATTAGAGAAGTAAATTGAAGTCCTGATTGTTTTGATGTTATCGGTAACCGCTGCACATAGGAGACATGATTTGTGTCTTTTTCAAAGACGAATACGTATTGATAACACCGTTTTTTAAGTTGTCTAGCTTAGATAGGCAAGCACCCACTTCTCTGGCTCCGTGAGGCTCAAGAGATTGGTCCCGCTTTAGGGTCCTCAGGGTAAATTATAGAAGTTGAGCGGGTTTTATGTAAAAATACTCTTGTATAGTTTTCAAAATACACCCTAAGTATTTATTAATCGTCTTCAGAGTTGTAATGAATATAGATTTTATATTATGATATTTCTAGTAGAAATATTCTAATTTCATAATAAATGGTATTTATTTGTAATATTTGTTTTGTATGGAATTCATGGTAATTTAGTGTAAAATTGATTCTTGTGATTTTTGAAAAGAATTGGAATATTTATATTATTACAAAATAGATATTTTAATGTTATATATACATATATTTATATGAAAATAATTTTAATATATATATTATATTCTAGAAATCTCATTTTTCTTAAGATGCCGTATTTTAAAATCTTTCGAGACCGAATGCTCCTTGCGGAGGTCTGAATCTCGCACTACTAAGCCCGAGGATGTGCGATAATCCGCACCATCCCGAATGGGTTCCCCAAAATGGGTTGTAGCGGCGCTTTGCAAAGATTTGTATAATTACTAAATCCTTTAGAAAATGGTTTTATTAAGTAAATGGTATTTCAATGAAAATGTATCGTTTTCCCGTATTCTATGTTCCCAACGGTATGGTGCTATGTTGCATATGAGTGTGTGAAGAGGTAGGTCATTACCTCGTGATCTATTTAAAGGTATAGCAAGTTTTTGTGATGTTGAAGGTGGAATTGAAACTATGTGGTATTTACATGAAAAAAATGCGGTAAAATGAAATTGCAAATGTTTTGTGATATGAAAATTGATCAATTTGGTTGATTAGTGTTTAATAGTCAACATGAGAGAGTTTAAGCATAATTGTATTAACGAGAAGTGAAGTTTTATAAAGAAAACCGATTCGGAAATCGGATTTATTCCGATTCCGTCGGGTTTTGTAAATCCGTATTTTTAGAATAGAAAAGGAAGATAGAAATAGGACTTATGGGTTTTGGAAAACTAGAAGAGGGAGATGGTTTGGAAGGAGTCGGCGGTGCATCGTTTCGTCGCCGGGAGTTCCTACGGACGTTGCCGGAAAATCCGCCGAAGAATTTGCCGGAGCTTCGTCTTTCGCTCACTTCGATTGCACACAAGGTTTTCTTGAGAATTCTAGAGAGTTGACTCAGAGTTTGGGGTGAGAGGGTAGAGGGTAGGGGTGGTATTTATAGAGTTAGGCTAGGGTTAGGGTAGATGTAGGGTTTTAATTTAAAAAAATTGTAAAATGTATTAAAAATCATTAAAAATTGGAGTAAATATGGTATAATGAGCTCTCTGGAAGTGGTCTGCAGATTTAAAGTATGCAGGGGGGTAGAGCATGTGAAGAGGCACCAATTTGTAGTTGACGACTCGGCCGACCGACCGAGTCCGGCCGAGTCGAGGGCTCGAAAGGTAGGGGGTCGCCGGAGGTAGTCACTGGTACTTTCAGTTTTGTGGGTGTAGTGGAAAAATCTGGAGTTATCACGTGTTGACTGTTGGACTTCTATAAAATTTAAAACAAAATAAATATTAAAAATAATGCGGGGCATGGGATTTGAACTCTGATGGCTTGGTTCAGCAATGCAAGGTATTACCAATGAGCTACAAGCTCCTTATTGTAATTAAATTGCTAATTAATTACTTAAGTCTTGTGCTCAGGCAATAAATACCCCTTTATGGATTTTTGAAATTTTTTTGTAAAAACTTGTATAGGAAATTTAGGGTTGTTACATTCTGCCCTTCTTATAAAAATTTCGTTATCGAAATTTGTTAAAGGAAAGTGTAACAAATTCAAGGAAAGTTTGGTGACTGGAGTATAGATAGTGTATAACAAGATGGTGCAAGGGTTTAAAAATGTGAAAAAGGCTTACCGGTGTTACCTTGACTTACAGTCTCGGCTTCTACGGCTGCTAATGTGAATGTCTATCGCTGTGGTACATTCCTTCTAGCTGGAGGCACATTCTGTCTTTAGGGCTTGTTTCTCTGCCCTCGAGGCCTGTTCCTCATTGCCTGTTGGAATTGGAGATTTGGCTGTGCAGGAAATCCACGTGGAGGTGGTGCTGGGAGTGCAGGACGAGTTGCAGGAGCCTGGATAGCTGGCCGCTGCGGGTAGTTGGTGTGTGTGTGAGTTGAGTTGTATCTTTATGGACAGGTCTCAATTCTGTGATTGGACGCGCCACAAACTAGGCACGGGCCTTTTGCGCACCTACAGTTCTTTATCAAATGTCCATCTCTCTTGCAATGAAAACAGAAAACTGGTCTTGGCTGGTTATTGGGTTCTTCGGTTCTCCTGGGTTCAAACGATGGCCTGGAAGAGGCTCCTCC
Source organism: Agapanthus africanus (assembly GCA_030015575.1). Taxonomy (NCBI): domain Eukaryota; kingdom Viridiplantae; phylum Streptophyta; class Magnoliopsida; order Asparagales; family Amaryllidaceae; genus Agapanthus; species Agapanthus africanus. The sequence goes on along the minus strand of CM057339.1, from coordinate 781,368,712 downwards.
TGCCATTTGAGTGGTAGGGCGTTTCAAACCGGCAGATTGAGGTCTGACCTTCCTCTTTACTTCTGCCACATATCTTCGGGCAGCCTTCAAAGCCCTGTAGCTAGAGCAGCTTGGATTTCCAGGTCCAATCCTTGCTGAAATCTTCTAGCTCTGATCTCATCAGTCGGTATGAGATGGGCCGCAAACTTGTTACGGTCTTGTGTTGGCTGTGTAATATGTGATATATAAAAATTCGAATTATTAAGACATATCTTACCGACTGAGCATGGTGAACTCAGCGTCATACTCATCTACTGACTTGGTCCACATCGAAACTTATTGCAGATGGATGAACTGCTGTTCCATGTCGAACCTGGCAGTCTCAGGGAAGTACTTAGCGTCAAACATATCGCGGAAAGTCTTCCATTCGATGGGTTGTTCAAGACGGATTTCTTCCGCCTTCCACCAGTTTCATGCATTGTCCGTCAGCTGTAATTTTGCAACACGAACCCAAGCTAATTCTGGCACTTGTGCCGCTGCCAGATCATCTTCGATACTCTGAGCCCATTCCTCAGCTTCCAGTGGGCTCTCCTTTCCTGAGAACTGTTTGGGGGTGCAAAGACCTGAATTTCTTCACCCCAGGTACTTCTGCCTTGGGACGGTTCATTAAAAGAGCAGTCTGCTGCTGATGTCCCTCTAGGAGGCTTCGGATTTCCTCAAGTAGAACCGTCTGCTCATTGATCGGAGCAGGGACGGCAAGTGTGAGTGGTAGTGGTGGAGGTGTGCTGTTGACATTGGTGCTGGTGTTGTTCGGGAAATCCATAACCTTGAAGAAAAAATTTGGGTTAGGACAGATTCAAAGTACATGAAATGATAAGATTCAAGGAACATGAATTGTAAGATTCAAGGAACATGAATCGTAAAGAATGTTTTAGTTGCTGGTTCTTGTGTTATATTGCTTAGGTCGTTCACATAGAATAGAACTGCATAGTATGGTTCTATAAAGCTCTAACCTGCATGGGCCACCAACAAAACCTGTCACGCCCCGCTTCCCGATATACGGCGAAGGGGACGGGACGAGGCCGCTACGTATTTATTGTGAAGTAAATACTCTAAGCGTATCTAAGCAATATAAACTAAATACACAAGAGACAAAAGATATGAACTGAACAACAACTTTATTTATTAACATTCTTTCTGTACAATGCATGGAAAAGTAAATACAACTGAATGAAAGCAATGCCTAAACAATGTCATAACAGAAAAGGAAAGTACTAAAATGAAATGTGTATAATGAACTAGAGCTCGGGGTCTTCATTGAACTGGTCCAAGTCTTCAGCAGTGGGCTCGATCTCTGATGGGTCCAGATCACCTGGAGACATTCAAAGAAGAAAGAAAGAGAATGTCGTCAGCGAACAGATCACTCGGTAAGTCCCAAAGATAAGGGAGAAGTAGAATAGACAGGATAAGTAGGTAGCTTTTAAAGTTGTATTATATTGTTGTAATATTGTGTTAACGCTGTTGTTTGTAGCTTGGTACAGAAGGATGCCAGTGTATACGAGAGGAGTCTCACTTGCCCTGGAGACTAAGGTATCAGAAACTCAAGGAACCGTTGGGCCACGGTACAACAGCAACGGAATATAGGTTAGGTGTCTTATGGTTGCAGTCTCGTGCCACTTTTAACACCTTCCGTACCAATCTACCCCTTAAACCCCGTAGTGTTTTGATTGTATTGTTGTATTGTAATGTATAGATTGTATAATTAGATGACTGACCGAAACCATGATATCAGTAAACGGATGTAACTGTATAATCATGTAAATGGATGTAACTGGAGAATCATGTAAATGGAAGTATATCCATGGTTCGGTTCAGTCAATATAGATTGAATAGTTTGAACATATTGAATATATACATTCATGTTGAATTGTAATTTGTAGATTGTAGATTGTAGATTGTAGATTGTAAATTGTACTTGAATCATATTCAAGTCAGATTATAATGAGACTCAATCTGAGTCAGACAATTAGAGAAGTAAATTGAAGTCCTGATTGTTTTGATGTTATCGGTAACCACTGCACATGGGCGGCAGGATTTGTGTCTTTTTCAAAGACGATTACCGTATTGATAACATCGTTTGTTAAGTTTTCTACCTTAGATAGGCAAGCACCCACTTCTCCGGCTCCCTGAGGCTCAAGAGATTGGTCCCGCTTAAACCTATATTTACTAGGATTCTTTGGGTAAATTATAGAAGTTGAGGGGGTTTTATGTAAAAATACTCTTGTATAGTTTTCAAAATACACTCCAAGTATTTATTAATCGTCTTTAGAGTTGTAATGAATGTAGATTTTATATTGTAATATTTCTAGTGGTAATATCCTAATTTCATAATAAATGGTATTTATTTGTAATTTTGGTTTTGTATGGAATTCATGGTATTTTAGTGTAAAATTGATTCTTGTGATTTTGAAAAGAATTGGAATATTTATATTATTACAAAATAGATATTTTAATGTTATATATACATATATTTATATGAAAATAATTTTAATATATATATTATATTTTAGAAATCTCGTTTTTCTTAAGATGTCGTATATTTAAATCTTTCGAGATCGAATGCTCCTTGCGAAGGTTTGAATCTTGCACTACTAAGCCCGAGGATGTGCGATAATCCGCACCATCCCGAACGGGTTCCCCAAAATGGGTTGTAGCGGCGCTTTGCAAAGATTTGTATAAATACTAAATCTTTTAGAAAACGGTTTTATTAAGTAAATGGTATTTAAATGAAAATGTGTCATTTTCCCGTATTCTATTTTCCCAAGGATATGGTGCTATGTTGCATATGAGTGTGTGAGGAGGTAGGTCATTACCTCGTGATCTAGTTAAAGGTATAGCAAGTTTTTGTGATGTTGAAAGTGAAATTGAAACTATGTGGGGTAAAATGAAATAGCAATTGTTTTGTGATATGAAACTTGATCAATTTGGTTGATTAGTGTTTAATAGTCAACATGAGAGATTTTAAGCATAATTGTATTAACAAGAAGTGAAGTTTTATAAAGAAAACCGAATCGAAAATCGGATTTATTCCGATTCCGTCGGGTTTTGTAAATCCATATTTTTAGAATAGAAAAGGAAGATAGAAATGGGACTTACGGATTTTGGACAATTAGAAGAAGGAGATGGTTCGGAAGGAGTCGGCGGTGCGTCGTTTCGTCGCCGGGAATTCCTACGGACGTTGCCGGAAAATCCGCCGAAGAATTTACCAGTGCTTCGCCTTTCGCTCACTTCGATTGCACACAAGGTTTTCTTGAGAATTCTAGAGAGTTGGCTCAGAGTTTGGGGTGAGAGGGTAAAGGGTAAGGGTGGTATTTATAGGGTTAGGCTAGGGTTAGGGTAGATGTAGGGTTTTAATTTAAAAAAATTGTAAAATGTATTACAAATCATTAAAAATTGGAGTAAATAGGGTATAATGAGCTCTCTGGAAGTGGTCTGTAGATTTAAAGTATGCAGGGGGTAGGGCATGTGAAGAGGCACCAATTTATAGTTGACAACTCGGCCGACCGGCCGAGTCCGGCCGAGTCGAGGGCTCGGAAGGTGGGGGGTCGCCGGAGGTAGTCACTGGTACTTTCAGTTTTGTAGGTGTAGTGGGAAAATCTGGAGTTATCACGTGTTAACTGTTGGGCTTCTATAAAATTTAAAACAAAATAAATATTAAAAATAATGTGGGGCATAGGATTTGAACTCTGGTGGCTTGGTTCAGCAATGCAAGATATTACCAATGAGCTACAAGCTCCTTCTTGTAATTAAATTGCTAATTAATTACTTAAGTCTTGTGCTCAGGCAATAAATACCCCTTTATGGATTTTTGAAATTTTTTTGTAAAAACCTGTATAGGAAATTTAGGGTTGTTACAGCTGGAATCAGTAACCGCCTCCCGAAGGAGTCTGCCATTACCATACACGAAGAGCATCTTATATGTTTTTCACTTCTTCCTATGTTTCTCCAGGATTGGACTAATACTTGCTTACTACACCAAATGAAAAAGCAATATCTGGTCAGGTATTTAACATCGCATGATTGAACTCACTGCCGAAGCATGTCGAATGCCATTCATCCAAGACCCTATCTTCATCAGTCCCGAAAGACATCTATAGAGAGAGCGACCCCCATTCTCTGCGGGTAAATTACCTCACTAGGAGTCCTCCATTCTAAACCACTTTAGAATGGTGTCATTATACCTGAATTTGGATAATCCCAAATCTCTTACTAGATATAAATTTATAAACCTAGTCACCAGAATCAATGATGTATATATAATCCATAAAGGAAAAACAATGACAACCAATGTTTGACCGAATCGTAGTATCGGAATATTACTTCCTATCAAGAGTATGTTATCCACATCAATATGCAGAATCTGACAGTACTCCCTACAGCTTTCTTACAAATACTTGGTTTATCTCTTATTTTGATGAAGTCAAACACTTTGACCGTAGCATCAAAACAGATGATCCATCTCCACTATACCTGCTTTAGTTTACAAACCGACTTAAGCAACTTGCACACTATCCGCTGCTCCCACTGACTAAGACAATCCTATGGTAGAGTCATATAGACGTACACTTCTAAATCCAATTTAGAAAGACATTATAATCATACTCATACCAGATATCATAGTCATGAAAACAACAGTGGCAAATTTTATCCGCATGGACTTCAGCACAGACTTTGAAGTAATAGTATCATCACAATCCACATCGAGTATTTGATGAATACTGTATACTACAAGTCTATCCTTTATTAGGTTAATACCTTTCCATTCGCACTGATCTCGAAAGATCTACATGCTCCTTATGGGTATTACCCCTTTCAGGAGCACACAACAAAGTCAATAATTTGTTGTAGTGCATGGAGTCCAAATTGGATAACTTGGCATCCATCCATCAGTAGGAAGTCTCTACTTCCTATGGCATGCTGATGAATAGCAGGGTCATCATCACATGATGCAAGTTTCCTATTCACCGTCTTCGAGAAAAACGAAGTATCTCTCAGGTGGCTAAGGTCACCTACTAAATCTCCAGAGTAGTTATGGTCTGTCAGGGTCAATTGGATCATCAGGTTCTACTAAACTTTTGGTAACCGTTTGTGGTTCTGGAATCACTTCCAGTTCTACCATACTCCCACTAATTTCTTTTGCAAGAAATCCCTTAACCAAGGAGGTGGTGAGTCAAGAATAAAACACTTTTGAACTTGAAAATGGTAGAAGCTAACCCACACGAAATCTTGGGATAACCCACAGACTGTTATTTCCGAAACGTGCCTCGAGTTTATCCGGATTATGGTTTTAAACACAAACCGGATAACCCCATATCTTAACAACTCTAAGATGAACACCATTCTATATCTCATATAGAAACAGAGCCACTTGTTTAGATGGAACCAATATCCATTGATATGAGTCTATTTTCTAGTGCATCCCCAAAATTGAAGAAGGCAACTCAGGACTACTCATCATGGAGCACACCCGTGGATGAGCAATCTGAGAGAGAATCACATTCTCAATATGGAATACCTAGTACCAACCCCCTATCTGTATGGACATTGGACAACATACATCAATATGTATAAGTCTCTAGAGTTCATTAACTCATTTTCTGTGTGCTATTGAAAATATTCTTTTGGTTAAAAGAAACCAAAAGTTTGTTGTTTAGGCAAAAGCAGATGATTTTCCTCAATAACAACAATTGCTCCGAAAACCGACATTGAGGAAAAAATTGTCCATTCTCAATTCTCTACTCCTTCTCAACATCTGTAACGCTCTACAGATGTGGGATTCTAATCCGGTATCTATATACCCAGGAGTTAGAATTTATTGAGAAATAGTTTCTCAAAACACAAACGCACGGGAAATCTGAAACATCAAAAATATTTCAATGGGGTTAGTCAGGTATTCTCAGTATTGCTTTTTTCATTGCCCAAGTTCATGACAGTAGTCGCAATTTCCTTTTCTCACTTCAACCCCTTTTGATATCTCTCCATCTTACCTTCTTGTATACCGAACTTATGCTAGTTGGTTTTCTCCTTTCCATTCCTTCAACACCAGCTTCGAGATTGGAAGAAAACTATCCAATAAGAGTAACCGGTATGCACTCCTTATATGTAAGGAGCTCTCGAGCTTGAGATAAGGTAGGAGGGATAGACAAACGAATAATTCATCTAATCCAGAACCAGTGTCCATCCTCAGACTGAAACCGTTTCATCGAGTTCGTATCTAACTATACGATGGCCATCCAAACAATATGGATCTTTGTTCTGAATACAGAGGGTTCTGGAGTTAGCAGAAGGAGAAGTAGAATATGTGAGGACACATGTGACTATGTCGTGAATTAATACAATCCAGACATTCCAAAGCTGTCGATGGTAAAAATTCAGTCAATATGGTTAATGAGTCTTAGTTTAAAGTGAGTCCAGAGCCGCTGCCAAAAAGAGAGAGAAAAGAAACACTCAGCATGCACTCTAACCTATATTAGATTGATATATTTATCTAATCAGGATGGTTCCCACTATTCAGTCAAATTCTCCTTCAAACCCTAAAAGGAAAACTAGCCGGGATTTTGTATAGAAAATCTCCCAGGAGTAACTATTATTCACAGTAGGAATCAGGACCCAAACTATCATGGCGTGGTAATCTTGACGAAGGTCAACAAGTCACCCCACTCCTTAGAAGTTATGCAATCTCATTGTAAGTTTCAAAACTTGAAACTCCCGATATCAGTTTTTACCCCTAACACCTTATGACTTTGACGAAGGTCAACAAATCATAAGTCGCTGGTCAAGTTCTACCCGTGTAACGCCCCACCCCCAGTATAGATGGTATTGTCCGCTCTTGTCGAAGCCGCACGGTTTTGCCCTATAGAGCGAACCGGACCCGACCAGGAGCCACTTCCCTGGAGATCACCCATCCCAAGACTTCCCTGGCCCGAGCATGCTTAACTACGGAGTTCTCAAGCTCCTGTAGTGCCGATTCACTTAAAAGGCGCCTCTGTAATTGAGGGTGGTATCATTATACTTATAATGCAGTTTGGTTCTCTTTCGGAATGTGTTCCGAAGATTCCTCATTGTTCTACAGTGGGTCCCATGGACTCTAGAGGTGGCCCCCACGGATTCAAGAGGTGGCCCCCACCCCCTTAGCATGACAATTGGCATGGCATTTTGTTCTGTGTGGCACTTTTCTCTATGAACAAGAACCGGGTCCCGACATTCTCCCCGCCTTTGAACAATGGTTCGTCCTCGAACCACAGACCTACTACTGAGGGGCCTGCATGGGCCACCATAAATGTAACGCCACACGCCCCAGTATAGATGGTATTGTCCGCTCTGGCCGAAGCTGTACGGTTTTGCCCTTTAGAGCGAACTGGACCCGACCAAGGGCCACTTCCTAGGAGATCACCCATCCCAAGACTTCCCTGGCCCGAGCACGCTTAACTACGGAGTTTTCAAGCTCCTGTAGTGCCGATTCACTTAAAAGGCGCCTCTGTAATTGAGGGTGGTATCATTATACTTATAATGCAGTTCGGTCCTCTTTCGGAATGTGTTCCGAAGATTCTCTATTGTTCTACAGTGGGTCCCACGGACTCTAGAGGTGGCCCCCACGGATTCAAGAGGTGGACCCCGCCCCCTTGGCATGACAATTGGCGTGGCACTTTGTTCTGTGTATCACTTTACTTCGTGAACAAGAACCGGGTCCCGACAACCCGTCATTTCGTGATTAATTTAGACCCACCCACACTTGCCTTTTACGAAGGTCAACAAGGTTATGCGACTGTCCTACCTAATCGCATCATATGCTAGCATGAAGACATCACTTAGTTACTGTACACTACGCATTGACGAAGGTCAACAAACATAACACGAATACTAAGTACTCTACTTCTAGAAATGACAGAGGGCTACAACTGGTTTTGAAGAAAACCATCAACGTAATGAACTTGATCTCATCGTAGGAACCGAGTGGTTTTGAAAGTTTATAGTCGCGTAGACCTTTGCTTAAGAGTGAACTCTCCGTGAAGGGATCCAGACTCTTTTCCTCATCGAATGAGGTGCGGGATATTCCTAATCGAATATCACGACGCAAAGCAAAAGAATACGGCTATAAAAACAATTTTAGTGACATAAACTTTTACCCAAGAGCGAACTCCCAGTGACGGGATCAAGGCTCTTTTCTCATCGAATGAGGTGCATGACATTCCTAACCGAATATCTCAATGCAGAGCAAAAGAATCGACTAAAATTTCCCCTTTATAAAAAGTTGGTTCCTACAACGTATATGTTTATTTTACTTTGTATTAATGCAATTAATACAATCCCATCATTTAGATAATCTCTTTATCTAGTATTATCCTTCTCACACAAACATTACAGAAAAATATAATGCACATATACGCCATCAGCATTCGTCACGGGGCCCCGTCATGCACCGTTAGGTTACTTAACTAACGGCAGAGCGAAGGCAGGGCTAACGTGGATGCAAAATGTATATAGCATTAATAAATATATATATATATACTATATATCACATATATAAGTATATCATCACACACAAATAATCACATTGCGGCATGAGGAAAAACAGCATCACAGAGTTGGAATGGTCGGATCACCTAGGAATCCCGCGTTTCATTCGAGCCACAAACGAAGCACGAAATACCCCGATCACGTGAATAGCCCATGCGTAGCCAAAAGCAGACCCCTACGAGTGCGCCAAGTTATCCGCTAACCCGAGAAATGAGGCAACCCGGCATCATCACCATGACGGGGCCACCGGCAATTTCTTGAATCTGATGACAAGAGCACTCCACCGTGGGTTTATCCTAACCCCTACAAGCACGGCAAGCAGCCCGCCAATCCTAGAATCGAGTGGCCCGGTCTCAGCTCCTTGAGATGGCCACCCCCTGCAATCTAGAATCCGGCTGCCAGTGCGCTTCTCCGTGGGGTAATCCTAATACCTATATTAATACAACGGTGACATCGATCGCAACCTGATCGAGCCCCGACAAATAATAATACATGAAAACGGAGACGACGGTCACATGTCGACCGCTCGCCCCAAAATAAAAGAATATACATTATTGGCTACAACATGAATGAAATGAAACATATAAAATCGCAACACGGACGTGGCTATTCATTTCGCGACAATCCAATCCACACCAAATAAACTTTAACATAGAACAAATCAGACTCACATGTGCAACCCCGTCGAATTGATCACATCAATTCACGTTAAAAACCGCATATCACATATGCCATCGCATTAACAAGGTTAAACGCTTTAACAGCGTCAATATGGAACTCATGGCCAACGAATTCCAAAACCCGCGAAGCCGAAATCAAATTTCCAAAAACTGAAATTCAAGATCATCCCCGGCCCAAAACACCAAAATTTCTTGCATAAATCGAAACCAAAACGACCCAAAAACTGCCCGAGACACCTGTAGGGACCTCGGACACGACCCATGAGTCCCCAAGGGTCATTGGGTAGGGGCTCCAACCCATGGCCACGAAATTGTGGCCATAGGTTGGCTGCTGGGACAACAAGCGCACAGCTGCGCGCTTGTTGTCCTAGCGCCACACCCGAGACCATTTCGTGATGGTTTCCACTTGTCCATCTACACCAATCTTCTTTTTGAAGATCCATTTGCATCCAATGGGTTTTATCCCAGGAGGAGCAATATCCACTGTCCAAACTTTGTTGGTGTGCATGGACTCCATTTCGAATCGCACAGCATCCAGCCGTTTATTAGAGTCCCTACTGGTAATGGCCTGCTTAAAACTAGTAGGATCATCTTCTTCCATGATGCAATCCGCTCGATCCCCATCTACGAGAAAACTGTAGTATCTCGTGGACGATTGAAAAATCCTACTAGATCTGCGAAGTGGCTGAGGTTTGTCCGGGATTATTGAATCCTAAGGTTCCACCAAATCTTCGTTTTCAGTTTGTTGTTACTGAATTTCTTCCAGTTCTACTGTATTCCCACTAATTTCTTTTGCAAGAAACTCCTTCTCTAAAAATATAGCATGGCGAGCAACAAACACCTTCTGTTCCTCGGTGTGGTGGAACAGATATTCATGCGATTGTTTAGGATATCCCACAAAATTACATAGAAATGATCGTGCCTGAAGTTTGTCTAGATTTTGTATTTTTACATAGGCCGGACAACCCCATATCTTAATACGTTTAAGACATGGTTTCTTTCCACTCCATATTTCATATGGAGTCTTAGGCACTGATTTGAACGAAACTTGATTCAACAGGAATGTCGCTGTCTGAAGCGCATGTCCCCAGAATGAAAAAGGTAACTCGGCATTACTCATCATGGAGCGAAGCATATCCAATAGGGTATGATTCCTCCGCTCCGATACACCGTTGTGCTGTGGTGTATATGAAAGAGTAAGCTGAGAAAGAATTCCATTCTCTTTTAGAAAGTTAAGGAATTCCGTACTTAAGTATTCACCTCTTTGACCAGATCGAAGGATTTTAATACTTTTCTCAGCCTGGTTCTCTACTTCGCTTTTATATTCTTTGAATTTCTCAAAAGCTTCATATTTGTGTTTTATGAGAAATACATATCCGAATCTAAAGAGATCATAAGTGAATGTAATGAAGTACGAGAATCCACCCCTTACATGTATAGGCATTGGACCACACACATCACTGTGTATGAGTCTCAAGACCTTGTTGCTCTTTTTCCGTGTCTAGTGAACGGAGATTTGGTCATCTTCCCTTTGAGACAAGACTGACAAGTTTCATATGATGAAAATTCAAATGGATTCAGATATCCATCTTTATGCAACATGCTTATCTTTTCTCACCGATATGACCAAGTCTATAATGCTACAAGTAAGTTTCATTCGTATCCGAACTCTTCCTCTTGCATGAGTTTTGTACATTAAGAACCATGTTTTGATTAAGAACATAGATACCATTACACAGTGTACCTTCTGCAACCAATACCTAATTAAGGTAAATATTCATGATATTTCTATCTAGAACAAAGTTATATACATCTTTATCAAGTAAAGAACTGGTATAATGTTACAAAGTATGGAAGGTATATAGTAGCAGTTGTTCAAAATCATAGTATTGCCGCTTGGCAATTGTTCCCCTCCGAAGGACGGCGCACAAGACTGCGAAGTCTTGACGCTGAGATTCGGGGCAGATGCTATTTGGTTTTATCCGTCCACCTCTCCGAAGATGCCAAGTTGATTCATGGCACCGTGTATCAGAGGTTTAGACGGATGCGGTCGATGTAGCAGACTTCGTCAGATTCCCCCTCGCTTGAGGGGTTTTTTATTGTCGGGACGCTCTTCCCTACAGGCACAAGCCCCTGCAGTTAATTACGCTACGGCATCGCGGTAACAACTTTCTCCTTCTCCAGAATTTCACTTCGTGTCGTATGTGTTTGTTTTGTTTGTGGTTGCCCGTGGATTGTATACGGAGACTGAGTAATGCCGTCGCCCGTAGGACGTGGATTAGTCCAAATCCGTATTTACTTAGATTTGGGTTTGGTGTTTTGGTTTAAGGATACATTAGCCGTATTGAGGCTAAGATCAACTTAAACGTTCGTTAAGGATACGTTAGTCCTGTTTGAGATAAGATCAACTTAACGTGGTGATCCGTTTAATATATATATGGCCGTCAGGACTCATCACTTCTCTGACGTCGTTGAAGGATTACAACGATAGGTGTCAGAGGAGTTCAGAGATGTCCCCTTGAACCAAAGTCGATTGGGAGTTTTATAGTCCATTTAAATGTTTAAGAATTCGTTACCCTTATTTGGGGCTAAGATCAACTTAAACAGGACCGTTTAGATCCGGCAAAAGAGCATTTGGAGGCTCTATTGTTCTAGTTTAGGGACGTGGTGGTCCATATTCCAGTTTAGGGACGTGGTGGTCCAATATTAGTTTAAGGACGTTTCGGTCCAATATTAGTTTAAGGACGTTTCGGTCCATGAGTTTAAGGACCCCGCAGTCCATATACGTATGTGGTCGTCGGGACCCGTCACCTCTCTGACGTCGTTGAAGGATTACAATGACAGGTGTCAGAGGAGTTCGGAGATGTACCCTCGAACCGGAGGTAAATTGATTTAAGAGAGAGCAATCTTGCTCAGTCAATTTAATTTGAGGACTTACGGCCAAAATTGGGCTAAGTCCAGTTGAAAATTTTCAACATTTTATTTGCTTTTGCACTGCATTATTTTTCTTTGTTTTATTTGGGCTCTACCCATAAAGGATGCAGAGCATCAATTTGTTTTAGGCTCTGCCCATTTATAAATGATGCAGAGCATCAATTTTACTTGGGCTCTGCCCTTTTTATTGCATTACAATTTAATTAGGCCTGCTTGGTCATTTTGATTTGGGCCTGGCCCTTTAGGAAATGCATTGCATTTGTCAGGCGCTTTGCGCCAATCAGAGAGTGCAAGCGCTTGTGGTGTTGACACGTGTCACGCAAGCGTAGCGCGCTGCGCCTGGGCTGCTGACACGTGGCGCGCTCTGGTGGCTTGCGCCAATCCAGGAGCGCAATAGCGCAGTTTGCAAGTGTAAGGCACTATAATTTGAGAATCTTTTAGAACTGATGGTTCATGATAAAGTGCAAAACACCGTTTGTTTTCTTCGATCTAATGAGAATCAAAGAAAACAAGTATTTCTTGTTTTTCTTGTTTTAAAGAACCAGTGGTTCATAAGAAGTGCAAAGCACTGTTTATTATGTGAAGATCATTGATCTTGTTCTTAGATCAATGATCTATTAGAAGAAATTTCTTCCATTTTATGAAGGTTTTTTTTACCTTTTTCTTGAAACTTTTTCACAGTTCTCTCTGTTTGAAGCTCCTGATTTCTCAAAAATGTTCATGCCTTTGAATTGAGATCTAGGGTCCTTTTTATAGTGCCCATAAATTAGTTAAAGAGATCTTTCTCTGAGTGATTTGAGGGATTTTTCCCACCGTTGGATCTTTGATCCAAGGACTTCTGCTTTACAGAAGAAATCTTCTTGTTTTAATAAGAACAGAAAGATTTCTTTAGAATCTTGATTCTGTTTGGCGCAAATGCCCCAGCGCGTGACACGTGTTAAGCAGCGCACCGCGTAGCGCAACTGCGCTAGCGCATCTGCGCTAGCGCATCTGCGCTGACACGTGTCGCGCAGCGCATTGCTTGCGCAACTGAAGCGTTGCTTCCTTTAATTTTGCTTTAAAATAGAGCTTTGCTCTGATTGGATGCGCAGCGCTGATGTATCTGCGCCTGACACGTGGCGCGTTGCGCGCAGCGCAAAGAATCTGAAGCGTTGCTTCATTTATTAAAGTTTAAATTTTCAAAGTAGAGCTTTGCTCTGATTGGGAGAAGATGAAGCGTTGCTTCATCTTCCGCCTTGGAATTTGAACAGAGCTTTGCTCTGATTGGGGTAAACAAATGCCCCCCCACCGTTGCGCTTACGTGGCCCCAAACGCGAGCGCAACGGTGGTAAAATTCCAACTGTTGCGGCATATTTTGGAAGTTGAAAGGTCATTTGATACCTATAAATAGGGCCTTTGGTCCTTCACAGATGTTTACCATCTTTAAGATTTTTATTTTCAAAAACTTCAGAGCTTTGCTCTTTGCCTTCAAGAACTCCCTGAGTTAGATTTTTCTTTAAAAGAAACTATTTAAGTAAGAATTAGTCTTGAATTAAATCAACTTTAATTAATAGAGCTTTACTCTCATAGATCTTTGATCTAAAGAAAATCCCTTTGGGGTTTCACCAAATAGAGTCTTGCTCTCAAGAATCTGTTTCAGGGTTTCTTAACCCATGAACAGAACCTTGCATCTTTGCCAAAACATAGATCTCTTTGATCTAAAAAAAAGATGAACTCTTAAGAGTTTGAATATTAAAAAATAGAGCTTTGTATTTAATGGATTATATAATCTTTTAATAGTAACGATCTCAGAGTTCTCGGGGGATTTATTTAAATTCCCCTTATCAGGATTTTGGTAGTCACTCCTGTTTGCAGAGCACTGCTCTCGAGGAGTTTAACTCTCTGTGCTCATTTCTAACAAGAATTCGCTTAATCAGTCTGTCTGCTAATTCTGTTGATCTTCTTTTACAGGAGCAATGGACGCCCATATGTATGATCTTGACGAGATCATCTCTTACGGAGACATCCGCCGACTTGGCCGTTCTCAAAATCGAGAGTTCACAAACGCGGAGTGTGCTGAAATCATGAGCCGCTTCGACGCATACAACGGTCCACTGCTTCCCCGACGTTCCTCCCTTCTTAAGCTTATCGTGGGAGCCATCTGGGAAGCGCTTCCCCTATTCTGTTCCGGTGTGCCGCTTAGGGCGTTGGATGCCGCCGAGGATAAGGTGCACTCGGTGTACCTGATGAACTTAATCTCGAAGAGACGGCGAGACAGTCTTGTCGATCTCTTGCACGAGGTCTTTCAACAGTCTGCCATACTTGCTGCTTATCAGAGGGTGGAAGACATCAGGGGGGACCCTGACGCTTGTGCTCGCGAAAGAAAGCACACCAGGATGGTTCGTGAGGCTTGAAAAGTCATAGATATGGTCACTTTCGAGTTCCTCAATCCATGTCCTGGGTTCGAGGTTATTCCTTTGTAAACATTTTAACAATGTTATTATCTATTTCTCCGTGATTGTAAGGACCCCTTTTTATAATATGAATAGAAAATTTCCATTTCAGTTTGTCTTATTTCTTGTTCTGAATCTTTTGCACATGCATGAATGAGTGTGTCTTGAACGCTTGATCAAATGTAAATCAAATTTTCTTCCTGTCACTTCCTTATTTCTTTTATTGTGCGTATGCTGTCTTAATAAACATGGTCGATAGATAATAGAGTAAGCATCTAGATTTCTCCAAGAAATAACGATGGCTTAGGCCGCAGGTTCAGATCTGCCGCCTAAGACTTTTCAACTCTATGAGCCGTGACGGTCTCATAGAGATTTTTTTTCCCCTACGGATCGAGAGGAT
Source organism: Agapanthus africanus (assembly GCA_030015575.1). Classification (NCBI taxonomy): domain Eukaryota; kingdom Viridiplantae; phylum Streptophyta; class Magnoliopsida; order Asparagales; family Amaryllidaceae; genus Agapanthus; species Agapanthus africanus. The sequence continues at coordinate 781,353,710 of CM057339.1, read as the reverse complement.
CTCGTAGGTGGGTTTTTCCCCTTAGGAGTCGTGAGGATTCCTAAGTGTGTTTTCTCTTATAGGTCGTAAGGATCCTGTAAGAGAATTTTTCCCTCTTACAAGTCGAGAGGACTCGTAAGCGGTTGTTTCCCTCCTTGTCGAAACTCGACTTCAGAGAGTGAGACCCGTGAATAGTATGCAAGAGACCGTTTTATATCGACTTGCAGGGTCCCATTGTTCAGGAAGCAAGTTTTTTTAGTCCTTGCTACCTGAGGCTTCATCTTGCAAGTTGAGACGAATCGGGAATTTTCCCGCGGAGACACTGATTTCTCTGCGAGTCGATGAGAATCAAGAGGCTCTTGTCAAGGATTGTTTGTTTCCCTGAGTTGAGCTATTTGCCAAGGATTATTTGTTTCCCTGGTGTTGAAACGAGTCGAGAATTTCCCACGGATGCACTGGTTGCTCTGCGAGTCGACGCGAATCAGGAGGCTCTCATCAAGGATTGTTTGTTTCCCTGAGTTGAGGTATTTGCCAAGGATTATTTGTTTCTCTGGTGTTGAAACGAATCGAGAATTTGCTACGGAGGCACTGGTTGCTCTGCGAGTTGACACGAATCAGGAGGCTCTCATCAAGGATTGTTTATTTCCCTGAGTTGAGGTATTTGCCAAGGATTATTTGTTTCCCTGGTGTTGAAACGAATCGAGAATTTCCCACGGAGGCACTGGTTGCTCTGCGAGTCGACGCGAATCAGGAGGCTCTCATCAAGGATTGTTTGTTTCCCTGAGTTGAGGTATTTGCCAGGGATTATTTGTTTCCCTGGTGTTGAAACTAGTCGAGAATTTCCCACGGAGGCACTGGTTGCTCTGTGAGTCGACGCGAATCAGGAGGCTCTCATCAAGGATTGTTTGTTTCCCTGAGTTGAGGTATTTTCCAGGGATTATTTGTTTCCCTGGTGCCAAGGATTATTTGTTTCCCTGGTGTTGAAACGGATCGAGAATTTCCCACGGAGATACTGGTTTCTCTGCGAGTCGACGCGAATCAGGTTTTTCTTCGTCAAGGACACTTTTTTGAGTCGAAGGATTTGCCGAAGACACTGGTTTCTTCGGGGTTGGGATGAACCATCGAGATTTGGCTTCGTTTTCTGGTGGAGCCTGTTGGGAAAGTATGGTTCCCTCTTTATTTGTGCCCTTGGATTGTATACAGGGATCGATGTGATCTTAACTGTAGGGCAAAAGTTTTATCATCATCATCATTATTTTTTTGTTTTATTTCCGCGATGCTCTATCATTTCAGCTTTTATATCGCGAAGGTCGCGATTGCCCAATCATTTCGGCTATTTTTCGCGGTGCCCAATCATTTCGGCTGTTTATTTTATTTTTACTCGCTTCTTTTTATTGCGAGTTGCCCAATCATTTCGGCTATTTTGCATGCATATATTTTTACTTGCTGCTTTTTATTGCAAGTTGCCCTATCGTTTCGGCTATTTTGTATGCATGTGCGGCCTACCGGCTTTCTACCGTAAATCTGAAATTAGACACCGATTTCGACATCAGCACCGCTACAACTGGGATATCGCCAGGAGCGAATCATCATCTTCCTCTGTCGATATCAAACAAAAGTGGCTTAGCGATCAGGGTTAAGGTCCTGTCGACTAAGGCTTTCGACTTCGTGAGCCGTAAGGGTTTCACAAAGGTATTTCTCCCTACAAGTCGTGAGGATCTTGTAGGTGTATTTTCTCCTTAGGAATCGTGAGGATTCCTAAGCGTTTGTTTCTCTGTAAGTCGTAAGGATCCTACAGGAGGGTTTTCCCCTTGTAAATCGAGAGGACTTACAAGGGTCATGCGAACATATCCCCAGTCACGGATGGATCTTGGTTAGGGAAATGTTTATTCACACCCGTGGATTGTATACAAGAGCCGGTATTGGACCACTTGTAGGGCAGTATTGGAAGTTGTGGGGGTTGCTTAAGCACAGGTTTAGGTCTCTGTAACTTAAGACTTTCAAATCTTATGAGCCGTGAGGGTCCCATAAGAGAGTTCTCCTTACGAGTCGTGAGGATCTCGCAAGTGTATTATCTCCTTAGGAATCGTGGGGATCCCTAAGTGTGCTGCTCCCTTGTGAGTCGTAAGGATCTCACGCGGGTGGTTTCTCCTTACAAGGTCGAGGGGACCTTATAAATGTCTTTTAACGAGGTTGCGCCCTTTCGGGTTTTCACAAACACTCGCCGGTAGTCATGCTGTTTTTACTCACGGAGCCCTTTCGGGTTTTCATCCGTGCCCATTTTGCTTATGAACATACCGTTTTTATTTTATTTTTATTTATTTTCTTCTTCTCTTTTCTTTTTACGAGGTCGCGCCCTTTCGGGTTTTCACGAACACTCGCTGGTAGCCCTGCTGTTTTTACTCACGGCGCCCTTTCGGGTTTTCATCCGTGCCCTTTTTTGCTTATGGACATACCGTTTTTATTTATTTATTTATTTTTATTTTTTTTAATTTTGTCAGCCTACGGATGCTGCGGTATTAGTTTAAGGATGTTTCGGTCCGCTATTAGTTTAAGGACGTTTCGGTCTGCTATTAGTTTAAGGACGTTTCGGTCCGCTATTGAGAAGGCTGGCTACTGCTTAGAAAGCTTGAGTTTAGGAAGATAGCGAGCGGAAATAGTCGTCGTCATCTATCACTGACCCAGGCTGTGGCTTATTAAGCGTAGTATTTCTTTAGGAAGCGACCGTTTATTGGCCTGAAAGGCCATTCACCGTGCATATCCATGAGTAGATAGGCTCCACCCTGGTAGACCTTGTCTATGATGTACGGGCCTTCATAGTTTGGCTCAAATTTTCCCCGCTTGGCGCGATTGGGGATCATAGGCCTTTTGACTACTAGCACGAGTTCGCCTTGGCGGAATGTCCTCGGCCTGGTCAATTTTTCATACGAGCGCGTCATCTTTGCTTTATAAGTTTCCAGATTTTGTTGCGCTATGAGCCGGGTTTCATCAAGGGCATCAAGCTCCTCAAGCCGAAGGTGAGCATTTTCTTCGTCCGTCAGCCCGTAGTGGACCGCCACTCGTAGAGAGGGTAACTCTATCTCGAGGGGGAGTACTGCTTCTGTACCGAATACCAACGCGTATGGCGTTGTGTTCGTGGCCGTCTTTAATGTAGTCCGATACTCCCAGAGAGCTTCTTGTAGTCTTTCGTGCCAGTCCTTCTTATTTCGGGACACCGTTTTCTTCATGATCTTTGTCAAGGTCTTATTGAAGGCCTCGGCTAAACTATTAGCTCGCGGATTATAAACCGAGGAATATCTCCAGTCTATATTATGTTGTTGTGCGAAGCGATTGATCTTGTGGCTTCTATAAGCTGGCCCGTTATCGGAGATGATCCGTCGCGGAGTTCCAAACTGGTATATGACGTGAGTCTTGAAGAAATGGAGAATATTCTCCGTCTTCACTTCCCTCAGCGGTACTGCTTCTGCCCATTTGGAGAAGTAGTCAGTCGTCGCCAGGATGAAGCGATGTCCTCTAGACGATGCTGGTTCGATGGGGCCGACTATGTCAGTTCCCCACATTTCAAATGGCCAGCTAGCCACCGTTGGATGGAGCGGATTTGGATGCTGGTGGATGAAGTCCCCATGAATTTGGCATGAGTGGCATTGCTTTGCATATTCGAGGCAATCCTGAATCATCGTGGGCCAGTAGTAGCCCATCCGTTTGATCTTCAACTTCATCTTTGGGCCTGCTTGGTGGGAACCACGAAGTCTGTCATGAACTTCCTGAACGACTCTTTTCGCTTCATAAGGTCCTAGACATCTCAGCCACCGAGAATTAAATGACCTCTTGTACAGAGTATCATTGACGAAGGCGAAAGACAGAGCTCGTTTCATAAGCCGATGTCTTGAGGACGCATCTTCGGGCGTTCGACGGTATTTGAAGTAGTCTATAAAGACTTCTCTCCAATCCTCGGTATTTTCCCAATATTTTATTTGCAGGGTCGTCTGTTCAATCGTTCCCTTTTCTTCGGGTGATTCCGTAGATATTTCTGCTGGGGCAAGCACCCGACGGCTTTGTACCACGATTCTTACGTCATCGAGGTTCTCATCAGCCAGTTCCTTAGCGAGCTTGGCCAACGTGTCCGCTTTGCTGTTTTCCGCGCGTGGTATATTTTCCAAAGTATAGGAGGGAATTTGAGTCAACAGTTGTTGCACCTTTTCGCCGTACTTCACCAACTCTGGTTTGCACGTTTGGTAGTCGCCGTTTACTTGACTAACGACTAGTTGGGAGTCTCCATATATGAGGAGGTTTTCAATTCCCATGTCGATGGCTATCTCGAGGCCTGCTATCAAAGCTTCGTATTCGGCTTCATTGTTTGTCCTCGGCTCTGTTAGGGAGAAAGCAAAGCGCATTATCCCTCCTTGTGGAGTTACAAAGATGAGTCCTACCCCCGATTTGATTATAGGGGTACTTTGTTTGCGTTTTTTCATGGAAGATGCTCCATCGAAATAAAGTTCCCATTGGGTATCACCACCGTTGATCGCGTCAAACGCATGTTCGTCTGGAAGATCACAATTCAGAGGAGAATCGGCAGGTATCGGGTGCTCAGCAAGGAAGTCGGCGATGGCCTGGCCTTTCACTGCCTTGAGAGGTTGATACGTTATCGAGAATTCCATCAAGAGCAGGGCCCATTTAGCGAGTCGTCCCGTTAATATGGCCTTTGACATTAAATATTTAAGAGGGTCCACCTTCAAAATGAGACGGACCTCATGCGCCAACGCATAGTGCATGAGCTTTGTTATCGCGAAGATTAACACCAGGCAGTGTTTTTCGATGGGGGGGTAGTTGCTTTCTGCCCCCAGCAGAACTCGACTTAAGTAGTAGAGTGCTCTTTCTTTCCCTCGATCGTTCTCTTGTGCCCATAATGCGTCTAAGGAACCTTCGAGGGCGGTTGTATAAAGAATGAGAGGTTTTCCCTTAACCGGAGCAGCCAACACTGGCGGGTTCTGCAGGTACTGTTTAATTTCGTCCAGCGCGCCTTGGCATTTTTGATCCCAGACGAATGGAGTTCCTTTCTTCATCAGGTGGCTGTAAGGACGACACTTGCCTGAAGGGTTGGCTATAAATCGCCGTATATACGCAAGCTTTCCTTAGAGAGACCGCAGCTGTTTGAGGGTTCTCGGCGGAGGCATTTCCATGATCGCCTTGATCTTAGACGGATCTATTTCAATACCTCGGTGCCGGACGATGAATCCCAGGAATTTTCCCGAGGAAACTCCGAATGCACACTTGAGCGGGTTCATCTTCAAGTTGTATTGTCGAAGGCGTTGAAACACGGTCTTCAAATGCTCGAGATGTTCCTCATATGATTTGCTCTTGACCACGAGGTCGTCGATATAACATTCGACGATTTCATGTATAAGGTCATCGAAGATCTTCATCATAGCCCTCTGATAGGTGGCGCCGGCGTTCTTTAGACCGAAGGGCATTACCTTGTAACAAAATATTCCTAAAGGGGTTCGGAAAGCGGTATGCTTCTGGTCTTCGGGATGCATCTTTATCTGATTATACCCTGATGAGCCATCCATGAAGGAGAAAACCTCATGAGTGGACGTATTGTCTATCATCAGTTCGGTGACTGGCACTGGAAAATCGTCCTTCGGGCAAGCTTTATTGAGATCCCGGAAATCCACGCATATGCGCACAGTCCCATTTTTCTTCATCACGGGGACGATGTTGGCGATCCATTCAGGATATTGAACCTCCTGGATGAAGCCAGAGTCGATCAGCATCTTGACCTCGGCATTGATATTCATCTCAAGATCGAGCCGCATTTTTCTCGGCGCCTGTTTGACTGGTTTGACGTCCGGAGATATCGTCAATCTGTGCACAGCAATTTCCGGATCTAGTCCCGGCATTTCGGAATAGTTCCACGCGAAGCAATCCCTATGCTATAGAAGCACGTCCTTTAACGCAGCCACCCTTTCTTCAGATAGCAGCTCGCTGATGAATGTCGGTCGCGGGTCATTCGTCGTTCCCAACTCAATTTTCTTAAGGTTATCTGCAGTGGTATGGATTCCATCTTCCAGCTCTTTTGGTGCTGGTGGGAATTCTGAGATTACCTCATCGTTGCTGTTTTCGAAGCACCAGGGAAGGTCATCCATGTTCTCGGGCTCATCTTTTGACATTGTTATCATGTGACAAGTACGAATTCGCTTCCAATCCTAATGTAGAACTGGTTTTTCTTTCGTGGCCTTAGGTTCGTGCTTCTGTGGCGGCGCTACCCTCCAGTTGTCGGACAGAGCGAATTTGCCAAGCTGGTACTGATCTTCAACCCAATTTTTGAAGGTGAAGCAGTCTTCGAGAGGATGCCCTACCACTCGGTGATAAGAGCAATAGTCTGGGTGTGAGACCTCGCTTGCTTGTTCGGGGTGTTTAGACTCCGGCAGTGTAAGCATCTAATGTTTTAAAGCGAGGTCAAGTATTTTCTTCGTCTTGTCCCGAGGAAAATAGTACGCCCGACCCATTTTCCTTATGAGGGATAGATCGGAACCGCTCGGTTCCCGCTTGAGTGGCCTCTTAGTCCCGCTTTGTTGCTGTTGAGCGCCTTTTCCGCATTTCGGCTTGTTTCTGCCTCTGCGTCGGGCCTTCTTTGTAGGGTTCCTAGGCACACTAATGAGGTCTCACAAGGCATCAACCATGCAAATTTCAAAATTTACAAGTGCCAAGAAACCCTAATACGGATTCGTTGACTAGAGTTTAGGCGAAAAGTGAAACTAATTAACATTTTAACTGAAAGAAAGAGGCTACAAACTTTGTAGATTCGGTTCTCCACTTCCTTAGCTCCACGTAGACATCCTCTCGCTGTCCATCTCGGATCTCGGACTCTACCATCGGCTTCATCGGAGAAATGGGCGGGCTAGGTCATCGGCTTCGATGCCGAAGATGATCTACGTCGAGGCAACACAAGATCAAGCTCCAACTTCACCAAGTCGTGAAACTTGTGAAGAAAACACCCTATACTACTTGGCAAGAGGTAGAGGATGAATAAATAGGAGGTGGGTTCACTTTAGAATTGGATTTCTCACTCTTTTGCTCAAGATGCCATTAATGGTGGCAAGCTTTTTCTTAAAGAAGAAGAAGAAGAAGAAGAAGATAGAATATGATAAGTGTTACCATTAAAAATGAAAATAATATGAATAATTCTCATATACTAACCATGGTCAAGTGTAGAGAGTAAACTAGGGTTAGGTGAATGGTTAGGTTAAGAGAAGAAAACAAAAATGGTCAAGGTTTCAACCCTTCATGAAGCTTCATGAAAGAAACAAGAAAAGCCACCATTTCCATTTTCTTTTCCAAAATCAAAAATCAAAATAAATAAATGAATAAGTAAACAAAACCCTAACCATTCATATAACCATGGTTTAATCTTTACACATGCACAAATTAACATGTATCATCAAACATGATACAATCAAGTGTACACAAAAATATATCACATATACAATGTGCACATCAAGTGAGAAAATCCTTTTAAAGTGAACCAATACTAGTTAATGCAAAGTAATATATTAAATATATAATTATACATTAAATCATTAAATTAACACTTGATTCAATGATCCGGTCATGTCGTACATAACCGACTAGTATACAATGTATCGATTTATCGAATCAATCTTCGATTCGATAACTAGGTTATATCGCATACAACCAATCGAAACATTCATCGCGAGAATGAAATACGGTATCACATACACGCATTATTCTCGGTCCCGCACATATCTCATATGCGCTCCTATTTCGTTTCGCTTGAGCCAGGAAACCTCCGTGTAGGACTCTAAAGACTCGTCAATACGCCTGCAGCAGATGATGATCATATCAAGCTCCCACAAGCCGCAAGCGGTCTGCTAAACGTAACGGCCACCCGGGTATTGAGCGATCAGAAGATCGACGAGCAAGCCCGCTCACACTCCTGTGAATCCGACCAGTAACACTTACCGTACAGTCCGGTCTGTTCGTCTGATATGTCGCATATCAAGTCTAGGGGTGGTAAACATCAGACCCCAATAACCGATAAGTCTGCCGATGTGAGGCTCATAACGGGTCGAGAAACTACTGGTAACACTTACCAGCATATCTCTGATCAGCCCTGGCCAGGGACTTCCCTGTTACGGCCAATCGTGCACAGCGCAACATCAACCCCCAATACCGGGAGAGACGAAACCCCTCCTATCGCTCATTGCCTCCATGTGACTCGGGACTGTACCCAAAAACCACCGTTTTGCACGCCCTCATGGACGTGGTAAGGTGTAGATCAAAGCACAGTGGGAATCACACAAGACTCTATGACGATCTCGGGTCTACAGACTAACCTGCACAAGTGTCACCTGAGAACTGCCATCTGACGTGAGGTATAATACCATCTGGGAGTTCTCGGCGAGTCCGTCCAGTGTACCCAGTCTCCACTGAGCACCCGTATACCATCTCTGATGTCAAACACCAATGGATATGGGATCATCCATCGCCCATCTCATGGGTCGAGAAGCGTATACGCTAGTCTACACTGGTATATCGATGTCCCGTCTCGATACACCCATGACTAGGGACCTTGAAGGATGTACTTATGGACTACCATGTCCCCACTACTATGATCTACATCATAGTCCAGGTAGTCAAGTACACATCCTAAGGGCTTTACCAACATGTAACTATAAGATAGTTTAAAGAGACTAGTATACATGTTAAGATAAAGAGCAACCAGATAGCATACTATCATATCGAGCAAGAAAGTCATTTCCATATATGTCCAAGCATCCAATATAATATACATCATCTGTACAATACTGGTCTCTAGGGCATACATACAACTAACAATCTCCCACTTGCACTAGGGCCAGCTGCTGTAGTATCGCATACCGAGCATCCCGAAGAGTCTCTCTAACTGTATCTAGAGAATGGCCTTCGTGAGTGGATCCGCCGTGTTGTTCTTCGTGTCAACCCTCCTGACCTCGATCTCCCGACGATCAACTATCTCCCGGATCAGGTGATACCGCCTCAGAATATGCCTGGATCGCTGATGGGACCTGGGTTCCTTGGCCAAAGCCACCGCTCCATTGTTATCACAATACAAAGGTATTGGATGCTCAATGGATGGAACCACTCCAAGTTCAGTAATGAACTTCTTGATCCAGACAGCCTCTTTGGCAGCATCGTTGGCAGCGATGTATTCAGCCTCCTTCATCGAGTCTGCCACGATTTCCTGCTTGGAACTCTTCCAGTTAACCGTCCCTCCATAAAGGGTAAAGACAAATCCCGACTGCGACTTAGAGTCGTCCTTATCACCCTGGAAGCTCGAATCGGTAAAGGACTCCACTTGGAGTTCTCTGTTACCATACACCAAGAGCATCTCTTTAGTCCTTCGCAAGTACTTGAGAATGCTCTTCACAGCTGTCCAGTGACTCTCTCCAGGATCAGCTTGATACCTGCTCACTACACTTAGTGAGTATGCAACATCGGGTCTGGTACATAGCATGGCGTACATGATAGAGCCTACAGCCGAAGCATAGGGTATCCCTTGCATGCGAGCTTTCTCAAAATCAGTCTTGGGAGACATCTCTTTGGAGAGAGTGACTCCAGATATTGTGGGCAAGTTCCCACGCTTGGATTCTTCCATACTAAACCTCTTTAGTATGGTGTCAATGTACCTGGATTGGGACAATCCCAATATCCGTTTGGATCTATCTCTATAGATCCTAATTTCCAATATGCAGGAGGCATCACCAAGATCTTTCATTGAGAATCTTTGTGATAAGAAGAGCTTGACCGATTGCAGCATAGGAATATCATTTCCTATCAAGAGTATGTCGTCCACGTACAATATGAGGAAGACAACCTTACTCTCTGCCACCTTCTTGTAAATATAAGGTTCATCTGGGTTTTTGACGAAATCAAACTCTTTGATAACGACGTCAAACCAGATGTTCCAACTCCGCGATGCTTGCTTTAATCCATAAATGGATTTAAGCAGCTTGCACACCTTCCCGCTGCTCCCACTGTCTACGAAGCCCTCTGGCTGAGTCATGTACACGCACTCTTCTAAATCACCGTTTAGAAAGGCGGTCTTAACATCCATTTGCCAGATTTCGTAGTCATGATATGCAGCGATGGCAAGCATGATCCGAATGGATTTAAGCATAGCCACTGGAGAAAAGGTTTCGTCATAGTCCACACCTGGTCTTTGACGAAAACCTTTTGCAACAAGTCTAGCTTTGAAAGTCTCCACTTTCCCATCTACACCAAGTTTTTTCTTGAAGATCCACTTGCTCCCAATGGGTTTTACCCCTTCAGGAGCAACTTCCAAAGTCCATACTTTGTTGGTGTACATGGATTCCATCTCGGACCGCATAGCATCCAGCCATTTCACTGAGTCCCTACTCGTGATGGCCTGCTCGAAGCTAGTTGGGTCATCATCCTCCATGATGCAATCCTCGCTCCCACCATCCATGAGAAAACCGTAGTATCTCTCAGGTTGGCGAGGAACCCTACTAGATCGGCGGAGAGGCTGAGGTTTATTGGGAGCTACTGAATCCTCTGGTTCCACTAAATCTTCAGTTTGAGTTTGTGTAGCCGGAATTTCTTCCAGTTCTACCTTATCCCCACTAATTTCTTTTGCAAGAAATTCCTTTTCCAAAAAGGTGGCATGTCGAGAAACAAACACTTTTTGTTCCTCTGCATGGTAGAAAAGATATCCATGTGAATGTTTGGGATATCCCACAAACTTGCATAGAACTGACCGTGCCTCGAGTTTGTCCGGATTTTGCCTTTTGACATAGGCCGGGCAACCCCATATCTTAACTCGTTTAAGACATGGTCTCTTCCCACTCCATATCTCATATGGTATGGTAGGTACAGATTTAGTTGGAACTTGATTCAATAGGTATGCTGCTGTTTCCAGTGCATATCCCCAGAAGGAAATATGTAACTCAGCTGTGCTCATCATAGAGCGCACCATATCTAATAGGGTGCGGTTCCTCCGTTCTGATACACCGTTGTGCTGTGGTGTATATGGAAGAGTCAGTTGAGAGAGAATCCCATTCTCTTTTAGGAAGTCCAGGAATTCATTGCTCAAGTATTCACCTCCTCGATCAGATCGAAGGATTTTAATACTTTTTCCGGTTTGGTTTTCAACTTCTTGTTTATATTCCCTAAATTTCTCAAAAGCTTCTGATTTGTGTTTCATCAGGAACACATATCCGAATCTAGAGAGATTGTCAGTGAATGTAATGAAGTACGAGGAACCATCCCTGGCATGTGTAGACATAGGACCGCATACATCACTATGTATCAGTCCCAAGAGTTCGGTAACTCTTTCTCCGCGTCCCGTAAACGGAGTTTTGGTCATCTTGCCTTTGAGACATGACTGGCAAGTGTCATAAGATGAAAATTCAAACGGATTTAAATATCCATCCTTATGCAACTTAGCTAGTCGTGTCGCATTGATGTGACCCAGTCTACAATGCCACAAGAAGGATTCGTTCAGTTCTGAACTCTTCCTCTTGTGTGTGTTTGTTATGCTCAGAACTGTTGATTGATTTAGAACATAAATGCCATTGCACAACATGCCTGATCCAACCAACTTTTGGTTACGGAAAATGTTCATAACATTGTCCTGTAATACAAAATTATATCCCTCTTTACTCAATAAAGAAACCGATATAATGTTGCATATCAGGTTCGGCATGTAATAACATTCGTTCAGAACCAATGTATTACCAGTTGGTAATGCAAGGTGATATTCCCCGACAGTCTTAGCTGCAACAATTGCACCATTTCCAACTCTAATGTCTTTATCACCTTCTCCAAGTTCTCTACCTTTCCTAAGCCCATGTAACTGATTACATATATGGGATCCTGACCCGGTATCTAATACCCAGGACGTAGGGCAAATGGAGAAACAGTTCTTTGTAACGAATACACCCGAAGAAAATGCATCAACATGTACTTTCTTCAATCGGGTGGCATGGGAATCCTGGTATTCCCCTATATCCTATTCAGTCCTATAACTCTTATAAGAAAGAACGGAACAAACGTTCCCCAGCACAGTATAACATGCGGGTTCGGTCAATACATCCATATTATTATCTTGATTAGGGCATGAAATGGTCGCTACCTGGAGAGAGAGAGAAGAAAACACTTTAGCGTATGCTCTTGCAAGATCAGATTGATTATTATCTTATCTAATCAGGATGGCTCCCACTGGTTTTTATCAAATCTTCCATCAAACCCTAAAAGGAAAGACTAGCCGGGATTAATTACACCTTACAACTTCGTCGATCTTGCAGCCAGGCCAGTGTCGGTACTTTGAGGGAGGTTCCCCGTGCTTTCGCACGGACCTAATTAATGTAAACCTCGTTTTCCCAGAGGCGTAACCCCGTTGACACCTTTCTAGACACCTACTTGATCGGCTAATTGTAATGTGCAAAACTCTCCCAGGAGTAACTCTTACTCGCAGTGGGTATCGGGATCCAACTATCTCATAGAAGGTATGCAATCTCATTGCAAATTTCAACACTTGAAATTCCCGATAATATTTTGCCCCTAGCGTCCTATGACCTTGACAAAGGCCAACAAATCATGGGCTGCTAGTCAAGTTCAACCCGTCATTTCTTGATTGAATCAAACCCACCCGCACGACCCTTGACAAAGGCCAACAAGGTCGTACGACTACCCTGAAACAATCTGCATCACATGCACAAGCAGACAAGCACTATTCAGCTACCGCACACTACGCCTTGACAAAGGCCAACAAACGCAGCACGAATACTAAACAGTTCTTATCTGAAATGACGGAGGGCTACGGCAGGTTTTTCTGAAAACCTATTGCGTAATGAACTTGATATCGTTGTAGAATCAAGTGAAGTTTTGAAATGGAGTGATTTTGAGGCTTTTCTAGTTTTTCTAAAGGGGTCACTCCCGGTGAAGGGATCGTCGGCCCTTTCCTCGTCGAATGAGGTGCTGGATATATCATATATATCACTGTGCAAAGCAGAAACTATAGAAGCAATCAAAAGACAAACCGAGTGTGTAGCATCTGCCAGTTATTGCTAAAGGAGTCACTCCCGGTGAAGGGATCTCGGTCCTTTCCTCATCGAATAAGGTGCAGGATATATCACATATACCGCTGTGCAAAGCAAAACTGTAGCTACCCTTTTTGTTTAAAATTTGATTCTACAACATCTTTTTGGTTTCTTTTCTTTCATTAATCACATTAATGAAGTCCCATCATTTAAGTCACCTAAACATCACAGATAAATACGACGTATACTTATGCCATCCGCATTCGCCTCGATGTCCCCTCGTGCACCGTTAGGTTAGGTAACTAACGATAGAGCAGGGCAGGGCTAGTGCGGGTGCAAAACATAAGTAACGTCTATATATAATATATCATATATACTGTATCCATCAGAACATATCAAATGATCACATCACAGATATCGCAGCAGAAATTATCATATGAAATATTGGATATACTAGGACGTCCGTGTTTTTAATACGAGCCAGTATAAAACACGGATTCCACGGTCGTGATGAATAGCCAATCCCACACCGCTAGACCCCTACAAGAGCGGCAAGCAACCCTACCAATTCTAGGGTTAGGAGACCCGGACTCGACTCCTCCAGATGGTCTCCCACTGGACCCTAGAACCCGGTTACTTGTGCTCCCCTCCTTAGGTCTATCCTAATGCGGAAAAGTAAATAATATACAAAAGGTGACGACTTCCGCAACCTGGAAGTGCCCCAAATAAAAGAATATTACATACAAGTTTTTACATGAATGAAAATGAAAAACACTCATCTCACATAAAAACCCCCGGCTAGTCGAACACGACGATCCAATATAACATATCCAGCAACACATAACATCACATGTCATCAACGTAAGTAAATATGCGCATCCCAATTGTCGTTGACATATAGCAACGAAACCGGCGATATCACATATTACACTTACGGTCACAGAAAAAAAGTGTAAAACTACAACAGTTGGAATCCGCAACCTCTTTAGACATCGCATGCCTAATCAAATGAAATACTTAGACATCACATGCCTAACAATTATAAACCCCGCATTTTAGTCTCATTATCGAAAACTCTTTTCAATATCATGTGAGACTAAACTGCTAGATTTATAACATTCATTCAGTTATCTCATAACTGTTTGTGAATTCCAATTATTGTATCCCATTCCGGATAAATAGAAAATATTAAACTTTCCGATCGAACATTCGAACACCCAAGTTTTCCCGAAACCGTTCAACACATGAAATAAGTTCAAAGACATTCACTTCATGCCTCAGTACCAACGGTCCAGCCGTAGAAGGGTCAAGCCAACGCCTCACATGTGGCACGCCGTACTGCCCCAAACCCTAAGGTTCAAAAGTCAGTTCAAGACGGTCACATAATCGAGTTAAGGTTTGTTGTCTTCTAGAGGGACCATCGCGTTACTTGCACTACTTAGAACGTCATTAAACTACGGAAAAGTCCAACAATTGAAAATTTCCTGGCAGGGGAAAGATTGGGTATTTACATCCGGTCGAACTTTTTAACATATTCTAAAATTATCCGGAAAAACACATAGACAAAATTTGATAATCCGTTCGAATCTTCGATTCCCAATACAACTCCAGAATACTCAACTCTTGAGTCATAATAAAAATACCCAGAAAATATAGCATTCAAATATAAGAATTACTGTGCTGAAACCAATAGGAGAAGAGACAAAGTGGCCACGGAACCGCCGCATTAGCCATGCTATTGCCGCGGTTCCGCCGCACTTTGGTGGAATCATGTGATCGTACTTCACTGTAATTATTAGAAATTCTTGCTTAGTTTTCTGCATATTTTTAATTCACAAAAATCCAAATTTTCAGAAAATTTCCAGAGAGCATTTTGGAGTTAGGGTTTCGGTTCGATCGGGTTTCAAACGTCGTCTACACATCGCCTAAAACTCTAGCTAGGCTCTGATACCACTGTAGGGTTCCTAGGCACACTAATGAGGTCTCACAAGGCACCAACCATGCCAATTTCAAAATTTACAAGAGCCGAGAAACCCTAATACGGATTCGTTGACTAGAGTTTAGGCGAAAAGTGAAACTAGTTAACATTTTAACTGAAAGAAAGAGGCTACAACCTTTGTAGATCCGGTTCTCCACTTCTTTAGCTCCACGTAGACGTCCTCTCGCTGTCCATCTTGGATCCCGGACTCTAGCATCGGCTTCATCGAAGAAATGGGCAGGCTAGGTCGTCGGCTTCGATGCCGAAGATGATCTACGTCGAGGCAACACAAGATCAAGCTCCAACTTCACCAAGTCATGAAACTTATGAAGAAAACACCCTATACTACTTGGCAAGAGGTAGAGGATGAAGAAATAGGAGGTGGGTTCACTTTAGAATTGGATTTCTCACTCTTTTGCTCAAGATGCCATTAATGGTGGCAAGCTTTTTCTTGAAGAAGAAGAAGAAGAAGATGAAGATAGAATATGATAAGTGTTACCATTAAAAATGAAAATAATATGAATACTTATCATATACTAACCATGTCAAGTGTAGAGAGTAAACTAGGGTTAGGTGAATGGTTAGGTTAAGAGAAGAAAACAAAAATGGTCAAGGTTTCAACCCTTCATGAAGCTTCATGAAAGAAACAAGAAAAGCCACCATTTCCATTTTCTTTTCCAAAATCAAAAATCAAAATAAATAAATGAATAAGTAAACAAAACCCTAACCATTCATATAACCATGGTTTAATCTTTACACATGCACAAATTAACATGTATCATCAAACATGATACAATCAAGTGTACACAAAAATATATCACATATACAATGTGCACATCAAGTGAGAAAATCCTTTTAAAGTGAACCAATACTAGTTAATGCAAAATAATATATCAAATATATAATTATACATTAAATCATTAAATCAACACTTGATTCAATGATCCGGTCATGTCGCAAATAACCGACTAGTATACAATGTATCGATTTATCGAATCAATCTTCGATTCGATAACTAGGTTATATCGCATACAACCAATCGAAACATTCATCATGAGAATGAAATACGGTATCACATACACGCATTATTCTCGGTCCCGCACATATCTCATATGCGCTCCTATTTCGTTTCGCTTGAGCCAGGAAACCTCTGTGTAGGACTCTAAAGACTCGTCAATACGCCGGCAGCAGATGATGATCATATCAAGCACCCACAAGCCGCAAGCGGTCTGCTAAACGTAACGGCCATCCGGGTATTGAGCGATCAGAAGATCGACGAGCAAGCCCGCTCTCACTCCTGTGAATCCAACCAGTAACACTTACCGTACAGTCTGGTCTGTTCGTCTGATATGTCGCATATCAAGTCTAGGGGTGGTAAACGTATGACCCCAATAACCGATAAGTCGTGCCGATGTGAGGCTCATAACGGGTCGAGAAACTACTGGTAACACTTACCAGCATATCTCTGATCAGCCCTGGCCAGGGACTTCCCTGTTACGGCCAATCGTGCACAGCGCAACATCAACCCCCAATACCAGGAAAGATGAAACCCCTCCTATCGCTCATTGCCTCCATGTGACTCGGGACTGTACCCAAAAACCACCGTTTTGCACGCCCTCATGGACGTGGTAAGGTGGAGATCAAAGCACAGTGGGAATCACACAAGACTCTATGACGATCTCGGGTCTACAGACTAACCTGCACAAGTGTCACCTGAGAACTGCCATCTGACGTGAGGTATAATACCATCTGGGAGTTCTCGGCGAGTCCGTCCAACGTACCCAGTCTCCACTGAGCACCCGTATACCATCTCTGATGTCAAACACCAATGGATATGGGATCATCCATCGCCCATCTCATGGGTCGAGAAGCGTATACGCTAGTCTACACTGGTATATCGATGCCCCGTCTCGATACACCCACGACTAGGGACCTTGAAGGATGTACTTATGGACTACCATGTCCCCACTAGTATGATCTACATCATAGTCCAGGTAGTCAAGTACACATCCTAAGGGCTTTACCAACATGTAACTATAAGACAGTTTAAAGAGACTAGTATACATGTTAAGATAAAGAGCAACCAGATAGCATACTATCATATCGAGCAAGAAAGTCATCTCTATATATGTCCAAGCATCCAATATAATATACATCATCTGTACAATACTGGCCTCTAGGGCATACATACAACTAACATTCTTTATAACAGGTTGACAAGGAGCGGCATTTTCATCTTTCACGGCCTGTTGGAGAAGGCGTTGCGTTTTGGCTTTCTCGTAGATGACCATTTCGCGGTTATGGTCGTCTCGGAATTTTTGACCAGCTTCCCTTATAAGTTTGTCCATTTGTTCTTCGAACGACGGACTGGGCACTTTTGCATCTGGAACTTTCACTGGTTCAGGATTAGCGTCCTCCCATTGAGCATCCGCTTCTTCATCGAAGTCATACATGACATAGCAGCTGTTTAGTAGCTCTCGTTTCTTTGACAGGATGTATCCAAGTCCTTTCGTCTCCATTCTCCCATTGGGCAGTTTGCGTTGAGTCCCGGGAACGTTCCAGACTTTGTCATAGAACTTGGCTTTTCGAACGGTCTGCTTGAAGGATATCCCCTGGCGTTTCAATAGCTTTTTCAAACCTTCCGTATAATATCTGGGGAGACGAATGGGTTGGAGCCTGTCAAGCGTAGGATCCGCGCCATGCCAGATTTCTTTCTCCACTCTGATTTCTTCAGAGCGGTAGAATAGAATTGCTTTTTCGCCTTCTCGCCTGGGAGGGATATAGAACGTTTGCAGCTCTTCTACATTGTAAATATCAAGTGCATCCAGTTCTTTACGGTGTTTAAGCGGCACCATGGCGACTTGTAGATTTTGTTCTTCATCAGCGAACGTTCGTATTGAAGGTCGAGCAAAGAATACAGCATGGATCTCATCTTCCGAGTCGCTACCAAAGATCAACGTAGGAGCAGGTGGCCCTGGCTTGTTGTATTGGGGCGTACCTGAATAAACTATCTCCTCTACCTCCTCGGTATCACTGCCGAAGACAGGGATGGTGGCATTAGTTTTATTCTTCGGCTTGTAACACCTCTCTGTGTCTTCGAAATCCGGTAAGAAGTATTTGACATCTTCATATTTGCGGACCTCGTTTACAGAGAACGGGTTTAGTTCTCCCGCCACGGTATACTCGAGACCATCCTTAGAATACTTCATATACTGATGTTGTGTAGAAGGGATGATGTTGTACTCGTGTAACCATGGTCGGCCGAGCAAAGCGTTGTAGCATGTCTTGGCGTCTATGACGTGGAACTTAATGTCCGTGACGAGTAGCCCAAAGCGTAGCGTCAGTATCACAGACCCAAGAGTTCTTGATGACTGGGAGTCAAACCCGGAGATGGTGATCTTGTCCCGAGCAAGGTGCTGGACGCTCATGCAGATTTCTTTTAACACCCGCACATTGAGGAGGTTAACGGAGGATCCATTGTCGATCATGATTTTGCCTATCTTTATATCGTAGCAGTATCCTGAGACATAGAGGGGGCGATTGTGTTTGCACGTCCCAAGGAGAAGGTCTTCATCACCAAAAGTGACATCGGCCATGTGCACTTCCTCCAATTCATCCTTCATCTTTGCCTCGGCCAGGAAAGCTTGGAATTGCTCCGGATCCTGTAGTGCCTTGACTAACGAATCTCTCGCCTCCTTTGATAGCAAAAGGGCATCAAGAATGCTGAGCTGTAAGGGTAGCTTCCTCAGATGCGCTAAGACGTTGTAATCCACCTTATTTCTTTTCGGCGGGTCCTTGGCACTTAGCTCCTCCACAACTTGGTCATCTAAGTCAATATCTTCAGAGACCTTTTCTTTCCCTTTATCTTTTCTATTTGAGGGTCCGAGATTCTTTTCGGGAAGCGTGTGATTACATAGCCGGATATTTTCGCAAACCTTCGGCTCTTCTTCTTTTCCCGAGGTGGACTCTTTAAAGAGAGGGCCGAGCTCCATCTCCTCATCAGAATCGCTCCCGAATGTAGGCACTTGTGACCCGTCGGTGTTAACCATGCGACAATCGCCGGTAGTTCTTTTAAGCCCTTCGGTTATATTTCTTTGCTCCCGACGAGTTTTACGTTTTTCCCGCTTAAAGCGTTGTCGATGAGCAATGTATCCTTGCCACCATCTATCGAAAGCTTTGCACTCTTGAGTGGGGTGCGAAACCTTCTGATGATATAAGCAATAGGAGGGGTGCATTTCTATTTCACCAGTAATTTTTCCTTTGGAGGATGGTAGCTTCATGCCCATTGATATGGCCTTAGCAAACCTTTTCCTCATCTTGAATTGGCTTTTGTAGATAGTGGAGGCATTTTGCTCCAGCGGGATCGTCTCAGCTCTTTCATCAAGTCGCTGGCGTTTGGCCCTTTCAAATATGACCGCCTCGCGTTCTCGATCAGCTTTACTTTTCAACCGAGCTTCATTGAGGAATGCGTCAATTACTTCATCCGATGGCCCGAGAATTTTTTATTCGGTATCTTCCCCCAGCGTTTCAGTACAAGAAGTTTCCTCATCGTTTATGAGCGAGTGGGAAATCACATGACAGCTCGCCACGCGTTCTTCAGACTCATCAGATGAAATTTCTCCCTCATCTTCCTCTTGAAAGACGTGATTGAGGAACTCTTGGAATGTAATGGGAGTCCGTGCCTTCTGGTTGTATTCCTCCAGCGCGTCAATTTGTTTTTGCAAGTCCGAGCGCTTGTCGCCAGGCTTCACGGGTTTCTTTGATTTCTTTTTCTTCTTCTTTGAAGATTTTGACGGCCGGTTGCGAGTGCTTGAGCCACCTCCATCGGTCTTTGGAGTTGGACGTGGCTTTAATATCCCCTCAATGACCTGCGGTTCCAACGGGTTCTTCCACCTAATCGCTGGACATGTCTGAAGATCGTTTAGCATCCTCTTTGTCTTGGCTGATAATACAACCTTCCAAGGATCTTCTTCAACGACGGAGCATGTTGCCCCCGGCGTATTCTTCCCCTTAGAGGTGTGGGGCTGCGAGGGATTCACCTTCCATTTGTCAGATAACGCGAATTTGCCCTGTCGGTACTGGTTTTCAAGCCAATTTTTGAAAACGTAGCAATCTTCGATCGAATGGCCCAGTACTCGATGATAAGGACAGTAATTGGGCTCATTGACATCACTTGGTTGCAACGGACGTTTTGGATCCGGCAGATTTATAAGTCGGTTGCGCAACGCCAGCTCGAATAACCTTCTCGTTTTATCGCGGGGAAAAGAGTAAGAACGTCCTAGCCTCTCCTCAAGGGCTACGTACGGACGTATATTATTTTGATGAACAACCGGCTTCGAGTCGCTCGGTTGTTGTTGAGCATTAGCGACAACGATCGCTTTTCCCTTCCCCTTGCCATTTCGGGAGTCCGGCTTTGGAAGAGGGGGTTTATGGCCTATCTGATCCATTTGCGCTAGCTTGTCAATCAAGGCCTGGAAGGTAGTCGGCTTGAAAAACATCATAAATTGTGAGATGGTTGCTTGCGGATCAAGGGTTCCCACAAACATACCCACTGCGGGAGCTTCTTCAATGCGCTGCTCGCACTTCGACCATAAGTTCCGCCACCGTATAGCATATTGAACCCATGTCTCGCCTGGCTTTACCCTGGCGTTAATCAGTGCCGTCATCGGGGTGCGTTCACTGGCGCTTGCAAAACGCTGAGTAAACAACAGCTCCATCTCCGCGAAGGTTTTGATAGAGTCGTTCGGGAGCTCAGAGTACCACTCGAACGCCGTATCTGATAAGCTTCCAACAAACTGGCGAAGCAACAGCTTGTCGTCACCACAGGTGTTGCCACAGAGTACTCTGAACTGGGCAACATGCTGGTGAGGATTGCCCGTCCCCTTGTAGACATGGAACTTAGGAATTATGTAACCGGGCGGCTACTTGATTTTGTCGTACCAACTTGGATATGGCCGCCCCGTTTTTACGACCTGGCCAGCTGCTTCAGTCGCATGATGAACGCGTATTTGTTGGGCTATGTACTCGTCCAAATCAGCTTTGGAGATTGTATCCTCCTTAGCTGTTGATAGAGCTGGCGGAGGATTTGATGTCTCTCCCCTATCGTCTCCAAGGACGATCGGGAGATCTTCGGCCGGAGGATCTTGTTGGATCATCATCCCCACCATGTCATGGAACAGGAGGCCCATACGCTGTATGTTGGCTTCTTGTTCAGCAGCCTCTTTGTCCTTCTTTTCCAATATTCGACGAAGGAATTCGGCGTCGGTTTCCTGCTCCTGGCGTTCATCTGAGGACGTCTCAGGGTTTTCTTTTGGCCCGGTAAGTGCGGCCATAGCGTTCATCATCTCCTGGAGCTTCTGTTGCTGCTCCTGTGCTTTGGTCACTGATCGCGTAAGCGGTCGATGACCCGTAGATATGCGACTGTCTTCTTTACCAGACGCCACGTAGACGGTATGAACTACAATGCCCCCTGACTTAGGGCGTTTGGGTTCACCACTTTTGATATTCATCATCGGCGTTAGGGTTTTCTCCGGCCTTCTTCTTTTGTGGGCCGTTGAAGTTGAAGGGGCCGTTGCAGTGGGCACCCTAGCGATTGTTGTCTCCTGCTGTTTAATAGGACGGTCTTTTTCTATTTGCACCTTCGTCTTCTTTTGTTGACGAGAGTGATCTGGGTGGATCACGGAGTCTTGAACCCTTCGCCAAACCTTGTATATTTTTTAAGACAGCCGTTGAGGGGGCTGTTCTTGCTTTGTTTCCGGAACTCTCTCCGCGGGCGGAGGAGATCTTTTCAATGTAGCGGTTGGAGAATTCTTACGTACCCTCCTCAGCAGTTCAAAGCTGTTCCCAGTTGGAACAGCAGCGTTGACTTCCACCACTGGAGCCGGTGGAGTTAGCCCTGAGGGGGAGTTGCCCCCTGCCTTCCTCACTCATCGCCAATGGCGACGTCGAGCATGACGAGCCGTTGGGACTGGCTCGGAGATAGAGATAGCTTCTTTTTGCCCCCTGTCTAAATGAGGCCCCGCTGGTGTTAACCTCTTGAAGACAGAGGTTGTCTTTTGAGGGATGATATTCAACCTGTCGAAGACAGATCCTCGAGCAGGGGCAGTAGCTGGAACAGTCGGTCTTGAAAAGACTGACTCTTTGACAGGGGAAGCCGCCTTGACGACTTCTGGAGCAGCAGTTATTGCCTTCCTTGGGACAGCCAATTTAGAGTTCTGATCCAGCCTGGCGAAAACAGAGGCTGTTGGTTTGGTAGCGGGCGACCCGTTGACAGGGGCCATCGTAGCAGTGAGCCGGTCGAAGACCGACTTCTTGTTCACTTCCGGTGCAGGTATTGGCATAGAGAAGCTTGTAGGTGGGATCATGGTCCCGAAAAACAGGCCGGTGGTGGCCTGGGTCACCTGTTCTACCGGCAGAGCGAGGAAGGAGGCCGCTTGGGGCCCATATGCTACACCTCCAGGGGAGGTGGAGCGTCCGTTGCAGTGGCACTTCGAGCAGTTGGTGCAGTTAGTGGCCATTGATGCTTGAGTTCTGCGCCAGGCAAAAGATCAAATCTTAGTAACTGAAAATCCGAAGGCAACCATTAACAAACCGCGATTGGTTCGCGAAGACGACACACGAAGTGTGGAGTGGAAAGAGGAAAAGGTCCCACCGGGCGTGCCAGAATCTGTTCCCCTCCGAAGGACGGCGCACAAGACTGCGAAGTCTTGACGCTGAGATTCGGGGCAAATGCTATTTGGTTTTATCCGTCCACCTCTCCAAAGATGCCAAGTTGATTTATGGCACCATGTATCAGAGGTTTAGACGGATGCGGCCGATGTAGCAGACTTCGTCAGATTCCCCCTCGCTTGAGGGTTTTTTTATTGTGGGGACGCTCTTCCCTGCAGGTGCAAGCCCCTGCAGTTAATTACGCTACCGCATCGCGGTAACAACTTTCTCCTTCTCCAGAATTTCACTTCGTGTCGTATGTGTTTGTTTTGTTTGTGGTTGCCCGTGGATTGTATACGGAGACTGAGTAATGCCGTCGCCCGTAGGACGTGGATTAGTCCAAATCCGTATTTACTTAGATTTGGGTTTGGTGTTTTGGTTTAAGGATACATTAGCCGTATTGAGGCTAAGATCAACTTAAACGTTCGTTAAGGATACGTTAGTCCTGTTTGAGACTAAGATCAACTTAACGTGGTGATCCGTTTAATATATATATGGCCGTCAGGACTCATCACTTCTCTGACGTCGTTGAAGGATTACAACGATAGGTGTCAGAGGAGTTCAGAGATGTACCCTTGAACCAAAGTCGATTGGGAGTTTTATAGTCCATTTAAATGTTTAAGGATATGTTAGCCTTATTTGGGGCTAAGATCAACTTAAACAGGACCGTTTAGATCCGGCAAAAGAGCATTTAGAGGCTCTATTGTTCGAGTTTAGGGACGTGGTGGTCCATATTCCAGTTTAGGGACGTGGTGGTCCAATATTAGTTTAAGGACATTTCGGTCCATTATTAGTTTAAGGACGTTTCGGTCCACGAGTTTAAGGACCCCGCAGTCCATATACGTATGTGGTCGTCGGGACCCGTCACCTCTCTGACGTCGTTGAAGGATTACAACGACAGGTGTCAGAGGAGTTCGGAGATGTACCCTCGAACCGGAGGTAAATTGATTTAAGAGAGAGCAATCTTGCTCAGTCAGTTTAATTTGAGGACTTACGGCCAAAATTGGGCTAAGTCCAGTTGAAAATGTTCAACATTTTATTTGCTTTTGCACTGCATTATTTTTCTTTGTTTTATTTGGGCTCTACCCATAAAGGATGCAGAGCATCAATTTGTTTTGGGCTCTTCCCATTTATAAATGATGCAGAGCATCAATTTTACTTGGGCTCTGCCCTTTTTTTTGCATTACAATTTAATCAGGCCTGCTTGGTCTTTTTGATTTGGGCCTGGCTCTTTAGAAAATGCATTGCATTTGTCATGCGCTTTGCGCCAATCAGAGAGCGCAAGCGCTTGTGGTGTTGACACGTGTCACGCAAGCGCAGTGCACTGCGCTAATGCGCTGCTGACACGTGGCGTGCTCTGGTGGCTTGCGCCAATCCAGGAGCGCAACAACGCAGTTTGCAAGTGCAAGGCACTATAATTTGAGAATCTTTTAGAACCGATGGTTCATGATAAAGTGCAAAAAATCTAATGAGAATCAAAGAAAACAAGTATTTCTTGTTTTTCTTGTTTTAAAGAACCAGTGGTTCATAAGAAGTACAAAGCACTGTTTATTATGTGAAGATCATTGATCTTGTTCTTAGATCAATGATCTATTAGAAGAAATTTCTTCCATTTTATGAAGGTTTTTTTTTTACCTCTTTCTTGAAACTTTTTCAGAGTTCTCTCTTTTTGAAGCTCCTGATTTCTCAGAAATGTTCATACCTTTGAATTGAGGTCTAGGGTCCTTTTTATAGTGCCCATAAATTAGTTAAAGAGATCTTTCTCTGAGTGATTTGGGAGATTTTTCCTACCGTTGGATCTTTGATCCAAGGGCTTCTGCTTTACAGAAGAAATCTTCTTGTTTTAACAAGAACAGAAAGATTTTTTTAGAATCTTGATTCTGTTTGGCGCAAATGCCCCAGCGCATCTGCGCTGACACGTGTCGCGCAGCGCAGCTGCGCTAGCGCATCTGCGCTGACACGTGTCGCGCAGCGCAGAGCGCAGCGCAGCTGCGCTAGCGCATCTACGCTGCCACGTGTCGCGCAGCGCAGTGCTTGCGCAACTGAAGCGTTACTTCTTTTAATTTTGCTTTAAAATAGAGCTTTGCTCTGATTGGGTGCGCTGTTTTGGGCGCTGCGCTGATGTATCTGCGCCTGACACGTGGCGCGTTGCGCGTAACGCAAAGAATCTGAAGCGTTGCTTCATTTTTTAAAGTTTAAATTTTCAAAGTAGAGCTTTGCTCTGATTGTTTCATCTTCCGCCTTGGAATTTGAACAGAGCTTTGCTCTGATTGGGGTAAACAGCAATATTAGGTGATATTCATCGACGGCAGCAGCATCAACTTGTGCTCCGTTCCCTACTCCGAGGGACATATCATCAGGTCCAACCATCCTACTTTTTCTCAGCCATTGTAATAAATTACAGGTATGAGATCCTGATCCGGTATCTAGTACCCATAAGGCAGGACTGACCAAAAACCGTTCTCAATAACAAGAACACCTGAAAGAGACGCAATGGTATGCTTCTTCTTCGGGGTCATCAAGGAATTCATGCAATCCTCTTTCCTTTTCTCATGCTCGTGACATGTGTCACAGGTCAGAGTCGAACCGACGTTCCCCACCCCCGAATAAGAATCTGGGTCGGTCAAGTCATACATTTTATTATCTTGATTAAAGCGTGACATGGTTGCTACCTGGAGAGAGAGAAAAGAAATACTCAGCGTGCGCTCTTGCAAGTTTAGATTGGTTATTATTTTATCTAAACAGTACGGCTCCCACTGTTTCCTTGAATTCTCTTTCAAACCTTAAAAAGAGAACTAGTCGGGATTATTAACACATTACAAGTTTGCTAACCGTTCATCCATGTGGGTGTTATTACTCCGAGGGAGGTTCCCCGTGCTTTCACACGGACCAAATTAGAATAAATCTCGTTTCCGCAGAGGCGTAACCCCGTTAACACCTTTCTAGACACTTAATAGGCAAGCTAATTGTGAAGTGAAAAATATCTCCCAAGAGTAATCCTACTCATCAATGGGATCGGGATCCAACTATCATCGCGTGATAATCTAGATGGAAGCCACTCTAATCACCACACTCCAGAAGATATGCAACACTAGCAAATTTCCTGTATATTTGAAACTCCTAATGTAGTTTTTACCCCTAGTGGTTTATGATCTTGACAAAGGCCAACAAACCATAAACCACTAGTCAAGTTCAACTCATCATTATCCTTGATTAATTTAGACCTACCCATATAAACCCTTGACAAAGGCCAACAAGGATGTATGATTGTCCTAGATAATTGTATTTCTATGCAACAGACAAGTAATATCTAGCTACTGTACACTACGCCATGACAAAAGCCAACAAATGCAGCACGATACTAGGTACTACTCGTTCGAAATGACAGAGGGCTATGGCTGGTTTTTGGCGAAAAAACCTTTAACGTGATAAACTTGATATCGTTGAAGGAACCGAGTAGTTTTGAAAATGAGTGATTTTGGTTCCCCTTTTGAAACCCGGCGGTTTTGAAGAAAACTGAGTAATCTATAGTAACATATACTTTTGCTCAAGAGACCACTCCCCATGAAGGGATCTAGGCTCTTTCCCCCTCGAATGAGGTGCGGGATATTCATGACCGAATACCTTTATGCAAAACAAAAGAACACAACTATAGTTTTTTGAAAAGTGGTTCCAACAATATCTTATTAGGTTTATTTTCTTGCACTAATCAAAATTAATGTGGTCCCATCAATTAATTCCTATCACACCAGAAAAGAACAAAAATAGATGTACGCATATGCCATCCGCATTCGCCACGGGGCCCCGTCATGCACCGTTAGGTTACTTAACTAACGACAGAGTGGGAGAGGGGCTAGCGCGGATGCAAAACATATACAACATTTATTTATCTATATATAGATATATATAACCATTCGTCACAGGCATGATATAAGCAACATCACAGAAAAGCGATAAGTAAAAAGGAAAAGCGGATAATCTAGAAGCCCCGGGTTTCATTTGAGCTGCAAATGAAACTCGACGTCCCCGGTCGTGTGGATAGCCTGTACAATGTAAAACCAATACCCCAACGAGTGTGGCAAGTTATCCGCCAATTTCGGAAGCGAGCCAACCCCAATCAACAAAGATAATGGGCCTCCCAGCACTTCATGGAATCCAGTAACTTGAGCACTCCACCGTGGATCATCCTATACCCCTACGAGTGCGGCGAATATCCCTCTAATTCTATAGTAAGGAACCCCGGTCTCAACGCCATGAGATGGAGGCCCGTTGCCCTCTAGAACCCGGCTGCACTACGTCACGGGATAATCCTAGTACAAAAAAGAAATAATATGTACAACGGTGACATCGACCTCAACCCAGCCGTACCCAATAAAAGAATATACAAACTGGAAGAAACAGTAGTCCACATGTTAGACGCTTGCCCTGCAATAATGAATATACAAATGAATTCAAAACTGTACAACAAACATTGCACAAAAGGCTATCTATCACGATAATCCGTCGAAACCATCACAAAGATATCATAAGCATCATCACGGATAAACAAGATACGTGTAACCCCTTCTAATCGACGTATAGAGATTAGAAGACATTAAATAATACATATACACATCACATAAGCAACTAACGAAAACCACGACAATACAATTCCGCACACAAATAGCAAACAAAACAAGTTGTCCAAAGCCGGAAAAAACAGTTCACCGAGTCCCAAAAATCCATCGTTTTAAGCCATTCCGGGAATCGAAACGAACTCGAAACTCACCCGAACCTTCGCGGGGTCAAAGGACCTAAAATTAACTATCGCTTGGGGGGCTAGGAGGGATACCCATCCCCGAAGCCACCATGAGGTGGCCTGGGTAGTCTCGGGTCTTCCCTCCTCCCCAGGCCACCTCGTGGTGGTCTCAGGGGGTGGGCCCGATCTTCGTCCCCCTGGGACGACCCCCGGGGTATCCACGCAACATCCCGCGGCTTCTTCATCCAAATAATGAGCCCGTGGGGAGTGTAAACATCTAAAAGCTTGAAATTTTAGGATTTTTTTCGTTGGCAATTTTTGTACGACGAAAACGGCGGAATTTAAACGTCGTAACAAGCTAGTTAAGGCTTATGGAGCGGCTCTGATACCATGTTTGTTAGTTGTTCTCACTCTACAATGGAAGTAGAGAGGTGGAATGCACAAAAATCGAATTTTGAGCAAGCATTAACAAAACCCCAAGTGATCAAACAATAACCCTAAACTAGCAACTACAAGGAATTTAACTACTATGAAAAAGGGTTATACCTAAAAGATACGTGTCTTTCAGGTCTTCAAACCTCCTTCCTCTTATACTTCTAGGGATCCTTGATCAACCTTACTTGAGGGCCTTCTTGATCCTAGATGACCCATCCGAGAGTTTGTAGTCCAAGCTAGGCTTCATTAATGAAGTGTTCAGTCGAAAATATTGCACATTTGATGGAATATTTTTCTTACTTTTGTTAAGTACTTAAAGGTGTTTATGATAATTATGGTACATATGTGGGTTTATCTGCAAAATACTCTTTATCATATGTTTATACACTATACTTAACATTATGAACGAAAATATATGCATATAATATTTATATAATATTTTAGTAATTTAAATATGCATGTCATATCAAATATTCCGAATCAATATTCTTAAAATATCATATCATATAAAATAGTTAGGATAATATCTCAAAATAAATAATAAATATTACTAATACTATGAATTGAGATATTGTGCAGATTTAGCTCAGGTCTGAAGATCGAGATATCCAAGATGTCGGGAATGAAATCTGCCGATAAAATTGAATCAAATCGTAAAATCATGAATGGCAGAGACTCAGAGAAGATATGAAAAATACAAATATTGAAGTGATCTCCACGTGTCAACATGAGAAGGCACCTGAATTTTGGAACCCTAACTTCCCCAAATAGCCGCGCTTCCGCGGCCAATAGATACAAATAGCGGCAGATCCACAGCCATTTAATGGCCGTAGGATCTGAAAATTTGGGAGTTGGATCGTGATTGCATATCTTAACCTATGAGATCTAGGATTTCTGATTTAGGGGCTATATAAAGGACCGAGGGCTAAAATTAGAAATCATCACCTTTAACACGAAGCAAATCACAGTCAAGAACAAGAGATCCACGACAAGTCCGCAATTCGACGTGATAGAGCGACGCGAATATCGACGGAACATCCACTTTCTACGAGGCAGAGATCGAGAGCAACTTCTTCTTGTAATCTAAATTCGAAGGATTTGTACTTGTAACGTTGATTAATAAAGGTAGATCATTTACTTAATTATTTCGCATTTACTTTCTGCATTTAAATCATGATCTCCTTCTTCATCTTCTTTTCTATCTCAACCATGCGTGAGTAATTCCTAGCTTGCTAGGGTTCGTAGGATTAGGGTAGATCAATTGATGATAAAATCTCTTAACTTATTTTACATCTTATAAAGTTTATAAACTTTAGCAAAATAAATGTTAACATCCTTATCAGGCGCGCTACCAATTTATTGATAGTCTCGACCGCGATTTGAGATTAGATTAACAATTGTTTTGGTAAGGGCTAGACATGAATAGAGATTAATGCAAGGATAAGAGTGGGGAAACCCTAGTTTCTTCCAAAAGAACCATAATCCACATTCATCACTATCGATCTAGTTTTAAATCTATTAAAAGATAAAATGAGTCATCTTTAATTAATCATCCATTACTACTAAATTCTATGAACCCTACTGTTCTCCTCCGAAAAGACGCGACCGGGACGTTGGGATGTCCGGCCTGAATTTCGAGGGCAGATGCTATTTAGTGTTATCCGTCCACCTCTCCGAAGATGCCAAGTTAATTTATGGCACCATGTATCGATGATTTAGACGGATGCGTCCGTTGTAGCAGACTTCGTCAGATTCCCCCTCGTTTGAAGGGTTTTTGATTGTGGGGACGCTCTTCCCTGCAGGCGGAAGCCCCTGCAGTTAATTATGCTACCGCATCGCGGTAACCACTTTCTCCTTCTCCATATGGTCACTTCGTGTCGTGTGTGTTTGTTTTATTTTTGGTTGCCCGTGGATTGTATACGGAGACTAATTTATGTTGTCGCCCATAGGGCGTGGATTAGTCCAAATCCGTATTTTCTTAGATTTGGATTTGGGTTGGGTTTAAGGATCGTTAATCTCATTTGACACTAAGATCAACTTAAACGTTTGTTAAGGATACGTTAGTCTAATTTTAGACTAAGATCAACTTAACCATTTGTTACGGATACGTTAGTCTAATTTTAGACTAAGATGTACTTAACAGGATCATTTAGATCCAACAAAAGAGCATTTGGGCTCTATTGTTTTAGTTTAGGGACTTTGCGGTCCAAGAGTTTAAGGACATCATAGTCCATGAGTTTAAGAACCCCACAGTCCGTAGTTTAAAGACGTCAATGTCTGTAAAGTTTAAAGACATCGTAGTCTATGAGTTTAAGGACCTCACAGTCCATAAAGTTTAAGAACATCATAGTCCATGAGTTTAAGGACCCCACAGTCCGTGGAATGTCTGGTTATCGGGACCCGTCACCTTTCTGAAGACGTTGAAAAATTACAACAACAAATATCAGAGGAGTGAAGAGATGTGCCCTTGAACCAGTGTTGGTTGGGAGATATGTAGTCCAATTTGGGACTAAGATCAAAGATTTATGAGCATATGGGCTCAATTAATCTGAGATAGGGTTCTGTGGCCACTTTGGGCTCGACCTATTTAGTTAAAATGTTAAACATTTAACAATGATGAGCATTGGTTTGAGTTCTGATAGCCTTTTTGTCTTTTGTTGAGCGCTGAGCACTCATCATAGCCTTGGGGCTTTATTTATAGAACAGTTTATGTTCTTTTAGCGCACACGTGAAGAGCACGTGGTGCGCTTGGCGCTGTGCGCCAGTCAATGAGCGCGTGGCGCGCTTGGCGCCGCCAATGAGCGCAAAGCGCTTCTGTTGGGTAGCGCACACGTGAGGAGCACGTGGCGCGCTTGGCGCCGCCAATGAGCGCAAAGCGCTTCTGTTAAGTAGCGCACACGTGAGGAGCACGTAGTGCGCTTGGCGCTGAGCGCCAGTCAATGAGCGCAAAGCGCTTCTGTTAAGTAGCGCACGCGTGAGAAGCACATGACGCGGTTGGCGCTGAGCGCCAATCAATGAGCTCAGAGCGCTTCTCTAAATTTGGAGCGCTAAGGCTCTTTTTAGGCAACTTTGTGCTCTAAAAATTAAATTCTCTCTTATAAGAGACTTTGACACATGGATCTAAGAACAAAGTTCTTATCTTATAGGAGATGTTTCAATCTCTTATATTTTTGGTGAAAGGCTTTGCCTTTATGGATCTATGATCTTAAGAGAATTGAATTATTCTCCCTTCCTTTTTATATTGAGATGTTATGATCTTTTTTGTGAAAGACAATTTGTCTTATAGATCTATGATCTGGCCTAAGAACTAAGTTCTTTTTATGATGAGATGCTTTGATCTCTTTATTTTACCTTGAAGAAATTCTTCTTCTGTCAAGAGCTTGTTCTTCTCTCTGAACTTTCTCAAAGTTTAGAGGGGGTTCCTCTATATGAGACTTGAAGTCTTGGGGCCTTTATATAGGGTAGGCTGATTTGTTGAATCGGTTGAAGAGATCTTTTCTCTAATTGATTTGGGGATTTCCCTACCGTTGGATCTTTGATCCAAGGGCTTCTGTTTTACAGAAGACAATCTTCTTGTTTTTAAAAGATTGAAAAATCTTTTCCTATACATAATTTAGTCTGTACTTTGGTGATTTTTTTAATCACCATTGGATCATTGATCCAAAGGTGCTATGATTTTCAGAGCACAATCTTTCCTGTTTAGAAAGATTTTGAGGAATGTTTCCTCAACGGAATTTTATTCTGGTCAATTGATGATTTTTAATCATGTTCGTTGGATTTTTGATCCAAGGGCCGAGAACATTTTGTTCTATTGCTAGCGCTCATGTGCTTTGCACGTGGTGCGCTGCTTAGAGTGCAGCGCTAGCGCTCACGTGCTTTGCACGTGGTGCGCTGTTTAGAGTGCAGCGCACTTGGCGCTGCTATGAAGCGCTGCTTCATTTCAAATTTTGAAATTTGAACAGAGCTTTGCTCTGATTGGGGAAACAAATTCCCCCCACCGTTGCGCTCATGTAGCCTACACGTGAGGGGTGGCATCATCTATACCATTGGATCAACTCAGAAGTTGTAACAGTATCTCAGTGCCTATAAATAGGGCCTTTGGCCCTTGAGATGATCTCTGTTCATCTTCTTTCTTGTTTTATGAGAATTAATTCTCTTTCAGAGCATAGCTCTTTCCCTTAAGAAATTTCTTAATAGTCAAAACTCTGCCCAACTTAGGTAAGAATTGAACTTTTTAACAGAGCTTTGCTTTCCTTAGATCTTAGATCTAAAAATATATCTTTAGGGTTTTACCCATTAACAGAGCCATGCTCATCTTTAGATCAGAGATCTTCAAGATATAATCTTTTTATTTTAGGGTGATTTTAACCTATGAACTGGAACATTGTTCATGAAGAACTCTTAAAGTTCACAGATCTCGAAGATCTTGGAATTTTTGATTCATTAAAAGCTTTATTTTAGGTTTTCTGATGGGTTATTCCATCATTTTTATAGAGCATGGCTCTTAGAATTTTTCTTGGGGAATTTTTATTCCTTTCATCATCAGAGCCGACAGATGTCACTCTGTTGTAGAGCGCTGTTCTCAATTGGAGATTTACTCCTTGGCTCGAGGGGCCCTCATTAAATGAGAATCCTTTGAGGATTTCCTCATTTAATGACAGTCTCATCAAATGATGAGACTGTTTTATTAATGATTGTTAGTGTATATGCCCTAGAGGCCATTACTGTATCATACTAGTTTGTATATTACTTAAATGAAGCTTGGGATATTCATAGTTGTATAGACTATCTTACTCAAAATGGTAGTATGCTACTTGGTTTGTTTCTACTTTAATATGTGCATGTGTTTCTTTTAGCATATCGCTTATACATATTAGTGAAGCCCTTAGGATCTTTGCTTGATTACCAGCGTTATGATGGCAGTCACACTAGTGGCGGCTGGGTAATCTACAAGCACATCCTTATACAGGTCCCTAGTCGTAGGATTATCGAGACAGGGCATCGATACTCC
The DNA here is from genome assembly GCA_030015575.1 of Agapanthus africanus. NCBI lineage: Eukaryota > Viridiplantae > Streptophyta > Magnoliopsida > Asparagales > Amaryllidaceae > Agapanthus > Agapanthus africanus. The sequence goes on along the minus strand of CM057339.1, from coordinate 781,320,801 downwards.
GTAGTAGACTAGCGTATGCGCTTCTCATCCCAGCAGGGGAGATGGTCTGTCCTACGGCCATTAGTATGTCGTACTGGAGATAGTATGCGGGTGCTCGTTAGGTTACGAGTACACTGGACAGGACTCGCTGGGAACTGTTGGTTGGTATTATACCTATCGTCAGATAATAGTTCCCAGGTGTCAGGAGTACAGCTTAGTCCGTCGACTTGACACTGCTACTTCGCCTCGAGTGTGTTCCCACTGTACTTTGATTACTACCCTACCACAGCTCAAAGGAGTCGTGCAAACAGGTAGTAGTTGGGTGCAGTCCCGAAGCACTTGGAGGAAATAGCGGTTAGATAGGATTCGTCTCTCCCAGTATTGGGGGTTGATATTACGCTGTGTCTAGGAGAGCCATTACACAAAGTCTCTGGCCAGGGCAAGCGAGAATTACTGATAGTGTTTCCAGTAGTTTCTCAGGGTGTTCTGGGCTACACTCCGGCACGACTTGTACCGCTATTAGGGGTCTGACGTTTACCGCCCCCTAGGCCCGACATGCGATACTCTCAGACGAACAGACCGGACTGTACGGAGATTGTCACATTCAGGCTCAATAGGAGTTCAGATGGGTTCACCTCATCGGTCTTCTTATCGGCATCTACCTGGGGACCGTTACGTATAGCTAGTACCGCTTGCGGCCTGTGGTTAAACCCACTGCTAGCGTAGTGTCGAGTCTTTAGAGTCCCACAAAGAGGGTTGTTCGCCTTTGGGCAAAACAGAGTAGAGGTCGCATGGTTTTGCGACGAGGTTCGTTCACATCCACGCACTTGTGCACGTTTGGTGTCCGGGCAGTTATTACTAGCGGGCTTTGGTTTAAGCCAGATCCTAGTATTTGTTTTGGGATTGGTTTTGTCTCATTGTATTCATGTTCCTCGGAACATGGATGCGGGTGTGTATGCACAGTTGACAGAGGCAGAGGAATCTCATTAAGGTTTTTTGACAGTTGACTTTTTCTAAACCCTAATGAGAATGAGAAATATGATTAATAATATTAATTAAGGATAATTGTGCTATGGTTAGGTTGACCATTTGACTTTGGTTGACCATTTGACCATGATCATTTCTTTTGCAAGATGCTTCTTGATTCTTGCAAATTGCATTAAATGTGAAATGATAATGTTCATTTCAACTAACCATCATAATTTTCTTTAGTTATTATTATTATTATTCTCATATGAGAGCATGGTTGTTTATTCTTTCACATTCTCTCTTGCTCTTTCTCTCTCATGGTAAGCTCTCCCTCTTCCTCTCTCAAAGCTCTCTTCTTTCATGTGTTGAAAACCATGAGCTTTGTGAGATAAAACCATCAAGACATCTCTCTACTCATTCTAGGGTTCTTAGTTTAGCAATCCAAGCACTCTAGTTACCTCTTGGTTGAGGTAGGAGCTCAAGGTAGAGGCCTTCGGGTGGATCTTTTTTCGGCAAAGAGAAGACGAGGAGGAGGAGCCGTCTACACCACTCCAAGGAGCTAGCAACAAGGAGGACCACAACAAGAAGAGAAGGAGTTCAAGAACTAGGTATAACCATCTAACCTAGTAGCTAAAACTTGTAGTTTGTTTGTTAGTTTTTGTTTATCAAAGATCCTCTAATTTTAGTCCATGTTACCTTGTGTTAAAAATCCGTTTTTTACCTATTCCGCCTCCCCGTAAGCACCGGGAAGGATAACGTGAACTTAAAGTGGTATTAGAGCCTGGCTAAACAACAACTAACATGTTTGCAAAGTGTTTAGAACTTCGATCCGAAAAAACCCGCAAAATACATCAAAATCTTGTGCTTTCTGCCGATTTTAAAAACATGCCTAAAAATATTTCCACACACCTGAAAAATACATGCAGGGTTTTTTAGGAACAACCAAGAAAAACGAGCCCATGACTCGATCAGACCGCCGCGGAAGCGCGGCGAAATCAAGCGTTTCGCCGCAGATCCGCGGCCGAGTCGACTCGGCCGCGACTCGTTTTTCCTGCAGTGTGTTCAGCTTGATGTTTTGTGATTTTTAAGATACTTTGTTTCTGCCCAGATTCTTCAGAGAACAGTGTTGTGTTTAGGATAGTTACAAATTGGTATATCGATCGAAATTCTATAAACTTTAGCTAATAGGTTATATCTGTAATGTGATATATTTACTGAACGTCGACTAATCGCTATACGTCGATTAGTGGGAGTTGTGCATATCTGTGATCTGTAATGTTGGATTGTGTATATGAACTTGTTGGATTGTCGCGGATGAATAGCCGGGGTTTGTGAGATAAGAGTTTACTTATCTTTCATTTGATGTAAATTGTAAATTGATATAATATTATTTTTATGGCCGCACATCCGGGTTGAGGTTGTAGCCGCCATTGTATATTATTTCTTTTACTGTTTTTGCTCCTAGGATAGACCCAAGGTGGGGTGCACAGAATACCGCGTATTTTGAAGTGCCAAGTGGCCTACTCACGTTGTTGAGGGAGGTTGCTTCACTTCGGGTACTTGGCGGGTAGTTTTCCGCACCCGTAGGGGGTCTAGGATGGGGTTTGGCTATTCATCGCGACCGTGTAATCCGTCTTTCATTGCAAGCTCGAACGAAACGCGGATTCCTAGCATATCCAATGTGTTCATCTGTGATCTGGAATGGCTATCATTGCATCTGACGAATGTATATATATATATATATATGATATCTAGTAGGCGTTGCTTATGTTTTGCATCCGCGCTAGTCCAGCCCCCGCTCTGTCGTTAGTTGAGTAACCTAACGGGTGATGACGGGGCCGAGTGGGGAATGCGGATGGCATAAGCGTACGTCATATTTTCGTTGTTTTCTGCAATGGTAGGATTAATTGATGGGATGCATTAAATTAATGCAAAGAAAACAAACCAAAGTAAAATCGTTGGAACAATTTCAAAACCACTCGGTTTTTTCCAAAACAGAAAACTTTTAAAAACGCGGAGATTAAACCACTCCTTTTAAAAGCTATCAGGTTCCTTCGATTATATCAAGTTCACTACGTTCACGGTTTCGCCAAAACCATTCGTAGCCCTCCGTCATTTCAGTTAAATATTCAGTAGTATTCAAGCTATGTATTTTGACCTTCGCCAAGGCATAGTGATTGGTAGCTGCTGAATATTTATCTGTAGCATAGATAGATGTGTTGGTTTGGTACAGTCGTACTACTATTTTGGCCTTTATCAAGGGTATGTACGGGTGGGTTCAAATTAACCTGGATAATGACGGGTAGAACTTGACATGTGACTTATGATATGTTGGCCTTCGTCAAGGTCATAAGAGCATGGGGCAAAAATCTATATCGGGAGTTTCTAAGGAAATTGAAACTTGCTAGTGCTGCATACCAATTGGAGTTTGATAGTGTTGGTAGGATTCCTTCAGCATTATCACACAATGATATTTGGATCCCGATCCTACTGTGAGTATCCGCTACTCCTCGGAAGACTTTTCACTTAACGATCAATGCTATAAACCAAGTAGGTGTCTAGAACGGTGTCAGCGGGGCTACACCCACAGGGAAAAGAGGTTGTTTAATTAAGGAACTTCGCGAAAGCGTCGTAAAACCTCCCTCGAAGTACCGATACCAGCATGGCTGAACGGTTAAGCAAGTATTGTACGGTGAGATCAATCCCGACTAATTCTTCTTTTATGGTTTGAGGAAGGATTCGAGAAACAGTGGGAGCCATCCTGTTTAGATAAATTAAAAACCAATCTAAACTTGCAAGAGTATCATGCTAAGTGTTTTCTTCTCTCTCTCTTAATTGCAGCGACCCAGTGACCAGGCATAAGTTACATCTAGATAATAAAATAACTGAATCTGACTGTTATGGCTAGCAAAGGTCTGTCCAGATATCCATTAACCATGACAAGCTGGGACACCTCCTAACTAATCAAACCCCTGCCGTCTCAGGACCAGTTTCCCCTGTCACGGATATTGATATCCGTAAGACATCGGAAAAGGACTGTGCGAATGCCAAGTGCTTCGTGTTGGCCTCAATTGATGGTGCATACCAGAGGCAGCACGAGAAGATGGACTTAGCTTCTGTCTTCCTCCATTACAAAGATTTATATGGAGAGCAATCTCGTATTGCAAGATATAAGACCTCGAACGAATTGCTTCAAGCGAGGTTGGCTTTCGGGTCATCTGTAGGGGACAACGTCCTTACATAGACTAGCTATTTTGATGAGCTCACAGACCTGAAGACCACGTTGATGAACGGGTCAAGTAATGACTTGATTCTACAGTCTCTGCCCTCTACTTATACCCTGAAGGAAACCAGGAAAGAAGAAGGAAAAGGAAGGGCAAAAGCTTCGGGACTGGATATAGTAAAGGAGGGACGTTCCTATTGTTACAGGAAAGGACATTGGCAGAAGAATTGCAGGGCTAGCAAAGCCAGTAGTCAGGATTTGAAGTATGTTGTGGCTTCGGCTTCGGGTGTGTTTGTAATAGAAAACTGTATGTCAATTAACCCTACTTCCTGGGTACTGGATACCGGATCAGGATCTCACATCTGTAATTCATTACAGGCTTTGAGAAACCGTAGAGTTATCAGAATAGATGATATGACTCTCATGGTTGCCAACGGAATGAGAGTGGACGCTGAATCCGTAGGGGAATATCACCTTGGATTGACAAGTGGGCAGATATTGATTCTGCGTAACCGTTTGTATGTACCTAGTATGGCTTATAATATCATATCTGTATCCATACTTTCTAAGGAAGGATATGATTTTACTTTTGTAAGCGATGTGGTCCACATCCACCTAAATCAAGTTCTGATTGGGTCAAGTACATTAGAAAACGGAATATACGTACTGAATCAAGCTCAGGTTTTCAATGTCCAGAACACACTTAAAAGAAAGTCTCTGGAAACAAATCAGGCTTTCTTATGACATTGTAGACTGGGTCACATTAATCAGACACGGTTAACAAAGTTACATAAAGAGGGATACTTGAATCCGTTCGAGTATCAGTCTTATGCTACTTGTGAATCTTGTCTTATGGGAAAGGTGACAAAAACTCCGTTCACTGGACACAGAGTAAGAGCGAGCGAGCTCTTGGAACTCATACACAGTGACGTGTGTGGTCCAATGTCTACACATGCGCAAAGTGGTTATTCATACTTCATTCCTTTTATGGATGATTTCTCCAGGTATGGACATGTCTTCTTAATGAAGCATAAATTCGATGCCTCTGAGAAATTTTGGGAATACAATAATGAAGTTGAAAAACAGACAGGCAAAAGTATCAAGACACTGAGATCTGATCGAGGTGGTGAATACTTAAGTGCCGAGTTTCTGGACTACTTAAAAGAGAATGGAATTCTCCCTCAGCTTACTTCTCCATACACACCATAACACAACGGTGTATCTGAAAGGCGGAATCGAACCCTATTAGATATGGTTCATTCCATGATGAGTAAGGATGAGTTACCGTGATCTTTCTGGGGTTATGCACTAGAATCAGCTGCATATCTTTTGAACAAGGTTCCCTCCAAGACTGTTCCTACCACACCATATCAGATGTGGTGTGTGAAGAAACCCTATCTTCAATATCTGAAGATATGGGGATGTCCAGCTTTTGTTAAAAATCAGCATGCGGACAAACTCGAGGCACGCTCAGTACTGTGTAAGTTTGTGGGATACCCAAAGAACTCCAGGGGGTATCTTTTCTATTACGCAGAGGAACAAAAGGTATTTGTTTTTCGTCATGCCCACTTTCTGGAACATCAGTTTTTAGAAAAGGAAACAAGTGGGAGCGCAATAGAACTGGAAGAAATTCCAGAAGCACAAGCTATTGCTGAAAGCTTGGTAGAACCAGAGGTTTCAGGAGAACCGGACATCCCAGCGCCACTCCGCAGGAGTAGTAGGCAGCCTCATCCTCCCGAGAGATACTACGGTTTTCTCATAGACGGGGATCGAGAGGATTGCGTCATTGAAAATGATGAGCCTACTAGCTTCCAGCAAGCCATTCAGAGCGGCGACTCAATAAAATGGCTGGATGCAATGCGGACCGAGATGGAGTCCATGTACACCAACAAAGTTTGGACTTTGGACATTGCTCCAGAAGGGGTAAAACCCGTAGGCTGCAAATGGATCTTCATAATGAAGATTGGTGTAGATGGACAGGTTGAAACCTATAAAGCTAGACTTGTTGCAAAGGGTTTTCGTCAAAGACCTGGTTTGGACTATGACGAAACCTTTTCTCCAGTGGCTATGCTCAAATCCATTCGGATCCTTCTTTCCATTGCCGCCTTCCACGATTATGAGATCTGGAAGATGGACGTAAATACGGCTTTTCTAAATGGAAATTTGGAAGAGCGCGTCTATATGGATCAGCCGGAGGGTTTCATTCAGAGTGGGAGCAGCGGTAAAGTGTGCAAGTTGCTCAAGTCCATTTATGGACTGAAGCAGGCATCGCGGAGTTGGAACATCTGTTTTGATGATACTGTCAAAGAATTCGACTTTATCAAAATCCGGATGAACCATGCATTTACAGTAAGATTATAGGGAGAACTGTGGTATTCCTTGTCTTGTTCGTGGATGACATTCTACTAATAGGAAATGACATTCCTATGCTACAGTCAGTCAAAGGATTCTTGTCATAGAGTTTCTCCATGAAGGACCTAGGCGATGCCAACTACATTCTGGGGATCCAGATCTATCGTGATAGATCTAAAAGGATGTTGGGACTTTCGCAGTCCAGGTACATTGACACCATACTGAAACGATTCAGTATGGAAGATTCAAAGCGCGGTAATCTGCCGGCTTGTCACGAAATCACCCTCTCCAAAGATATGTCTCCCAAGACTGATTTGGAAAGGGCTCGCATGTCATCTATACCCTACGCATCTGCGGTAGGTTCTATAATGTATGTGATGTTTTGTACCAGACCAGATATAGCATACGCATTAAGCGTTGTAAGCCAGTATCAGTCGGACCCAGGGGAGAAACACTGGATAGTAGTAAAGAACATTCTCAAGTACCTGAGAAGGACTAAGGAGATGTTCTTGGTGTATGGAGGAAAAGACCTCCAGATCGAGGCCTTTGCTGACTCCAGCTTCCAGAGTGACATGGATCACTCCAAGTCCATGTCGGGTTATGTCTTTACCCTCAATGGAGGGGCGGTTTGCTGGAAGAGCTCCAAGCAGGAAACCGTTGCTGACTCAACTATGGAAGCGGAGTACATAGCTGCTTGCGATGCCGCGAAGGAAGCTTTCTGGATGAAGAAGTTCCTCACAGAGCTTCAGTTGGTTCCAACCATTGTTGATCCAATACCGCTGTATTGCGACAACAACGGCGCTATAGCGTTAGCGAAGGAACCCAGGTCCCATCAGCAGTCCAGACACATCTTGAGGCGGTATCATCTGATCAGGGAGATCGTAGATCGCCAGGAGATCGAGGTAAAGAGAGTAGATTCGGAGAATAACACTGCAGATCCATTCATGAAGGCCATACCCCAGACTCAGTTCGAGCGGCTGATCGAGATGATAGGTCTTCGATACGCCAGTACATGGCCCTAGTGCAAGTGAGAGATTGTTAGTGTATATGCCCTAGAGGCCATTACTGTATCATACTAATTTGTATATTAATTAATGGAAGCTTGGGATATTCACAGTTGTATAGACAATCTTGCTCAAAATGGTAGTATGCTACTTAGTTTGTTTCTACTTTAATATGTGCATGTGTTTCTTTTAGCATATCGCTTATACATATTAATGGAGCCCTTAGGATCTTTGCTTGATTACCAGCGTTGTGATGGCAGTCACACTAGTGGGGGCTGGGTAATCTACAAGCACATCCTTATATAGGTCCTTAGTCGTAGGATTATCGAGACATGGCATCGATACTCCGGAGTAGACTAGCGTATGCGCTTCTCATCCCAGCAAGGGAGATGGTCTGTCCCATAGCCATTAGTACGTCGTACCGGATATAGTATGCGGGTGCTCATTAGGTTACGAGTACACTGGACAGGACTCGCTGGGAACTGTTGGTTGGTACTATACCTATCGTCAGATAACAGTTCCCAGGTGACAGGAGTACAGCTTAGTCCGTCGACTTGACACTGCTACTTCGCCTTGAGTGTGTTCCCACTGTACTTTGATTACTACCCTATCACGGCTCAAAGGAGTCGTGCAAACAGGTAGTAGTTGGGTGCAGTCCCGAAGCACTTGGAGGCAATAGCGGTTAGATAAGATTCGTCTCTCCCGGTATTGGGGGTTGATATCGCGCTGTGTCTAGGAGAGCCATTACACAAAGTCCCTGGCCAGGGCAAGCGAGAATTACTGATAGTGTTTCCAGTAGTTTCTCAGGGAGTTCTGGGATACACTCCGGTATGACTTGTACCGCTATTAGGGGTCTGACGTTTACCGCCCCTAGGCACGACATGCGATACTCTCAGACGAACAGACCAGACTGTACGGAGATTGTCACATTCAAACTCAGTAGGAGTTCGGATGGGTTCACCTCATCGGTCTTCTTATCGGCATCTACCTGGGGACCGTTACGTCCAGCTAGTACCGCTTGCGGCCTGTGGTTAAACCCACTGCTAGCGTAGTGTCGAGTCTTTAGAGTGCCACACAGAGGGTTGTTCGCCTTTGGGCAAAACAGAGTAGAGGTCGCATGGTTTTGCGACGGGGTTCGTTCACATCCGCGCACTTGTGCACGTTTGGTTTCCGGGCAGTTATTACTATAGGGCTTTGGTTTAAGCCAGATCCTAGTACTTGTTTTGGGAATTGTTTTGTCTCATTGTATTTGTGTTCCTCGGAACACGGATGCGGGTGTGTATGCACAGTTGACAGAGGCAGAGGAATCTCATTAGGGTTTTTTGACAGTTGACTTTTTCTAAACCCTAATGAGAATGAGAAATATGATTAATAATATTAATTAAGGATAATTGTGCCATGGTTAGGTTGACCGTTTGACTTTGGTTGACTATTTGACCATGATCATTTCTTTTGCAAGATGTTTCTTGATTCTTGCAAATTGCATTAAATGTGAAATGATAATGGTCATTTCAACTAACCATCACAATTTTCTGTAGTTATTATTATTATTATTCTTATATGAGAGCATGGTTGTTTATTTTTGCTCATTCTCTCTTGCTCTTTCTCTCTCATGCTAAGCTCTCCCTCTTCCTCTCTCAAAGCTCTCTTCTTTCATGTGTTGAAAACCATGAGCTTTGTGAGATAAAACCATCAAGAAATCTCTCTACTCATTCTAGGGTTCTTAGTTTAGCAAGCCAAGCACTCTAGTTACCTCTTGGTTGAGGTAGGAGCTCAAGGTAGAGTCCTTCGGATGGATCTTTTTTCGGCAAAGAGAAGACGAGGAGGAGGAGCCGTCTACACCACTCTAAGGAGCTAGCAACAAGGAGGACCACAACAAGAAGAGAAAGAGTTCAAGAACTAGGTATAACCATCTAACCTAGTAGCTAAAACTTGTAGTTTGTTTGTTAGTTTTTGTTTAGCAAAGATCCTCTAATTTTAGTCCATGTTACCTTGTGTTAAAAATCCGTTTTTTACCTATTCCGCCTCCCCGTAAGCACCGGGGTGGGTAACGTGGACTTACAATGATGAACTGTCATCTAGATTGAGTAGGTCCCCTTTGGTCCCTTTTCACTGCATTGCAGTGCGGTACAAATTTAAAGTACCTAGTGATAGAACTTAAACTGTAGTATTGACTGCTGAAAATTTTGTTCTTTTCCACGCAAGTACTATGTCTTTCGACACTTCTTTCCCGTTCGTCCGTTCGGAAGGCGGATTCCCCGAAGCGGCTGTGGATAGGGAAGTCTTCGCATTGATCAAAGATCATGACCCGGAGCGAAAGAATCTTCATCTATGAGGTAGATGGTACAGTCAAATTATCAGGGACCGACGGAGCTTTTCTTGTGTGACGCCTTCGGAGCCTATCTCGGCGATCCCTTATGCAGATGCACCCCCGATAAACTTTGCCATGGAGGAGGTCAATTGGACTTCGGAGGGCCTCCTTCAGCCTTCTATGGCTTCAATACCCATACAGCCGCCGGCGGCTTTGGATACTTTAGGACGACGTATATGCTAGGGTGAGTCGCGCCTTTGGGGACAGCCATATAACATAGGCTTAACTCTCTGTCACCCAGCCGGATATCTGCAATGGGCCGGCTATATTTTGTCGGCTAAGAAGTCGCAACTGCTGAAGCTTGGGTTGTATCCCGTGATTTATGCTTCTCTTTTTCAATATTCTACGCCTCCTGCCTGGTAGGTCAAGGCTTTTCTGGAGCAATGGAACATTCCAACCCACACCTTCCTTCTTTTGGATCGAGAAGTTTCGATTTCTTTAAAGGAGTTTGCAGAGGTTTCTGGCTTACCGGTTAGGGGAGAACATTATGAGGAGCTGCATCCTCCGGATGAGTACATCTGCCACCAAATCTGTGGTAATGGGTCTTACCCCGGAGAACGCCATTCAACACCAATTCCTGAGTTTGATAAAGGTGTTGAATATCTATGAGAGCCTCTTTCTCGAATCCGGAGGCCGCGGGGATAATTTCACAGATTTCATCGCCCGTTTTCTCCGCTCAGAAGTCCTGCTGAAGGAAGTCGCGAAATTTGCCAAACTCAATGATCCTTTTGGTTTCGGTTTGGACAACCAGCCGGCAGCGGAGGCGGATCAGAGAAATTTCTTTCTCCCCAACACCCCAGTCGTGTTTTTCATAGAACTTGTAGCTCCTGGAATTGACGACGAAACGTTCTTTTTGGAGTTCCTTGGGTTATGGCTAAGCTGGTTTGTGCTTTCGATGCACCCTCGCTATATGAGGCCGTCCATTTTTTATCCAGCTCACCGAATGGTTGCTGGGATGCAAGTGGCCGTCGGGATCGCTGGGTTAGCCCATTTGTATCACGGCCTCAGCTTGGCAGCAGACATTACTGAACCAGGGGTGTAGCACGTGAACTTTTTGATGCATTATTTTATGTCATGGATCGAGCTGCATGTACTTGGCGTTTTCGGTATCCATAAAAGGCCTTGCTTCTACGACAAGTGCAACTTCCCTCGGATCATGCGGCTAGTTGACGCATCTATTGTGAATCCGACGCAGCGGGAAGCTAGAGGTTTGCTTCTTCGTCTACGCACGGTTGGAGATGGCATGACCTTTATCGATAAGATTCTGAGCATCGTCCAGGAATCCGCAAAGACGGTGCAGCCATTGCGGGACATTTTTAAAGACGGGGCCTCTATGTTGAAAGCTCGGGAGATTCTTCATTTATACTCCATCAGGCCGGGCTTTCTCGTGTTTAGGCAGAATGATTAGGCGTTGTTCATGAGATACAACCCGCATCATTTCGCCCAGCAGTTAATCTATAATCAGGGCGTCCCGCTTGAAGCCTTCTTAGCAGAACCGGCTGCTACTGAAGAGGGTATCCGGAGCGCGTTGCATCATTTTATGCGGTTGAACACCGGCTCCAATTTCTTTATTAGTGAGCCGGGTTGCATTCCAAAATCCCTGAACGTATATGTGGCGTGGTACCAGCATTCGATGGGAGCCGTTATTAGAGAGGAAAAGCGATTGCTACTTGATCACAAGAGCACCGCCCCAGCTGGTAATCCCGTCGTTCCCTTGAAACAACGGACCATTGTCTGTCCTCTCTTGAGGGAAGCTGCTGCGACTATGGTACCACGTGTTATCCCTGAGCTACCCATACCCCGCATGCCTGTAGAAGCGGTAGCTGTGGCATCTCCCGAATCTGGCGTAGGTGCGGAGATTGGAACTCGTCGTCCAAAGTTGCCCACCAAGCGTAAGCTTATGTTATTGGCCGCCGGCACTCGCTCACAGAAAAAGAAGAAGTCGATGTTTTCTGTCGACGTCGTACTCGGCCAGGAGCCCCACGCTCCCTACAGCGAGGGCTTGAGTGAATACGGGACCAATGAAGGTTTATTCATGGCATCTGATGATACCGATCGGGAGGCTGCTATCGCGGTTTCAGCGCAATTGGCTCGCAATGAGGCAGCGTTGATCACCATTGCTCAATCAGGTATACATCAATCTTATCTTTCCGTGGTCATTTTAATTTCTATGCTTTGACTGACGTTTTCTTCTTCAACAAGTATCTCCACCGAAGAGTCTCTTACAGCTTCCCTCAAGACTTTTGAAGAGGAAGAGAGGCTTCACGCTTCGTTGGGCCTTGGTATATTTCGGCTTACTGTATTTTCATTCCCCTTTTTTATGGGTAAACTAACTCTTCTTTTTTTCTATCTTATTACAGGGACTACTTCGACTCAGGTTATCCCGAGTGCGGTGCTAATCCTGCATGGTGATGCGGCGACGCTCCCAAGGCCGGCTGCCAAAGTCCCAGCTCCCCCAGTATTACCGAAAGAAGCTTCAGTCAAACAGCCGATGACAGATGCCGTAGAGGCTCCAGAGGCAAAACTTGGTTCGGACGATGGCTTGCCCTTATCGGAAGTCCTGAGGAGGTCAGCTCTCGCGGCTCAGGCTGAAAGGAAGCGCAAGAGGCGTGCAGCGAAGGAACGCAATGCCGCCTTGGCTGTAGGTGCAGGCTCGAGCACTGCTTCCCCTGTCCCTATTTCTCCAGAAGGTGCTCCGGTCGTCCTGTCTACCGCTCATAGACATGCAGTACGCGCAGCTCGGGAAGCAATAGAAAAGCCGACCCAAGGTAACGTAACATTGGATCCTTTTATTATAGTTTAATATTCAGATTCTCATATATCATACCCTGTAGGGCCAAGTCCTGGTGAGGAAGTGGCAGGCGAAATAACGGCACGTACCGAGCCCGAAGTGGATACTCTTTCTCAGGGGTCTGGGACTGCCCCAACTGCCACTCTTTCCCCTCGCGGTTCCTTGCCATCTCCTGGCATTGCGGGTGTCACGGAGGCTCTCGTAGAATCGGGGGATGAAGCCACGGACGGCGAAACCCTTCCAATGGAGGAGAGCGAAGGAGTTGCTGCGCCTAATGATGCTCTTGTTGCAGTTTCGATCGGCAACTCATCAGGTAGATTTTGAGTCATTGTTTTCCTTTTTATTCCGCAATCCCTTTTAATCTTTTTTGTTTCTAATGCAGGTGTGGTGAGCATTGAGGTCGTGCCACCCGAAGAAGCGTCGGCCGTTGCTGCTCTGGCCGTCGCCGAACTTCGCCTTCTCTCGCGTCCTCTCAAATGCTGGAAGGTATGGGTTTGTAATTTAATTTAAATCGAGGATAGTATCTTTCGTGTACTGACCATGTATCATTGTAACCTTGCAGGAGTTCTCTTTGATCATCTGAATCAAGTGCTGAATCCGCATTTCTCCTTCCAGTCGGAAGTTACTCTGCCTGCTGGTGCCGGTGTGTATAGTTTTTAAATCAACGTCCTTTCCTCTCTTAGACGGGCGACCCGGCCGTTGTTAATTTTGAATTGATTGCAGCACTACAAATTGAAGGAGGGGACGAGGGAATCGTTGCACCACTAGTACTCCCAACTCTGCCCCCTGTCGTAGCCGGTATGGTAGACTCTATTGTTCGTGCATTTTCTTTATCTCTTGAGCCGACATTTGATCATAATTTGTTTTGCAACAATTGCACTGGTTCCTGCTCTGTTCGAGTCTCGCATTATAATGCCAGCATGGCCCTTTTCTAGACATCCATCTTCCAAAGGCGCTGTGACCAGCCTATGTATGTTGAGCGAATACGTCGAGGAGCTTGACGCGGAGGCCCCTACATTCGTTGCAGATTTTGCTGCCAAGGTTAATCCAATGCTGGCGACGCTTGTGAACTTCCATAACGAAGGCGTCGTTGAGTCTTCGGTTAATCACTGCAGGAAGATGAGGCATGCCTGCATGAGCTTGAGCTTAGGCGTCCTGCTCCTGAGATTCTGGCTCTGAACTCCCAGCGGGCTGCGTGTGTTGAGCAAAATGCCTTTTTCCTTCGCCATTTCGAACAAGAGGTGATCCTCAAGCGAAAGGAACGTGAGGCGACTTCCGCCGAGTCTGTAAAATTGCGTGCCCAGGTCGAAGCGAATGCTGCGTAGCTAAACTTCATCTTTGAAAACCTTCAACGTTGTATTTCTGATGGGCTGGTGCTGAGGAAAAAGCTTGACCTCACTAAGAAGGTTACGCAGAGTCAGGAAGCTGCTCAGCGGGAAATCGATGAGAAGCTTTCATCCTGTTAACAGCAACGGGCCCAAGTCGAAGCGGAGTTGGCCGCGGTGGCTGATCGTGAAAAGGAGCCGAGAGGAGTGCGCGAGCAACTGACTGATTTATTGAAAACGCTTCCTTCTGAGTAGTTGCCTTTGTATCGATCGAAAACTTGTAATTTATGAATAACACGCCCTTATTCATTCATTTCATTTTTTTTATTCTTTTATATGATGTATCTTGTACTCAATTGACTTCATGAATAAAAGACAAATTTTTTTATCTTGCACTCCCGCCTTCTTTTCTTTGCTGTGTTATTGGCATGTTACTCTAGTAAATGTAGCCTTTAGGTGATAGATAATAATCCATCTTGAACTCTTTGTAGGGTAGCGATGGCTTAGGAAACAGGGTTAGGATCTGCCACCTAAGACTTTTCAACTTTATGAGCCGTGAGGGTCTCATAAAAATTTTTCTCCCTACGAGTTGAGAGGATCTCGTAGGTGTATTTTCTTCTTAGGGGTCGTGAGGACTCCTAAGTGTGTTTCTCTTGAGAGTCATAAGGATCTCACAAGAGAATTTTCTTCCTTACAAGTCGAGAGGACTCGTAAGTGATTGATGAGTTGACCCGCTCCCGAATCAAAGCATTGCTTTGACGGGGAGGTTGAGGGTTGACTTTGTCCGTTTTCCACGGGGTCAGGATTGACTTTAGCCGTGTTCTACGGGGTCAGGATTGACTTTAGCTATATGGGGTCAGGATTGACTTTAGCCATATGGGGTCAGTTGATGACGTATTTCCGCTACGGGCCATGTGCTGACGTTGTTTCCGCGACGGGGTCATTGGCTGTCGTATTTCCGTGACGGGGTCATTGGATGGCGTATTTCCGCGACAGGGTCATTGGCTGACGTGTTTCCGCGATGGGGTCATTGGCTGACGTATTTCCGAGACGGGGTCATTTGATGACGTATTTCCGTGACGGGGTCATTTGATGACGTATTTCCGTGACGGGGTCATTCGCTGACGTATTTCCGTGACGGGGTCATTGGCTGACATATTTCCGCGACGGGGTCAATTGATAACGTATTTCCGAGACGGGGTCATTTGATGACGTGTTTCCGTGACGGGGTCATTGGCTGACGTATTTCTGCGACAGGGTCATTGGATGACGTATTTCCACGATGAGGTCATTGGATGACGTGTTTCCGCGACGGGGTCATTGGATGATGTATTTCCGAAACGGGGTCATTGGCTGACGTATTTCCGAGACGGGGTCATTTGCTGACGTAATTTTGCAACGGGGTCATTTGCTGACGTGTTTCCGCGACGGGGTCATTTGATGACGTGTTTCCGTGACGCGGTCATTGGCTGACGTTGCGTCTGCTGTAATAAGATGAATGTCGAGGTGGTCTCCAGGCTGTAAATGTGGCCGTCGAGACTTGGCTCTCTTTCTGATGGAGCCTGGTGGGATGATATGGTTCCCTCTTTATTTGTGCCCCTGGATTGTATACAGGGATCGATGTGATCTCACCTGTAGGGCAAAAATTTCATTTCATATATATTTTTTGTTTTCTTTCCGCGATGCTCTATCATTTCAGCTTTTATATCGCGAAAGTCGCGATTGCCCAATCATTTTGGCAATTTTTCGCGGCGCACGATCATTTCAGCTATTTTTGTTTTTACTCGTTGCTTTTTTTTGCGAGCTGCCCAATCATTTCGGCAATTTTTCGTATGCATATCTTTTACTTGCTGATTTTGTTGCAAGTTGCCCCATCATTTTGGCTATTTCATATGCATTTCTTTTACTTACTGATTTTGTTGCAAGTATGGAACTTGGAACCAGATGCCAATACCAGCATTAGCATCGCTACGACTGGAATATTGCCAGGAGTGAATCATCATTTGCCGTGAAAGGACTTGGGATTTGATACCGATTTAGGCATCAGTATTGCTACAACTGGGACATTGTCAGGAGCGAATCATCATTTGCCTCTGTCGATGTCGAACAAAGGTGGCTTAGCAAACAGGGTTAGGATACTGTTGACTAAGGCTTTTTGACTTTACAAGCCGTAAGGGTCTCATAAAGATATTTATCCCTACGAGTCGTGAGGATCTCGTAAGTGCATTTTCTGAAGGGTTACACTAGCGCCCCGGCCAACTTCCGTGGCCAAATGCGGAACAAAAATTTTATGACGAACATAAACTTGGTGCTAGAATAACACAAAACCCGGATCTTTACCATAAACCTAACTAGCAAATGAAGGTTCTCTCTACTATGATAAAATATATACCGAAAGAAAACAAGTCCTTCGGGTCTTCGATCCTCTCCTTAAGCTCATCGATGGATGTATGGATCGTGCTTGAATTCCGGCCTCCTTGTATCAATGATGATCCACCTCGAGAGATCCAACCTAGAGCTTAACCTCCAAGATGAGGCAACTAGAACACTTGGGTTGCTAGACTAAGTGATCTAGAGTGAGTAGAGAGTGGTTTTGGTGGCTTGGTCTCAATGGCCCTTGATTTTCAACTCATGAAACACTAGGGCTTGAGAGAGAGGAAGAAGGAGAGAGAGCTATGAGAGAGAGTGTCCCTTGATCAAATCAAGAGAGGGCTTTCATATGAGGGAAAAAGAATAATAATTTTAATTAGGATAATTGTGATGGTTCATTTGATTTGACCATTATCATGTCACAATTAAATCTAAGCAAAATATCTAATGCTTAACAAAAATATCTAAGTCAACTATGGTCAACAAGTCAAATGGTCAAACCAATTAACCATGACACAATTAACACAAATAAAATTAGTAAACAATTTCCTCCATCTCATTATGGTTTTAATCAAGTCAATGGTCAAAACCCAAATGAGGTGTCTCCTTCTCTGCCTCTGTCAACTGTATATACATACCCACATCCGTGTTCCTAGGAACACGAATACAATGAGACTGAACCAATCCAAAATCAAATACTAGGATCCGGCTTAAACCAAAGCCCGCTAGTATCAACAGCCCGAACACCAAAACGCGCACAAGTGCGCGTATGTGATCGTACCCTATCGTAAAACCATACGACCTCTGCTCGTTTCGCCCGAAGCTAGGAAAACCTCTGTGTGGGACTCTAAAGACTCGACAATACTCTGGCAGTGGGTTTAACCACAAGCATATCAGCGGCACTAGCTATACGTAAGGCTACACAGGTACCTGTCGAAAGGAAGGCCAACGAGCAAACTCGTCCGAACTCCTACTGAGCCTATCCGTGACAATATCTGTACAGTCCGGTCTCTTCGTCAAAGAGTATCGCATACCGGGTCTAGGGGTGGTGAACGTCAGACCCTAATAACCTGATAAGTCGTGCCGATGTAGCTCAGGACCAATCCGGGAAACTACTGATCAACCTATTAGTAAATCCCAACTGCCTTGGCCAAGGTCTTATGGTCCTGACCAATCGATCACTGTGCGATATCAACTCCTAATACCAGGAGAGACGAATCCCCAACAATCGCTCACTGCCTCCATGTGGCTCGGGACTGAACCCAAACAAAACCTGTTTGCACAACTCAGTAGAGCCGTGGTAGGGTAGTGATCAAAGCTCAGTGGCAACTCACACGAGAAAAATGCCGATCTCAGGTCTAAAGACTAACCTGTACATATATAACCTGAGAACTTCCATCTGACGATAGGTATAGTACCATCTGGAAGTTCTCGGTGAGTCCGTCCAGTGTACTCACACACCGTGAGCACCTGTATACGATCTTTGGTGGATCAGACCAACGGCTGCGAGACCAACCATCCCCCGACGGGGCTAGAAACGTATACACTAATCTACTCTGGAGTATTAATGCCCAGTCTCGATACTCACGCGACTAGGGACCATTTAAGGATGTGCTTATGGACTACCCTGCTCCCACAAGTATGACCGTTGTTCCCCTCCGAAAGACGCGGCGGAGACGCGATAAACGTCTTGCCTGAGATTCGGGGCAGATGCTATATGGTTTTATCCGTCCACCTTTCCGAAGATACCAAGTTGATTTATGGCACCGTGTATCGGAGGTTTAGACGGATGCGGCCGATGTAGCAGACTTCGTCAGATTCCCCCTTACTTGAGGGGTTTTTGATTGTGGGGACGCTCTTCCCTGCAGGCACAAGCCCCTGCAGTTAATTACGCTACCGCATCGCGGTAACCACTTTCTCCTTCTCCAGAATTTCACTTCGTGTCGTGTATGTTTGTTTTGTTTGTGGTTGCCTGTGGATTGTATACGGAGACTGAATAATGTCGTCGCCCGTAGGACGTGGATTAGTCCAAATCCGTATTTACTTAGATTTGGATTTGGTGTTTTTAGTTTAAGGATGCATTAACCGCGTTGCGGCTAAGATCAATTTAAACGTTCGTTAAGGATACGTTAGTTCTGTTTGAGACTAAGATCAACCTAACGTGGTGATCCATTTAATATATGGCCATCGGGACTCGTCACTTCTTTGACGTCGTTGAAGGATTACAACGACATGTGTCAGAGGAGTTCAGAGATGTACCCTTGAACCAAAGTTGATTTGGAGTTTTATAGTCCGTTTGAATGCTTAAGGATACGTTAGCCGTGTTTGGGGCTAAGATCGACTTAAACGGGATCGTTTAGATCCGGCAAAAGAGCATTTGGGGGCTCTATTGTTCCAGTTTAGGGACGTAGTGGTCCATAGGTAGTTTAAGGACGTTGCGGTCCATTGCCAGTTTAGGGACGTGGTGGTCTATGTTCCAGTTTAGAGACGTGGTGGTCAGCATTCCAGTTTAGGGACGTGGTGGTCTATGTTCCAGTTTAGGGACGTGGTGGTCCGCTATTAGTTTAGGGACGTTTCAGTCCAACATTAGTTTAAGGACGTTTCTGTCCAACATTAGTTTAAGGACGTTTCGGTCTAATATTGATGTGCGGTCGTCGGGACCCATCACCTCTCCGACGTCGTTGAAGGATTACAACGATGAGTGTCATAGGAGTTCGGAGATGTACCCTCGAACCGGTCGTGAATTAATTTAAAGAGCAGCCGTGCTCAGTCAACATAAATTTGAGGACTTACGGCCAAAATTGGGCTAAGTCCAGTTGAAAATATTCAACACTTTTATTTATTTTTGGTCTATTAAACCTGTGCTAGGGCTTTGCCCACACTTAGATAATGCATTGCATTACTTTCTATTTTTGTTTGGACTGGGCTCTGCCCTTTTATAAATGATGCAGAAGCGTCAATTTTATTTGGACTCTGCCCTTTGTAAATGATGCAGAGCATCAATTTTATTTGGGCTCTGCCCTTTTATTGCTTTGCAATTTATTTTGGCGTGCTAGGTCTTTTGATTTGGGCCTGGCCCTTTAAGAAATGCATTGCATTCGTCAGGCGCTTTGCGCCAATCAGGGAGCGCAAGCGCTTGTGGTGACGACACGTGTCAAAGACGCGTAGTGCGCTGCGCTAGTGCGATGTGCTTGCGCTGCTGACACGTGGCGTACCTTGGTGAGTTGCGCCAATTACAGAGAGCAAAGCTCTATCTTAAAGCGCATAGCGCGAGTAGTTGACACATGGCGCTTTCCCAAGAGCGCAATAGTGCAGTTTGGAAGTGCAAAGCACTAAGAATCTTTTAGATTCAAGAACAGAAGTGCGAAGCACTATTTGATTTCTTGATCTAATTTAGATCAAAGAAAAATAAGTTTTTCTTGTTTTTCTTATCTCAGAGAACCAAAGGTTCATGAAAAGTGCAAAGCGCTATTTAATTTTTTTTTATTAAAGATCATTGATCTTGTTTTTAGATTTATGATCTGTTCATAAGAGAACTTTCTCTTCTTTCTCTAAAGGTTTTTACCATTTTTGTTCTTGAGGAGTTCTTCAGAGTTCTCTTTTTTTTTAGAAAATGTTGATGCCTTTGAATTGAGGCCTAGGGTCCTTTTTATAGTGCCCATTAATTAGTTAAATTTGTTTAAGAGATCTTTCTCTGAGTGATTTGGGGAATTTTCCCCACCGTTGGATCTTTGATCCAAGGGCTCCTGTTTTACAGAAGAAAATCTTCTTGTTTTGACAAGAACAGAAAGATTTCTTTAAAATCTTTATTCTGTTTGGCGCAGATGCCCCAGCGCGTGACCTGTGTCACGCAGCGCACAGCGGAGCGCAACTGCGCTAGCGCCTCTGTGCTGACACGTGTCGCGCAGCGCAAAGCGCAGCGCAACTGCGCTAGCGCATCTGCGCTGACACGTGTCGTGCAGCGCACAGCGCAGCGCAACTGCGCTAGCGCATCTGCGCTGAAACGTGTCGCGCAGCGCAGTGCTTGCGCCGCTGAAGCGTTGCTTCATTTAATTTTTCTTTAAATAGAGTTTTGCTCTGATTGGGTGCGCTGTTTTGGGCGCTGCGCTGATGCATCTGCGCCAGACACGTGGCGCGTTGCGCACAGTGCAAAGAATTTGAAGCGTTGCTTCATTTATTAAAGTTTAAATTTTCAAAGCAAAGCTTTGCTCTGATTGGGGGAAGATGAAGCGTTGCTTCATCTCCCGCCTTAGAATTTGAACAGAGCTTTGCTCTGATTGGGGTAAACAAATGCCCCTCCACCGTTACGCTTACGTGGCCTCCAAACGCAAGCGCAACGGTGGCAGAATCCCAACCGTCGCGGCAGCTTTTTGGAAGTTGAAAGGGCACTTGGTGCCTATAAATAGGACCTTTGGTCCTTCACAGATGATCATCATCTCCAAAAACTTTATTTTCAGAACCTATTGTTTTTAAGAACTCTTAGATTTTCTTTAAAATGAACTACTTAGGTAAGAATTAGTCTTGAATTAAATCAATTTTAATTAATAGAGCTTTGCTCTTATAGATCTTTGATCTAAAGAAACCCTTCTGGGGTTTTCACCAATAGAGCCCTGCTCTCAAGAATCTGTTTCAAGGTTTCTTGACCCATGAACAGAACCTTGCATCTTTGTCAAAACATAGATCTCTCTGATCTAAAAATGATGAACTTTTAAGAGTTTGAATATGAATAATGAAAATTAAAAATGGAGTTCTGTATTTTAATGGACTATATCATCTTTTAATAATAGTGATCTCAGAATCTTGGGGGACTTCTTTAAATTTCCCTTATTAGGATTTTGATAGTCACTCCTGTTCGTAGAGCAATTCTCTCGAGGGGTTTAACTGTCTGTGCTCATTTTTTTTAACAAGAATTCGCTTAATCAGTCGGTCTGCTAATT
Organism: Agapanthus africanus; assembly: GCA_030015575.1. Taxonomy (NCBI): domain Eukaryota; kingdom Viridiplantae; phylum Streptophyta; class Magnoliopsida; order Asparagales; family Amaryllidaceae; genus Agapanthus; species Agapanthus africanus. The sequence continues at coordinate 781,299,480 of CM057339.1, read as the reverse complement.
CTGTTGATCTTCTTTCACAGGAACAATGGACGCCCATATGTATGCTCTTAACGAGATCATCTCTTATGGGGACATCCGCCGACTTGGCCGCTCTCAGAATCGAGAGTTCACAAACGCGGAGTGTGCTGAAATTATGAGCCGCTTCGACGCATACAATGGTCCACTGCTCCCCCGGCGTTCGTCCCTCCTTAAGCTTATCGTGGGAGCCATCTGGGAAGCGCTTCCCCTATTCTGTTCCGGCGTGCCGCTTAGGGAGTTGGATGCCGCTGAGGACAAGGTGCACTCGGTGTACCTATTGAACTTTATCTCGAAGAGACGGCGAGACAGTCTTATCGATCTCTTGCACGAGGTCTTTCAACAGTCCGCCATAGTCGCTGCTTATCGGAGGGTGGAAGACATCAGGGGGGACCCTGACGCTTGTGCTCGCGAAAGATATCACACTAGGATAGTCCGCGAGGCCTGGAAAGTCATAGATAGAGTCGCTTTTGAATTCCTCAATCCATGCCCTGGATCTGAGGTTATTTCATTGTAACTTTCGTTTATTGCTTTTATGATTGTAAGAACTTCGGGCAATATTAATGAAAAATTTTGTTTTTCCTAGCCTGTCTTATCTTTTGTTCTGAATCTTTTGCATAAATGAATATGTCTCGAACGCTTGATCAAATGTAGATCAGATGCTCTTTCCTTCGCTTTCTTCTTTCTTTTATTATCAACATACTACCTTAGCAAACATGGTTGACGGATGATTAGGGCGAGTATCCCGACCCCCCTCAAGAAACAGCAATGGCTTAGGCCGTAGGTTCAGATCTGCATGCCTAAGACTTTTCAACTCTATGAGCCGTGAGGGTCTCATTGAGACTTTCTCCCTACGGATCGAGAGGATCTCGTAGGTGAGTTTTTCTCCTTAGGAGTCGTGAGAATTCCTAAGTGTGTTTTCTCTCATAGGTCATAAGGATCCTGTAAGAGAATTTTTCACTCTTACGAGTCGAGAGGACTCGTAAGTGGTTGTTTCCCTCTTTGTCGAAACTCGACTTCGGAGAGTGAGACCCGTGAATAGTCTGCAAGAGACCGTTTTAGATCGACTTGCAGGGTCCCATTGTTCAGGAAGCAAGTTTTTTTTAGTCTCTGCTGCCTGAGGCTTCATCTTGCAAGTTGAGACGAATCGGGAACTTTCCTGCGGAGACACTGGTTGCTCTGTGAGTCGATGCGAATCAGGAGGCTCTAGTAAAGGATTGTTTGTTTCCTTGGGGTTTGAAACGAGTCGAGAATTTCCCACGGAGGCACTGGTTGCTCTACGAGTCGACATGGATCAGGAGGCTCTCGTCAAGGAGTGTTTGTATCCGTGAGTCGAGGAATTTGCTAAGGATTATTTGTTTCCCTAGCGCCAAGGATTATTTGTTTCCTTGGGGTTTGAAACGAGTCGAGAATTTCCCACGGAGGCACTGATTGCTCTGCGAGTCGACGTGGATCAGGGGTCTCTCGTCAAGGAGTGTTTATATCCGTGAGTCGAGGAATTTGCTAAGGATTATTTGTTTCCCAAGCGCCAAGGATTATTTGTTTCCTTGGGGTTTGAAACGAGTCGAGAATTTCCCACGGAGGCACTGGTTGCTCTGCGAGTCGACGCGGATCAGGGGGCTCTCGTCAAGGAGTGTTTGTATCCGTGAGTCGAGGAATTTTCTAAGGATTATTTGTTTCCCTAGCGCCAAGGATTATTTGTTTCCTTGGGGTTTGAAACGAGTCGAGAATTTCCCACGGAGGCACTAGTTGCTCTGCGAGTCGACGCGGATCAGGAGGCTTTCGTCAAGGAGTGTTTGTATCCGTGAGTCGAGGAATTTGCTAAGGATTATTTGTTTCCCTAGCGCCAAGGATCATTTGTTTCCTTGGGGTTTGAAACGAGTCGAGAATTTCCCACGGAGGCACTGGTGGCTCTGCGAGTCGACGCGGATCAGGAGGCTCTCGTCAAGGAGTGTTTGTATCCGTAAGTCGAGGAATTTACTAAGGATTATTTGTTTCCCTAGCGCCAAGGATTATTTATTTCCTTGGGGTTTGAAACGAGTCGAGAATTTCCCATGGAGGCACTGGTGGCTCTGCGAGTCGACGCGGATCAGGAGGCTCTCGTCAAGGAGTGTTTGTATCCGTGAGTCGAGGAATTTACTAAGGATTATTTGTTTCCCTAGCGCCAAGGATTATTTGTTTCCTTGGGGTTTGAAACGAGTCGAGAATTTCCCACGGAGGCGCTGGTTGCTCTGCGAGTCGACGCGGATCAGGAGGCTCTCGTCAAGGAGTGTTTGTATCCGTGAGTCGAGGAATTTGCTAGGGATTATTTGTTTCCCTAGCGCCAAGGATTATTTGTTTCCTTGGGGTTTGAAACGAGTCGAGAATTTCCCACGGAGGCACTGGTTGCTCTGCGAGTCGACGCGGATCAGGAGGCTCTCGTCAAGGAGTGTTTGTATCCGTGAGTCGAGGAATTTTCTAAGGATTATTTGTTTCCCTAGCGCTAAGGATTATTTGTTTCCTTGGGATTTGAAACGAGTCGAGAATTTCCCACGGAGGCACTGGTGGCTCTGCGAGTCGACGCGGATCAGGAGGCTTTCGTCAAGGAGTGTTTGTTTCCTTGAGTTGAAGACTCTGGTTTCTTCGGAGTTAAAATGAACCGTCGAGATTTGGTTTCGTTTTCTGGCGGAGCCTGTTGGGAAAGTATGGTTCCCTCTTTGTTTGCGCCCTTGGATTGTATACAGGGATCGATGTGATCTTAACTGTAGGGCCAAAGTTTTATTATCATTTTTTTATATTTCCGCGATGCTCTATCATTTCAGCTTTTATATCGCGAAGGTCGCGACTGCCCAATCATTTCGGCTATTTTTCGCGGTGCCCAATCATTTCGGCTGTTTATTTTGTTTTCACTCGCTGCTTTTTATTGCGAGTTGCCCAATCATTTCAGCTATTTCGTATGCATGTGCGGCTTACTAGCTTTCCGCCGTAAACCTGAAATTAGACACCTATTTCAGCATCAGCACCGCTACAACTGGGATATTACCAGGAGCGAATCATCATCTGCCTCTGTCGATGTCGAACAAAGGTGGCTCAGCGACCAGGGTTAGGGTCCTGTCGGCTAAGGCTTTTGACTTCATGAGCCGTAAGGGTTTCACGAAGTTATTTCTCCTTACAAATCGTGAGGATCTTGTAGGTGTATTTTCTTCTTAAGAATCGTGAGGATTCCTAAGTGTATGTTCCTCAGTAAGTCGTAAGGATCCTACAGTAGGGTTTTCTCCTTGTAAGTCGAGAGGACCTACAAGGGTCATGCGAACATATCCCCAGTCACGGACGGGACTTGGTTAGGGAAATGTTTATTCGCGCCCATGGATTGTATACAAGAGCCAGTATTGGACCACTTGTAAGGAAATATCGGAAGTTGTGGGGGTTGCTTAAGCACAGGTTTAGATCTCTGTAACTTAAGACTTTCAACTCTTATGAGCCGTAAGGGTCCCATAAGAGAGTTCTCCTTACGAGTCGTGAGGATCTCGCAAGTGTATTTTCTCCTTAGGAATCGTGAGGATCCCTAAGTGTGTTGCTCCCTTGTAAGTCGTAAGGATCTCACGCGGGTGGTTTCTCCTTACAAGGTCGAGAGGACCCTATAAGTGTCCTTTAACGAGGTTGCGCGCCCTTTCAGGTTTTCACAAACACTCGCCGGTAGCCCTGCTGTTTTTACTCACGGAGCCTTTTCGGGTTTTCATCCGTGCCCATTTTGCTTATGGACATATCGTTTTTCTTTTTTTATTCTTTTTATTTTTATATATTTTTTTTACGAGGTCACGCCCTTTCGGGTTTTCACGAACACTCGCCGGTAGCCCTACTGTTTTTACTCACGGAGCCCTTTCGGGTTTTCATCCGTGCCCATTTTGCTTATGGACATACCGTTTTTATATATATATATTTTTATTTTTTTATTTTTTTATTTGTTTTTTATTCATCTCGTCAGCCTAAGGATGCTGCGACAGTAGTTTAAAGACGTTTCGGTCTGCTACTAGTTTAAGGACATTTCGGTCCGCTATTGAGAAGGCTGGCTACTGCTTATAAAGCTTGAGCTTAGGAAGATAGCGAGCAGACATAGTCGTCGTCACATATCATTGACCTAGGCTGTGACTCATTAAGCGTAGTATTTCTTTAGGAAGCGACCGTTTATCGGCCTGGAAGGCCTTTCACCGTGCATATCCATGAGTAGATAGGCCCCACCCTGGTAGACCTTATCTATGATGTACGGGCCTTCATAGTTCGGCTAGAATTTTTCTCGCTTGGGGCGATTGGGGATCATAGGCCTTTTGACCACTAGCACAAGTTCGCCTTGGCGGAATGTTCTCGGTCTGGTCAATCTTTCATATGAGCGCGTCATCTTTGCTTTATAAGCTTCCAGATTTTGCTGTGCTATGAGCCGGGTTTCATCAAGGGTGTCAAGCTCCTCAAGCCGAAGGTGAGCATTTTCTTCGCCCGTTAGCTCGTAGTGGACTGCCACTCGTAGAGAGGGTAACTCTATCTCGAGGGGGAGTACTGCTTCTGTACCGAACACCAACGCGTACGGCGTTGTGTTCGTGGCCGTCTTGAACGTAGTTCGATACGCCCAAAGAGCTTCTTGCAGTCTTTCGTGCCAGTCTTTCTTACTTCGGGACACCGTTTTCTTTATGATTTTTGTTAAGGTCTTGTTGAAGGCCTCGGCTAGACCATTAGCTCGCGGATTATAAACCGAGGAATATCTCCAGTCTATATTGTGCTGTTGCGCAAAGCGACTGATCTTGTGGCTTCTATAAGCTGGCCCGTTATCGGAGATGATCCGTCGCGGAGTTCCAAACCGATATATGACATGCGTCTTGAAGAAATGGAGGATATTCTCCGTCTTAACTTCTCTTAACGGTACTGCTTCTGTCCATTTAGAGAAGTAGTCAGTCGTCGCCAGGATGAAACGATGTCCCCTAGACGATGCTGGTTCGATAGGGCCGACTATGTCAGTTCCCCACATCTCGAACAGCCAGCTAGCCACCGTCGGATGTAGTGGATTTGGATGCTGGTGGATGAAATCCCCATGAATTTGACATGAGTGGCACTGCTTCGCATATTCGAGGCAGTCCTGAATCATCGTTGGCCAGTAGTAGCCCATCCGTTTTATCTTCAACTTCATCTTTGGGCCCGCTTGGTGAGAACCGCAGAGTCCGTCATGAATTTCCTGAACGACTCTTTTTGCTTCGTTAGGTCCCAGGCATCTCAACCACAGAGAATCAAACGATCTCTTGTACAGAGTATCGTTGACGAAGGCGAAAGATAGAGCCCGCTTCATGAGCTGATGTCTTGTGGACGCTTCTTCAGGCATTCGGTAGGATTTAAAGTAGTCTATGAAGACTTCTCTCTAATCCTCGGCATTTTTCCAATCTTTTACTTGCAGGGTCGTCTTCTCGCTCGTTCCCTTTTCTTCGGATGATTCTGGAGATATTTCTGCTGGGGCAAGCATCCGACGGCTTTGTACTACGATTCTAACATCATCGAGGTTCTCGTCGGCCAGTTCCTTGGCGAGTTTGGCCAACGTGTCCGCTTTGCTGTTTTCCGCGCGCAGTATGCTTTCCAAAGTATAAGAGGGAATTTGGGTCAACAATTGTTGCACCTTTTCGCCGTACTTTACCAATTCTGGCTTGCACGTTTGGTAGTCGCCGTTTACTTGACTAACGACCAGTTGAGAGTCTCCATATATGAGGAGGTTTTCAATTCCCATATCGATGGAGATCTCGAGGCCCGCTATCAAAGCTTCATATTCGGCTTCGTTGTTTGTCCTCGGCTCCGTCAGGGAGAACGCGTAGCGCATTATCCCTCCTTGTGGAGTTATAAAGATAAGTCCTACCCCCGATTTGATTATAGGGGTACTTTGTTTGCGCTTCATCACGGAAGATGCTCCGTCGAAATAAAGCTCCCATCGGGTATTATCACAGTCGATCGCATCAAACGCATGTTCGTCTGGAAGATCGCAGTTTAAAGAAGAGTCGGCCGGTATCGGATGCTCAGGGAGGAAGTCAGCGATGGCCTGGCCTTTCACTTCCTTGAGAGGTTGATATGCTATCGAGAACTCCATCAAGAGCAGGGCCCATTTAGCGATTCGTCCCGTCAATATGGCCTTCGACATCAAATATTTAAGGGGATCCACCTTAGAAATGAGACGGACTTTATGCGCCAACGCATAGTGCCTGAGCTTTGTTATCGCAAAGATCAACGCTAGGCAGTGTTTTTCAATGGGGGAGTAGTTGCTTTCTGCCCCCAGCAGAACTCGAATTAAGTAGTAGAGTGCTCTTTCTTTCTCTTGATCGTTCTCTTGTACCCATAATGCGCCTAAGGAACCTTCGAGGGCAGTTGTATAAAGAATGAGGGGTTTTCCCTTGACCGGAGCAGCCAACACCGGCGGGTTCTGCAGGTATTGCTTGATCTCGTCTAGTGCGCTTTGGCATTTTTGGTCCCAGACGAACGGGGTTCCCTTCTTCATCAGGTGGCTGTAAGGACGGCACTTTCCTGAAAGATTGGCGATAAACCGCCGGATGTACGCGAGCTTCCCCCGGAGAGACCGCAGCTGTTTGAGAGTCCTCGGAGGTGGCATTTCCATGATCGCCTTAATCTTAGATGGATCTATTTCGATACCTCGGTGTCGGATGATGAATCCCAGGAATTTACCCGAGGAGACCCAGAACGCGCATTTGAGGGGATTCATCTTCAAATTATATTGCCGAAGGCGCTGAAATACGGCCTTCAGATGCTCTAAATGCTCTTCGTATGACATGCTCTTCACTACGAGGTCATCGATATAGCACTCGATGATTTCATGTATGAGATCATCGAAGATCTTTGTCATGGCCCTTTGATAGGTGGCACCGGCGTTCTTTAAACCGAAGGGCATCACCTTGTAGCAGAATATACCCAAAGGAGTTCTGAAGGCGGTGTGCTTCTGGTCTTCGGGATGCATCTTTATCTGATTGTACCCTGATGAACCCTCCATAAAAGAGAAAACCTCATGAGTGGACGTATTGTCTATCATCAGTTCGGTGACCGGTACTGGGAAATCGTCCTTCGGGCAGGCTTTATTGAGATCTCGGAAGTCCACACATATGCGCACTGTCCCGTTTTTCTTCATTACCGGGACGATGTTGGCGACCCAGTCAGGATACTGTACCTCCTGGATAAACCCAGAATCAATCAGTTTCTTAACTTCGGCGTTAATGCTCATTTCAAGCTCGAGCCGTATCTTTCTCGGCGCCTGTTTGACTGGCTTGATATCTGGGGATATTGCTAATTTATGCACAGCAATCTCTGGATCTAATCCTGGCATCTCGGAATAGTTCCATGCGAAGCAATCTCTGTGCTGCATAAGCACGTCTTTCAACACAGCCACCCTTTCTTCAGAGAGAAACTCGCTGACGAATGTCGGTCGCGGATCATCTGTCGACCCCAACTCAATCTTCTTGAGGTTATCTGCAGTAGTATGTATGCCATCTTCCAGTTCTTTCGGAGCCGGCGGAAATTCTGAGATCATCTTGTCACTGCTGTTTTCGAATCACCAAGGGAGCTCATCTATGTCCTTGGGCTCTTCTTTTAATATTGTAATCATGTGACAGGTCTGAATTCGCTTCCAATCCCAATGTGGAACCGGTTCTTCTTTCGTGGCCTTGGACTCGTGCTTCTGTGGCGGCGCTACCCTCCAGTTGTCAGACAGAGTGAATTTGCCAAGCTGATACTGATCTTCAACCCAATTCTTGAAGGTGAACCAATCTTCAAGAGGATGCCCTATTACTCGATGGTAAGAGCAATAGTTTGGGTCAGAGACTTCGCCTGCTTGTTCGGGGTTTTTGGACTCCGGCAGTGTAAGCATTTGATGTTTTAGAGCAAGATCAAGTATCTTCTTCGTCTTGTCTCGAGGAAACGAGTACGCTCGACCCATTTTCTTCATGAGGGATAGATCAATAACGCTCGACTCCCGTTTGTGTGGCTTCTTAGCCCTGCTTTGTTGCTGTTGAGCGCTTTTTTGGCCTTTCGACTTATTTCTGCTTTTGCGCCGAGCCTTCTTTATAATAGGTTGACAAGGGGCGGCACTTTCATCTTTGACGGCCTGTTGAAGGTGGCGTTGTGTTTTAGTTTCTCGTAGATGGCCATTTCGCGGTTATGGTCGTCTAGGACTTTTTGACCCGCTTCCTTTATAAGCTTATCCATTTGTTCTTCGAACGACGTACTGGGCACTTTTGCATCTGGAATTTTCATTGTCTCAGGATTAGCATCCTCTCATTGAGCATCCGCCTCTTCATCGATGTCATACATGACATAGCAGCTGTTTAGTAGCTCTCGTTTCTTTGACCGGATTTATCCAAGTCCAATTGTTTCCATTCTCCCATTAGACAGTTTGCGTTGAGTCCCGGGAACGTTCCAGATTTTGTCATAGAACTTGGCTTTTCGAACGGTCTGCTTGAAGGATATCCCCTGGCGTTTCAGCAGCTTTTTCAAACCCTCTGTATAATATCTGGGAAGACGGATAGGCTGAAGCCTGTCGAGCGTAGGATCCGCGCCATGCCAGATTTCTTTTTCCACCTTGGTTTCTTCAGAGCGGTAGAACAAAATTGCTTTCTCGCTTTCTCGCCTGGGAGGGATGTAGAACGTTTGTAGCTCTTCTACATTGTAAATATTAAGTGCATCCAGTTCTTTATGGTGTTTAAGCGGCACTATGGCGACTTGTAGACTTTGCTCTTCGTCAACGGACGTTCGTATTGAAGGTCGAGCAGAGAATACAACACGGATCTCATCTTACGAGTCGCTACCAAAGATCAACGTAGGAGTGGACGGTCATGGCTTGTTGTGTTGGGATGGACCCGAATAAACTATCTCCTCTTCCTCCTCGGTATCACTGCCGAAGACAGGGATGGTGGCATTAGCTTTATTCTCCGGCTTGTGACACTTCTCCGTATCTTCGAAATCCGGTAAGAAATATTTGGCATCTTCGTATTTGCGGACCTCGTTCACAGAGAACCGGTTCAGTTCTCCCGTCACGGTATACTCGAAACCATCCTTGAAATACTTCATACACTGATGTTGTGTAAAGGGATAATATTGTACTCGTGTAACCATGGTCGGCCGAGCAAAGCGTTGTAGCATGTCTTAGCATCTATGACGTGGAACTTAACGTCCGTGACGAGTAGTCCGAAGCGTAGCGTCAGTATCACAGACCCAAGAGTTCTTGATGACTGGGAGTCGAACCCGGAGATGGTAATCTTGTCACGAGCAAGGTGCTGGACGCTCCTGCAAATTTTCTTTTAACACCCGCACATTGAGGAGATTAACGGAGGATCCATTGTCGATCAGGATTTTGCCTATCTTAATATCGTGGCAGTATCCTGAGACATAGAGGGGGCGATTGTGTTCGCACGTCCCAAGGAGAAGGTCTTCGTCGCCGAAAGTGACATCGGCCGTATGCACTTCCTCCAACTCATCCTTCATCTTTTCCTCAGCCAGGCATGCTTGGAATTGTTCTAGATCTTGCAGTGCCTTGATCAACGAATCTCTCGCCTCCTTTGATAGCAAAAGGGCATCGAGAATGCTGAGTTGTGAAGGTAGTTTCCTCAGGTGCGATAGGACGTTGTAATCCACTTTATTCTTCTTCAGCGGGTTGTTGGCGCTTAGCTCCTCCAGAACTTGGTCATCTAAGACGATATCTTCAGAGACCTTTTCTTTCCCTTTATCTTTTCTGTTTGAGGGTCCGAGGTTCCTTTCAGGCAGCGTCCGATTCCGCAGCCGGATATTTTCGCAGACCTTCGGCTCTTCTTCTTTTCCCGAAGTGGACTCTTTAAAGAGAGGGGCAAGTTCCAGCTCTTCATCAGAATTGCTCCCGAATGTAGGCATTTGTAACCCGCCAGTGTTAACCATGCGACAACTTCCGGTAGTTCTTTTAATCCCTTCGGTCGTATTTCCTCGCTCCCGACGAGTTTTGCGCTTCTCCCGCTTAAAGCGTTGTCGATGAGCAACATATCCTTGCCACCATCTATCAAAAGCTTTGCACTCTTCAGTGGGGTGCGAAATCTTCCGATGATATAAGCAATACGAGGGGTGCATTTCCGCTTCACCAGTAATTTTTTCTTCGGAGGATGGTAGCTTCATGCCCATTGATATGGCCTTAGCAAACTTTTTCCTTATCTTGAATTGGCTTTTGTCGGTAGCGGAGGTGTTTTGCTCCAGTGGGATCATCTCAGCTCTTTCATCAAGTCACTGGCGCTTGGCTCTTTCAAATATAGCCGTCTCGCGTTCTCGATCAGCTTTACTTTTCAGTCGAGCTTCGTTAAGGAATGCGTCAATCATTTCATCTGATAGCTCCGGAAATTTTGGTTCAAGATCTGCCCCCAGCGCTTCGGTACAAGGAGTTTCCTCATCGTCCACGAACGAATGGGAAATCACATGACAGCTCGCCACGCATTCTTCAGATTCATCAGATGAACTTTCTCCCTCATATTCCTCTTGAAAAACATGATTGAGGAACTCTTGGAGTGTAATGGGAGTCCGTGCCTTCTGGTTGTATTCCTCCAGCGCGTCAATTTGTTTTTGCAAGTCCGTGCGCTTTTCGCTAGGCTTCAAGGGCTTCTTTGATTTCTTTTTCTTCTTCTTCGAAGATTTTGACGGCTGGTTGCGAGTGCTTGAGCCACCACCATCGGTCTTTAGAGTTGTACTTGGCTTCAACATCCCCTCAATGACCTGTGGTTCCAACGGGTTCTTCCACTTGATCGCTGGACATGTCTGAAGAACGTTTAGCATCCTCTTTGTCTTGGCTGATAATACAACCTCCCAAGGAGCTTCTTCAACGACGGAGCATGTTGCCCCCGGCGCATTCGTCCCCTTAGAGGTGTGGGGCTGTGGGGGATTCACCTTCCATTTGTCAGATAACGCGAATTTGCCCTGTCGGTACTGGTTTTCAAGCCAATTTTTGAAAACGTAGCAATCTTCGATCGGATGGCCTAGTACTCGATGATAAGGACAGTAGTTGGGCTCGTTGACGTCACTTAGTTGCAACAGACGTTTTGGATCCGGCAGATTTATGAGTCTATTGCGCAATGCCAGCTCGAATAACCTTCTCGTTTTTTCGCGGGGAAACGAGTAAGGACGCCCTAGCCTCTCCTCAAGGTCTACGTATGGGCGCATATTATTTTGACGCACAACCGGCTTCGAGTTGCTCGGCTGTTGTTGAGCATTAGCGACGACGATCGCTTTTCCCTTCCCTTTGTCATTTCGGGAGTCCAGCTTTGGAAGAGGAGGTTTATGGCCCATCTGATCCATCTGTGCTAGCTTGTCAATCAAGGCCTGGAAGGTAGTCGGCTTGAAAAACATCATAAACTGCGAGATGGTCCCCACAAACATACCCACTGCGGGATCTTCTTCAATGCGCTGCTCACACTTTGACCATAAGTTCCGCCATCGTATAGCGTATTGAACCCACGTCTCGCCTGGCTTTACCCTGGCGTTAATCAGCACCGTCATCGGGGTGCGTTCACTGGCGCTAGCAAAACGCTGAGTAAACAGTAGCTCCATCTCCGCGAAGGTTTTAATAGAGTCGTTTGGGAGCTCAGAGTACCATTCGAACGCCGTATCTGATAAGCTTCCAACAAATTGGCGAAGCAATAGCTTTTCGTCGCCGCCAGTGTTGCCGCAGAGTGCCCTGAACTGGGCAACATGCTAATGAGGATTGCCCGTCCCCTTGTAGACATGGAACTTGGGAATTGTATAACCTGGTGGGTACTTGATTTGGTCGTACCAACTTGGATATGGCCGCCCCGTTTTTACGACCTGGCCGGCTGCTTCGGTCGCATGATGAACCCGTATTTGTTGGGCGATATACTCATCCAAATCAGCTTTGGAGATTGTATCCTCTTTAGCCGTCGACAGAGCTGGTGGAGGATTTGATGTCTCTCCTCTATCGTCCCCAAGGACGATCGGGGGCTCTTCGGCCGGAGGATCTTGTTGTATCATCATCCATATTATGTCTTGGAAGAGGAGGCCCATACGCTGTATGTTGGTTGCTTGTCCAGCAGCCTCTTTGTCCTTCTTCTCCAATATCCGACGAAGGAATTCAGCGTCGGTTTCTTCCTCCTGACGTTCGTCCGAGGACGTTTCATGGTTTTCTTTTGGCCCTGTAAGTGCGGCCATAGCGTTCATCATTTCTTGGAGCTTCTGTTGCTGCTCCTGCTCCTTGGTCACTGATCGCGTGTGCGGTCTATGACCTGTTGATATGCGACTGTCCTCTTTACCAGACGCCACATAGATGGTATGAACTATTATGCCCCCGGACTTAGGGCGTTTAGGTTCACCATCTTTGGCATTTGCCGCGGGCGCGGGGGTTTTCTCCGGCCTTCTTCTTTTGTGGGCCGTTGAAATGGAGGGGGCCGTTGCAGTGGGCACCCTAGCGATTGTTGTCCTCTGCGGTTTAATAGGACGATCCTTTTCTTTTTGCACCTTCGTCTTCTTTTGTTGACGAGAGTGATCTTGGTCGATCACGGAGTCTTGAACCCTTCGCCAAACCTTGTATATTTTTTAGGACAGCCGTTGAGGGGGATGCTCCTGCTTCGTTTCCGGAACTCTCTCCGCAGGTGGAGGAGATCTTTTCAATGTAGCGGTTGGAGAGTTCTTATGTACCCTCCTCAGCAGTTCAAAGCTGTTCCCAGTTGGAATAGCAGCATTGACTTCTACCACTGGAGCCAGTGGAGTTAGCCCTGAGGGGGAGTTACCCCCTGCCTTCCTCACTCGTTGCCAATGGCGACGTCGAGCATGACGAGCCGTTGGGACTGGCTCGGAGATTGAGACATCTTCTTTTTGCCCCCTGTCTGAATGAGGCGTCGCTGGTGTTAACCTCTTAAAGACTGAGGTTGTCTTTTGAGGGGTGATATTCAACCTATCGAAGACGGATCCTCGGGCAGGGGCAGGAGCACGAATCGTCAATCTTGAAAAGACTGACTCTTTGATAAGGGAAGTCGCCTTGACGACTTCTGGAGCAGCAATTATTGCCTTTCTTGGGACAGCCAATTTAGAGTTCTGATTTAGCCTGGTGAAAATAGAGGCTGTCGGTTTGGTGGTGGGCGACCCGTTGACAGAGGTCGTCGTAGCAGTGAGCCGGTCGAAGACCGACTTCTTGTTCACTTCCGGTGCAGGTATTGGCATAGAGAAGCTTGTAGGTGGGATCATGGTCCCCAAGAACAGGCCAGTGGTGGCTTGGGTCACCTGGTCTACCGGCAGAGCGAGGAAGGAAGCCGCTTGGGGCCCATATGCTACACCTCCCGGTGAGGTGGAGCGTCCGTTGCAGTGGCACTTCGAGCAGTTGGTGCAGTTAAAGGCCATTGATTCTTGAGTTCTGTGCCAGGAAAAAGACCAAATCTTAGTAACTTGAAATCCGAAGGCAACCATTTAATAAACCGCGATCGGTTCGCGAGGACGATACATGAAGTGTGGAGTGGAAAGAGGAAAAGGTCCCACCGGGCGTGCCAGAATCTGTTCCCCTCCGAAAGACGCGGCGGAGACGCGATAAACGTCTTGCCTGAGATTCGGGGCAGATGCGATATGGTTTTATCCGTCCACCTTTCCGAAGATGCCAAGTTGATTTATGGCACCGTGTATCGGAGGTTTAGACGGATGCGGCCGATGTAGCAGACTTCGTCAGATTCCCCCTTGCTTGAGGGGTTTTTGATTGTTGGGATGCTCTTCCCTGCAGGCGCAAGCCCCTGCAGTTAATTACACTACCGCATCGTGGTAACCACTTTCTCCTTCTCCAGAATTTCACTTCGTGTCATGTATGTTTGTTTTGTTTGTGGTTGCCCGTGGATTGTATACGGAGACTGAGTAATGCCGTCGCCCTTAGGACGTGGATTAGTCCAAATCCGTATTTACTTAGATTTGGGTTTGGTGTTTTTAGTTTAAGGATGCATTAGCCGTGTTGCGGCTAATATCAACTTAAACGTTCATTAAGGATACGTTAGTCCTGTTTGAGACTAAGATCAACCTAACGTGGTGATCCATTTAATACATGGCCATCAGGACTCGTCACTTCTCTGACGTCGTTGAAGGATTACAACGACATGTGTCAGAGGAGTTCAGAGATGTACCCTTGAACCAAAGTTGATTTGGAGTTTTATAGTCCGTTTGAATGCTTAAGGATACGTTAGCCGTGTTTGGGGCTAAGATCGACTTAAATGGGATCGTTTAGATCCGGCAAAAGAGCATTTGGGGGCTCTATTGTTCCAGTTTAGGGACGTAGTGGTCCATAGGTAGTTTAAGGACGTTGCGGTCCATTGGCATTTTAGGGACGTGGTGGTCTATCTTCCAATTTAGAGACGTGGTGGTCCGCATTCCAGTTTAGGGACGTGGTGGTCTATGTTCTAGTTTAGGGACGTGGTGGTCCGCTATTAGTTTAGGGACGTTTCGGTCCAACATTAGTTTAAGGACGTTTCGGTCCAGTATTAGTTTAAGGACGTTTCGGTCCACTATTGATGTGCAGTCGTCGGGACCCGTCACCTCTCCGACGTCGTTGAAGGATTACAACGATGAGTGTCAGAGGAGTTCGGAGATGTACCCTCGAACCGGTTGTGAATTAATTTAAAGAGCAGCCGTGCTCAGTCAACTTAAATTTGAGGGCTTACGGCCAAAATTGGGCTAAGTCCAGTTGAAAATATTCAACACTTTTATTTATTTTTGGTCTATTAGACCTGTGCTAGGGCTTTGCCCACACTTAGATAATGCATTGCATTACTTTCTATTTTTTTTAGACTGGGCTCTGCCCTTTTATAAATGATGCAGAAGCGTCAATTTTATTTAGACTCTGCCCTTTATAAATGATGCAGAGCATCAATTTTATTTGGGCTCTGCCCTTTTATTGCTTTGCAATTTATTTTGGCCTGCTAGGTCTTTTGATTTGGGCCTGGCCCTTTAAGAAATGCATTGCATTCGTCAGGCGCTTTGCGCCAATCAGGGAGCGCAAGCGCTTGTGGTGACGACACGTGTCAAAGACGCGTAGTGCGCTGCGCTAGTGCGCTTTGCTTGCGCTGCTGACACGTGGCGTACCTTGGTGAGTTGCACCAATTACAGAGAGTAAAGGTCTATCTTAAAGCGCATAGCGCGAGTAGTTGACACGCGGCGCTTTCCCAAGAGCGCAACAGCGCTGTTTGGAAGTGCAAAGCACCAAGAATCTTTTAGATTCAAGAACAGAAGTGCGAAGCACTATTTGATTTCTTGATCTAATTTAGATTAAAGAAAAATAAGTTTTTCTTGTTTTTCTTATCTCAGAGAACCAAAGGTTCATGAAAAGTGCAAAGCACCATTTAATTTTTTTTTTATTGAAAATCATTGATCTTGTTTTTAGATCTATGATCTGCTCATAAGAGAACTTTCTCTTTCTCTAAAGGTTTTTACCTTTTTTGTTCTTGAGGAGTTCTTCAGAGTTCTCTTTTTTTTTAAGAAAATGGTGATGCCTTTGAATTGAGGCCTAGGGTCTTTTTTATAGTGCCCATAAATTAGTTAAATTTGTTAAAGAGATCTTTCTCTGAGTGATTTAGGGAATTTTTCCCACCGTTGGATCTTTGATCCAAGGGCTCCTGTTTTACAGAAGAAAATCTTCTTGTTTTGACAAGAACAGAAAGATTTCTTTAAAATCTTTATTCTGTTTGGCGCAGATGCCCCAGCGCGTGACGCGTGTCACGCAGCGCACAGCGGAGCGCAACTGCGCTAGCGCCTCTGCGTTGACGCGTGTCGCGCAGCGCACAGCGCAGCGCAACTGCGCTAGCGCATCTGCGCTGACACGTATCGCGCAGCACACCTGCGCTAGCGCATCTACGCTGACACGTGTCGCGCAGCGCAGTGCTTGCGCAGCTAAAGCGTTGCTTCATTTAATTTTTCTTTAAATAGAGCTTTGCTCTGATTGGGTGCGCTGTTTTGGGCGCTGCGCTGATGCATCTGCGCCAGACACGTGGCGCGTTGCGCACAGCGCAAAAAATCTGAAGCGTTGCTTCATTTATTAAAGTTTAAATTTTCAAAGCAAAGCTTCGCTCTGATTGGGGGAAGATGAAGCGTTGCTTCATCTCCCACCTTGGAATTTGAACAGAGCTTTGATCTGATTGGGGTAAACAACCGCCATCACAATGCAGGTAATCAAGCAAGATCCTACGGGCTTTATCAACATGTAACCGCAATATGTAATAATGAGTATGACATATGCCATGTTAAGATAAAGACAAACCATAATAGTATACTACCGTATCGAGTCATTATCAATATGTGCAAGCTAGATATAACAACAATAGAAATAAATACACATATCCTGACAAAGACAGGTCAAATAATATACTATGAAACTGAGCAAGATTGTCCTGTACATACATATCCCTAGCATCCATATGTATACATATACAATACTGGGCTCTAGGGCATATATATATCCAACAATCTCCCACTTGCACTAAAGGCCAGTGATTGGCGTACCGAATACCCAACGTCTGCACTAAGGCCAGCTGCTGGCGTACCGCATACCCAACATATCAAAAAGTCGCTCAAACTATGCTTGAGAGAGGGCCTTTGTAAATGGATCCGCCGTGTTCTTTTTCGTATCCACTCTCCGGACCTCGATCTCCTGGCGATCTACGATCTTCCTGATCAGGTGATACCGCCTTAAGATGTGCCTGGATTTCTGATGGGACCGTGGTTCCTTCGCTAAAGTTATAGCCCCATTGTTATCATAATACACAGGTATCGGATCAATAATGGACGGAACTACCTAAAGATCAACAATGAACTTCTTCATCCAAACCGCTTCTTTTGCGGCATCGCTTGCAGCAATGTATTCAGCCTCCATCATCGAGCCTGCGACGGTGTCCTGTTTGGAACTCTTCCAACACACCGCCTCTCCGTTGAGGGTAAACACAAAACCCGAGACAGACTTGCTGTCATCCTTGTCACTCTGGAAGCTTGAATCGGTAAAGGACTCGACCCTGAGGTCTCCATTACCGTAAAACAGGAACATTTCCTTAGTCCTTCTCAGGTACTTGAGAATGTTCTTCACTGCTGTCCAGTGGTTCTCACCTGGGTCTGACTGATACCGGCTCACCACGCTTAGCGCGTGAGCTACATCTGCTCTTGTACATAGCATCGCATACATTATAGATCCTACCGCCGAAGCGTAGGGTATAGTGCTCATGCGAACCCTCTCTTCGTCAGTCTTAGGAGACATCTCCTTGGAGAGGGTGATTCCGTGCAATGCGGGTATGTTACCGCACTTAGAATCTTCCATACTAAATCTCTTTAGTACAGTCTCTATATATCTGGACTGCGAAAGTCCCAATAATCTCTTAGATCTATCTCTGTAGATCTTGATCCCCAGAATGTACGAGGCATCACCTAGGTCTTTCATAGAGAACCTTTGTGATAAGAATAGCTTGACCGATTGTAGCATAGGAATGTCATTTCCTATCAAAAGATTGTCGTCCACGTACAAGATTAGGAATACGATAGTTCGTCCTACAATCTTCTTATATATACATGGTTCATCTTCATTTTTGATGAAGTCAAAGTCTTTGATTGTTTCATCAAAACAGATGTTCCAGCTCCGCGATGCTTGCTTTAATCCATAAATGGATTTAAGCAACTTGCTTACCTTTCCGCTGCTCCCACTGTCTACAAAACCTTCTGGATGATCCATGTAAACGCACTCTTCCAAACTACCGTTTAGAAAAGCCGTTTTTACGTCCATCTGCCAAATCTCATAGTCATGGAAAGCAGCAATGGCAGGTAGGATCCGAATGGATTTGAGCATAGCCACTGGAGAAAAGGTTTCGTCATAGTCCACACCTGGTCTTTGACAAAAACCTTTTGCAACGAGTCTAGCCTTATAGGTTTCCACCTGCTTATCTACGCCAAGTTTTCTTTTGTAGATCCATTTGCATCCAACGGGTTTTACCCCAGGTGGAGCAATATCCAAGGTCCACACTTTATTGGTATACATGGAC
Source organism: Agapanthus africanus (assembly GCA_030015575.1). Lineage (NCBI taxonomy): Eukaryota > Viridiplantae > Streptophyta > Magnoliopsida > Asparagales > Amaryllidaceae > Agapanthus > Agapanthus africanus. Next base: position 781,281,451 of record CM057339.1, on the reverse strand, counting down.
TCCATTTCGGATCGCATAGCATTCAGCCACTTATCAGAGTCCCTACTGATAATGGCCTGCCTGAAACTGGTAGGATCATCTTCTTCCAAGATGCAATCCTCTCGATCCCCATCTATGAGAAAACCGTAGTATCTCTCGGGCGGATGAGAAATCTTACTAGATCTACGGAGTGGCTGAGTTCGTCTGGGACTATTGAATCTTCTGGTTCCATCAGACCTTCAGTTATAGTTTGTTCCTCTGGAATTTCTTCCAGTTCTACCGTGCTCCCACTTATTTCTTTTGCAAGAAATTCCTTTTCTAAAAAGACGGCGTGGCGAGCAACAAACACCTTCTTTTTCTCAGTGCGGTAGAACAGGTATCCATTCAAGTGCATTGGATATCCAACAAACTTACATAAGACTGATCATGCCTCTAGTTTGTCCGGTTTCTGTGTTTTCACATAAGCTGGACAACTCCATATCTTAATACCCTTAAGACATAGTATTTTTCCTTTCCATATTTCATACAGAGTTTTAGGTACAGATTTGGAAGGAACCCGATTCAAAATATATGCCGCTGTTTGAAGCGCATATCCCCAAAATGAAAGAGGCAACTCAGCATTACTCATCATGGAGCGAATCATGTCCAATAGAAAACGATTCCTCCTCTCCGACACACTGTTGTGCTGTGGTGTATACGGAGGAGTAAGCTGAGAGAGAATTCCATTCTCTTTTAGGTATTCTAGGAATTCTGTGCTTAAGTACTCCCCTCCTCTATCAGATCGGAGGATCTTGATACTTTTGCCAATCTGGTTCTCTACTTCGTTTCTGAATTCTCTGAATTTCTCAAAAGCTTCAGATTTGCGTTTCATAAGATACACATATCCGAATCTAGAGAGATCGTCGGTGAATGTGATGAAGTACGAGAACCCACCCCTTACATGTATAGACATCGGGCCACACACATCACTGTGTATGAGTCCGAAGAGCTCTGCTGCTCTTTCTCCATGTCCGGTGAAGGGAGATTTGGTCATGTTTCCTTTGAGACAAGACTGACAAGTTTTATAAGATAAAAATTCGAACATATTCAAGAGTCCATATTTATGTAACTTAGTCTTTTCTCTCCGATATGACCAAGTCTACAATGCCACAAATAGGATTCGTTCGTATCTGAACTCTTCCTCTTGCGTGTGTTTTGTATATTGAGGACTGTATTCTGATTTAGAACATAGATACCATTACACAATGTACCTTCTGCAACCAGTACCTTATCAAGGTAAATGTTCATGATATTTCTATCAAGAGCAAAGTTATATCCATCTTTATCAAGTAAAGAAACTGATATGATGTTGCAAACCATGGAAGGTACATAGTAGCAATTGTTCAAAATCATAGTATTGCCATTTGGCAATACTGGGTGATATTCATCGACGGCTGCAGCATTAACTTGTGCTCCGTTCCCTACTCTGAGAGACATATCACCAGGTCCAACTATCCTACTCTTTCTCAGTCCCTACAATAAATTACATATATGAGATCCTGATCCGGTATCTAGTACCCAGGAGGCAGGACTGACCGAAAATCAGGTCTCAACTACAAGAACACCTGAAGGAGATGCAATAGTATACTTCTTCTTCGATGAGGTCATCAAGGAATTCATGCTTTCCTCTTTCCCTTGCTCACACTCATGACTGTTGTCATAAGTTAGAGCCGAACAGACGTTCCCCAGCCCCGAATAAGAATTCAGATCGGTCAAGCGATACATTTTATTATCTTGATTAGGACGTGAAATGGTTGCTACCTGGAGAGAGAGAAAGAAACACTCAGCGTGTGCTCTTGCAAGATTAGATTAGTTATTAATTTATATAACTAGGATGACCTCCACTGTTTCCTCAAATTCTTCTTCAAACCTTAAAAGAAGAATTAGTCAGGATTTAATCGCACGTCACAATACTTACTTAACCTTTCAGCCAGGCTAGTGTTGGTACTTCGAGGGAGGTTTTCCAATGCTTTCGCGAAGTTCTTTAATTATATAATCTCTTTTCCCTGGAGGCGTAGCCCCGCTAACACCGTTCTAGACACCTACTTGGTTTATAGCATTGATTGTTAAGTGAAATAATATCCCAAGAGTAATCCTACTCATCAGTGGGATCGGGATCCAACTATCATTGTGTGATGCACTAGATGGAATCCACTCTAGTCACTACACTCCAGAAGGTATGCTAAATGCTGCAAGTTTCCTGTATGTTTGAAACTCCCGATGTGGTTTTTGCCCCTAGCGGTTTTTGACCTTGACAAAGGCCAACAAATCATAATCCACTAGTCAAGTTCAACCCGTCATTATCCAGGATTAACCTAGAACCACCCGTACATACCCTTGACAAAGGCCAACAAGGCTGTACGACCGTCCTAGATAATCGCATATTAATATGCAACAGACAAGCAATATCTAGCTACCGTACATTACGCCTTAACAAAGGCCAACAAACGCAGCCCGGATACTAGGTACAACTCATCCGAAATGACCGAGGGATACAGCTAGGTTTTTGGTGAAAAACCTGTTAACGTAATGAACTTGATATCGTCGAAGGAACCTGAGTGGTTTTAAAAATATATAGTGGATAAAACATTTGCTAAAGAGGTCACTCCTTGTGAAGGGATCTCGGCTCTTTCCTCATTGAATGAGGTGCAGGATATTCCAAACTGAATACCACGATACAAAGCAAAAATAATCGACTATAGTGAAGTAATTACGTTGACGCAAACTTTTACTCAAGGGGTCACTCCCGATGAAAGGATCCCGGCCCTTGCTTCGTCGAATGAGGTGCTGGATATTCGTAACCGAATACCACTGTGCAAAGCAAAGAGAACGTCTGTAATGTCAGTTTTTAAAACTTGGTTCCAACATGTTTTAGGTTTTTTTTTCTTGCATTAATCAAAACTAATGCGGTCCCATCAATTTAACCTATCACACCAGAAAAGAACGAAAATATGATGTACGTATATGCCATTCGCATTCGCCACTGGACCCCGTCATCACCCATTAGGTTACTTAACTAACGACAGAGCGGGGGCTGGACTAGCGCGGGTGTAAAATATATACAATATCTACTAGTATATATATAAGTATATATAACATTCGTCCCAGGCATGATAGTAAGCAACATCACAGAATGTCAGCCAACAATACATAATGGTGGATAATCTAGGAGCCCCGAGTTTCATTTGAGCTGCAAATAAAATCCGACGTTACCAGTCGTGTGAATAGCCTGTGCAATGAAAACCTGTACCCCCTACGAGTGCGGCGAATAGCCCGCCAATTCTAGAATGAAGCCCCCTCCGTCTCAACGCCATGAGATGCGGGCTTGCTGCCTTCTAGAATCCGTCTATTCGTGCACTCCACCACGGGTTAATCCTAATACAGAAAAAGAAAATAATATGTATAAACGGTGACATCGACCTTAACCTGGTCGTGCCCCAAAATAATATACAACTTGGCAAAGACGGCAGTCCACATGTCAGACGCTCGCCCCGCAATAATAAATGTACAAATGAATATAAACTGTACTTCTAACATTGCACCACATGCTATCCACCACGACAATCCAACCACAATCTCAGTACTATCACAGAAACATCAACGTAAATGTCACGTTCGCAAATCCGTCTAAAAAAAACATATAGCAGATAGACAGGTTTACCGATCAAATGGCATTCACGGTTGCAGATGCTAAACTAAGTACTGATAACAAAATACGTTTTTTAAAATTTCGATCGACTAAACTTTTCCAAGTGGGCCTCAAGTTCTAATCCAGTACTGAAACAAATCTTGGCCCAAAAAATAAACATTCCAAAAACCATAATTCCAAACAAAAGAACCCCAGAAGAAATATTGAGCACAGAAGCTCCAATACCGCCGCGGAACCACGGCCAATATGTGATTTGCACGGCGGTTCCACAGTGTGTTAGAGGGATCATGGGCCCAAATTTCTTGAGGGTTCATAAAAAAGACTGTACGATTTTCTGAGACCATAAAATAGATTTTTGGACCACTTTTAAAATTCGACAGAAACTGTAAAAAATGGAATTTTGGTTTTGAAAAATTCGGTCGATCGATATTCTAAACACGTTGAAACTAGCTAGTATAGGTTTTATGGCTTGGCTCTGATACCATGAAGGGTTACACTAACGCCCCGGCCAACTTCCATGGCCAAATGCGGAACAAAAATTTTTTGACGAACATAAACTTGGTGCTAGAATAACAAAAAACCTGGATCTTTACCATAAACCTAACTAGCAAATGAAGGTTCTATCTACTATGATAGATTATATACCTAAAGAAAACAAGTCCTTCGGGTTTTCGATCCTCTCCTTAAGCTCCTCGATGGATGTATGGATCGTGCTTGAATTTCGGCCTCCTTGTGTCAACGATGATCCACCTCGAGAGATCCAACCTAGAGCTTAACCTCCAAGATGAGACAACTAGAACACTTAGGTTGCTAGACTAAGTGATCTAGAGTGAGTAGAGAGTGGTTTTGGTGGCTTGGTCTCAATGGCCCTTGATTTTCAACTCATGAAACACTAGGGCTTAAGAGAGAGGAAGAAGGAGAGAGCGCTATGAGAGAGAGTGTCCCTTGAACAAATGAAGAGAGAGCTCTCATATGAGAGAAAAAGAATAATAATTTTAATTAGGATAATTGTGATGGTTCATTTTATTTAACCATTATCATGCACAATTAATGCTAAGCAAAATATCTTATGCTTAACAAAAATATCTAAGTTAACTATGGTCAACAAGTCAAATGGTCAAACCAATTAACCATGACACAATTAACACCAATAAAATTAGTAAACAATTTCCTCCATCTAATTATGGTTTTAATCACGTCAATGGTCAAAACCCTAATGAGGTGTCTCCTTCTCTGCCTCTGTCAATTGTATATACATACCCGTATCTGTCATCCTAGGAACACAAATACAATGAGACTAAACCAATCCAAAATCAAATACTAGGATCCGGCTTAAACCAAAGCCCGCTAGTATCAACTACCCGAACACCAAAACGCGCACAAGTGCGCGTATGTGATCGAACCCTATCATAAAACCATACGGCCTCTGTTCGTTTCGCCCGAAGCTGGGAGAACCTCTGTGTGGGACTCTAAAGACTCGACAGTACTCTGGCAGTGGGTTTAACCATAAGCACGTCAGCGGCACTAGCTGTATGTAACTGCTACCCAGGCACCTTTCGAAAGGAAGGCCGACGAGCAAACCCGTCCGAACTCCTACTGAGCTTATCTGTGACAATATCCGTACAGTCCGGTCTCTTTGTCAAAGAGTATCGCATATCGGGTCTAGTGGGTGGTGAATGTCAGACCCTAATAACCTGATAAGTCATGCCGATGTGGCTCAGGACCAATCCGGGAAACTACTGATCAACCTATCAATAAATCCCAACTGCCTTGGCCAAGGTCTTATGGTCCTGACCAATCGATCACCGTGCGATATCAACTCCCAATACTAGGAGAGACGAATCCCCATCAATCGCACACTGCCTCCATGTGGCTCGGGACTGAACCCAACCAAAACCTGTTTGCACGACTCAGTAGAGCCGTGGTAGGGTAGTGATCAAAGCTCGGTGGGAACTCACACGAGACAAATGCCGATCTCAGGTCCAAAGACTAACCTGTACACATGTCACCTGAGAACTTCCATCTGATGATAGGTATAGTACCATCTGGATGTTCTCGGCGAGTCCGTCCAGTGTACTCACACACAGTGAGCACCTGTATATGATCTTGGATGCATCAGACCAATGGCTGCGGGACCAATCATCCCCCGACGAGGCTAGAAACGTATACACTAGCCTACTTTGGAGTATCAATGCCCAGTCTCGATACTCACGCGACTAGGGACCATTTAAGGATGTGCTTATGGACTACCCTGCTCCCACAAGTATGATCGCCATCACAATGCAGGTAGTCAAGTAAGATCCTATGGGCTTTATCAACATGTAACCGCAATATGTAATAACGAGTATGACATATGCCATGTTAAGATAAAGACAAACCACAATAGTATACCACCGTATCGAGTCATTATCAATATGTGCAAGCTAGATATAACAACAATAGAAATAAATACACATATCCTGATAATGACAATTCAAATAATATACTATGAAACTGAGCAAGATTGTCCTGTACATACATATCCTAGCATCCATATGTATACATATACAATATTGACCTCTAGGGCATATATATATCCAACATTTTCTTCTTAGGAATCGTGAGGATTCCTAAGTGTGTGTTCTCTTATAAGTCGTAAGGATCTTATAAGAGTGTTTTCTCCTTATAAGTCGAGAGAACTTATAAGTGTCGTTAGCTGTATGAAGATATCCCTCGTCAGTGGTGGGACTCTGTTGGGGAAACGTTTATTTGTGCTCGTTGATTGTATACAAGGGTCAATATTGAACCGCTTGTAGAGCAATATGGGGATTGTGATGGCTTAAGAACAGGTTCAGATCCCTGTAACTTAAGGCTTTTGAATCTTATGAGTAGTGAGGGTCTCATAAGAGGGTTCTCCTTACGAGTCATGAGGATCTCGTAAGTGTAATTTCTCCTTAGGAATTGTGGGGATTCCTAAGTGTGTTGCTCCCTTGTGAGTCGTAAGGATCCCACGCAGGTATTTTTCTCCTTACAAGGTCGAGAGGACATCGCAAGTGTGCATGAATTTTTTATGAGTGCCCTCTCGGGTTTTCACAAACTTGCCGGTAGCACTGTTGTTTTTACTTATGGAGCCCTTTCGGGTTTTCATCCGTGCCCATTTTTCTTGTGGACGTACCGTTTTTTTTTGCGTCAGCCTTAGGATGCTGCGGTCCGTAGTAGTTTATAAACGTCTCGGTCAGGCGTAGTATTTCTTAAAGAAACGGCCGTTTATTGGCCTGAAGGGTCTTTCACCATGCATATTCACGAGCAAGTAAGCCCCGCCTTGGTAGAATTTGTCTATAATATACGGGCCTTCATAGTTCGCCTCGAATTTCCCCCGTTTGGCACGATTGGGGATCATAAGTCTCTTGACCATTAGCATGAGTTCACCTTGGCGGAATGTTCTCGGTCTAGTCAATCTCTCGTATGAGCGCTTCATTTTTGCTTTATAAGCCTCCAAGTTTTGCTGTGCTATGAGCCGGGTTTCGTTGAGGGCATCAAGTTCCTCAAGCCAAAGATGAGCATTCTCTTCGGCCGTTAGCTCGTAATGAACTGTCACTTGTAAGGAGGGTAGTTTTATCTCCAAGGGGAGTATTGCTTCAGCGGCGAATACCAATGTATACGGCGTTGTGTTTGTGGCTGTTTTGAACGTAGTTCGATACGCCCAGAGAGCTTTAAGTCCTTTGTATTTTTGGACACCATCTTTTTCACGATCTTCGTCAAGGTCTTGTTGAAAGCCTCAGCCAGACCGTTAGCTCGGGGATTATAGACCGAAGAGTATCTCCAGTCTATATTATGCTGCTGTGCGAAGCGGCTGATTTTATGGCTTCTGTAGGCCGGCCCGTTATCGGAGATAATCCGTCGCGAAATGCCGAACCGATAGATGACGTGTGTCTTGAAGAAATGGAGGATATTCTCCATCTTCACTTCTCTTAGTAGTACTTCTTCTGCCCACTTGGAGAAGTAATCAGTTGTCGCCAATATGAACCGATGGCTTCTGGACGATGCTGGTTCAATGGGCCCGATTATGTCAGTTCCCCACATTTCGAACGGCTAGCTAGCCACCGTCGGGTGAAGCGGATTTGGATGTTGGTGGATGAAGTCTCCATGAATTTGGCACGGTGGTACTGCTTCGCGTATTCGAGGCAGTCTTGGATCATTATGGGCCAATAGTAGCCCATTCTTTTGATCTTCAGTTTCATCTTCAGCCCGGCTTGGTGAGAACCATAGAGTCCATCGTGAGTTTCTTGGACGACTCACTTTGCTTCTTCAGGTCCCAGGCATCTCAGCCATAGAGAGTCGAACGATCTCTTATACAGAGTATCATTGACGAAGGCGAAGGATAGAGCTCGTTTCATGAGCTGATGTCTTGAGGACACATCTTCCGGTGTTCGCCGGGATTTGAAGTAGTCTATAAAGACTTCCCTCCAATCCTTATCCTTTTCCTGGTCTTTTATTTGTAGGGACGTTTGCTCGGTCGCTCCCTTTTCTTCGGACGACTCCGGAGATATTTCTGCCGGTGCAAGAACCCGACAGCTTTGCACAACGATCCTTACGTCATCGAGGTTTTGTCAGCCAGTTCTTTAGCGAGCTTGGCAAACGAATCGACTTTGCTATTTTCCGCCCAAGGTATGCTTTCCAGGGTGTAGGCCGGGATTTGAGTCAGCAATTGTTGCACTCTCTCACCGTACTTTACCAACTCTGGTTTGCACATTTGATAGTCGCCATTTACTTGACTAACGACCAGCTGGGAGTCTCCGTATATGAGGAAGTTTTCGATTCCCATATCGACAGCGATCTCAAGACCTGCTATCAAAGCTTCATATTCGGCTTCGCTGTTTGTCCTCGGCTCTGTCAAGGAAAAGGCAAAGCGCATTATCCCTCCTTGTGGAGTCACGAAGATGAGGCCTACCCCAGATTTGATTATGGGGGAGTTGTGCTTTCGCTTCTTCATGGGAGATGCCCCGTCGAAGTAGAGTTCCTATTGGGTGTCACTCTCTCTTCTTTCCCCGTCAATCGTGTCAAACGCGTGCTCATCCGGCAGTTCACAATTTAGAGGTGAATCGGCGGGTATTGGATGCTTAGCGAGGAAGTCGGAGATGGCCTGGCCTTTCACTGCCTTGAGAAGTCGGTATATTATCGAAAACTCCATCAAGAGGAGAGCCCATATGGCGAGCCATCCCGTCAGTATGGCTCTTGACATCAAATATTTGAGAGGATCCACTTTTGATATAAGGTGGACCTCATGCGCCAAAGCATAATGCCAAAGCTTCGTTATCGCAAAGATTAATGTCAGGCAATGTTTTTCGATGGGGGGTAGTTGTTTTCTGCCCCCAGGAGAACTCAACTCAAATAGTAGAGGGCTCTTTATTTCCCTTGGTCATTTTCCTGTGCCCGTAGTGCGCCTAAGGAACCTTCAAGGGCGGTTGTGTACAGGATGAGAGGCTTTCCTTTGACCGGAGCGGTCAATACCGGCGAATTCTGCAAGTATTTCTTGATTTCGTCTAGTGCGCTTTGGCATCTGCGATCCCAGACGAACGGGGTCCCCTTCTTCATCAAGTGACTGTAGGGGCGACACTTGCCGGAGAGGTTAGCTATGAACCGCCGGATATATGCAAGCTTTCCTTGGAGAGACCGCAGTTGTTTCAGAGTCCTTGGTGGAGGCATTTCCATGATCGCCTTGATCTTCGAAGGGTCTATTTCGATGCCTCGATGTCGTACGATGAATCCTAGGAATTTTCCTGAGGAAACTCCGAACGCGCATTTCAGAGGGTTCATCTTCAAGTTATATTTCCGAAGACGTTGGAACACTATTTTTAGATGTTCCTCATACGATTTGCTTTTAACTACGAGGTCGTTGATATAGCATTCGACGATTTCATGTATGGGGTCATCGAAAATCTTCGTCATAGCCCTCTGATAGGTAGCGCCGGCGTTCTTCAGACCGAGAGGCATCACCTTGTAGCAGAATATGCCCAGAGGGGTCCGGAAAGCGGTATGCTTCTGGTCTTCTGGATGCATCTTTATCTGATTGTACCCCGATGATCCATCCATGAAGGAGAAGACTTCATGAGTAGACGTGTTATCTATCATCAACTCGGTAATCGGTACGGGAAAATCATCCTTCGGGCAGGCTTTGTTGAGATCTCGTAAGTCCACGCAGATGAGCACTGTCCCATTTTTCTTCAGCACTGGGACGATGTTGGCAATCCAGTCAGGGTATTGAACCTATTGGATGAAGCCGGAGTCGATTAGCTTCTTGACCTCAGCATTGATGCTCATTTCAAGTTCGAGCCGCATTCTTCTCGGTGCTTGTTTGACTGGCTTGATATCCGGAGATATCGCCAATTTGTGGACGGCTATCTCTAGATCTAATTCTGGCATCTCAAAATAGTTCCATGCGAAACCGTCTTTATACTGGATGAGCACGTCTTTTAGCGTAGCCACATTTTCTTCAGACAATAGCTCACTGACGAACGTCGGCCGTGGGTCGTTTGTAGTCCCCAAGTCGATTTTTCTGAGCTTATCTGCAGTAGTATGTATCCCATTTTCCAGCTCTTTTGGTGCCGGTGGAAACTCTGAGATCACTTCGTCGTCCTCATTTTCAAAGCACCAGAAGAGGTCATCCATATCCTCGCGTACTTCTTCTTCTGTCAGCGTTATCGCGTGACAGGTCGCGTGACAGGTACGAGATCGCTTCAAAGACCGATGTTGATCCGACTTTACTCTCGCTGCATACGTGGCTTTTGGTTCATGCTTCTGTGGTGGGGTTACCATCCAACTGCTGGATAAAGCGAACCTGCTTTGCTGATACTGGTCTTCTACCCAGTCTTTGAATGTGAAGCAGTCTTCGAGAGGATGTCATATCGCTCGGTGATAGGAGCAATAATCTGGGTGATGGACCTCGCCTGCTTGCTCGGGGTGTTTGGATTCTAGGAGCATAATCATTTGATGTTTCATGACAAGACTGAATATCTTCCTTGTCTTGTCTTGGGTAAAAGAATATGCTCGACCCATCTTCTTTATAAGAGATGAATCTTGGCTCCTCAATTCTCGATGGCGTGGCTTCTTGGACCCGCTTGGCCGCTGTCGGACATCTTTTCAATTCTTTAATTTGTTTTTGCCTCCACGTCGGGTCTTTTGTATGACGGGCTGGCGACGAAGAGCATCGTCATTCTCCACAGCCTGCTGAAGGAGGCGCTGCGTCCTGGCTTTCTTGTAAATGGCCATTTCGCGGCTATGGTCATCCCGGACCTTTTGACTCGCCTCCCTTATTAGCTTGTCCATCTGTTCTTCGAACGACGGACTTGGCACTTTTGCGGCGGGGCCTCGTTTTAGTTCATGGTTAGCGTCTTCTAACAGAGCATCTCCTTCTTCATCAAAGTCATGTATAACGTAGCAGCTATGGAATCGCTCCCCTTTCTTGGATTGAACATATCCAAGCCCGATCGTTTCCATTCTTCCGTTGGGCAATTTTCGCTGAGTTCCAGGGACGTTCCAGATCCTGTTGTAGAACTGAGCTTTTCGAGCAGTCTGTTTGAAAGGTACGCTTTGGCGCCTCAACAACCTTTTTAATCCTTCTGTGTAGTATCTGGGCAGACGGATGGGCTGGAGCCTGTCAAGCGTAGAATCAGCGCCGTGCCAGATTTCTTTCTCCACTTTGGTTTTTGTTGATCGATAAAAGAGGATCGCCTTTTCATCTTTTCGCCTGGGAGGGACGTAGAACGTCTGCAGTTCTTGCACACTGTAAGTATCAAGTGCGTCGAGCTCTTTGTAATGCTCTTGCGGAACCATGGAGATCTTCAAAATCTGATCATCTCCAATGAAGGCTTGCACTGATGGACGAGCCAAGAATACTGCGTTGACTTCGTCTTCAGAGTCGCTGCCGAAGATCAACATAGGGGTAGACGGTCCAGGCTTGTTGCATTGGAGCAGTCCTGAATAAACTATCTCTTCTTCCTCCTCGGTATCGCTTCCGAAGACCGGAATGGTGGTGATAGCTTTTTGCTTATCCTCAGGTTTATGGCATCTTTCCGTGTCTTCAAAGTCTGGCAGAAAGTACTTTGCGTCCTCGTACTTTCGGACTTCGTTTACGGAAAATGGGTTCAGTTCCCTTGTCACATTGTATTCAAGCCCATCTTTGAAGTGCTTCATACACTGATGCTGTGTAGAAAGGATAATGTTGTACTCGTGTAACCAAGGCCAGCCGAGCAAAGCGTTGTAGCAAGTCTTGGCGTCAATGAAGTAGAACTTGATATCAGTGACGAGTAGCCTAAAGCGTAACGCCAGTATCACAGACCCGAGCGTCCGTAATGACTGAGAGTCGAACCCGGAGATAGTGATTTTATCCCGAGCAAGGTGTTGACGCTCATGCAGATTTCTTTTAGCACCCTCACATTTAAGAGATTGACAGAGGACCCATTGTCAACTAGGATCTTCCCTATCTTAATGTCATGGCAATACCCAGAGACATATAGGGGACGGTTGTGCTCGCATGTTCTGGGGAGGAGATCTTCATCGCTGAAAGTGATGTCAGCTGTGTGAATTTCTTCCAACTCGTCCTTCATCTTTTCTTCGGCAAGGAAAGCTTGAAACTGGTCAGGCTCTTGTAATGCCTTGATCAGAAAATCTCTCGCCTCTTTGGATAGCAGAAGGGCGTCGAGAATACTTAGCTGCGAGGGTATCTTCCTCAGGTGTGCCAGAACGTTGTAATCCACCTTGTTTTTCTTGGACGGGTCCTTGGCTGCCAGCTTTTCGACCACTCGGTCATTGAGGGCAATATCTTCAGGGACTTTTTCTTTCTCCTTATCTTTTTTGTTTGATCCTTTGTTTGTGGGTCCGAGATTCTTTTCTGGTAGCGTGCGATTGCGCAGCTGAATGTTCTCGCAGGTCTTCATCTCTTCTGTTTCAGAGATGGATTCCTTGAAGAGAGGGCCAAGGGCTGTTTCTTCATCAGAATCACTCCCGAAGGTGATAACTTGCGATCCCCTGGAATTAATCATATGACATTTGCCGGCTATTCTTTTATGCTCATCTGTCATCCTTCTTTGTTCCCGACGAGTTTTGCGCTTCATCCGCTGAACGTGTTGTCGGTGGGCAACATATCCCTGCCACCAGTTTTTAAAGGCCATGCACTCTTCGGTAAGATGTGCAATCCTCTGATGGTATAAGCAAAAGTTAGGGTGTACGTCCGCTTCATCAAGGTGTATATCGCCAGGAAAATTTCCTCTGAAAGAGGGCAACTTCATTCCCTTTGACAGGGCTCTAGCGAATCATTTCCTTGTCTCAAGTTTGCGTTTGTCTGCAGCGGACGTTCTTCGATCTGGTTGGAGTGCTTCAACCTTTTCATTCAGTCGCAGGCGTTTGGCTTTTTCGAATATATCCAGTTCACGCTCTCGATTGTCTTTGCTTTTCTGAAGAGCTTCATTCAGGAATACGTCAATCATCTCATCTGACGGTCCTAAGAGTTCTGGTTCAGGATCTGCCCCCTTTTTCTCTACATCAGGAGCTTCTTCACCATTTACCGGCGAATGAGAGATCACATGGCAGCTTGCCACATAACCCTCAGGTTCATCTGACGAGTCTTCTCCCTCATCTTTGTTGCTATCTCCGTCTTCAAGGATGTGGTTGAGAAACTCTTGAAGCGTGACCAGGGTTCGTGCCTTTTGGTTATATTTTTCCAACGCGTCAATATGTTTTTGCAAGTCCGTGTGCTTTTCACCATGCTTCATGGGCTTTTTGGTCTTCTTCTTCTTTTTCGAAGACTTTGACGGCTGGGCCTGATCGTTTTGATTATCGCTACCAATTCTTGGAGTCAAGCGCGACTTCAGCATTCCCTCGATGACCTCGAGTTCTAGCGGACTTTTCCATCTGATTGTCAGGCATGTTTCGATATCCTTCAGCATTCTTTTCGTCTTGGCTGAAAGAGCGACCTCCCATGGAGCTTCTTTTATAAAAGAGCATGATGCCCCCGGCGTGTCCATCTTTTTAGTAGCGTGTGGTTGGGGCGGGCTCACCTTCCAATTCTCGGATAGCGCGAATTTTCCCTGTTGGTATTGGTCCTCAATCCAGCCTTTGAAGACGAAACAATCTTCAATTGGATGGCCTACTACTCGGTGATAGGGGCAATAATTGGGATTGTTGACATCACCGGGCTGCAATGGATGTCTCGGATCCGGCAGATTGATGAGCCTGTTGCGTATCGCCAGTTTGAACAGTCTCTTTGTTTTCTCCCGCGGAAACGAGTAAGGATGTCTTAACATTTCGTTGAGGAATCTATGTTTATCTCTTTGGCGATCAGCAGGTTTTGGACCAGTCGGTTGTTTCTGAGCATTGGCGACGAAGGTTGCTTTCCCTTTCCCCTTTTCACTCCGCGGCTTCGACTTCAAAGAGGAAGGCATGTGGCCCATCTGGTCCATTTGGGCCAGCTTGTCAATCAAGGCCTGGAAAGTAGTTAGCTTGAAGAACATCATGAACTGGGATATGGTCGCTTGCAGATCAAGAGTACCCATGAACATGCCTACCTCAGGTGCTTCTTCGATGCGCTGCTCGCACTTCGACCATAGATTCCGCCACCGTATCGCGTACTGAACCCATGTTTCGCCTGGCTTCACCCTGGAATTGATCAATGCTGTGATTGGGGTGCGTTCGCTAGTGCTTGTGAAAAGTTGGGTGAACAGCAATTCCATCTCCGTAAAAGTTTTGACGGAGTCATTGGGAAGCTCTGAGTACCATTCGAACGCTGTCTCCACCAAGCTGTCGACGAATTGGCGAAGCAGTAGCTTATCATCCCCTCTAGTGTTGCCGCAGAGAGCCCTGAACTGAGCGACATGTTGATGGGGATTGCATGTCCCCTTATACACATGGAACTTAGAAATTGTATATCCTGGAGGGTACTTTATTTGATCGTACCAACCCGGATAGGGTCGTCCAGTTCTGAAGACTTGGCCGGTTGCTTCATTCGCTTGATGAGCTCGTATTTTTTAAGCTATATAATCATCGAGCGTGGTTTTGGAGATGGTCTCCTCCTTGGCTGCTGACAGAGCTGGCAGAGGATTTGATGTCTCTTCTCTATCATCTTCAATTATTACTGGAGGGTCTTCGGCTGGAGGATCCGGCTGTAACATCATCCCGACCATGTCTTGGAATAAAAGCGCCATTCATTTTATGTTAGCAGCTTGTTCTGATGCCTCTTTGTCCTTCTTCTCAAGCATTCTCCTAAGGAATTTGGCATCAGTTTTCTGCTCATGACGCTGCTCCGAGGATGTTTCCGGGCTTGCTTTTGGCCCAGTGAGTGCGGCCATCTGTGTTAACATTTCCTGAAGCTTCCGTTATTGCTCTTCGGCCTACGTTACGGATCTGGTGAGTGGTCGATGACACGTAGAGATACGGCTATCCTCTTTCCCGGATGCCATATAAACAATGTGTACCACATGCCCCAGACTTGGGGCGTTTAGATTCAGTGCCCTTGAGATTTGTCACGAGCACGGGGACATTCTCCGGACTCCTTCTTTTATGGGTAGTCGAAGTTGAGGGAGACATTGCAGCGGGCACCCAAATAGATGACATCCCATATGGCATGACAGGGTGGTCCTTTTCTTGCCGAACTTTCATCTTCTTCGATCAACGGGAGTAGTCTTGGTTGATCACCGAGTCTTAGACCTGTCGCCAGACCCTGCGAATTTTGGAGGACAACTACTGAGGGGGTTGTTCTGGCTCTACCTTTGTAACATTTTCCATAGGTGGAGGAGATCTTTTCAGCACGGCAGTCAGAGAGTTCTTGCGGACCCTCCTGAGTGCTTCAAAGTTGTTCCCAGTTGGAACAGCAGCATCGACTTCCACCGTTGGAGCTGGCGGCGTAAATCCAGAGGGTGAACTGCCCCCAGCTTTCCTCACTCGGCGCCAGTGGCGATGTCGAGCATGTCGTGTGTCCGGGATCACCTCCGTTGTTGGATGAGCTTCCTCTTGTCCCTACTTTGAGGAGAGACTGTTATTGGTGCTAGCCTGTCGAAGACTGACGTCCGTTGAGAAGGGATAGTCAGTCTTGCGAAGGCCGACTTTCGAACAGGGGAAACAACCTTCGTGACTTCGCGTGGAGTAGGTGCTGAAATGGCCGGTCTTGTGAAGACCAACCCCTTAGCAGGGGAAGCCGCTCTGACGACTTCAGGGGCAGGAATGGCTATCCGCTTCGGGATAACCCCTTCAGGAATTGTGGGCTTCTTGACATGCCCATCTGAGCTTTGGCCCAATCTGTTGAAAACTGAGGCACTGGACTTGGGCGATCCGTTAAGAGGGGCCGCGGTAGCTGTAAGCCGATCAAAGACCGACTTTTTCGGATCTTCTTGCAACGGCATTGGGGCATTAAAGCTCATGGGTAGGAGAATGGTACTGAATAATAGCCCAATGGTGGCTTGCGTTACCTGGTCCACCAGCATCGTAAAAAAAGGAGGCCGCTTGAGGCCCGTAGGTCACTCCTACGGTAGGGACGGAGTGCGAGTTGTTGCAGCTGTTGTAGTTTGTGCAGTTAACAGCCATTGATCTTCTGTTTTCTGCACGGAGCAAGACACCAAATCTTAGTACTTCATATCCAAAGGCAACCATGTCGAACCGCGATTCGTTCGCGAAACACGACACACGAAGTGTGGAGTGGAAAGAGGAAAAGGTCCCACCGGGCGTGCCAGAATCTGTTCTCCGCCGAAAAGACGTGACCGGGACGTTGGGACGTCTGGCCTGAATTTCGAGAGCAGATGCTATTTGGTGTTATCCGTCCACCTCTCCGAAAATGCCAAGTTGATTTATGGCACCATGTATCGAAGGTTTAGACGGATGCGGCCGTTGTAGCAGACTTCATCAGATTCCCTGTCGTTTGAGGGGTTTTTGATTGTAGGGACGCTCTTCCCTGCAGGTGCAAGCCCCTGCAGTTAATTACGCTACCGCATCGCGGTAACCACTTTCTCCTTCTCCAGATGGTCATTTCGTGTCGTGTTTCTTTGTTTTATTTTTGGTTGCCCGTAGATTATATACGGAGACTAATTTATGTTGTCGCCCGTAGGGTGTGGATTAGGCCAAATTCGTATTTTCTTAGATTTGGGTTTGGGTTGGATTTAAGGATCGTTAATCTCATTTGAGACTAAGATCAACTTAAATGTTTGTTAAGGATACGTTAGTCTAATTTTAGACTAAGATCAACTTAACCATTTGTTAAGGATACGTTAGTCTAATTTTAGACTAAGATCTACTTAACAGGATCATTTAGATCCAACAAAAGAGCATTTGGGCTCTATTGTTTTAGTTTAGGGACTTTGCGGTCCAAGAGTTTAAGGACATCATAGTCCATGAGTTTAAGAACCCCTCAGTCCGTAGTTTAAAGATGTCATAGTCTGTAAAGTTTAAAGACATCGTAGTCTATGAGTTTAAGGACCTCAAAGTCCATAAAGTTTAAGGACATCATAGTCCATAAGTTTAAGGACCCCACGGTCCGTGGAATGTTCGGTTATCGGGACCCGTCACCTCTCTGAAGACGTTGAAGGATTACAGCGACAAAGATCAGAGGAGTGAAGAGATGTACCCTTGAACCAGTGTTGGTTGGGAGATCTGTAGTCCAATTTGGGACTTAGATCAAAGATTTATGAGCATATGAGCTCAATTAATCTGAGGTAGGGTTCTGTGGCCACTTTGGGCTCGGCCCATTTAGTTAAAATGTTAAACATTTAACAATGTCGAGCATTGGTTTGAGTTCTGATAGCCTTTTTGTCTTTTTTGAGCGCTGAGCACTCATCATAGCCTTGGGGCTTTATTTATAGAACAGTTTATGTTCTTTTAGCGCACACGTGAGGGGCATGTGGTGCGCTTGGCGCTGTGCGCCAATCAATGAGCGCAGAGCTCTTCTGTTGGGTAGCGCACACGTGAGGAGCACGTGGCGTGCTTAGCATTGGGCACCAGTCAATGAGCGCAAAGCGCTTCTGTTAAGTAGCGCACGCGTGAGGAGCACGTGGCGTACTTGGCGCTGAGCGCCAGTCAATAAGCATGAAGCGCTTCTGTTAAGTAGCGCACACGTGAGGAGCACATGGCGCGCTTGGCGCTGAGCGCCAGTCAATGAGCGCAAAGCGCTTCTGTTAAGTAGCGCACACGTGATGAGCACATGGCGCGCTTGGCGGTGAGCGCCAGTCAATGAGTTCAGAGCGCTTCTCTAAATTTGGAGCGCTAAACCTCTTTTTAAGCAACTTTGTGCTCTGAAAATTAAATTCTCTCTTATAAGAGACTTTGTCTCATGGATCTAAGAACAAAGTTCTTATTTTATAGGAGATGTTTCAATCTTTTATGTTTTTGGTGAAAGGCTTTGCCTTAATGGATCTATGATCCTAAGAGAATTGAATTATTCTCCCTTCCTTTTTATATTGAAATATTATGATCTTTTTTGTGAAAGACAAATTGTCTTATAGATCTATGATCTGGCCTAAGAACTAAGTTCTTTTTATGATGAGATGCTTTGATCTCTTTATTTTATCTTGAAGAAATTTTTCTTCTATCAAGATCTTGTTCTTCTCTCCGAACTTTCTCAAAGTTTATGGGGGGTCCTCTATATGAGACTTGAAGTCTTGGGGCCTTTATACATGGTAGGCTGATTTGTTGTATCGGTTGAAAAGATCTTTTCTCTAATTGATTTGGGGATTTCCCCACCGTTGGATCTTTGATCCAAGGGCTTCTGTTTTACAGAAGACAATCTTCTTGTTTTTAACAAGATTGGGAAATCTTTTCCTATACAGAATTTAGTCTGTACTTTGGTGATTTTTTTTAATCACCATTGGATCATTGATCCAACGGTGCTCTGATTTTCAGAGCACAATCTTTCCTGTTTAGAAAGATTCTGAGGAATGTTTCCTCAACAGAATTTTATTCTGGTCAATTGATAATTTTAATCATGTTCGTTGGATCTTTGATCCAAGGGCCGAGAACATTTTGTTCTATTGCTAGTGCTCACGTGCTTTGCACGTGGTGTGCTGCTTAGAGTGCAGCGCTCTTAGCGCTAGCGCTCACGTGCTTTGCACGTGGTGCACTGCTTAGAGTGCAGCACACTTGGCGCTGTTATGAAGTGCTGCTTCATTTCAAATTTTGAAATTTGAACAGAGCTGTGCTCTGATTAGGGAAACACCTACAAGCCTCTTCTTTATAAATTCTACATCCGTATATCGTAGATCTACAACCAATCACCCCTTCTTTCAATCAACTCGTCTAAAGGAAGATTAATAGTTCTACGCATCTCTGAGGACGACCCATACTCATCTCGGCTGGCTACAAGCAACACCGTTATTGATTGCGGTAAACTTTATTTACGAAACACTTTTTTTCATCATCAATCAAATGGCGCCGTTGCCAGGGATACATGCGTAATTTTTTTCTTGCTATTCGTGTTGAATTATTTTAAAATCTAGTAAACATATTATAAAAGAGAACCAAAACCGTAACTTGCATATTTAACGATTATTGTGCGAATTTTTGCGAGGGAATCTGGAGTTACTGAAATGAAGAAAAACAGGGATTCAGAGACATCAAGTAAAGCCCAGAGGAGCAAAGGAGGCAACCGAAAAAAAATTAGCAGAAGAACCCTAATTTCCGCCGCGGAACCGCGGCAATAGTAGGCTATTGGCGGCGGAACCGCGGCTTTGTAGGTAAGTTAGGTCGCCAAAAATCTTCAGGTATCTTCTCTGATTCTTTCTTTCTCCTCTAAAATCCAATAATTTGACTTTTTGCAGAATTCTTTGCAAAATATCGCCGCTCAAAAATCATTTTGCGTGTTTTGAAATTGGTTTGTTTATGAATATTTTTTAAAAAGGGACTTTAAGGGGCAAAACCAAAATCCATATTAGGTGGGGATTTCATCACCCTTTCCAGGCCCCACAAATCACAAAACAAGCATACTTTCACCCTCATTAATTAAAAAATATGTAGACCAAGACTCTAATGACCGTCGTGCTCATTTAGGACAGAGGAAGGTCATGGGTAATCTATCGCTTATCATCATTTCTCTTGTGGTGTCTAGGAAAGTGTGACTAAGGAAAATGGTTACATAATTAGGCCCGCTATTTTCGGTGATTCGTATAGCGGATACCTCCAACTTACCTGGCACTTACCTGGCCACAAGAGTGATAAAGAGGTGGTAGAGGATTTATCCTGCGACTTGTCCTTTGGAAGTCTAGGAGTGGTCTAGTGACTTGACCTAGGTGACCTTAGTTCTAAGGTTGATTGTGCATTTTTTATGATTTGTTGAGTCAAGCCTCACGTCCGACACTTTTCAAAAACAAACCTTTTTAAATAGTTCTTACACACACTGCCTCGTGCGCTAGACCCGCTTGGTGCATGATCGGTTGGACACGGGATTCTAGTACCCGTATTATCCGCATTTCTGCTATCGACTCCGAAATCGGTACTTCTTCATCTTCTTTTTCCCTTTCACCCACCACATCGACCGAGATGGACGGTTCTCCATCAAATTTTACCAACACACCCTTGCCACCACCCGTAGGTGCGCATAATCCACCGCGAATATCTCTTAAAGAAAGATACTACCCGATACACGGTCCCTTTCCTACCTGTCTATCTATTCCACCAGCCAATGGGGATAATTTCGAAATTAAACCCCAATTCATCAAACTGTTACCCAAATTTCACGGGCTTGAATATGAAGACGCATACGTTTTTATCACCAAATTTGAAAACGTATGCGCAATTATGGGCACTTCACAACTTTCAGTAGATACTATGAGATTACGTCTTCTTCCTTTTACCTTGTGTGATCTAGCAGAAAAATGGCTTTATAACATTGCCGCACACTCTATTACCAATTGGGATGAATTTTTTATAGCATTCCTTAAGAAATTCTATCCCAATCATAAGACCGCCCGTGTTCGAAGTGAGATTAACCAGTTTACCCAGCTTCCTAATGAACCATTTTAGAAATGCTTTGAACGGTTTAAAGATCTACTAGTCTAATGCCCTCATCACGGAATTAATAGATGGGACATTTGCCGAATTATATATGAGGGTATTAATCCAGCGACAAAACAGATGCTTGAGACCATTTGTCAATGCCATTTCATGTCCAAAGACGATAGTGAACCTTGGCAATTCCTAAAATCTCGCTGAAAAAACTTTACAGTAGGAAAGCGTTAGACCACCACCATCTTCATCTAGGGCAGGCATCCATAAGCTCGATGTTTCCATCGCAGTGAAAGCCGAAATGGCCGTGATGCAAGAGAAACTCGATGCTATCAAAAATAAATTCTCATCTCCCTCCCTAAACTAGGTTACGCTCCCCAAAACCGTGTGTAGTTATTGTTCCGCCCCATCACATCTGACGGAAGAATGTCCTTTGAATCCTCCGTTTCAAGGTCAAGAACAAATTAATGCTACTTTTCAACAACGATCTAGAAACGATCCTTATTCTTTCATATACAATCAGGGATGGAGGAATCACCTTAATTTTGCTTGGAACCAAAACCAAACTCAAACTCAAAATACGTTCCCAAGCCAAAATAACTATCAAAGGGTTCCTCCACAGCAACAGCAGCCACCACCACAGATTCAGCACCCCTTTCAACTGCAAACTTTTCAAAATCCAGCCAACAATTTTGCACCTTATAATAATTCTTTCTAAACGGCCGGTACCGATAAAACCTCTGCACTCGAATGTAACTTAGAAACGTTCATTAACCAATCTATATAAACGACGGCTAATTTAACATCTTCATTCCATACGTTATTGTAGCACACCACTTCCCACGGAGAAAGCATAAAATCGATAGAAGCACAACTTGCACAATTAAATGCTGCGATGAGTGAGAGAGAGAAAGGGAAACTTCCATCTCAACTTCTACCGAATCATGTCCACTCACAAAGTCATAATATGTGTGCCGTAACCAAGTTGAGATTGGAAAGAGTGTTGAATAACCAAGTGGGTGAACACGTTGATGTTGATGATATTGATGATACCCCGGCTTCTACTTCTGATCCTCATTCGTCTAATCCAACAACTTCTTCCGAGCATATTCTCCGTTTTCCACTAGGCTCGAACCCTCAGCCCACTTTCTCGAGTCAACCTCAAACGATCCCAACTCCAATTCTGGGACCTATTCCATCTCCACAAACTTCTCCACAAATGTTAGACCAAACCCTTATTGATAAAGCTCCTTATCGACATAGGTTAAGGGGCAACAGATCAAGTCCACAAATGGAGAAGATTGTGGAAATTTTTAAGCAAGTTAATATAAACATTCCTCTCCTAGATGCTATCCAACAAGTTCCATCCTATGCGAAAATTCTAAAGGACTTAAGCACTAGGAAAAGGAAAATTCAAGTGCCTAAAAAAGTTTTTTTAGCGAGTAATGCGAGCACTGCTTTTACCTAACAAATATCCAAGAAACGAAAGGACCCCAGGAATCGTACAATATCTATTGCTATTGGGGGTAAAAATATCAATCGTGCTCTACTCGATTTAGGCGCTAGCGTTAATTTGCTTCCGTATTCTGTCTATGAGCAATTAGGCATCGGAGAGTTAAAACCGGCGCACTGCACTCTTCGGATGGCCGATCGATCTATCACCCAACCTAGGGGTGAGCTAGAGGACGTGTTAATCAAAGTCGGGCAATTTATATTCCCTGTGGACTTCATAGTTATCGATACACAGCCTGTAGCAAACCCCCGAAACCAAATCCCAGTGATTCTAGGTCGTCCTTTCCTAACGACTTCCAACACAATAATCAATTGTCGAAAAGGCTCTATGACCCTATCCTTCGGGAAGATGTTAATTGAGCTTAACATTTACAAGTTGGGAAGTGAACCTTCCGAACCCTATGCTCATGTATTTTCTGTCGAAACGATAAATTCCGACAGCAGCAAACTTGAAAAGCTTCACGATACTTATCTCGACTCCACTAGTGCGTTGTTGTTTGATTCTGCTATTTATTATACACATGAGGACCCTTCTATCGACAAGTCCACACCCAAGTCTGAATCCTTTAACTTGTCGAATAAGTTAGTCGAGCTGTCTGGGTCAACATCTAACGCTAAATATGATCTTTTTATGGAGTTCGAGGATCATACCTTTCTTTCTGATGAGATTATCATTCGGAACATCGATGAAAGGTTTGAAGACATTTTCGCTAAAGAACTCGCATTCTTAGAAGACATGGGAGTTGTGATGAATCAACCACAACCCAAAGAAGTTGAACCATTATCTCTTCCTCTTATCAAGAACGAGAATGCGAGTAATCCATTATCATTGTTTCGGCTCTACAAACCGAGACGTAAACCCGTTCTATTACACTTCTTATCTCCTCCTCACTTCTTCACGTCTATAGGTGATATGATCTTCTACCAACCAGTGCGTTATATCAATAAAATATTTGAATGGTTGGTGTTGACTTTTGGTCTTTATAAAGCTTTATATTGACCAATAACTTTACCCCCCCTCTTTATAATTTTAAATGTTTAATACGGTTTCACTCAAGTTTGGGGGGGGAGAAAAATATTTTGGCTCTTGAAAGAAAATAGATTTTTACAAAATTATGAGCCAAAAATAAATTTGGGAGGGGGGGGATTCCACTGTCATTTATTCATGTCTCTGTTACTAACTTTTCCTCCCAAGTCTACAGTTTTTTTTAAACTTAACAGATGATATCAGTGAGGACGCTGCTGCAAATAGGTTTGGGCAAGGTTTGTGCTTATTCACGCATTATTTTGCATTATCATAAATATAAGCACAAAATTTTTTATTGATAATAAAAGTTTGAAAGTGAAAATTGTATAAGAAAGATGGGAATAATTTGAGAAAAGAAAGAAAATTAGATATTTTCTTAAACGAAGCTGGTAATAAGTAGTCATGAGCCGTTGTCCCAAGGGTTAGTAAGATGAAGGAAATTACTAATCTGAGGATAAAAATAAGTCTGAAAAATAGTCCGTATTCTTGAGTCCAAACATTTGAACGTTGATACCCTACTATACGCACTTGCATACATCTTGAAACTTGGGATAGTAGAGGATACCTTGAAATTCTCTTGTCTAAAAGCCTTGGTATGAAGAAAAATAAAAATATAAAGAAAAAAAATTTGGTGAAGAAAAATGAACACTGGTTTTGTAACTGCTTAAGGCAGGATAAAAAAAATATAGCGAGGATGGTTTATCACCTAGTGCCTTAGACCAACTGGTTTGGGAGCCACTGCTAAGCCTTAGGTATTGCAAGACGAGAATATTACACCTAAATAAGCGAGCACATTTGGTAATCGGTCAATTAGTACCTCAAGAAGTATTAAGGTCGGATGAAGGATGTGTGAGCAATTCCATCTGATAATGTTCACCGACTAAAAAGTACTAAGGAAGATGGACAAGAGTATGATAGCTTGAATTGAATTCTCTAAGTGTAGGGATGTCTCTTATACACACGTAGGGGTATATGATCGATATTTGGAAGAAAGGTAGGGAGGAAGATTAAAGGCGATGTTTTATTGAGGGATGATGTGATTCCCGACATCTTTTCATGACCACTAAGATAGGGCTCATGGCAATTGAAATGGTAGTGTAGTTAGAAACTCTTATTTTCAAGTTCTTTCTTTTATAATTATTATCTTTGTATGTAACTTTCATCGTCTTTCTTTTATTATTGAATTTTGTGGGTGAAATCCGCTGAAAACCCTTAGGAGACAACATTCCTCCTACTAGGGACACCTAGAGGTTTAAAGGCTTGTTGCACATTCTCAGTGCAATCGTGATTGCCTATGAAAGTGTGCTAAGTTTTTCTTTTTCTTTTTCTCCCTCCCTTGAATAACTAGTTTGCTCAGGACGATCAAAGTTAAGTTTGGGGGTATTTGTTCAGTCAAAAATATTGCATATTCGATGGAACATTTTCCTTACTTTTGTTAAGTACTTAAAGGTGTTTATGGTAATTATGGTACATATGTGGGTTTATCTGTAAAATACTCTTTATCACATTTTTATACACTATACTTAACATTATGAAGGAAAATATATGCATATAATATTTATATAATATTTTAGTAATTTAAATATGCATGTCATATCAAATATCCCTAATCAATATTCTTAAAATATCATATCATATAAAATAGTTAGGATAATATCTCAAAATAAATAACAAATATTACTAATACTATGAATTGAGATATTGTGTAGATTTAGCTCAGGTCTGGAGATCGAGATATCTAAGATGTCGGGAATGAAATCTGCCGATAAAATTGAATCAAATCATAAAATCATGAATGGCAGAGACTCAGAGAAGATATGAAAAATCCAGACATTGAAGTGATCTCCACGTGTCAGCATGAGAAGGCACCTGAATTTTGGAACCCTAACTTCCCCAAATAGCCGCGCTTCCGCGGACAATAGATACAAATAGCGGCGGATCCATGACCATTTAATGGCTATAGGATCTGAAAATTTGGGAGTTGGATCGTGATTGCATATCTTAACCTATGAGATCTAAGGTTTCTGATTTAGGGGCTATATAAAGGACCGAGGGCTAAAATTAGAAATCATCACCTTTAACAAGAAGCAAATCACCGTCAAGAACAAGAGATCCACGACAAGTTCGCGATTCGACGTGATAGAGCGACGTGAATATCGACGGAACATCCACTTCCTATGAGGCAGAGATCGAGAGCAACTTCTTCTTGTAATCTAAATTTGAAAGATTTGTACTTGTAACGTTGATTAATAAAGGTAGATCATTTACTTAATTATTTCGCATTTACTTTCTGCATTTACATCATGATCTCCTTCTTTATCTTCTCTTCTATCTTAATCATACGTGAGTAATTCCTAGCTTGCTAGGGTTCGTAGGATTAGGGTAGATAATGGATGATAAAATCTTTTAACTTCTTTTACATCTTATAAAGTTTATAAACTTTAGCAAAATAAATGTTAACATTCTTATCGGGTGCGCTACAAATTTATTAATAGTCTCGACAGCGATTTGATATTAGATTAACAATTGTTTTGGTAAATACTAGACATGAATAGAGATCAATGCAAGAATAAGGGTTAAGAGTGGGGAAACCCTAGTTTCTTCCAAAAGAACCCTAATCCACATTCATCACTATCGATCTAGTTATAAATCTATTAAAAGATAAAAGAAGACATCTTTAATTAATCATCCATTGCTACTAAATTCTATGAACCCTGCAAGCCTCTTCTTTATAGATTCTACATCCGTATATCGTAGATCTACAACTAATCACCCCTTCTATCAATCAACTCGTCTAAAGTAAGATTAAAAGTTCCACGCATTCCTGAGGACGACCCGTACTTATTTCGGCTAGCTACAAGCGACACCGTTATTGATTGCGGTTAACTTTATTTACGACACACTTTTTTCAAATCAATCATGAAGCAACTTAATAATCTAGTTTGCTAATCTAGCTTATTAAGATGATATAGAGATTGTTAATGGGATTTATTTATCTCAAAAACCACATGATTCTCAACACATGAGAAGGGTTGGAATTTGAGGAAGAAGATGGAACTCAAGAGAGGAAAGAGAAGGCTTAGGTTAGAATGAATGAAGAATGGCTAGAAAAAATAATATGTATCAAAAATATTTTTCTAAATAAAAATTCAAGCCATGCTTGAATAGTTTTCACAAATGGATAAATAAAGATCATAAGCATGCTTCATACCATGCTTGAAGCCACCTCACCTTTCCACTTCATTTTCTATTTCTAATAAATAGAAAAAATACATAATGAGATGTCATCTTCTAGAAACATTCTTGTATAA
Source organism: Agapanthus africanus (assembly GCA_030015575.1). Classification (NCBI taxonomy): domain Eukaryota; kingdom Viridiplantae; phylum Streptophyta; class Magnoliopsida; order Asparagales; family Amaryllidaceae; genus Agapanthus; species Agapanthus africanus. The sequence continues at coordinate 781,254,981 of CM057339.1, read as the reverse complement.
ATACAAGAATACCTAACTGTATATACATACCCGTATTCATACCAAAAATACGAATACAAAGAGATAGATAAATCCATTAACATGATACTAGAATTAAATCGATACTTGATTTAATAAACTGGCTTAATTCTAAACCCTCCAGTATCACAAACCATCCGATTAAATTTCGTGCAACTAGTACACGTATTTAATCAGAACCCTGCACGTATAAACATACGGCCTCTACATCATTCCACCTGAACCAGGGAAATCCTTTGTGTGGGACTCTAAAGACTCGACAGTATACTGGCAGTGGGTTTAACCACAAGTACGTCAGCAGAACTAGCTATAGATAACGGCTACCCAGGTACCTGTCGAAAAGAAAGGTCGACGAGCAAGCTCATCCGAACCCCTACCGAGCCTATCCGTGACAATCTCCGTACAATCTGGTCTCTTCATCTAAGCGTATAGCATACCGGGTCTAGGGGTGGTAAAAGTCAGACCCCTAATAACTCGATAAGTCGTGTCGATGTGGCTCAGGACCGATTAGAGAAATTACTGATCTAACCATCAGTAAATCTCATCTGCTTTGGCCAAGGCCTTATCGTTCTGGCCAACCGGACACAGTGCGATATCAACTCTCAATACCGGGTGAGACGAATCCCTGAAAATCGCTCACTGCCTCCATGTGGCTCGAGACTGTACCCAACCAAAATTTATTTGCACGACTCAGTAGAGCAATAGTATGTTATGTAAGCCGATGTCGCGCACCCCGTGGGTTTGTAGGGAGGCGGAATATGCAAAAAACAATTTTTTCAAGCAACGCAACACCGACTAAACTCCAGGATCTTTACTTGAACCTTAACTAACAATCAACTAGAGGTTTAACTACTATATAAGAGTGTTATACCTCCGTGTACTAATCCTTCGGGTCCTCCTCTCCTTGGCTCCTCGAAGATCGGATCGAGCTTGCAAGGTTGGCATCCTCGCGTCAAAGACGATCCACCCGAGAGTATGTACTTCAAGCTCCAACCTCTAAACCGAGGTAACTATGGTACCTAGTTCGCTAAACTAAGTAGCCTAGAAGATGTAGAGAATGGTGATGGATTAATTTGTCTCAAAATACCCTAGATTTCTCAACACATGAGACTTTTAGGGTTGAGGAAGAAGAAGAAGGCTTGAGGAGATGAGAGTGTAGTAATGAGTATTGAAGTGAGAATGGCTAAGTGTTTGTGAATAATGAAGCATACCAATAATTCAAACCAATGAATCAAGCATGCTTCAATAGTCACCAAAGTATGAGTCACCCAAGTAGCCATGCCTCATTAATGATCAAGGAACACCTCACACCTCCACCTCATTAACCATTTAACAAAATGGTTAAATTCACAAATGAGGTGTCTTCTTCTAGAACACTCTTGCACAAGTAAAAGAATACCACTCATCGTATATACATACCTATATCCGTATTACGAAAAATAAGAATACAAAGAGACAAAAATAATCCAAGAATATAATACTAGGATCCGGCTTAAACCAAAGCCCACTAGTATTATCCACCCGAACATCATCCGTGCACAAGTACACGTATGTGATCGAAACCCTGCCGTAAAACCATACGGCCTCTATATCGTTTCGCCCGAAGCAGGGAAACCCTCTGTATGGGACTCTAAAGACTCGACAGTACGTTGGCAGTGGATTTAACCACAAGCACGTCGGTAGTACTAGCTGCACGTAACGGCTACCTAGGTATCTGTCGATAAGAAGGTCGATGAGAAAACTCATCTGAACTCCTACTGAGCCTATCTGTGACAATCTCCGTACAGTCCGGTCTTCGTCTAAGAGTATCGCATATCAGGCCTGGGGGGCGGTAACCGTCAGACCCCTAATAGCGCAATAAGTCATGCCGGAGTAAATCCCAAAACACCCTGAGAAACTAATGGAGTACCTACCAGTAAATCTCGCTTGCCCTGGCCAGGGACTTTGTGTAATGGCTTTCCGAACACAGAGCGATATCAACCCCCAATACCGGGAGAGACAAATCTTATCTAACCACTACTGCCTCCAAGTGCTTCGGGACTGCACCCAACTACTACCTGTTTGCACGAATCCTTTGAGCCATGGTAGGGTTGTAATCTAAGAATAGTGGGAACACACTTGAGACGAAGTAGCGATGTCAAGTCAACGGACTAAGCTGTACTCATGTCACCTGTGAACTGCTACCTGACGATATGTATAATACCAACTAGCAGTTCCCTACGAGTCCTGTCCAGTATAACTCATAACCTAATGGGCACCTATATACAATCTCCAGTACGACGTACTAATGGCTGTGGGACAGACCATCTCCCCTGCTGGGATGAGAAGTGTATACACTAGTCTACTCTGGAGTATCGATGCCCTGTCTCGATAATCCTATGACTAGGGACCTGTATAAGGATGTGCTTATAGACTACCCAGCCCCTACTGGTGTGACTGCCATCACAACTCTTGTAGTCAAGCAAAGATCCTAAGGGCTCTACCAATATATATAAGCGATATGCTAAAAGAAACATATGCGCATATTGAGGTAGAATCAAACCAAGCAGCATACTACCATATTGAGCAAGACTGTTATTATATCCGTGTATATCCCAAGCTTCCAAAATGTAATATACAAACCGGTACTATACAATAATGGCCTCTAGGGCATATATCACTAACAATCTCCCACTTGCACTAAATCCATGTATTAGCATATCGCAGACTTATCATCTCAATTAGCCTCTCGAACTGTGTCTGAAGGGATGGCCTTTGTGAGTGGATTTGCAGTGTTGTTCTCCGTATCTACTCTCCGCACCTCGATCTCCTGGCGATCAACGATCTCCCTGATCAGGTGGTACCGCCTGAAGATATAACTGGACTTCTGATGAGACCTGGGTTCCTTCGCTAAAGCTATGGCGCCGTTGTTGTCACAATACATCGGTATTAGATCAACAATGGACGGAACCATATGAAGTTTTTTTATGAACTTTCTCATCCAGACTGCTTCTTTCGCGGCGTCACATGCAGCGATATACTCCGGTTCCATCATCGAGTCAGCAACGGTGTCCTTCTTGGAGCTCTTCCAACAGACCGCCCCTCCATTGAGGGTAAAGACATAACCCGACATGGAATTGGAATCATCCTTGTCACTCTAGAAGCTGGAGTCGGCAAAGTCCTCGACCTGGAGGTCTTCTCTGCCATACACCGAGAACATCTCCTTAGTCCTTCTCTGGTACTTGAGAATGTTCTTCATTGCTGTCCAGTGCTTCTCCCTTGGGTTTGACTGATACCTGCTTACAACGCTCAGTGCGTAAGCTACATCTGGTTTGGCACACAACATCGCATACATTATAGAGCCTACCGCAGAAGCGTAGGGTATAATAGGCATGTGATTCCTTTCCAAATCAGTCTTGGGAGACATCTCTTTGGAGAGGGTGATTCCGTGACAAGCTGGTAGATTACCGTGCTTAGAATCTTCCATACTAAATATTTTTAGTATGGTGTTGATGTATCTTGACTGTGAAAGTCCCAACATCCGTTTAGATCTATCATGATAGATCTGGATCCCCAGAATGTAGGAGGCATCACCCAGGTCCTTCATGGAGAACCTTTGTGATAAGAATCCTCTGACTGATTATAGCATAGGAATGTCATTTCCTATCAAGAGAATGTCATCCATGTACAAGACGAGGAATACCATAGTTCTCGCTACAATCTTACTATAAATGCATGGTTCATCTGGATTTTTGATAAAGTCGAATTCTTTGACCGTATCATCAAAACAGATGTTCCAACTCAGCGATGCCTGCTTTAATCCATAAATGGATTTAAGCAACTTGCACACTCTTCCGCTGCTCCCACTCTCTTTGAAACCCTCCGGCTGATCCATATAAACACACTCTTCCAAATTTCCATTCAGAAAAGCGGTCTTTACGTCCATATGCCAAATTTCATAAATAGGAAGGCAGCAATGGCAAGAAAGATCTGAATGGATTTGAGCATAGCCACAGGAGAAAATGTTTCATCATAGTCCAAACCAGGTCTTTAACGAAAACCTTTTGCAACAAGTCTAGCCTTATAGGTTTCAACCTGTCCATCTACACCAATCTTCTTTCTGAAGATCCATTTGCAGCCTATGGATTTTACCCCTTCTGGAGCAATGTCCAAAGTCCATACTTTGTTGGTGTACATGGACTCCATTTCGGTCCGCATTGCATCCAACTATTTTACCGAGTCTCTGCTCTGAATGGATTGCTGGAAGCTAGTTGGCTCATCATCGTCGATGATGCAACCCTCTTTATCCCTGTCTATGAGAAAACTATAGTATCTCTCGGGCAGATGAGACTGCCTACTAGTCCTGCGGAGTGGTGCAGGGATGTCCAGTTATTTCGAAACTTCTGGTTCCACCTGTTCCCTGATAAAAAATCAGGAAACACCTCAATGAGGTATCACGTGTGCACACGTGACCAAGGGTCACGTGTTGACACGTGATTGTTTCATGTGATCTCTACTTTATAGAATTAAATTCTAATCAAACAAAAATGTAACAAAACAGCTAAGGAAAAACCCCAATAGGGCATCACGTGCTCACACGTGGCCAAGGGTCACGTGCTGACACGTGATGGTCCTTTAGCTCTGTTAAAAGGCAGAATTAAATTCTGAATAAAAGAGGGTCACGTGCCAACACGTGAAAGGTCCCTCAGCTCTTTAATTGATAGAATTAAATTCTATTTCAATGGTCAAACGTTGGGATCATGTACCAACACGTGATGGGCTTTAAAAGCCTTATGAGTTAATAGAATTAAATTCTAATTAAGGGAAATCAAAGACCCTAACTGGGAAAGTATTTCTTTAAATCTTTCCAAACAAAAAGGATTATGCACTGTAAAGTGGAGTACCGTTGGATTAAAAATCCAATGGTGATTGAAAATCACCAATTTATGGAAAGACTTTATACAAGGAAAGATTTCCCTAAAATTCACCAAGAATAACAAACAGAATATCTTTTGGATTAAAAATCCAATGGTGAATAAAATTCACTGAGATCATGATAGTTACAAAAACAAACAAAATCTTTCAATGAAAGATTCACTAAACAAATTGATTCTTTTCCTTCTTCTATAAATAGGAGCCAAGAAGAGAAGAGAAAAAGGATTGATTTTTGGATCTTGGAATTTTCTGAAGAAAAATAGTAGAGAGAAAAGAAAGGAGAATTTAATTCTCAAGAAAAGAAACCCTGGGTGAGAAAGGGGAAAGGGATCAAAGCTCTATAAAACAAAAAGAGAATTTAATTCTCAATCTAAGAGTTTAACTCTTCTGCAAAAGAACTTAGTTCTTCCTCTGGTTGAAGATCTGCAGAAGCAAATCTCTCCACAGGTTGAGAATTTAATTCTCATCGGGGAGATTCTGCCATGCAGATCCAAAACTTAGAGGGGGAATTGAGTTTAGAGAATTTAATTCTCCCAAATTCACAGGAATTTAATTTCTCCCAAATAAAAATAGGGTTTAACCCTATATGAGAATTTAATTCTCTCAAATTCACAGGAATTTAATTCCTCCCAAATAAAACTAGGGATTAACCCAATATGAGAATTCAAATCTTCCAATTCATAGGAATTTAATTCCTCCAAGACAGAACTAGGGTTTAACCCTATATAAGAATTTAATTCTTCCACATACATAGGAATTTAATTCCTCTAAAAACATAATTAGGTTTAACCCTACAGAGAATTTAACTCTTAAAATAAAGAGACTTGAAAGATCTCCATGCACGTAAAGAACATTGGTTACATGATGACACGTGACCCCAATCCGCAGTGATCAGAAAAGAAAGAATAAATATAGGTCGCGTGCCCCCACGTGACCCCTGAACAAATCCCCCAAAATGAGAAGGAAAAAGCTTGGAGGTAATGCCTCACGTGCTCCCACGTGACTTCCAAAATAAAGAAAACAAAAGCAAAGGCAATGCTGGCTTTGAGTGCTCTCACGAGTTCTCACGTGACCCCTAATAAACATTCTAATAAATCAATGCATGAGTACCCATCACGTGCCCACACGTGATGGCTATGAAAACTAAAAGTGTTTAACACTTATTTGCAGTTCTGAGAACAAAGTAAAGGAGGTCTGGCCCCATCTTTGGGTACCCTCACGTGCCCTCACGTGACCCCTTCCTTTCTAGTGTTTAACATTATTTTTAGCATTTAGCCTCCAGTGTTTAACACTGTTTTAAACACATTACGTGAGGACACATGACCACCAGTGTCCTCTAGTGTTTAACACTATTTTAAAGCCAATCTTAGCCAAATTGGCTAAGTTTTCCAGAGGCAGGCCTCTCCTTCAACTGAATCTCAAAATTGATCATTTCATATGACATGCAGAGTAAAACCCAGAGCTATAATGTTTAATGCTCAGTCAAAGACAAAAATGTTATCAGAGCTCTCATACTCTTGTTCAGCATTGCTAAATGATGAGGGGCTGAACCCAAACAAATGTCTAATGGTCCAACAAAGGGCCAATATTTCAAACTTAATTGGACTTAGCCCAAATTGGCCATAAGTCCTCAATTCAGATTTAACTGAGCCAATGTGCTCATAATCTAATTAATTGATCCTAGTTCCAAAATTGGACTATAGATCTCCTAATCAACTTTGGTTCAAGGGTACATCTCTTCACTCCTTTGATATTTGTCGTTGTAATCCTTCAACGTCTTCAGAGAGATGACGGGTCCCGATAACCACACATTTCACAAACTATGATGTCCTTAACCTTGACTGTGAGGTCTTTAAACTCACGGACTATGATGTCCTTAACCTTGACCGTGAGGTCTTTAAGCTCACGGATTATGATGTCCTTAACCTTGACTGTGAGGTCTTTAAGCTCACGGACTATGATGTCCTTAACCTTGACTGTGAGGTCTTTAAACTCATGGACTATGATGTCCTTAACCTTGGACCGAGATGTCCTTAAACTAACAATGGACCGTAATGTCCTTAAACTAACATTGGACCGCAATGTCTCTAAACTAAACAATAGAGCCCAATTACTCTCTTGTTGGATCTAAACGATCCTGTTAAGTTGATCTTAGTCTAAAAATTAGACTAACGTATCCTTAACATACGTTTAAGTTGATCTTAGTCCCAAATGAGACTAGTGTATCCTTAAACCTAACCCCAAAACCCAAATCTACGAAAATACGGATTTGGACTAATCCACGCCCTACGGGCGACGACATAAATTAGTCTCTGTTTACAATCCACGGGCAACCAAAAACAAAACAAACACCCACGACACGAAGTGACCATCTGGAGAAGGAGAAAGTTGTTACCGTGATGCGGTAGCGTAATTAACTGCAGGGGATTGCGCATGCAGGGAAGAGCGTCCCCACAATCAAAAACCCCTCAATGAGGGGGAATCTGACGAAGTCTGCTACATCGGCCGCATCCGTTTAAACCTTCGATACACGGTGCCATAAATCAACTTGGCATCTTCGGAGAGGTGGATGGATAGAACCAATTAGCATCTGCCCCGAAACTCAGGCAAGACGTTTATCGCGTCTTCCCGCGTTTTCGGCGGGGAACGGATTCTAGCACGCCCGGTAGGACCTTTTCCTCTTTCCACTCCACATTTCGTGTGTCGTGTTCGCGAACGAATCGCGGTTTGCTATGATTGCCCTTGGGATTCGAGGTACTAAGATTTGGTGTCTTGCTCGGTGCAGAAAACGAAAGATCAATGGTGCCTACCTGCATAAAATGCTCCAGCTTAACTGCAACTCCCGTTCCGCCTCATCTGGAGGTGTTACTTACGGGCCTCAGGCGGCCTCCCTTTTCACAATGCCGGTAGAGCAGGTAACGCAGGCTACCACCGGGTTGTTCTTCGGGACCATGCTCCCACTAGTGAGCGTTAACATCCTGTTGCCGCAAGAAGCGCAGAAAAAGTCGGTCTTTGATCGGCTCACTACCACCACGGCCCCTCTCAACGGGTCATCCAATGCCAAGCCGACAGCATCAGTCTTCGATAGGCTGAGCCTGAATTCCAATGGGATCGTCAAGAAGCCCACGATAACTGAAGCGGTCATCCCAAAGCAGGTAGCCATTCCTGCTTTCGAGGTCACTAAAGAAGCTTCTCCCGTCAAAGGATCAGTCTTTACGAGGCTGTCCACTCCGGCTCCCATTCCTGCTCAAAGGTCTGTCATATACAGATTGGATACTGCTGCTCAATGGACGTCGGTCTTCAAGAGGCTGGTACCAGCAGCGCCTCACCAGAACAGGGGGCATGACAAAGCCATCCCCATAACTGAACCAACACCATCTGCATGACATGCTCGCCGTCATCACTGGCGCCGAGTACGGAAGGCTGGGGGCAGCTCTCCGTCTGGATTTACTCCACCAGCTCCAACGGTGGAGATCGATGTTGCTGTTCTAACCGGGAACAGCTTTGAACTGCTCAACAAGGTACGCAGAAACTCTCCTACTGCAGTGCTGAAGAGATCTCCTCCACCCGTGGACAATGCACCGAAGGCGAAGCCGGAGCAGCCCTCTCAGCGGCTGTCCTCCAAAATTCACAAAGTCTGGAAACAGGTCCAGGAATCGGTGATTGATAAAGATTACCCTCGCCGACAGAAAAAAGTGAAAATTCAGCAAGAAGAGAACCATCCTGTCAAGCCACAAAAGGCAACAGCTGTTTGGGTGCCCACTGCAACAGCCCCTTCGACTTCAACTGCTCACAAGAGAAGGAGGCCAGAGAAAGCTCCTGTGACCACAGTGAACTGCAAAGATGCTGAGCCCAAACACCCCAAGTCTGAGGGCATGATAGTACATACTGTTTATATGGCTTCCGGAAAAGAAGAAAGTCGTGCTTCTACGGGACATCGACTGCTTACCCGGTCAATAACGAAGGCTCAGGAACAACAGCAGCAGAAGCTTCAGGAGATGCTGACTGCAATGGCCGCACTTACTGGGCCAAAAGAAAATCCAGAGACCTCGGAACAGCGTCGGGAACAAGAAACCGATACCGAGTTCCTCCGAAGAATGCTCGAGAGGAAAGAAAAAGAGGCGGTGGAGCAGACAGCCAATATAAAACGAATGGCTCTCTTATTCCAAGACATGGCTGGGATGATGTTACAGCCAGAACCTCCAGCTGAAGACCCCCCGATCATCATTGAAGACGACTGAGGGGAGACATCGAACCCTCCTCCGGCTCTTTCAGCAGCCAAAGAGAAAACCATCTCTAAGGCCGCTCTGGATGACTACATTGCTCAGCAAATACGAGCTCACCAGGAGAATGAAGCGGCCGGCCAAATTGTTAAAACTAGGAGACCGTATCCAGGTTGGTATGACCAAATAAAGTACCCACCGGGATATACGATCCCTAAATTTCATGTATTTAAAGGGACGGGAAACCTGCATCAGCACGTCGCTCAATTCAGAGCCCTATGCGGCAATACCGGAGGTGATGATAAACTCCTACTCCGCCAGTTTGTTGGCAGCTTGTCGGAGACAGCGTTCTAGTGGTATTCTGAACTTCCAAACGACTCCGTCAAGACGTTTGCGGAGATGGAACTGCTTTTTACGCAGAGATTCGCGAGCGCTAGAGAGCGTACCCCAATTACCGCATTAATTAACGCCAGGGTGAAACCAGGCGAAACTTGGGTACAATACGCAATACGGTGGCAAAATTTATGGTCAAAATGTGAACAGTGCATCGAGGAAGCGCCGGAAGTGGGCATGTTCGTGGGCACTCTGGACCCTCAGGCTACTATTTCCCAATTTATGATGTTCAAGCCGACCACATTCCAGGCCTTGATCGACAAACTAGCCCAGATGGACCAGATAGGTCATAGACCGTCTCCTCCAAAGCCGGAGCCGCGGAACGAAAAGGGTAAAGGGAAGGCGACATTCGTTGCGAATACTCAACCGCAACCCAATGCCCCAAAACTAACGGATCAACTAGAAGAAAGACGACGATACTATAATGAGAAAACGAAGCGTCCTTATTCGTTCCCTCGGGACAAAACGAAGAGACTGTTCGAACTATCGGTGCGCAACAGGCTCATCAATCTGCCGAATCCAAAACGACCGTTGCAACCCGGCGAGGCTAATAGTCCCAATTATTGCCCCTACCATCAAACGGTAAGCCATCCAATTGAAGATTGCTTCGTCTTTAAGGGATGGATCGAGGAACAATACCAACAAGGCAAGTTTGTGCTGTCCGAGAATTGGAAGGTGAACCCACCACAGCCACACGGTCCCAAGAAGACAGACACACCGGGGACATCATGCTCTTTCATAGAAGAAGCTCCATGGGAGGTCGCTCTTTCAGCCAAAACTAAAAGAATGTTGAACGATCTCCAAACATGCCCGGCAATAAGGTGGAAGAATCCGCTGGAACCCGAGATTATCAAGGGAATGCTGAAACCGCGCCTAACTCCAAAAATTGACGGTGATATTCATAGCGCTCACACCCAGCCATCAAAGCCTTCGAAGAAGAAAAAGAAGAAATACAATAGGCTCGTGAAGCCTGGTGACAGGCGCACTGACCTGCAAAAGCAGATTGACGAGCTGGAAGAATATAACCAGAAGGTGCGGACTCCAATCACACTCCAAGAATTTCTCAGTCATGTACTTAAGGACGGAGATGATGGAGAAGACTCGTCAGATGACTCTGAAGATTACGTAGCAAGTTTCCATATGATCTCTCACTCGTCGATAGACGATAAAGAAGCTCCTTGCACAGAGAAACTGGGGGCAGATCCTAAGCCGGAACTTCTAGGGTCATCAGACGAAATGATTGATGCGTTCCTGAACGAAGCCCTTTCAAAAAGCAAAGCTGCTCGAGAGCGTGAGATGGCCATATTTGAAAAAGCCAAGCGCCGACGACTGAACGAAAGGATTGAAACGCTCCCGCCGGATCAAAGTACATCCGCCGCAAATAAAAGCAGCTTCAAGACTATGAAGAGGTTCGCCAAAGCCATATCGATGGGAATGAAGCTTCCACCCTCCGAAAGAGACGCTCTTAGTGAAGCGGAAACACATCCCAGCTACTGCTTATATCATCGAAAGATTACGCACCCCACCGAAGAGTGCAACGCTTTTAAAAGATGGTGGCAGGGATATGTTGCTCACCGGCAAAATTTCATGCCAATGAAATGCAAAACTCGTCGGGAGCAAAGAAATACGACCGAGGAGCGTAAAAGAACTACCGGCAACTTTCACATGGTCGACGCTGGGGGATCGCAAGTTCTTACCTTCGGGAGCGACTCTGACGAAGAAATGACTCTTGGCCCTCTCTTTAAAGAATCCACCTCGGTAAAAGAGGAAGAACCGAAGACCTGTGAAAATATTCAGCTGCGTAATCGTACGCTGCCCGAAAAGAATCTCGGGCCAGTGAATAGAAAAGATAAGGGAAAAGAAAAAGTCCCTGAAGATATCGCCCTAGATGACCAAGTCGTCAAAGAGCTGACCGCCAAGGACCCGCCAAAGAAAAGTAAGGTGGACTATAACGTTCCGGCACACTTGAGAAAGATACCCTCACAGCTCAGCATTCTCGACGCCCTTCTGCTATCAAAAGAAGCAAGAGATTCTTTGATCGAGGCACTGCAAGAGCCCGAGCAATTCCAAGCTTTCCTCGCCGAAGAAAAGATGAAAGACGAGCGGGAAGAAGTACACACGGCCGACATCACCTTCGGCGATGAAGACCTCCTCCTTGGGACGTGCGAGCATAACCGCCCCCTTTATATCTCCGGATACTGTCATGATATCAAGATAGGCAAAATCCTGGTTGACAATGGGTCTTCCGTCAATCTCCTCAACGTGAGAGTGTTGAAGGAGATCTGCATGAGCGTTCAGCACCCCGCTCGTGATAAAATCACCATCTCCGGGTTTGACTCTCACTCATCACGAACGCTTGGGTCTGTAATATTGACACTACGCTTTGGGCTGCTTGTCACGGACATTAAGTTTCATGTCATCGACGCTAAGACCTACTATAACGGTTTGCTCGGCCGGCCTTGGTTACACGAGTATAACATCATCCCTTCTACACAATATCAGTGTATGAAGTATTTCAAGGACGGTCTCGAGTATACCGTAACAGGGGAGTTGAACCCATTCTCCGTAAACGAAGTCTGAAAGTACGAAGATGCAAAATACTTCTTACCAGATTTCGAGGATACGGAAAGATGTCACAAACCGAAGAACAAAGCCATCACTACTATTCCAGTCTTCGGGAGTGATACTTAGGAGGAGGAAGAAATAGTTTATTCAGGGCCGCCCCAATACAACAAGCCGGGACCGCCTATCCCTATGTTGATCTTCGGCAGCGACTCGGAAGATGAGGTCAATGCTGTATTCTCTGCTCGGCCGTCGATACAAATCTCCGCCGACAAAGATCAAAGTTTGCAAGTTGCTATGATTCCACAAGAGCATTACAAAGAGCTCGATGCACTTGAAACTTGTAGTGTGCAAGAACTGCAGACATTCTACGTCCCTCCCAGGAGAAAAGGTGAAAAGGCGATCCTATTCTACCGATTCGAGGAAACCAAAGTGGAAAAAGAAATTTGGCATGGCGGGGATTCTACACTTGACAGGCTCCAGCCCATCCGTCTGCCTAGATATTACACAGAAAGCTTGAAGAGGCTATTGAAGCGCCAAGGTGTACCCTTCAAACAGACCGCTCGACAAGCTCGGTTCTACAACAGGATTTGGGATGTCCCCGGAACTCAGCGAAAGTTGCCCAATGGGAGAATGGAAACGATCGGGCTTGGATATGTTCAATCCAAAAACGAGAGCGAATCCATGGCAGCTACGTCATACATGACTTCGATGAAGAAGGAGACATTTTGCTAAAAGATGCTGATCCTGAACCAAAGCAAGGTCCTGTCATCAAAACGCCAAGTCCGTCATCTGAAGAACGAATGGAAAAATTGATCAGGGAAGCGGGTCAAAAGGTCCGGGATGACCATAACAGCGAGATGGCCATTTATGAGAAAGCCAGGACGCAGCGCCTCCTTCAACAGGCCACGGAGAAAGACAATGCTCCTTTTCGCCAGCCCGTCGTACAAAAGACCCAGCGCAGAGCCAAAAATAAACCAAAGAATGGAAAAAAAAAGTTCGACAACAGCCAACAGGGTCCGAGAAGCCACGCGAACAAGAGTCGAGCAGCCGGGATCTGTCCTTTATAAAGAAGATGGGCCGGGAATATTCTTTTCCCCAAGATAAGACAAGGAAGATATTCGATCTCGTCATAAAGCATCAGATGATGACACTACCGGAGTCCAAGCATCCTAAGCAAGCGAACGAGGTCTCTCACCCAGACTATTGCTTCTATCACCAAGCATTAGGGCATCGTCTCGAAGACTTCTTCACCTTCAAAACTGGGTCAAAGACCAATATCAACAAGGCAGGTTCGCTCTATCCAACAGTTGGAGGGTAAGCCCGCCACAGAAGCATGAACCGAAAGTGACGCGTATAGCAAGAGTGGAACCAGATCAACATCGATCTTGGAAACGATCTCGTACCTGCCACGTGATAACACTGACAGAAGAAGAGCCTAAGAATATGGATGACCTCCCCTGGTGCTTCGAAAACAATGATGACAAGGTAATCTCAGAGTTTCCACCGGCGCCAAAAGAGCTGGAAGATGGGATACATACTACTGCAGACAACCTCAAAAAGATTGATTTGGGGACGGCAAGTCACCCGCGGCCGACATTCGTCAGTGAGCTATTATCTGAAGAAAGGGTGGCTACGCTTAAGGACGTGCTCATGCAGCATAAAGACTGCTTCGCATGGAACTATTCCGAGATGCCAGGACTAGATCCAGAGATTGCTGTCCACAAATTGGCAATATCCCCGGACGTCAAGCCAATCAAACAAACACCGAGGAGAATGCGGCTCGAGCTTGAGATAAGCATCAACGCCGAGGTCAAGAAGCTAATCGACTCTGGCTTCATCCAAGAGGTTTAGTATCCTGACTGGATCTCCAACATCGTCCCGGTGATGAAGAAAAATGGGATAGTGCGCATATGTGTGGAATTTCAGGATCTCAACAGAGCTTGTCCAAAAGACGACTTTCCAGTACCAGTCACCGAACTGGTGATAGATAACACATCCACTAACGAAGTCTTCTCCTTCATGGACGACTCATCAAGATACAATCAGATAAAGATGCATCCTGAGGACCAGAAGCATACCCCTTTGGGTATATTTTTCTATAAGGTGATGCCTTTCGGTCTAAAGAACGCCGGTGCCACCTATCAAAGGGCAATGACGAAGATTTTCGATGACCTCATACATGAAATAGTCGAATGTTATATCAACGACCTCGTAGTTAAAAGCAAATCATACGAGGAACATCCGGAGCATCTGAAGATCGTATTTCAACACCTCCGGCAATACAACTTGAAGATGAACCCTCTCAAATGTGCGTTCGGAGTTTCCTCAGGCAAATTCCTAGGATTCATCGTCCGACACCGAGGCATCGAGATAGATCCGTCAAAGATCAAGGCGATTATGGAAATGCCTCCACTAAGAACTCTCAAACAGCTGCAGTCTCTCCAAAGAAAGCTCGCGTATATCCGGCGATTTATAGGTAATCTCTCCGGCAAGTGTCGTCCTTACAGTCACCTAATGAAGAAGGGAACTTCGTTCGTCTGGGATCAAAAATGCCAAAGAGCACTGGACGAAATCAAGCAATACCTGCAGAATCCGCCAGTACTGGCCGCTCCCATTAAAGGGAAACCTCTCGTCCTATATACAACAGCCCTCGAAGGTTCGCTAGGCGCATTATGGGCGCAAGAGAACGACCAAGGGAATGAGAAGGCCCTTTATTATCTGAGTCGAGTTCTCCTGGGGGCAGAAAACAATTACTCTCCTATTGAAAAACACTGCCTGGGGTTGATCTTCGCAATAACGAAGCTCAGGAACTACGCGTTGGCACATGAGGTTCATCTCATATCAAAGGTAGATCCTCTCAAATATTTGATGTTGAAGGCCATACTAACAGGGAGGCTTGCTAAATGGGCCCTTATCTTAAAGGAGTTCTCGATAACTTATCGTCCCCTCAAGGCAGTGAAAGGCCAGGCCATCGTTGACTTCCTCGCTGAGCATCCGATACCCACCGACTCTCCCTTGAACTGCGAACTGCCGGATGAACACGCGTTCGACACAATCGACGGGGAGAGAAGAGAGAATGATACCCAATGGGAACTTTACTTCGATGGAGCATCTTCCATGAAAAAGCGCAAACAAAGCACCCCCATAATCAAATCAGAGGTAGGCTTCATCTTCGTGACTCCACAAGGAGGGATAATGTGCTTTGCCTTTTTCTTAACAGAGCCGAGGACAAACAATGAAGCCGAGTATGAAGCTTTGATAGCAGGTCTCGAGATCGCCATCGACATGGGAATTGAAAACCTCCTCATATACGGAGACTCCCAACTGGTCGTTAGTCAAGTAAATGGTGACTACCAAACATGCAAACCAGAGTTGGTGAAGTACGGCGAGAGAGTACAGCGACTGCTAATTCAAATTCCTTCCTACACCTTGGAAAGTATACCACGTGTGGAAAATAGCAAGGAAGATGCATTAGCCAATCTCGCTAAAGAACTGGCTGATGAGAACCTCGATGACGTGAGGATCATTGTGCAAAGCCGTCGGGTTCTTGCACCGGCAGAAATATCTCCGGAGTCGTCCGAAGAAAAGGGAACGACCGAGCAAACGGCCCTGCAAATAAAAGACCAGGAAAAGGCTATGGATTGGAGGGAAGTCTTTATAGATTACTTCAAATCCCGTCGAACACCTGAAGATGCGTCCTCAAAACATCAGCTCATGAAGCGAGCTCTATCTTTTGCCTTCGTCAATAATACCCTGTATAAGAGAGCATTTGATTCTCTATGGCTAAGATGCCTGGGACCTGAAGAAGCAAAAAGAGTCGTCCAAGAAACTCACGACGGACTCTGCGGTTCTCACCAAGCCGGGCCAAAGATGAAGCTGAAGATTAAAAGGATGGGCTACTATTGGCCCATGATGATTCAGGACTGCCTCGAGTATGCGAAGCAATGGCACTCGTGCAAGATTCACAGGGACTTTATCCATCATCATCCAAATCCACTACATCCAATAGTGGCTAGCTGGCCGTTCGAAATGTAGGGAACTGACATAATCGGCCCCATCGAACCAGCATCGTCCAGAGGACATCGACTCATTTTGGCAACAACTGATTACTTCTCCAAATGGGCAGAAGCAGTACCGCTGAGGGAAGTGAAGACGGAGAATATCCTCCATTTCTTCAAGACACGCGTTATTTATCGGTTTGGAACTCCGAGACGGATCATCTCCGATAACGGGCCAGCCTACAGAAGCCACAAGATCAGCCGCTTCGCACAATAGCACAACATAGACTGGAGATACTCCTCAGTCTATAACCCCCGAGCTAACGGTCTAGCTGAGACTTTCAACAAGACCTTGACGAAGATCGTGAAAAAGACGGTGTCTCGAAATAAGAAGGACTGGCACGAGAGACTGCATGAAGCTCTCTGGGCGTATCGAACTACGTTCAAAACAGCCACAAACACAACGCCGTATGCATTGGTATTCGACACAGAAGTGGTACTCCCCCTCGAGATAGAGTTACCCTATCTACGAGTGGCCGTTCACTACGAGCTAATAGACGAAGAAAATGCTCACCTTCGGCTTGAGGAGCCCGATGCCTTTGATGAAACCCGGCTCGTAGCGCAACAAAATCTGGAGGCTTATAAACAAAGATGACGCACTCATATGAGAAATTGACTAGGCCGAGAACATTCCGCCAAGGCGAACTCGTGCTAGTGGTCAAAAGACCTATGATACCTAATCGTTCTAAACGAGGGAAAATCGAGCCGAACTACGAAGGCCCGTATGTCATAGACAAAGTTTACCACGGTGGAGCCTACCTACTCATGGACATGCACGGTGAAAGACCTTTCAGGCCAATAAATGGTCGCTTCCTGAAGAAATACTACGCCTGACGAGTCACGGCCTAGGTCAACGATAGATGACGACGCCTATGTCCACTCGCTATTTTCCTAAGGCCAAACTCTATAAGTAGTAACCAGTTTTCGGACCGAAACGTCCTTAAACTAACAATGGACCGAAACGTCCTTAAACTAACCACGGACCGAGACGTCCTTAAACTAACGACGGACCAAAACGTCCTTAAACTAACAATGGACCACTATGTCCTAAAAACTAGCTGTTGACCGAGACGTCGATAAACTACTGTGGATTGCAGCATCCCAAGGCTGATACGAAAAAAGTAGAATAAAAAAAAAGAAAAAGAAAACGGTATGTCCATAAGCAAAATGGGCACGGATGAAAACCCGAAAGGGCTCCGTGAGTAAAAACAGCAGGGCTACCGGCGAGTTTTTGTGAAAACCCGAAAGGGCGCAACCTCGTTAAAAAGACACTTGCAAGGTCCTCTCGACCCTGTAAAGAGAAACCACTTGCGTGAGATCCTTACGACTCACAAGGGAGCAACACACTTAGGAATCCTCACGATTCCTAAGGAGAAAACACACTTACGAGATCCTCACGAATCGCAAGGAGAACCCTCTTATGAGACCCTCACGACTCATAAGATTCAAAAGTTTTAAGCTACAGGGATCTGAACCTATTCTTAAGCGGCCACCACAACCTCCAATACTGCCCTACAAGCGGCTCAATGCTGACCCTTGTATACAATCCACGGGCGCGAATAAATATTTCCATAACAAAGTCTCATCCGTGACTAGGGGTATGTTTGCACGATGAACCCCCTTATAAGCCCTCTCGACTTATAAGGAGAAAGAACTCTTGTAAGATCCTTACGACTTATAAGAGATCATGCACTTAGGTATCCTCACGATTCCTAAGGAGAAAACGCACCTATGACCACCATGCTTTCAGTAATAGTTTGTGGTTCTGGAATTTCTTCCTGTTCTATTGCGCTCCCACTTATCTTTTTTTTTCTTTCTAAAAATTGATTTTCCAAAAAGTGGGCATGACGAGAAACAAAAACCTTTTGTTCCTCTGCGTAATAGAAAAGATACCCCCTGGAGTTCTTTGGGTATCCCACAAACTTACACAGTACTGAGCGTGCGTCGAACTTGTCTGCATGCTGCTTTTTTACAAAAGCTGGACATCCTCATATCTTCAAATACTTAAGATAGGGTTTCTTCGCACTCCACATCTGATATGGTGTGGTAGGCACAGTCTTGGTAGTAACCTTGTTCAAAAGATATGCAGCTGATTCTAGTGCATAACCCCAGAAGGATCGTGGTAATTCAGCGTTACTCATCATGGAATGCACCATATCCAATAAGGTTCGGTTCCGTCTTTCCGATACACCGTTGTGTTGAGGTGTGTATGGAAGAGTAAGCTGAGAGAGAATCCCATTCTCTTTTAAGTAACCAGGAACTCGGCACTTAAGTATTCACCATATCGATTAGATCTAAGTGTTTTGATACTTTTGCCGGTTTGTTTTTCCACTTCATTCTTATATTCCCGGAATTTCTCAAAGGTTTCGAATTTATGTTTCATCAAGAATACATGTCTATACCTTGAGAAATCATCTGTAAAAGTAATGAAATAGGAATAACCACTTCTTGCATGTGTAGACATTGGACCACACACGTCGCTGTGTATGAATCCCAAAAGCTCGCTCGCTCTTACTCCGTGTCCAGTGAAGGAGTCTTTGTCATCTTTCCTTTGAGACATGATTGACAAGTTGCATAAGACTGATATTCAAACGGATCCAAATATCTCTCTTTATGTAACTTTGTCAACTATGTTTCATTGATATGACCTGGTCTACAATACCATAAGAAAGCCTGATTTAATTCTGGAGACTTTCTTTTAAGTGTGTTCTGGATGTTGAAAACTTGAGCTTGATTTTATACGTATATATATACCGTTATCTAGTGTACATGACCCAATCAATGCTTGATTAAGGTGGATGTGGACCACATCGCTTATAAATGTAAAATCATAACTTTCTTTAGAAAGTAAAGATACAGAAATGATATTACAAGCCAGACTAGGTACACACAAACAGTTACGCAAATTCAAAATCTGCCCATTTGTCAATCCTAGGTGGTATCCCCTTACGGATACAGCGTCCACGCTCATTCCGTTAGCAACCCTGAGAGTCATATCACTTGTCTTTATTACTCTACGGTTTCTCAGAGCCCGTAATGAATTACAGATATGAGATCCTGATCCGGTATCTAGTACCCAGGAAGTAGAGTTAATTGACAGACAGTTTTCAATCATAAACACACCTGAAGCCGAAAACACAACGTGCTTCGAATCCTGGTTTCTGGCTTTCTAATCCCTGCAGTCCTTCTGCTAATGCCCTTTCCCGTGACAATATAAGTATTCTTCCTTCCCTACTGTCAGCCCCTAAATTTTTCCTTGCCATTTCCCTCTACCTTATGGACCCCTCCTCTCGGCTTTGTGGAGCCCTTCTTCTTCTCTCCCTTGGCTTTCTCCTTGGATCTAGAAGAGGAATATTCTCCAATGATCAGAGCGGGTGTCTCCCTGGATTCCTGCAGGGTGCCCTCTAAGCTCCTCAACATGTTGAGGATTTCTGGAAGTAAAACTTCCTTCTCAAGATAAACTGGGCATAAGCAGAGGGGAGGGACTGTAGAATCAAGTCAGTATATAACTCGTTCTCCAACGTGGTCCTAAGATCTGCGAGCTCTTTAATATAGCTAATCATCATAAGGACGCGGTCCCCTACAGATGACCCGACAGCCAACCTCGCCTGAAATAATTGCTTCGAGGTCTCATATCTTGCGATACGAGATTGCTCTCCATATAAATCTTTGGTATAGAGGAAGATGAAAGCTAAGTCCATCTTCTCGTGCTGCCTCTAGTGTTCATAATCCATTAGGCTAACACGAGGCACTTGGCTCTCGCACTGTTTTTTTTCCGATGTCTTACGGATATCAACATCCGCGATGGTGGAATCTAGACCTGGGACGGCGGGGGCTTTAGTAGTAAGGAGGTAGTCCAGCTTGTCATAGGTAATGGTCATCTGGACATTCCTTAGCCAATTATAGTTTGGCCCAGTCAATTTATTTTTATCTAGCAGTAACTTAAGTCCAGTCATTTTCGTCGCTGCAGTCAAGAGAGAGAGAGAGAGGAGAAACACTCAGCATGATGCTCTTGCAAGTTTAGATTGGTTATTAGTTTATCTAAATAGAATAGCTTCCACTGTTTCTCAAATCCTTCCTCAAACCATAAAAGAAGAGTTAGTCAGGATTAATCTCACTCTTACAATACTTGCTTAACCTTTCGGTCAGGCTGGTGTTGGTACTTCGAGAGAGGTTTTCCAATGCTTTCACGAAGTTCCTTAATTACATAACCTCTTTTCCCTTGAAACGTAGCCCTGCTAACACCGTTCTAGACACCTACTTGGTTTATAGTATTGATTGTTTAGTGAAAAAATCTCCCGAGGAGTAGCGGATATTCACAGTAGGATCGGGATCCAAATCATCGTGTGACAATCTTGAAGGAATCCTACCAAAATCATCACTCCAAATGGTATGCAACACTAGCAAGTTTCAATTTTCTTAGAAACTCCCGATGTGGATTTTAGCCCTAAGCTCTTATGACCTTGACGAAGGCCAACATATCATAAGTCGCAAGTCAAATTCTACCTGTCATTGTCCGGGTTAATTTGAACCCACCCGTACATACCCTTGACAAAGGCCAAAATAGTAGTACGACTGTCCTAAACCAACACATCTATCTATACTACAGATGAATACCCAGCAGCTACCAATCACTATGCCTTGGCAAAGGTCAAAATACATAGCTTGAATACTACTGAATACCCATCTGAAATGACGGAGGGCTACGAATGGTTTTGGCGAAACCGTGAACATAATGAACTTGATATAGTCGAAAGAACCATGATAGCTTTTAAAAGAGTGGTTTAGGCTCCGCATTTAAAAGTTTCTTTTTTGAAGAAAACCGAGTGGTTTTGAAACTATTCCAACGATTCAATTTTGGTTTGTTTTCTTTGCATCAATCAATTAATGTTGTCCCATAATTTAATCCTATCATTGCAGAAAGAAACAAAAATACAACGTACGCTTATGCCATCCGCATTCGCCACGGGGCCCCGTCATGTACCGTTAGGTTACTTAACTAACGACAGAGTGGGGACTGGACTAGCGCGGGTGCAAAACATAAGCAATGCCTACTATATATCATATATATATCCATTCGTCTTACACAATAATAGGCATTCTAGATCACAGATGAACATATTGGATATACTAGGAATTCCGCGTTTCGTTTAAGCCCAGAACGAAAAACGAATTCCACGGTCGTGATGAATAGCCAAACCCCACCCTAGACCTCTACTGGTGTGGAAAACTACTCACCAAATTCCTGAAGTGAAGCAACCTCTCTCGGTAAAATGAGTAGGCCACTCAGCACTTCAAGAACCCGGTAGTTTATGCACCTCGCCTTGGGTCTATCCTAGGAGAAAAAACAATAAATGAAATAACACAACGGTGGATACAACCTCAAACCGGATGTGCTCTGCAAAATAATATTACATCACTTTATAAATTTACATGAATGAAAGAAAAACGCACTTCTCACATCCCCGGCTATTCATCCACGACGATCCAATATTCCATATACACAAACCACAATCAGATCACAGATATGTGCAACCCCCACTAATCAACGTATAGCAATTAGCAGACGTTTAGCATCATATATACAAACACAGAAAACCCGATTAGCCAAGTAACTTAGAATTTAGATCGAAAAGCCAAATCCGTGTCTACCCCATGCACAATCTAGTACACAAACAATACTGGGTAGAAACCAAATATTCCAAAAATCACAATTCCAAAAATAAGACCCACAGAAGAAAATCGGTGCAACTCGGCCGCGGAACCATGGCGAAACGTACTGTTTGACCACGCTTCCGAGGTGGTCTTGGCGAGTTACCACCTCGTTTTTCTTCTTTGTTCTTAAAATACCATGTTTGTATTTTTAAGGCTACATAAATTATTTTTTGATCAGATTTTAAAAACGACAACAAGATTAGTTTTGAAGTTGTGATTTCGGGTTTTTCCGACGATCGAAGTTCTAACTACTTGCTAACTAGCTAGTTAAGATTTAGTAGGCTCTGATACCACTTTAAGTCGATGTCACGCACCCCACGAGTTCGCGGGAAGGCGGAATATGCAAAAAACAATTTTTTCAAGTATCGCAATACCGACTAAAGTCCAGGATCTTTACTTGAACCTTAACTAACAAACTACTAAAGATTTAACTACTATGTAAGAGTGTTATACCTCTGTGTACTAGTCCTTCGGGCCTTCTTGTCCTCCTCTCCTTGGCTCCTTAAAGATCGGATCGAGCTTATAAGGTCGGCCTCCTCGCGTCAAAGACGATCCACCCGAGAGTATGTACTTCAAGCTCCAACCTCTAAACCGATGTAACTAAGGTACTTAGTTCGCTAAACTAAGTAGCCTAGAAAATGTAGAGAATAATGATGGATTAATTTGTCTCAAAATACCCTAGGTTTCTCAACACATGAGACTTTTAGGGTTGAGGAAGAAGAAGAAAGTTTGAGGAGATGAGAGTGTGGTAATGAGCATTGAAGTGAGAATGGCTAAGTGTTTGTGAATAATGAAGCATACCAATAATTCAAACTAATGAATCAAGCATGCTTAAATAGTCACCAAAGTATGAGTCACCCAAGTACCCATGCCTCATTAATGATCAAGTAACACCTCACACCTCCACCTCATTAACCATTTAACAAAATGGTTAAATTCACAAATGAGGTGTCTTCTTCTAGAAGCCCTCTTGCATAATTACAAGACTACCCCTTACCGTATATACATACCTATATCCGTATTCTGAAAAATACGAATACAAAGAGACGAAAATCCAAGAATATAATACTAGGATCCGGCTTTAAACCAAAACCCACTAGTATTATCCAACCGAACATCATCCGTGCACAAGTACACGTATGTGATCGAAACCCTGCCGTAAAACCATACGGCATCTACATCGTTTCGCCCGAAGCAGGGAAACCCTCTGTGTGGGACTCTAAAGACTCGACCATACTGTAAATCCCCAGTTCCCATATATATTTTCCGTATATTTTTCCAGATTTTTCCTATTTTTTCCTTTTTTCCTTCCATTTTTTAATATATTTTTAATTATAAATCCCAACTCTAAATCCAACCTAACTCTACCCGAACCGGACCCGAACTCACCCGACCCGACCCGACTCGCCCGCTTCTTCTCCGTCTCCCTCGCTTCCTTTCTTTTCCCGCTCGTTTCTATACCCCCAACGTCCCCCCGCTTCTCGCGCCTACGCCTGCGAGACCCGCGCCCACGCCGTGACGACCGCGCCCCCCATGCCAACGAACTACCGAGATCACCTCCCCCAAATCCTCACTGGCTCTTCTCCCTCTCCCCATCACATCCTCACCATGAGACTCGCTCCCCAACGGCTACGACAAACAGATCTCATCACCTATGAACTCCCCTCGTCTCTAGCAACTCAATCTCGCCTCTCTCTACTTCAATCTCTCATGAACTCTCTCGTTCTCCCTCTCTCACTCATCATCTTCAACAACCACACCAAACTCCTCGAGCTCACCACCACCACGAACCCACTTTCTCCTCGTCATCGTCTCCGGCGACCAACCGAACCCCCCGCTGTCACCCCCTCTACGTTCAACCGTCGCCTGAACCTCCTCTCTCGTCGCCACAATGCCCCGAGCTCCAATCCCGAGCCCAAGCCCAATGCACCCACCTTATCCTCATCAACCCACCGATGCCACGAACCTACTGCCGCCTCACAGCCTCGATCGACCCACTGAGCCCTGCATCCACCGCCGCAGCCACCACCAGCTCCACCTTCACGGTCGACGACATCCCCATCACCTCCTCTCATCCACGACGTCGAGCCCTCATCCCCAGCATGCCAACTCCAAGCTCCTAGCCCCAGAGCAGCTCGATCTCACCGCCAGCAGACCCTCTGCACTCGACGTTGCCAATTGAGATAATTTCTGCACCTTTAGATTAGCATTTCAATTCCTTATGTATTCATATATGTTTAGTATCAATATCGAGTGGTTTTGTGAACTTAGAAAATCCCTAGATGAGGTTAGGGTTTTGAATTTGTTCCGAAGGTGAAATTGAGTGTAGTAGTGACCCTAAAACCCCTGTGGTGATTGATTGGAGACCTAAACCAGATATTAGAACCCCGGAACACGAATTTAGAAAACCCGATATCGAAAAACTGTGAAATTTTAATGGTATTTGGAAATCTGCTAACACTCGGGGACCTGAAATATTATTTAGCAAGGACAGTGATGCATGCAGGCAACCTAGGACCTCCTACTGAAACCCTAGCCTCTACCTCCCTAACCTGGCCACAGATTTAACCCAGATGGCCGCAAATTGCGGCCTGGGTCCCACCATTTTTGTTCGTGCTTAGTCTGTGGCTCCAGTATTTGTAAATTAGATCCTTGGCATATGCAAAATTGACTAATTTGACCTAGGGTAAAATCTGGGACCATTTTCAAGAGTTGCTGTTTTGATTCAGGGTTTTGTTTTGCGTATTTTGAATTCTGGATTTTTGTATCTGTGTTTTACCTCGATCACTTGACGTTTGTACGACGATATCGAGGGTTGGTGGTGGTTTCGAAAGCGTGGTCCATAGGTTCTAACCTATAGGCCTTTAGCGTGTCGTTTTGGTTTTCCGATGTGATTTAAATGCGCATTTGCGATTATGTATATGTGTAGGTACCCCACGTGATGTCGAGACATTGAAGATGAAGATGGCGACATTGGCATCGACACACAAGAAGCAAGGTGAGTAGATTTATATCTACGGGGACAAGTCGGGTGGATGGCGTATAGCACCCCCGAAAAGTTGTGAGAATAGAATGGGATATGATATATATTTTTATATGTTAGGATGTGATATGAGCCTTACCAAGAAAGCTTTAGGAGATTAGGGGTTAGTGTTAGCGAGTATGGATGAAAGGACTCTAGTCGATTTCTTAGTCCCGAAACCCTAGGGTAAAGATTTGCACACATACACATACTCGCATACTTTGACTTCCTTGTGCGTATTGGGGACATGTTAATATTTGTATTCATATGCTTGGATGATGAGAATGTTATATGATACTTGGGAATGAGTCGATCTGATCGGGCATGATGCCGTGAGATATTGAATGCGTGACCGAGATATGTCATGATGTTATAGCGGGTCGTTGGACGATGATACTATGTTGATGATATATTTATGATAGTTGACGAGTTATATATCGAGATATGTTAAGATATTTATAATGGATCGCTTGGGCGATGTATACCCCTATATGTTGATAAGTATTGATGACACCGGATTGTATGAGACTTTAGATCAGTAGCCAGATCATGATATTGTTGATGATATTAGTAATGTACTAGACTTAGATCAGTACCCCCTGCTCATGATATGTGATGATGTGGATATCAGATGAATAAGAAGACAAATATGATATTTGACCCGTACCCAGATTTGGGATGCCGTACGATAGATTTACCGTACGAGAGATAGTTATGAGGATAGATCCGCACTCTTGACTCGAGGATGTCATATTATTTATTGTATCGTACGTGATACTGTTGAGGAGAGATCACCGACTACTAGGTATATATGTATAGATCGACTCAGACTTAGGTGGATTCACTTACCCTTTTGACTGGGCTCAAGTCATACTCATTTTCAAAAGTGGGGAGTCGTGAGTATTTTTGTATACCAAACTGTATGACTCGTATATTGGGTAGGCATATTTTCAGTGTTGCTGTTACTACATCACTTTCTGTATATTCATGATGTTTCATCGCACTGCATGCTTGTACATATGCCATTATTGAGATCATGCTGTTAGGACACCAGCACCATTACTGATGATGCGTATGTTCCACATACACTTACTTGTCGGCTCACACACATCATCATCGGTAATTGCCATGTCACGTACACTTTAGAGAATATTACTCATTGACATAGCTTGTTAACTGATAGTTCGACATGATATTAACCTACTCGTCCTTATATACTAGATTAGACGTTACAGTTATTACTTGCTACCGCATGCATATTATTATTCACTGTTTACTTGCTATTAATGATTGGATTTCGGATTTTCATGAGATTTTCGGGATTTGGAAACCGCATGTGAAATTTTTATAAACCGATGTGTTATTTTAAAAAGAAAAATCCAGTTTTCCTTGATATGTTGAGTATTGTCCACCATGATGTTTTCTCGGTTCTGAGATGTTTTCGAGACCCGATTCGAGGAGTTGGATGAACCGTCTCGGGTACATGGTGGACCCGGTAAAGTACCCCAGGGCAAGAAGCTCGATGTGTAGACGATGAGCCTAGCAGGGGCAGACTGCCTACCGGTGATAGCATTTGGACTTGGCAGTTATCCGGAGGATACTGACCGGAGTCACGAGATGGATATAGGCCGACCCATACTGCCGGAGCCCGCGGGCCGATCCCGCAGATGATACGGAGCCTGAGATATATGAGGATTTACATGCCGATACTGGGCATAGGTTTCATGATTTTTCGAGTGTCGATGTTGGACACTCAGGTTCCATGATTTTATATGTCGCGAGGGACACACGTTGATTTATATCCTCATACTTTCATGCATATGCTTCTATGACTTTCTACATGCATGATGTTATTATGTCATTGGTTGACACATGGACGAGATCCACATGCATACAGGCATTGACTACATAGTTGGATGATATCCACACACTTTTAGACCTCAGGATACAGTTGACACTGATTTCATGATGATTACATTGATCATACCTCATGTTTATGATATGTTGCTATCTGAGGCACTGGCACGAGCATGTAGTATTACACTTATATATAGATGGGCCAGGATATGATTTTTTTTTAGGATATTACTTGATATGACCTAGGATAGCGTTATGCATGTGATTTCTACTCGTAGATGTTTTCTACTCATGAGTTGGCAACTCACCCCTGTTGTACCACAGTTTCTTGCAGGTTTTGCCGCACAGGTTTCGTTGCGGTTTTGCTGGCACGCTGTCCTTTCCGGGTGATTGCTTTGGTAGGTGAGTTCTTTTGCATCTAGACCACCATTGTATATTTGTTATTTTAGTTGTATCTAGTAAAACTCCATCAACCAGACTTGTATTATTTGATAGACATAGAAGACCAGTGTATATTCTTTCGACCTTAGAGTCGCGCGTTGTATTATTATGGATTTCATGTTTTCTTGTGTTTTCTTTTGAGTTTTGATCCTCGCCCTTCGGCGTTGTATATTATATTGCTTGTGTGGTTTTGTCCGCCGGTTGGCGAAGAGCTAGCTCCCGCTTGAGGATGCCTTTTTCATTTCGTATACTATTCTTGTTGTACCCTGTTTGGGGCCAATTTTTACAAAGGAAACTCTGCCGAAATTTTTAGAAAAGACTTGATATTTTAAAAATGCATATTTCAGTTTATATTGTTAAACTTCTTGCTTTTAAATTGGTTTTCCTTCACCCTACTGCTTTACTTAGTTTGGATTTCTGGGTTTTGGCTTACTTAGATTACGTACGCCTCGAGACATTTCGTAATTTAAGTGCCGGTCATGTTCCGTACTTTTTCGGGTCGTGACAAAATTGGTATCAGAGAGTTAGGTTTTACCTTCGGAGTGTAGGATGACCCTTGGTTGATTGAGTAGGTAGCTTGACTAGAGTGACGTACCGTACGTATGTTCCGCGGCATATTTACGATACGTTACTCCGCTTAAGAAGCCTTAGGATGTATATTTCCTTGCACGGTATTATATTCCTTCCTATGATCTAGCATCATCGGTACTAGTTATGCTTTTGTTACCACGGTTGTACGGGCACAGAGAGCTACGGCTAAAGTTGCGGTCAGCACGAGCTCGTCACGAACTAGGACTGACCAGCGTGTGATTCCACGGACATACGATTTGCGTAGATGCACCGTGTTATTGTGTTTTCGCGCCATGAGCGTTTGATGGGTCACTTTTACGAGAATTCTCGGACATGCAGATCAGTACCAGAGGATTGAGCCACTGATAGAGGCCAGCCAGAATGTGATGACCATTGATGTATCGCTTATTCATGATGATTGAGGCACTGTTCAGCGTGCAGATGAATGAGCCAGTTGTTGCTGCGAACGACGAGATAATGCCCCAGATGTTGGAGCTATTGCAGTATGAGTTGTACTTAGAGATATGATAGAAGGTCGCTAGTCACCGAGGATGAATGACTAGGACATGTGGTTCGTTCGCTTACCCCCGATGCGAGGTCATCAGATAGATTGATTCCAACTAGAGACGACTTCACGCAGGTACGTTGAGAGTCGATAGAGGCGATCGAATGTCAGAAATTCATATTCCAAGTTTAAAGTATTCGAAAGGACATGCAAGCAATTCTATGGACTCTCTAGAAGAATGAAACCCTAACTCGACATAATGACTGTGTGAAAGCCTTTGAACCTTAGGGTTTGCGGCAGTTCCGCGGTACCATTAGTGAGACTTGGGTTTGCCCTTCTACGGCTCGTCCACCGATGCTGTGGTATGTACTCGATACTATTAAACTGTACCCAAGATGTTGAGCACTTGGGGGATTATGAGGTTTTGACGAATCGATCGAATGGTTCGACTTCATTCGGATGCTATATGGGGAGATGCATTGCTTGGGAGACTCCAGATACGAGTATAGCCGTTGGAGCGCAGTTCATGCAGCCACGATGAGACGAGTCCGAAGCAGTCGACAGTAGAGAAAGGTGGAGTAAGAGGTTCGTACGAGATCTTGATGAGATGACGTTCCACTCCGCTGACATCAGAGATGTGATATGCATGTAGAGACGTTGTATATGGATATATCTTCCAGAAGGAGTCGCGATGAGTATACAGCCGTTCCGGAACAAGAAACAGATTTAGTGAAGGGTGATAATTTCCGGACAGTTCGGCAGAGACGAGATTTGGGAGAGACCTCGATAGGACCTTTCTGGAATAAATTACGAGAAGACATGGACCCAGGAGTGGTCATTTTACGCACACCAGCAGGCCAGAGTTCGGCATCGTCGACGAGATATGTTATGAGTGACCATGACAGTTGGCCAGAGACTCTTGGAGGATGTGCTTGAGTGGGACCATTCCGCCATACTTGATTTCGGTATTTTGGGCGATCTATTCGCATGATTGAGTTTTGATGATTGAGTTTCATGATATTGTTTTCGTGCACCATGGTTGCACCTACTGAGTATTTACGATCTGTGCACAGTTATTGCACTCGATATCGTTTTCGTGCTTTGGTTGCACATGTTTATGATTTCATGGGTTTCATACAGTTGAGTTGATTTTGTGCATATGTACGCGCACGATTTGGTTTTGCACTCGGTATAGTTTATATATGCTTGCAGTGCGTTGATACGTATTTGTGCACCACAGTTGCACTGGACTACAATTTGATATCATTTGAGATATGGATTTTGATTGTGATACACGATATTTGTTTTGCGCATCTTATGCACCTGATTTGGACTTTCGCGCATGTTGGGCGCACGTTATGAGATGCGATTTTGGTGCACACCAGATGCACTAAATCGGGATTCTTTGTGCATATCAGATGCACCTAATTTTGCTGTCAGGCACACCGTTGCCTTTGACAGGTGTTTCGTGCACACCCGTTGCACTTAGATATTGTTTCTGTGCGCATGTATGGCACATATATGGATTTTGATTTCCGTGCACACCAGATGCACGTAGAATTCATATGCACATTTTAGGATTGATTTCTTATGGAGCAGTACGTTTTTATGATATTTACTATTGTTTTCGTACTGAGCAGGACTAGTCAGAGGACAGTACCTGGATGTATTTTGCATGCATTGATAGTTATCGAAGGGATTTCCAAAAGAGAGCTATACTCTCAGTATTTACCTACGTGTCTGATATAACACGATTTCTAAATTATTTTCCAAAACGGCGGGACGTGCATATTAAACTAAAGATATAAACATATATGATTATTTTCTTACAATAGATGTCCTCTTTTGTGCAGTGTTATGCGCATCGCACAGCAACACGAATGGTTTGGCATGCATTTCCTTCAGATGTTTACATGTATAGTTTTAATGCATATCATATTGGTTTCGTTTTGAGTTATCTGCTTATTGTTCATGCGCATGCATTGCGCGACGATGCGTTTTATGTATTTATGATTTCGGAGCCCCGACGACTGGACCTTTTACTGAAATGTTTTAGAAATTGGGGGGAGTTTAAATTTAAATTCGGGGACCGAATTTCTTTAAGGAGGGAAGACTGTAACATTTTAGAAAAATAAAATATTATTTTTGGGAATTTTTAGAATTAAATAATAAAATATGGAATATTTTAATAGGGCGGTATAATTAAATACCGATAAATTGGGAAAAATTTGGAAAATTATAGAAATTACTGAAATGAGGGTGTTTTATGTGATTTAGGCGAATTATGACTTTTTATGATTATTATATTCACTATTAGTGCTAATCGCGATTAAATATCGCTAATCGCGTATTAAGCGTGTTTTGTGCACATGACATGCACCAAGTTATTTTAATACTTGTTACATTTTATCATGGTCTTTTCTTCATTTATCATGCATGGTTGTTGACTTTAGAAAAGAAAAGAAAAGAAAAAAGAAAGAAATGATGACTTGAGGGGACATAATCATGAGAGTGAAGTATGGGCATGAGAGAGAGAGAGTGGTGAGGGGTCAACCATAATTAGGGCTCATCCTTTCTCTTCATTTTCTTCATCTTTTTCTCCCTCATTCTCTCATGGTCACACCTCCTTCCTCCCCTCTACTACAAACCCTCAAAACACCCCCAAAACAAACCCAAAACCCCATCTCATTTTCATTAAAAATGTTCACTAGCTCAAGGGAAGCATATTGGACCAAGAAAAAAATCAAATTTTGAGGACTTTGGGCAACTCAAGAAAATTCTTGAGTTGCCAATTGTGGTAATTTCTACACCTTTAGATTAGAATTTCAATTCCTTATGTATCCATATTTGTTTAGTATCGATATCAAGTGGTTTTGTAAACATAGAAAATCCCTAGATGAGGTTAGTGTTTTGAATTTGTTCCAAAGATGAAATTGAGTGTAGTAGTGACCCTAAAACCCCTGTGGTGATTGATTGGAGACCTAAACCAGAGACTAGAACCCCGAAACGCGAATTCAGAAAACCCGATATCGAAAAACTGTGAAATTTTAATGGTATTTGGAAATCTGCTAACACTCGGGGACCTAAAAAATTATTTAGCAAGGACAGTGATGCATGCAGGCAACCTAGGACCTCCCACTGAAACCCTAGCCTCTACCTCCACAACCTGGCCACAGATTTAACCCAGATGGCCGCAAATTGCGGCCTAGGTCCCACCATTTTTGTTCGTACTTCGTCTGTTGCTCCAGTATCTGTAAATTAGATCCTTGGTATATGCAGAATTGACTAATTTGACCTAGGGTAAAATCTGGGACCATTTTCAAGAGTTATTGTTTTGATTCGGGGATTTGTTTTGCGTATTTTGAATTCTGGATTTTTGTATCTGTGTTTTAACTCGATCACTTGACGTTTGTACGACGATATCGAGGGTTGGTGGTGGTTTCGAAAGCGTGGTCCATAGGTTCTAACCTATAGGCCTTTAGCGTGTCGTTTTGGTTTTCTGATGTGATTTTAATGCGCATTTGCGATTGTGTATATGTGTTGGTACCCCATGTAATGTCGAGACGTTAAAGATGAAGATGGCGACATTGGCATCGGCACACAAGAAGCAAGGTGAGTAGATTTATATCTACGGGGAGAAGTCGGGTGGATGGCGTATAGCACACCCGTAAAGTTGTGAGAAAAGAATGGGATATGATATATATTTTTATATGTTAGGATGTGATATGAGCCTTAGAAAGAAAGCTTTAGGAGATTAGGAGTTAGTGTTAGCGAGTATGGATGAAAGGACTCTAGTCGATTTCTTAGTCCCGAAACCCTGGGGTAAAGATTTGCACACATACACATACTCGCATACTTTGACTTTCTTGTGCGTATTGGGGACATGTTAATATTTGTATTCATATGCTTGGATGATGAGAATGTTATATGATACTTGGGAATGAGTCGATCTGATCGGGCATGATGCCGTGAGATATTGAATGCGTGACCGAGATATATCATGATGTTATAGCGGGTCGTTGGACGACGATACTATGTTGATGATATATTTATGATAGTTGACGAGTTATATATCGAGATATGTTAAGATATTTATAATGGATCGCTTGGGCGATGTATACCCCTATATGATGATAAGTATTGATGACACCGGATTGTATGAGACTTTAGATCAGTAGCCAGATCATGATATTGTTGATGATATTAGTAGTGTACTAGACTTAGATCAGTACCCCCTGCTCATGATATGTGATGATGTGGATATCGGATGAATAAGAAGACAAATATGATATTTTACCCGTGCCAAGATTTGGGATGCCGTACGATAGATTTACCGTACGAGAGATAGTTATGAGGATAGATCCGTACTCTTGACTCGAGGATGTCATACTATTTATTGTATCGTACGTGATACTATTGAGGCGAGATCACTGGCTACTAAGTATATATGTATAGATCGACTCAGACTTAGGCGGATTCCCTTACCCTTTTGACTGGGCTCGAGTCATACTCATTTTCAAAAGTGGGGAGTCGTGAGTATGTTTGTATACCAAACTGTATGACTCGTATATTGGGTAGGCATATTTTCAGTGCTGTTGTTACTACGTCACTTTCTGTATATTCATGATGTTTCATCGCATTGCATGCTTGTACATATGCCATTATTGAGATCATGCTGTCAGGACACCAGCACCATAACCAATGATGCATACGTTCCACATACACTTCCTTGCCGGCTCACACACATCATCATCGGTAATTGCCATATCACGTACACTTTAGAGAATATTACTCATTGACATAGCTTGTTAACTGATAGTTCGACATGGTATTAGCGTACTCGTCCTTATATACTAGATTAGACGTTGCAGTTATTACTTGCTACCGCATGCATATTATTATTCACTGTTTACTTGTTATTGATGATTGAATTTCGGATTTTCATGAGATTTTCGGGATTTGGAAACCGCATGTGAAAGTTTTATAAACTGATGTGTTATTTTAAAGAGAAAAATGTGGTTTTCCTTGATATGTTGAGTATTGTCCACCATGATGTTTTCTCGGTTCTGAGATGTTTTCGAGACCCGATTCGAGGAGTTGGATGAACCGTCTCGGGTACATAGTGGATCCGGTAAGGTACCCCGGGGCAAGAAGCTCGAGGTGTAGACGATGAACCTGGCAGGGGCAGACTGCCTACCGGTGATAGTATTTGGACCTGGCAGTTATCCGGAGGATACCGACCGGAGTCACGAGATGGATATAGGCCGACCCGTACTGCCGGAGCCCGCGGGCCGATCCCGCAGATGGTACAGAGCCTGAGATATATGAGGATTTACGTGCCGATGCTAGGCACAGGTTTCATGATGTTTTCGAGTGTCGATGCTGGACACTCAGGTTCCATGATTTTATGTGTCACGAGGGACACACGTTGATTTATATCCTCATACTTTCTTGCATATGCTTATATGACTCTTTACATGCATGATGTTGTTATGTTATTGGTTGACACATGGACGGATCCACATGCATACAGGCATTGACTACATAGTTGGATGCTATCCACACACTTTTAGACCTCAGGATATAGTAGACACTGATTTGATGATGATTACATTGATCATACCTCATGTTTATGATATGTTGCTACCTGAGGCACTGACACGAGCATGTAGTATTACACTTATACATAGATGGGCCAGGATATGATTTTTTTGAGGATATTACTTGATATGACCTAGGATAGCGTTATGCATGCGATTTCTACTCGTAGATGTTTTCTATTCACGAGTTGGCAACTCAACCCATTGTGCCACAGTTTCTTGCAGGTTTTGCCGCACAGGTTTCGTTGCGGTTTTGCTGGCACACTGTCCCTTCCGAGTGATTGCTTTGGTAGGTGGATTCTTTTGCATCAGGACCACCATTGTATATTTGTTATTTCAGTTGTATCTAGTAAAACTCTATCAACCAGACTTGTATTATTTGATAGACATAGAAGACCGGTGTATATTCTTTCGACCTTAGAGTCGCGCGTTGAATTATTATGGATTTCATGTTGTCTTGTGTTTTCTTTTGAGTTTTGATCCTCGCCCTTCAGTGTTGTATATTATATTGCTTGGGTAGTTTTTTCCGCCGGTTGGCGAAGAGCTAGCTCCCGCTTGGGGATGCCTTTTTCATTTCGTATACTATTCATGTTGTACCCCGTTTGGGGCCAATTTTTACAAAGGAAACTCCTTCAAAATTTTTAGAAAAGACTTGATATTTTAAAAATGCATATTTCGGCTTATATTGTTAAACTTCTTGCTTTAAATTGGTTTTCCTTCACCCTACTGCTTTACTTGGTTTGGATTTCTGGGTTTTGGCTTACTTAGATTACGTACGCCTCGAGACATTTCGTAATTTAAGTTCCGGTCATGTTCCATACTTTTTCGGGTCGTGACATTTTAATACCTAGGCTAGATAATGTTAGATTATTTTGTTATATAGTAGTGTAGATTTGATTTCGACCGATTACCAAACGCTGCTCTAGTGTTTGATGCGAACTATAAACCAAAACATTTCTT
Organism: Agapanthus africanus; assembly: GCA_030015575.1. Taxonomy (NCBI): domain Eukaryota; kingdom Viridiplantae; phylum Streptophyta; class Magnoliopsida; order Asparagales; family Amaryllidaceae; genus Agapanthus; species Agapanthus africanus. The sequence continues at coordinate 781,220,140 of CM057339.1, read as the reverse complement.
GTTATGGAGAAACCTGCGATAATTTGATCCCTTGATTGATTACGTATACCATGTAAGAATTTGGATGCAAAATATCATGTATAATTGTGTAAAGTCGCCCCCTAAAGGCGACACAAAATCTGAATTTTTACCGCGCATATTACCTTGTTAAAATCATTGTAAATTCAATACAGTTTGGAATGTGATATTATATGGCTCATATCTAAGCCGAATCGATAATATAGAACCATCCATAGTTTATTTCTCGACATTTATAGATTACTGTAACGATATTTGGCTTCAATGCAGCACTGGACTACAGCCCGAGGCAGCATTTCACGAGGATACCTAAATTTAAATACCTGTACATACCTGCTTAAACAGAAAATGCGCGGAGCCTCATATAGTCGCGTAGATAATTTAGTTAGCTAACACATGAATCTGGTCCCGTGTAGTTTCACCATCGTTTGATATTTAGTTTGTATTTTTGAGTATCAATGTGTTCTGCAGTTTCTGCAGTAACATTTCTTACTCCGTCACATTAAAAAGGACGTAACTCCTAGTGTAGGAAGGCTATTGATAATCCTCTTGATGCACTGGAAACCTAACAGATAGAACTAGATTTTATTCAACTGTGGAAACACCTGAAACTGAACAAAAACCCTAAGAAACTGCACGCGAAGTTGGACTTCCAGTTCTGAAACTGGAATTCCAGCAATCAATCGCTACTTTAAAATGATGATAAGTACCTAACCGGAGTTCCGTTTGACATGAGATTAATTTTATTTCCTAGATAATCAAGTTTACTTTGTATGCCTTTTATATTATTTTGGTTGATTTTATACATGTGTTTTATGGTAAATTGTGCAAGTTATATGGCATTGGTTGTCAAAATATAGTGAATATCTATTCAGTGCATTTTGCCTATTTGTGTGCTTGTTTTATACCTGCTGCATATTGATTGTTTACATTGAAACTTAGCGACTGTTTTGCATTGTCGTTATATAAGTGTTAGTGATTGGGTTGTGACAAATACGGATGTGACATCGATAAGTGGAAGTGTGATTGAAAGTGAAAGCGATACGTAATTGTTCACAACCTATCTAATAGCGGAATTCATACTATAACCTAGGGAATGAGGGAAATCAAGGTGGAATTGAACTCGTATTTAGCGAGGTACAGTGATTTAGAGGATGATCATTCGCTATTAGTGATACACACACACACATTAGGTCGTGGGCTTAGCGGCACAGCTGCAAGGTTATGTTCCAGGCAACATGTTAGTTATGTATATGCCCTAGAGGCCATTGTTGTACATTTGATGTATATTATAATGGATGCTTGGTTATATATAGAGAAGACTTTCTTGCTCGTCATGATAGTATGCTATTTGGTTTCACTTTATCTTAACATGTTGACTTGTACTGGTTTACTGTTTTACTCTCACATGTTGATAAAGCCCTTAGGACTTGTACTCGACTACTGGGACTATGATGAGATCATACTAGTGGGGCCGCTGTAGTCAATGAGTACATCCTATAACTGTTCCTAGTCGAGGGTATATCGAGACAGGGCATCGATACACCAGAGTAGACTAGCGTATACGCATCTTGACCCATATGATGGGCGATGGATGATCCCATATCCATCGGTGTTTGACATCAGAGATGGTGTACGGGTGCTCAGTGGAGACTGGGTATACTGGACGGACTCGCCGAGAACTCCCAGATGGTGATATACCACACGTCAGATGGCAGTTCTCCGGTGACACAGGTACAGAGTAGTCTGTAGACCCGAGATCGTCATGGAGTCTTGTGTGATTCCCACTGTGCTTTGATTTCCACCTTACCACGTCCAAGAGGGCGTGCAAAACGGTGGCTTTTGGGTACAGTCCCGAATCACATGGAGGCAATGAGCGATAGGAGGGGATTCGTCTCTCCCGGTATAGGGAGTTGATGTTGTGCTGTGTTCGATTGGCTATAACTGGAAGTCCCTGGCCAGGGCTGATATAGAGATTTACTGGTAAGTGTTACTAGTAGTTTCTCGACCCGTTATGATCCATACATCGACACGACTTATCGGTTACTGGGATCTGACGTATACCACCCCTAGACTTGATATGCGACATATCAGACGAACAGACCGGACTGTACGGGAGTGTTACTGGTTGGATTCACAGGAGAACGCACAGGCTAGCTTGTTGATCTTCTGATCGCTCAATACCTGGGTGGCTGTTACGTTTAGCTGACCGCTTGCAGCTTGTGGGTGTTTGATATGATCATCACCTGCTACCGGCGTATTGACGATTCTTTAGAGTCCTACACAGAGGTTTCTTGGCTCAGGCGAAACAGAGTAGTGGCACATATGTGATATGCGCAGGAGCGAGAATAATGCGATATGGGATACCGTATTATATTCTCGCGATATATGGATATGAACCGGGTCATCGGATCAAGTGTTGATTCGATGAATCGGTACATGATATATTAGTCGGTAATATTCGATATAGCCGGATCGTCGGATCAAGTGTTGATTCGATGATTTAATATATAATAATATATATGATATATTATTATATTAACTAATATTGGCTTGCTTTATTATTTCATTTTCTCAGTGGATGATACATTGATATATATGCGATATATGTTAATTGTATTATTTTCTTTTGTTGCAAATATATAATATATATGTGATATATATTATTGTGACATGATATGATTAATTGTTAAACATGTTTAAGGATGATTAATTGAGGTTAGGGTTTGATTTGGTTTAGTTGCTTCAAGTTGCTTCTAGAAGCATTTTCTTTTGTCATTATGAAGATATTTATGGATGACACATTTATTAACCAAACCAAACCCTAACTATAGTTTATTCTCTACTCATTCTTATCCATTCATCCTTGACCATGGTTACAATTCAATCATATGATTCTTTCTATTCATCACAAAAGGTTTTTAATCTCATTATTGATTTTCCATTAGCTTTTTCTTTTTCTCTCTTGAAAAGCTTGCTAGAAAATCTTGAAGTGATGAAATAAAATGAGAAAATGATATTAAAAGAAAGCAAAATCACTACTCTCTCATACTCATCTCATCTAGCCCATGGGATTAGTGTGTTCTATTCTTTAGAGTGAGATAGCTTGAGTTCTTCGAAACCTCGACGTAGATCATCGGAGATTTGGAATACGACAAGCTAGAATGGATCGTTCGAGTCGTGGAGCCTCTCATGAGTCCGGGAGATCGTGGATCGCGGCAAAGGGACTTCTACTCGGAGCTTGTGAAGTGAAGGAGCGGACTACAAAGGTTGTAATCCCTCACCCTTAGATAAAAGTTATCTTATTGCATGTTAAACCCTAATAATCTAGCTAAGATCCCGGCTTTGGGTTGTTCGGCACGTCTAAAATTTAATCCGGGCATGTTTGATGCCTTAAGAACCTTCACAAGAGTGCCTAGGAACCCTACAGTGGTATCAGAGCCTAGCTAGAGCATTAGGCGATGTGTTTACGAAGTTAAAACTCCGATCGAACCCGAAACGGACAAAATGGACCCCTCTCTGGAAATTTTTTAAATTTTGGGATTTTTCAGAATTAAAAATGTGTAAAAAAATCAGCAGGTAATTCTAAGAATTACCATGAAACACGTGCCCACAATTCGACCAACAGAGCGCGGTTCCGCGGCAGAAAGGGGGTTCGCGCGGCGCTTGCGCGGCGGCACTGTTGAATTGGGACACGTGGCTTCATGGTATTGCTCGTAGTTACTTGCTGAGTATTCTGGATATTTTTAATCTGTCTCAGGTGTTTATAAAATCTGGGGTTTATTTTGTAATCGTTGATTCGATCGGAATATTTAAATTCGTATTTCTTTCCGGATATTTAGAAACTGTTAAACTGGTTGAACGGATATCATTAACCCACTTTATTCCGGCACGGCAAACTTTCAAGCGTTGAATTTTTATTGGGTTTAAATCTTTCGGAAAATTGTACAAGTTAAGCGGTGGACCCTCTAGAAGACAACAAACCTTAACTCGATTATGTGACCGTCTTGAACTGCCTTTTGAACCTTCGGGTTTGGGGCAGTACGGCGTGCCACATGTGAGGCGTTGGCTTGGCCCTTCTACGGCTGGATCACTGGTACTGTGACATATTCTGGGATTATTTGAACTCCGCTCAAGAGTTGAGCACTTCGGGAAATTTTGGGTGTTTGATTATCTGTTCAAATAGTTTAATACCGTATATTTATCTGGAATGTGATACAATATGTGGAATTCATAGAGTTAGGCATGAAATACGAAGTATGTGATATTTCGGATTTACGATGTCTAAAGTGATTGTGGATTCCAAATATTGTAGTTTTACACTTTCTTTTCTGTGACCGTAAGCGTAGTATGTGGTGTATCGCCGGCTTCGTTGCTATACATCAACGACAATCGGGATACGCATACTTGCTTACGTTGATGATATGAGATATTATGTGTTGCTGTGATATGTTATATTGGATCGTCGCGATCAGAATAGCCGGGGGTTTTATGTGAGATGAGGGTTTTTATTTTCATTCATGTAAAATTCATTTGTAATGTAATATTCTTTTATTTGGGGCACTTCCAGGTTGCGGTTGCTGTCACCAGTGTATATTATTTACTTTTCCGCATTAGGTAGACCCAAGGAGGGGAGCACAAGTAACCGGGTTCTAGGGTCCAGTGGGAGGCCATCTCGAGGAGTCGAGACCGGGTCTCCTAACCCTAGAATTGGCAGAGTTACTTGCCGCTCTCGTAGGGGTCTTGGGATGTGGGTTTGGCTATTCGTCGCGACCGTGGAATCCGTGTTTTATACAGGCTCGTATTAAAAACACGGACGTCCTAGTATATCCAATATTTCATATATGTTCTTCTGCTGCAATGTTCTGTGATGAGATCATATTACTGCCTGAGACGATTGCTTATACTATATATATATGTTGATATATAAATATTACTGCTTTCGTTTCTTCTGTGATGCTTAGGAAGCATAAGCTGATGGGATTTTTATTAATGAGATTAATAAAAGAAAAGAAAAGAAACCTAAAGATGTTGTAGAATCAAAAACTTTATAAAAAGGGTAGCTACAGTTTTGCTTTGCACAGTGATATATACGATATATCCTGCACCTTATTCGATAAGGAAAGGACCGAGATCCCTTCACCGGGAGTGACTCCTTTAGCGAAACTGGCAGATGCTACAAAACGCGGTTTGTCTTTTGATTGCTTTAAGTGTTTTGCTTTGCACAGCGGTATATATGATATATCCTGCACCTTATTCGATGAGGAAAGGGCCGACGATCCCTTCACCGGGAGTGACCCCTTTAGCGAAACTAAGAAAAGCCTCAAAAACACTCCTTTTCAAAAACTACATGATTCTACGACGATATCAAGTTCATTACGCTCAGGGTTTTCTGAAAAACCTGCGTAGCCCTCCGTCATTTCAGATAGATATTATTTAGTATTCGTGCTATGTTTGTTGACTTAGTTAAGGCATAGTGTACGGTAGCTAAGTAATGTTTATCTGTTAAAACATGAGATGTGATTGGATTAGGGTATTCGTACGGCTTTGTTGACTTAGTTAAGGGTCGTGCGGGTGGGTTTAATTCAATCAGGAAATGTACGGGTTGAACTTGACTTGCGATTTATGGTTTGTTGACTTAGTTAAGGTCATAGATCGCTAGGGGCAAAATATTATCGGGAATTTCAAGTGTTGAAATTTGCAATGAGATTGCATACCTCCTATGAGATAGTTGGATCCTGATACCCACTGCGAGTAAGAGTTACTCCTGGGAGAGTTTTACACAGGACAATTAGTCATTCAAGTAGGTGTCTAGAAAAGTGTTAACGAGGTTACGCCTCTGGGAAAACGAGGTTTACTTTAATTAGGTCCGTGCGAAAGCACGGGGAACCTCCCTCAAAGTACCGACACTGATCTGGCTGAAAGATTGACGAAGTTGTAGGGTGTAATTAATCCCGGCTAATCTTACCTTTTATGGTTTGAAGGTAGATTTGATAAAAACAGTGGGAGACATCCTGATTAGATAAGATAATAACCAATCTAATCTTGCAAGAGCATACGCTAAAGTGTTTTCTTCTCTCTCTCTCCAGGTAGCGACCATTTCAGGCCATAATCAAGATAATAAAATGGATGTATTGACTAAACCTGATTATTGTACTGAGCAAGGGAACGTTGGACCCATTCTTTCTTATAAGAGTTATAAGACTGAACAGGAAACAGGAGAATATCTGGATTCTCACGCCACCCAAAAGAACATGCATGTTGATGCATCTTCTTCGGGTGTGTTAGTTATTGAGAACTGTTTCTCAGTTCACCCTACGTCCTGGGTATTAGATACCGGATCAGGATCCCACATATGTAAACAGTTACATGGTCTACGTAAAGGTAGAGAACTGGGAAAAGGTGATCATTCCGTTCAAGTAGGGAACGGTGCAAGTATTGTAGCCAAAGCAGTTGGCGAATATCACCTTGTATTACCAAGTCGTAATACACTGATTCTAAATGAGTGCTATTATATACCGAACATGATGTGCAACATTATATCAGTTTCTTTATTGAGTAAAGAGGGATATAATTTTGTAGTACAGGATAATGTTATGAACATATTCCTAGATCAAAAGTTGATTGCATCAGGCTCGTTACATAATGGCATATTCATTCTAAATCAGAATACAGTCCTAAATATACAAAACACACACAAGAGGAAAAGTTCAGATATGAACGAATCCTTCTTGTGGCATTGTAGACTTGGTCATATCAATGCGACACGACTGGCTAAGTTACATAAGGATGGTTATTTGAATCCGTTCGAATTATCATCTTATGATACTTGCCATTCATGTCTCAAAGGAAAAATGACCAAAGCTCCGTTTAGTGGACACGGAGAAAGAGTTACCGAACTCTTAGGACTGGTACATAGTGATGTATGCGGTCCCATGTCTACGCATGCTAGGAACGGTTCTTCCTACTTCATTACATTCACTGACGATCTCTCTAGATTCGGACATGTGTTCCTGATGAAACACAAGTCTGAAGCTTTTGAGAAATTCAGAGAATATAAGCACGAAGTAGAGAACCAAACGGGCAAAAGTATTAAGATTCTTCGATCTGATCGAGGAGGAGAATACTTAAGCGGTGAGTTTTTAGATTATCTAAAAGAGAATGGGATTCTCTCTCAGCTTACTCCTCCTTATACACCACAGCACAACGGTGTATCGGAACGAAGGAATCGGACCCTATTAGATATGGTGCGATCTATGATGAGCGAAGCTGAGTTACCTATTTCCTTCTGGGGGTATGCGCTTGAGACAGCCATATACATATTGAATCTAGTTCCGTCTAAATCTGTACCTACCACACCATATGAGATATGGAGTGGGAAGAGACCATATTTTAAAAGAGTTAAGATATGGGGTTGTCCGGCCTATGTCAAAAGACAAAATCCAGACAAACTCGAGGCACGATCAGTTCTTTGCAAATTTGTGGGATATCCTAAGAATTCTCAAGGATATATTTTCTATCACGCTGAGGAACAAAAAGTGTTTATTTCTCAATATGCCACCTTTTTAGAAAAGGAATTTCTTGCAAAAGAAATTAGTGGCAGAGAGGTAGAACTGGAAGAGGTTCCAGCACCACAAACTGCAACTGATGATTTGATGGAACCAGAAGATTCAATAGTACCCGACGAACCCCAGCCTCTCCGCCGATCTAGTAGGGTTTCTCGTCCACCTGAGAGATACTATGGTTTTCTCATTGATGGTGGAAGCGAGGATTGCATCATGGATGATGATGAACCAACTAGTTTCGAGCAGGCCATCACGAGTGGTGACTCTGTGAAATGGCTGGATGCAATGCGATCTGAGATGGAATCCATGTACACCAATAAAGTATGGATTTTAGAAAATGCTCCTGAAGGGGTAAAACCCATTGGGAGCAAGTGGATTTTTAAAAAGAAATTTGGTGTAGATGGAAAAGTTGAGACTTTCAAAGCTAGACTGGTAGCAAAGGGATTTCGTCAACGACCAGGTGTGGACTATGACGAAACCTTTTCTCCAGTAGCTATGCTTAAGTCCATCCGGACCTTACTTGCCATTGCTGCATATCATGACTACGAAATCTGGCAAATGGATGTTAAGACCGCCTTTCTAAACGGTGATTTAGAAGAGTGCGTGTACATGACTCAGCCAGAGGGCTTCGTAGATAGTGGGAGCGGCGGAAAGGTGTGCAAACTGCTTAAATCCATTTATGGGTTGAAGCAAGCATCGCGGAGTTGGAACATCTGTTTTGATGTTGTAGTCAAAGAGTTTGACTTCATCAAAAATATAGATGAACCTTGTATCTATAAGAAGGTGGCAGAGGGTAAGGTAGTCTTCCTCGTATTGTACGTGGATGACATACTCTTGATAGGAAATGATATTCCTATGCTGCAATCAGTCAAGCTCTTCTTATCACAAAGATTCTCAATGAAAGATCTAGGTGATGCCTCCTGCATATTGGGAATCATGATCTATAGAGATAGATCTAAACGGATACTGGGATTGTCCCAATCCAGGTACATTGACACCATACTAAAGAGGTTTAGTATGGAAGAATCCAAGCGTGGGAATCAGCCCACGATCTCTGGACTCACTCTCTCTAAAGAGATGTCTCCCAAGACTGATTTGGAGAGAGCTCGCATGCAAGGGATACCCTATGCTTCGGCAGTAGGCTCTATCATGTATGCGATGCTATGTACCAGACCCGATGTAGCATACTCACTAAGTGTAGTGAGTCGGTATCAAGCAGATCCTGGAGAGAGTCATTGGACAGCAGTGAAGAACATTCTCAAGTACTTACGAAGGACTAAGGAGATGTTCTTGGTGTATGGTAATGGAGAACTCCAGGTGGAGTCCTTTACCGATTCCAGCTTCCAAAGTGATAAGGACGACTCTAAGTCGCATTCGGGTTTTGTCTTTACCCTCAATGGAGGGGCGGTATGTTGGAAGAGTTCCAAACAGGACACCGTTGCAGACTCAACGATGGAGGCTGAATACATCGCTGCCAACGATGCTGCCAAAGAGGCTGTCTGGATCAAGAAGTTCATTAGTGAACTTGGTGTGGTTCCATCCATTGAGCATCCAATACCTCTGTATTGCGATAACAATGGAGCTGTGGCTTTGGCCAAGGAACCCAGGTCCCATCAGAAGTCCAGACATATTCTGAGGCGGTATCACCTGATCAGGGAGATAGTTGATCGCCGAGAGATCGAGGTCAGGAGAGTAGATACGAAGGACAACACTGCGGATCCATTCACGAAGGCTATTCCCCAGATACAGTTTGAGAGATTATTCGGGATGCTAGGTATGAGATACTACAGCAGCTGGCCTTAGTGCAAGTGGGAGATTGTTAGTTATGTATATGCCCTAGAGGCCATTGTTGTACATTTGATGTATATTATAATGGATGCTTGGTTATATATAGAGAAGACTTTATTGCTCGTCATGATAGTATGCTATTTGGTTTCACTTTATCTTAACATGTTGATTTGTACTGGTTTACTGTTTTACTCTCACATGTTGATAAAGCCCTTAGGACTTGTACTCGACTACTGGGACTATGATGAGATCATACTAGTGGGGCCGCGGTAGTCAATGAGTACATCCTATAACTGTTCCTAGTCGAGGGTATATCGAGACAGGGCATCGATACACTAGAGTAGACTAGCGTATACGCATCTTGACCCATATGATGGGCGATGGATGATCCCATATCCATCGGTGTTTGACATCAGAGATGGTGTACGGGTGCTCAGTGGAGACTGGGTACACTGGACGGACTCGCCGAGAACTCCCAGATGGTGATATACCACACGTCAGATGGCAGTTCTCCGGTGACACAGGTACAGAGTAGTCTGTAGACCCGAGATCGTCATGGAGTCTTGTGTGATTCCCACTGTGCTTTGATTTCCACCTTACCACGTCCAAGAGGGCGTGCAAAACGGTGGCTTTTGGGTACAGTCCCGAATCATATGGAGGCAATGAGCGATAGGAGGGGATTCGTCTCTCCCGGTATAGGGAGTTGATGTTGTGCTGTGTTCGATTGGCTATAACTGGAAGTCCCTGGCCAGGGCTGATATAGAGATTTACTGGTAAGTGTTACTAGTAGTTTCTCGACCCGTTATGAGCCATACATCGACACGACTTATCGGTTACTGGGGTCTGACGTATACCACCCCTAGACTTGATATGCGACATATCAGACGAACAGACCGGACTGTACGGGAGTGTTACTGGTTGGATTCACAGGAGAACGCACAGGCTAGCTTGTTGATCTTCTGATCGCTCAATACCTGGGTGGCTGTTACGTTTAGCTGACCGCTTGCAGCTTGTGGGTGTTTAATATGATCATCACCTGCTACCGGCGTATTGACGATTCTTTAGAGTCCTACACAGAGGTTTCTTGGCTCAGGCGAAACAGAGTAGTGGCACATATGTGATATGCGCAGGAGCGAGAATAATGCGATATGGGATACCGTATTATATTCTCGCGATATATGGATATGAACCGGGTCATCGGATCAAGTGTTGATTCGATGAATCGGTACATGATATATTAGTCGGTAATATTCGATATAGCCGGATCGTCGGATCAAGTGTTGATTCGATGATTTAATATATAATAATATATATGATATATTATTATATTAACTAATATTGGCTTGCTTTATTATTTCATTTTCTCAGTGGATGATACATTGATATATATGCGATATATGTTAATTGTATTATTTTCTTTTGTTGCAAATATATAATATATATGTGATATATATTATTGTGACATGATATGATTAATTGTTAAACATGTTTAAGGATGATTAATTGAGGTTAGGGTTTGATTTGGTTTAGTTGCTTCAAGTTGCTTCTAGAAGCATTTTCTTTTGTCATTATGAAGATATTTATGGATGACACATTTATTAACCAAACCAAACCCTAACTATAGTTTATTCTCTACTCATTCTTATCCATTCATCCTTGACCATGGTTACAATTCAATCATATGATTCTTTCTATTCATCACAAAAGGTTTTTAATCTCATTATTGATTTTCCATTAGCTTCTTCTTTTTCTCTCTTGAAAAGCTTGCTAGAAAATCTTGAAGTGATGAAATAAAATGAGAAAATGATATTAAAAGAAAGCAAAATCACTACTCTCTCATACTCATCTCATCTAGCCTATGGGATTAGTGTGTTCTATTCTTTAGAGTGAGATAGCTTGAGTTCTTCGAAACCTCGACGTAGATCATCGGAGATTTGGAATACGACAAGCTAGAATGGATCGTTCGAGTCGTGGAGCCTCTCATGAGTCCGGGAGATCGTGGATCGCGGCAAAGGGACTTCTACTCGGAGCTTGTGAAGTGAAGGAGCGGACTACAAAGGTTGTAATCCCTCACCCTTAGATAAAAGTTATCTTATTGCATGTTAAACCCTAATAATCTAGCTAAGATCCCGGCTTTGGGTTGTTCGGCACGTCTAAAATTTAATCCGGGCATGTTTGATGCCTTAAGAACCTTCACAAGAGTGCCTAGGAACCCTACACAACAGTGGACCATAGTCTCGGGCATGCACGAGACCCTTATTAAACACGAGCATCCTTTTCACCAATTGATTTTATTGACTTAGTGACTGATAAGTAATGACATACACATTTCCTAGTTTACTGACATGATACTTATATCACACTATTCGTATGCAAATGATGTTCATTATTTTCATGTTCTGCATTCTGTTGCACTTTTCATGTTTAATAACATTGCACACCCATTATATAATTATTGCTATATGTGTCGCCCTGACGATCTGAGTGTGCATGCTCAGAGGACGAAGTGGACCCAGTCGCGGAATAAGACCCGCTTTTCGAGATCGCGGAAGTCTAGACCGCAACATCAACGCCATTCCTTTTTTATTTGAGCACATTGTTTTTGTTGGTTAGTTATTTTATTCTGCAAAATAAATTTATTTTGAACTCTTTTATTGCAAAGTAATATAGTCGTGAACTGTGATTTTCCTTTACTCTGGTACTGTTTACTGACTACCATGCTGTCACGCCTCGCTTCTCAGTGTACGGGTAAGGAGACGCGACGCGGCCCACTACGTATTTACTCAGAAGTAAACACGCTAAGTGTAACTAAGCAATATAATAAAGTACACAAGAAAATGACAAGAGATGTAAATGAACAACAACTTTTATTTATTAAACATTTCTTTACAATACAACTGAAAAGTAAATACAATGATGAAAGCAATGCCTAAACAATGACATGAACATGAAAGTAAAGTATATACAAGAGTCTAAAGCTCGGGGTCCTCGCTGAACAGATCCAAGTCCTCTGAACTGGGCTCTATCTCCAGTGAGTCGGATCCACCTTACAACATTCCAAAGAAAGAAGCGAGAAGGAATGTCGTCAGCGAACAATCACCCGGTAAGTAGCAAAGAAAGGTAAAAATAGAATAGACAGAAAGAATATAACTGTATACTATTTGATTGTTATGTTAACGCAGTTGTTTGTAGCTTGGTACAGAATATGCCAGTGTATACGAGAGCAGTCCAACTATTCTGTGGACTAAGTTATACGGAGCACAAGGAACCGTTAAGCCACGGAACAACAGCAATGGATATTCAGGTTAGGTGTATTAAAGTGACCGTCTCGTGCCACTTCTAACACATTCCGTACCAGTCTATCCCTTTAAAATCCCGTAATGTATTAAAGTGACCGTCTCGGCCATGGTTCGGTTCAGTCGGGTCATGTTGATATAGATTGAATTCTGGTGTAAACGGATTCATGTTGAAAGGAGTTATACTTGAATCAAATTCAAGGATAGATAGATCGATTGATTAGACTGAGACTCTGTCTCAGTCAGACACTTTAAAACGAATTGAAGTCCTAAATTAGTTTTGATGTTATCGGTAACTGCTGCACATGGACGACATAATTTGTGTCTTTTTCCAAGACAATTACCGTGTTGATAACAACGTTTTTAGATTGTCTACCTTAGATAGGCAAGCACCCAAATTCTCCTGCTCCTTGAGGTTCAAGAGAACTGGTCCCGCTTAAACCTATGTTTACCAGGGTCCTTATTGTAAACTAATATAACTTGAGGGGGGTTTATGAAAAATAGTTTTGATATATTTTCAAATACACCTCAAGTATTTATTTATCGTCTTTAGGATTTTCATAGATGTAGTTTTTATAAAATGAAATATTCTAGTGGATATAAACCTAACCTTGAATAGTATATGGTATTGTAGTGTAATATTGGAATTGTATTGAAATATTATGGTATTTTCATGAAGTTTGCGATTCTTTTCTTTTGATTAGAAAACATGGAATATATTATATTTAAAATATATATTTTGATAATATTTATATATAATTAAAAAAATAGAATTTATTTATTAAATAGAAATCACGTTTTTCTTAAAAATTGTAATAAGAATTCCATCGAGATCGAATGCTCCGTGAGGAGGTTTGCATCTCTCTCTACTAGACCCGAGGATGTGCGATAACCCGCACCATCCCGATTGGGGTCCCTAAAATGGGTTGTAGAGGCTTATTTGCAAGGAATTATTTAATACACTTTTAAAGCAAACGGGCTTTTTGAAAGTTTATGGTATTTAAATGTAATTTCATATTTTATCTCATAGGTTCCAAAATTCATCGTGCTATGTCAAGAATGAGTGTTAAGATGATATATGTCATTATCTCGTGAGTTTTTCTAAAGGTAATACGAGCAAAAAGATAAGGTAATGTCGTATGCAAACTCAAGGGTATTTTACTATAAAAGTGAAATAGAATTTGTTTAACATAATATTTTGAATTGAAACTTTGTCCAATTGTTGTTTAATGGTTACTAAACAAAATATAATTAAAAGATTAATTTGTTGTTTAATAAAAATTGAGTTTTTAAAGAAAATGAGAATCGAAAGTCGGATGAACTCCGCTTCCGACGAGTTTTGAAAGGAGGATTCTTTTTAATAGAGAGAGGAGAGGGAAGAGGGGACTTACAAGCTTAGGGTTTAGAGGGGAGGTAAAGAAAAAGGTTTGTGGTCTTCGCAGAGTCGCGGGATCGCCGGAAGTGCTTCAAATCCTCGCCGGAACTTTGACCTTGGCTAACTCCACTTGTACAACTTCTTGGACTTATGATTTTTAGAGAGTTTTGGCAATGGAATTCTGAATGAGGAGGCTATGGTGTAGTGTGGTATTTATAGGAGAAATTAAAGTTTAGGGTAATGAAGAATGAATTAAAAATATGCATTAAAATTTAGATTAATACCTCATTTTAATTCTGTGGAAATGTGCAAGGAAATCAAACAGCATGGGGGTAGTGGGGTAGGCCAAGGGGTGCTAGGTTTAAAATTTGGGAGCATCCTCTATGGATAAAACCGGCGGTGCCGGCCCCTTCTCTAAATCTCGCCGGTCAAATCCGAGGGTGGGGAGCTTAGATTCTTTCCACGTGTTGGTGTCGTTTCAACTAGCCTAATGCACATGTTTGATTTCCGTATGACTTTTCATTTTACGTGCAGTGCACATGTAAACCTTTAGGCTTCTAAAAGTTTAAAAGAAAAATCAACAAAAATAATATGTGGCTAATGGGATTCGAATACAGAGGCTACGTCACAGCAGTGCAAGGCTTTACCAATGAGCTACAAGTTGTTTCTTGCTGTTCAAAAGCGAATTAAATACTTATAGCATACACAGGATTGCAAATACTCCATTTGTACATTAACTTTTAAACAAATTTTCTGTACACTGAAACAGAGTTGTAACATTCTACCCTCCTTACAAAAATTTCGTTCTCGAAATTTACAATTATTTTAAAGACTAATTTATAAACAAGTGAGGGTATCTTGCACGCATGTCGTCTTCTCTTGCCCATGTTGATTCTCCCGGTGTGTCTTTTCTCCACATCACCGGGACCAAGTTTACTTTCTTGTTCCAAAGTGACTTCACCTTTCTGTCCAGGATTTCAACGGGTTATTGCTCACAAGATAGATCCGTCTGTACAGTGAGCTCGGAGTGATCAAGAATATGACTGGGGTCACTCACATACCTTCTGAGTTAGGATATATGGAACACATTGCTCACTCCTTCCAATGAGAGTGGAAGTGCCAAGCGAAAAGCCACTTCCCCGACTCGTTCGAGTATGTCGAGCGGTCCAATGTATCTCGGACTTAGCTTACCCCGCCTTCCAAAGAGAATCACTCCACAGTTTGGTGAGATCTTTAAAAATACATGATCTCCCGGTTGGAACTCCAAGCGACGGCGCTTCGCATCATCCCAGTGCTTCTGTCGGTCTTAGGCTATTCGCATTCTTTCCCTGATAGTGCGAACCACATCCACTGTTGCTACTATCATCTCAGATCCAAGGAGTTCTCTATCTCCGATATCGTCCCAACTTAATGGTGATGCCACTTCCTTCCATATAGAGCTGCAAAGGGTGTCATTCCAATACTTTCTTGGTAGCTGTTGTTGTATGAAAACTCTACAAGATATAGGTGATCTTCCCATGATCCTCCGAAGTCTAGCATACAAGCTCTTAACATATCTTCTAAGATCTAAATTGTTCGCTCAGACTGTCCATCTGTTTGTGGATGGTAAGCTGTGCTAAAGTTCAGACTTGTTCCTAAGCTAGCTTGCAGACTCTGCCAAAATTGCAATCGAAATCTGGTGTCACTATCGGAGACAATGCAAACCAGTACTCCATATAATCTCACGATCTCCTGCATGAGTTCATGAGTATCAGAACTAGTACACTATGAGGAGTTAAATCTTATGTAGATTTATACTTACTTCCATGTACTTCTTTGCTAGTGTCTCAGTAGATTGGCCAACTCGAAAGGGAATAAAGTGAGCCGACTTTGTGAGTCGATCCACAATAACCTATACCACATCGTTACCTTTTATGCTGTGAGGAAGAGTGGTCATGAAGTCCATGGTGATGTGTTGCCACTTCCATTCTAGAATAGATAACGGTTGAAGTAAACCAGCAGTCCTGTGATGTTCAGCTTTCACTTGCTGACACACCAAACATTTAGGGACGCTCCTGGCTACTTCACGCTTTATTCTATGCTACCAGTAATGTTGCCGCAGATCTTTGTACATCTTTGTACCACCAGGGTGTACTGAATAGGGAGAGCTATGAGCTTCTTTCATCAATTCTTCCCGAACAGGACCTTGTGGTACACACAATCTACTGCCGTATCTCAAAGATCCGTCTTCATGAATGATGAAGTCTGTTCTAAGTCCACTTTCTACTCGTTCTATGAACTTTTGCAACTTGGCATCATTTGCTTGAGCTGCTTTGATCTGATTGACAATTGTAGACTGAACTTGTAAGTTCATCAAACTTGAAGCGTTACCCAGCATGATCATTTCTATCTCCATCTGATGCAAATCTTGTTGAAGCTTCTACTGTGCGGTGAGATTCATTGATAGTGGTTGGCGACTAAGTGCATCAAGTACTACATTCACCTTCCCTGAATGATATTGTAGGTTGATGTCGAAATCCACCATGAGTTCTAACCATCTTCTCTGCCGCATATTCAACTCTTTCTGAGTAAACACATATTTTAGACTCTTGTGGTCTGTGTATATGTCCAATCGTTCTCCGAGAAGATAATGGTGCCAAATCTTAAGAGCAAAGATAACGGCTGCCAACTCCAGATCATGCGTCGGATAGTTGCGCTCAGGAATTTTCACTGTCTTGATGCATAAGCTACAACTTTACCGTGCTGATGTAGAAAACATCCTAATCCCTTACCGGATGCATCGCAATGCACTACAAAACCTCCGGATTGGTCCTGTATTACGAGAATAGGCGCTGATGTTAATCTTGACTTATGTTCTACGAAAGCTTGTTCACATGCTTCTGACCACACGAATTCTTCATCTTTACGCGTGAGCTTGGTCAGGGGTGTTGCAATCTTCGAAAATCCTTCAATGAATCTTCCGTAATATCCTGCTAAACCCAAGAAACTTCGGATGTCCTTCACTGACTTCGGTGTCGGCCATTCGCTTACTACGGAAACTTTAGATGGATCTACAGAGATTCCATCGCGTGATACAATATGTTCAAGAAAACCGACTTGATTTAGCCAAAACTCTTACTTGTTGTACTTGGCATAGAGTTGATGTTGTCGTAAAGTCTCCAGGAAAATTCATAGGTGCTCGACATGTTCTTTCCGACTCTCAGAATACACCAGGATGTCGTCGATGAAGATGACAACAAACATGTCTAGGTACTCTCGGAAAACTTGATTCATGAGGTTCATGAATATAGTTGGTGCGTTGGTCACTCCAAATGGCATCACAAGAAACTCATAATGACCATAGCGAATCCTGAATGCCGTCTTCAGAATACCAGACTCTTTGACCTTCACCTGATGATAACCCGAACGAAGATCTAACTTGGAGAAACGCAAGACCCACTTAGCTGATCGAACAGATCGTCGATGCGTGGAAGTGGATACATGTTTTTTATAGTTACTTCGTTCAGAGCTCTATAAACAATGCACATTCGATATGAACCTTTCTTCTTCTTCACAAGTAGAACTGGCGGTTCCCAACTTGAAGTGCTGGGACGAATCCATCCTTTCTTCAATAATTCGTCCAACTGAGTTCGGATCTCTTTCAAACCTTCAAGGCTTAACTGATACGGTGCTTTGATCACCGGTTGTGCTCCAGGTACTAAATCAATGCTAAATTCAAGAGCTCGATCGGGAGGGAAACCTGATATGTCTTCAGGAAATACATTATCAAACTCTCGAACTACCTCCGGCTTCGATCCTTCCTCCGCTTGAAGTGTTGCAATCACAGCCTTCTTCGGTTTTGTTTTGTATATGCTTGGCTCCAGGGTACGGTCTCCACTTTTGAAATAAAAGACTGGATGCTCTGGAATATCGAACACTACCCTCCTTTGACGACAGTCAATGGTAGCATAGAATGTTCCTAATCAATCCATACCCAAAACGACATCGAAATTTGGTATGTCCGGCACCTTGAAGTCAGCATAGAATTCTCTGCTGCAGACGACCACTGGACACAGGTCGTATCCTATTATTCCTTTAGAATGTCGTTCCCTGAACTGACATTCTGGCTGGATACAAGTTGTTTGACTGGAATCGCATGAGTTCGGAAGAACCGTTGCGACATAAAGCAATGAGATGCTCCAGTATCGAAGAGTGCTAGTGCAGGAAGTGAGGCTACTAAGATCGTACTTAAGTTATGTGGGGTAAGTTTTAGGTATAAGAAAAAGTTATATGGGTATGTATAAAGATTGAAAGTAAGCTTGAAAGAAAAGAGTTACTAGTGATGACTTGGCCAGTGGCTTCAGCTTCTTCCACGGTCATTGTGAAGGCCTGTCGCCTCGGTACATTCCTCCTTGCTGGAGGAGCATTCCTCTGTCCGTTCCTCTGTACTTGAGGTAAGTTCCTTTGTGCTTGGTGGAACTGACGAGGAGGAGGTGCAGTCGGTCCACGAGGAGGTGGAGCTAGGAGAGCTAGTCGTGGAGCAGGTGCCTGGATAGCTGGCCGCTACGGATAAGTAATCGTTGGTCTGGGTACAGCATTTGAATTGATTCTATGAGGACAAGACCCAATATCATGTGTGGCTGAGCCGCAAACTAAGCAAAGGCGATTATCGCGCCTACAATCCTTCGCCGGGTGTCCATCCCTCCTGCAGTAGGTGCAAAAGGCTGGGCTGGGCCGGTTGATTGGTACTCCCGGTCTCCTGGGTACAAAAGGTGGCCTTGAAGAGGCTCCTCTTACCATCTGAGTGAAGGGCGCTTCACTCCGTTAGATTGGGGTATGCCCTTCATCTTCACTACTGCCTCATATCGATGAGCAGCTTTCAGAGCCAGTTCATGGGTTGGGAAATCACCTGTATCTAAGGCGGCTTGGATCTCCGGATCTAACCCTTGCTGAAATCGTCTGGACCTGATCTCAGCAGTCGGAATGAGGTGTGTCACGAACCTACTGAGCATAGTAAACTCAGCATCATACTCATCCACAGATTTGGTCCATATCGAACCTTGTTGCAGGTGGATGAATTGCTGCTCCATGTCAAATCGGGCAGTCTCTGGAAAGTACTTCGCGTCGAACATGTCGTGAAAAGTTTTCCATTCGATAGGCTGGGCAAGACGGCTTTCCTCCACCTTCCACCATACTCGGGCGTTGTCGGTGAGTTGCAGCTTCGTAACCCGTACCCAAGCGATGTCTGGAACTTGTGTTGCTGCCAGATCGTTCTCAATGCTCTGAGCCCATTCTTCAGCTTCTAAAGGGCTCTCTTTCCCAGAAAATTGCTTTGGGTGCAATGCCCGGAATTGCTTTATTCCGGGTGCTTCCGTTTTTGGGCGGTTTAACAAGATAGCAGTCTGCTGCTGCTGTCCTTTCAGGAGGCTTCGTATTGCCTCAAGCAATACCGTTTGCTCGTTGATCGGAGCTACAACGGTAGGCGTAAGTGAAAAAGGTGGTGGTGTGTTGTTGATGTTGGTGCGGGTATTGTTTGGAGAATCCATAACCTTGAAAGAAAAATAGGGTTATGATAGATTCAAAGAATATGAAATTGTAAGATTCAAGGAATATGAAATGTAAAGAATGTTTTTAGTTGCTGATTCTTGTGTTATATTGCTTAGGACTTCATGCAGAATTGACCTGCATGTCCATGCAGAAGTGTCCTGCATGGGCCGCCAACAAAACCTTTCACGCCACGCTTCCCAGTGTATGGGTAAGGAGACGCGACGAGGCCCGCTACGTATTTACTCAGAAGTAAACACGCTAAGTGTAACTAAGCAATATAATAAAGTACATAAGAAAATGATAGGAGATGTAAATGAACAGCAACTTTTATTTATTAAATATTTCTTTACAATACAACTGAAAAGTAAATACAATGATGAAAGCAATGCCTAAACAATGGTATGAACATGAAAGTAAAGTATATACAAGAGTCTAAAGCTCGGGGTCCTCGCTGAAAAGATCCAAGTCCTCTGAACTGGGCTCTATCTCTAGTGAGTCGGATCCACCTGACAATATTCCAAAGAAAGAAAAGAGAAGGAATGTCGTCAGCGAACAATCGCTCGGTAAGTCCTAAAGAAATGTTGAAATAGAATAGACAGAAAGAATATAACTGTATACTATTTGATTGTTATGTTAATGCAGTTGTTTGTAGCTTGGTCCAGAATATGCCAGTGTATACGAGAGCAGTCCAACTATTCTGTGGACTAAGGTATACAGAGCATAAGGAACCGTTAAGCCATGGAACAACAGCAATGGATTTCAGGTTAGGTGTATTAAAGTGACCGTCTCGTGCCACTTCTAACATATTCTGTACCAGTCTACCCCTTTAAAACCCCGTAATGTATTTTGTATTGATTTGTATTGTTTTGTTTAATAGATGTACGAATTGCTGAAACCATGATATCATGTAAACGGAATGGAAGTCATGTAATCAGAGTATATCCATGGTTCGGTTCGGTCGAGTCATGTTGATATAGATTGAATTCTGGTATTAACGGATTCATGTTGAAAGGAGTTATACTTGAATCAAATTCAAGGATAGATAGATTGATTGATTAGACTGAGACTCTGTCTGAGTCAGATACTTTAAAACGAATTGAAGTCCTGAATTAGTTTTGATATTATCAGTAACTGCTGCACATGGACGACAGGATTTGTGTCTTTTTCCAAGACAATTACCGTGTTGATAACACTAGTTTTAGGTTGTCTATCTTAGATAGGCAAGCACCCAAATTCTCCCGCTCCTTGAGGCTCAAGAGAACTGGTCTCGTTTAAATCTATGTTTACTAGGATCCTTATTGTAAATTAATATAACTTGAGGGGGGGTTTATGAAAAATAGTTTTTGATATATTTTCAAAATACACCTCAAGTATTTATTTATCGTCTTTAGGATTTTCATAGATGTAGTTTTTATAAAATGAAATATTCTAGTGTATATAAGCCTAACCTTGAATAGTATATGGTATTATAGTGTAATATTGGAATTGTATTGAAATGTGATGGTATTTTCAGGAAGTTTTCGATTCTTTTTTTATTATAAAACACGGAATATATATTATATTTAAAATAGATATTTTGATAATATTTATATATATATATATATATAATTATAAAAAATAGAATTTATTTATTAAATAGAAATCACGTTTTTCTTAAAAATTGTAATAAGAATTCCATCGAGATCGAATGCTCCGTGAGGAGGTCTGCATCTCACTCTACTAGGCCCGAGAATGTGTGATAACCAGTACCATCTAGATCGGGGTCCCCAAAATGGGTTGTAGAGGCTTATTTGCAAGGAATTATTTAATACACATTTAAAGAAAACGGTATTTTTGAAAGTTTATGGTATTTAAATGTAATTTCGTATTTTATCCCACAAGTTCCAAAAGTCATCGTACTATGTCAAGAATGAGTGTTATGATGAGGAAGGTCATTACCTCATAAGTTTTCTAAAAGTAATATGAGCAAAAAGATAAGGTAATGTCGTATGCAAACTTAAGGGTATTTTATTGTAAAAGTAAAATAGAATTTGTTTAATATAATATTTTGAATTGAAACTTTGTCCAATTATTGTTTAATGGTTACTAAATAAAATATAATTAAAAGATTAATTTTTTGTTTAATAAAAATTGAGTTTTTAAAGAAAATGAGAATCAGAAGTCGGATTAACTCCGCTTCCGATGAGTTTTGAAAAGAGGATTCTTTTTATTAGAGAGGTGAGAGGGAAGAGGGGACTTACAAGCTTAGGGTTTAGAGGGGAGGTAAAGGAAAAGGTTTGTGGTCTTCACAGAGTCGCGGGGTCGTCGGAAATGCTTCAAATCCTCGCCGGAACTTTGACCTTGGCTAACTCCACTTGTACAACTTCTTGGACTTAGGAATTTTAGAGAGTTTTGGCAATGGAATTCTGAATGAGGAGACTATGGTGTAGTGTGGTATTTATAGAAGAAATTAGGGTTTAGGGTAATGAAGAATGAATTAAAAATATGCATTAAAATTTGGATTAATGCCTCATTTTAATTCTCTGGAAATGTGCAGGGAAATCAAACAGTATGGGGATAGTGGGGTAGGCCAATGGATGCTAGGGTTAAAATTTAGGAGCATCCCTTACGGATAAAACCGGCGGTGCCGGCCCCTTCTCTTAATCTCGCCGGCCGAATCCGAGGGTGGGGAGCTTGGATTCTTGCCTCGTGTTGCTGTCGTTTCAACTAGCCTAACGCACATATTTGATTTCTGTATGACTTTTCATTTTACGTGCAGTGCACGTGTAAACCTTTCGGCCTTTAAAAGTTTAAAAGAAAAATCAACAAAAATAATATGTGGCTGATGGGATTCGAACACAGGGGCTACGTCACAGCAGTGCACGGCTTTACCAATGAGCTATAAGTTGTTTCTTGCTATTCAAAAGTGAATTAAATACTTATAGAATACACAGCATTGCAAATACTCCATTTTTACATTAACTTTTAAACAAATTTTCTATATACTGAAACAAAGTTGTTACACATGTAATGCTAGAAGCCGAAGTGTGACTACGGCGTGATTATTACCTGACCGTAGGAGCATGGCTGGCCTAGTCACCCCTCGTATTCCGTATTTTGGGAAGTGAGGTGTGACATGGTTTTGTTGGTGTTTTGGATGAGATTACAGTTCCGTCGAGGGATCCCTATACTGAGTTACACCCTTGACGTATGCCTTATTACATTTCTTTTCACTTTCTAATCCTCGTTCAATTATCGTGTAGCCCTTGTTTGAATCTAAATTCTTTTTTATCATTTTTCAGAAATATGGACTCCTCGGGCAACTCCTCAGGTGCCGGTTCCCACGATCGTACCGAGAAGATTCTCAGCACACTGACGACCCTAGCCCAGGCTCAAGAGAAGAAGACCGATCTCTTGGCTGAGGGATTGAAGGCGGTACAGGAGACCGCAATTACTGCCCTGGAGTGATCTATGGCTGTTCCCGCTGCCCCCGAGGACGCCCTCGTACCGACTACACAGGCCCGGGTTGGTACTGTTTCGGAATTCAGGAGGCTTTATCCAGCGGTGTTCACTGGATCAGCACATCCGCTTGAGGCCGAGCAATGGCTCATCAACGTAGAGAACCTTCTAACGGCCGCTCGAGTTCCTGACGATGACAGAGTGAACGCGGTGAAGATTCAGCTAGAGGACGAAGCCCGCACATGGTGGTCCGTAGAGGAAAGCCGGCTAGAGAAACCTATCGGATGGGATACGTTCTTCACATGCTTCCTGGATCACTATTTCCTGGCCACTGCCAAGGCCGAGATAGAGGAGAAATTCATTATGTTGAAGCAAAATGGACACTCGGTGGATGTTTACGCCGCAGAGTTTAACCGGCTGAGTCGCTTCGCACCGTACATGGTAGCCACTGAAGCCGCCAGGGCAAGACGATTTCAGCAGGGGCTTGATATTGAACTGCAGCAGCTTATCACGTCTCTCGATCTACCGACCTTTGCTCAAGTGTTAGACGCTGCCCGAATACAGGAAAGATTAGAAGAGAAGGCCAAGGGTCAACGATTGGTGGACAGGAGACCCCACGTAGTTCCACTACGGGCTACCCTTTCCCCCGTGGAGTAATCCCAGTTCACAGGCCGGGTGTTACGTAGATGAAGCGCACCTTCTCACCTCAGCAAGCACAGCGGAGGGCCCTGTTTTGCGATTATTGCCAGAGGCCGGGGCACATGCAGAGAGATTGTCGCTGAGCTAAGGGGCAGTGTCTGCTTTGCAGGGCCAGCGAGCACATGGTCAGCGGATGTCCCCAGAGATCTGAGCTACAGGGAGGGTTCGAGCAACATCAACAGTCGTACGACACTTCAGCTCAGAGGGGTCCACCTCGGGTATCCCAGCAGCGGTTATTCGATCAGAGGCAGACTGGTATGGGTCGGAATCAGGGGCGGGATTTCACCCTGTCCACCGAGCAGGCAGAGGCTTCTGGAGAAGTAGTTATAGGTACCCTCCTTGTTTATTCTGTACCAGCTAGAGTTTTTTTTTATTCAGGTGCTTCGCATTACTTTATTTCTACGCGGTTTGTTGACACACACTCTATACCTCACGAGCCGTTGACCAAGGGTTGGGAGATACATACGGGTAATGGAAATATTATGTCCAACCAAGAGTGTAGGTTATGTCCGGTGGTAGTATGCGGCAGGGAATTTTATGCGAACTTCCTTTTAATCGGGACGGGTAGCTATGACGCAATTCTCGGGATGGATTGGATGAGTACCTTCCATGCGATCATCGATTGCCGAGCTAGGAAATTGACTTTCCGCATTCCAATCATCCTGAGTTTGTTTTTGAAGGCGGAAGCGAGTCTTTGGAGCCAGCCAGGTTTAGAGCCAAGCCAAAAGCGTTGACGGCTATAGGGATTGATGAAAGTCCAGCCCCAGAGATCGTTCGTGATTTTCTTGATGTGTTCCCTGAATATCTACCTGGTTTGCCCCCGCCTCACGTATTGGGCTTCTCAATTAACCTGATCCCGAGGACGGCGCCAGTTTCCAAGGCTCCTCAGAGGATGGTGCCAGTTGAGTTGGCAGAACTAAAGAAGCAGATAGAAGATCTTTTGGACAAGGGATTTATCCGTCCAAGTGCCTCCCCGTGGGGCGCTCCAGTGTTACTGGTTAAGAAGAAAGACGGTTCCTTGCGCATGTGCATTGACTACAAGGAGTTGAATGGGGTGACCATGAAGAACAAGTATCCCATCCCCGCATCGATGACTTGTTTGACCAGCTGGATAGTGCCTAGGTACTCTCTAAACTAGACCTTCGGTCAGGGTATCACCAAATCAGGATCAAGGCAGAGGATGTATGCAAGACGGCTTTCCGAACCCGATATGGCCACTATGAGTTTCTTGTGATGTCATTCGGTGTTACCAATGCACCGGCCATATTTATAGACTCGATGAACAGGGTTTTCTCCAAATACTTGGATCGGTTTGTTGTCGTATTCATCGACGACATTCTCGTCTATTCCAAAAGTCTAGAGGAGCACGCCGAGCATCTACGAATTATATTGTAGGTTATACGGGAGGAGAAGCTCTATGCTAAGCTAAGAAAGTGCGAGTTTTGGCTCGACAAAGTGCAATTTCTGGGACATGTCGTTTCGAGTGACGGCATTTCAGTGGATCCGGCGAAAATCGAATCTATCAAAGACTGGCCGACACTGAAATCAGTTGCTGAGATAAGAAGCTTATTGGGATTGGCGGAGTATTATCGACGGTTTGTCCAAGATTTCTCCAGAGTAGCGGAACCCTTGACGAAGCTCACATGGAAGGAGGTGTCGTATGTTTGGTCGACGGAATGCACCCAGGCGTTCGAGCTGTTGAAACTGAAGTTGACCATGGCTCCAATCCTGACTGTGCCAGACAACTCGGGTGGCTTGGTTGTTCATAGTGATGTGTCGGGGAAAAGGTTTGGGCTGTGTATTAATGCATCATGGTTGAGTGGTGGCTTATGCCTCTCGTCAGCTGAAAACTCAAGAGAAGAACTACCCCACGCATGACATGGAGTTAGCGGCCGTTGTGTTCGTCTTAAAGATTTGGAGGCATTACTTGCAGGCGAAAGAGTGGAGGTGTACACGGATCACAAAAGTTTGAAGTACGTGTTCACTCAGAAGAAACTGAATATGAGACAACGTAGATGGTTGGAGTTGATGGCAGACTACGACATTGATCTACAGTATCACCCGGGGAAGGTGAACGTCGTTCCTGATGCTCTCAGTCGCAGGCCGTCAGCTGCGTTGCTGACTTGTCAGAAAGGGATTCTCGATGACCTTCAGAGACTCGAGTTGGAGGTAGTTACACCGGGTGTGCCTGAACAGCTCTGGAAGTAGCAAGTTCAATCATCGCTTGTAGATCGCATCAAAGTTGTATAGGCTGGAGACTCTCAATTGCAGAAGTTCAGAGGGTTAGTTGAGGCTGGTTTGAGGACGGATTTGCAGATTCACAAAGATGGCTCTATGAGATTTGGCAGTCGGCTGTGTGTTCCAAAGGGGGGTATTCGAGATGAAGTTCTAGCTGAGGCACACAGTTCCGCTTACTCGGTGCACCCAAGTGGCACCAAGATGTACAGAGACCTGAGGCAACACTTCTGGTGGAACGAGATGAAGAGGGAGATTGGTCTCTTTGTCTCCAAGTGTCTGATATGCCAACAGGTGAAAGCCGAGCATCAGAGAATAGCTGGGTTGTTGCAACCACTTCCAGTGCCAGAGTGAAAATGGGAACACATCACCATGGATTTTGTGACGGCACTACCTCGAAGTCCAAGGGTCAATAATGTTGTCTGGGTTATTGTTGATCGTCTTACGAAGGCAACACATTTCATACCTTTCCGAATCGGACAATTGATGGAGTCACTTGCAAAGAAATATATGCAGGAGATTGTGAGACTGCACGGGGTGCCCGTTAGTATCATGTCTGATCGAGACACCAAGTTCATCTCCTATTTCTGGAAGTGCCTGCAGGAGAATTTGGGCACGCGTCTCAAGTTCAACATGGCCTATCATCCGAAACGGACGGGTAATCCGAGCGTACTATCCAGACGCTCGAGGATATGCTAAAGGCATGCATGCTTGACTTTCAGGGTTCTTGGGAGGATCACCTCCATCTGGTAGGGATTTCGTACAACAACATCTACCAAGCTAGCATCCAGATGGCACCGTTCGAGGCTCTGTATGGACGGAAGTGTCGGTCCCCTCTTTGTTGGGATGACGTGGGTGAACTAAGGTTGTTCGGCCCTGAGCTTATAGTGCAGACGGTGAGCAAAGTTCAGACGATCAGGCAACGGATCAAGGCGGCTCAGGACCAACAGAAGAGTTGGGTAGATGCCGGCAGAAGGTCATTGGAATTTGGTATTGGTGACCACGTAATTATGAAGATATCACCCACTCGGGGAGTGATCAGGTTTGGTAGTCGGGGAAAACTCAGTCCCCGATTCATCGGACCTTTTGAGGTGCTGGAGAGAGTAGGAGAGGTGGCTTATCGACTTGCCTTGCCTCCATCGCTAGCTGGTGTCCACAATACTTTCCATGCTTCTATGTTTGGGATGACAACCATATCTTGGACTATTCAGAGTTAACGTTGGGCACCGATCTGTCTTACGAGGAGCAGTCTACCACCATTCTCGATCGTCGGGAAAAGTGCTAAATAACAAAGTCATTCCCGTGGTTTGAGTTTCTTGGGGTGTTCGTTCTCCAGGGGAGTCTACCTGGAAACGCGAGGAGGACATCCGTGCATGTTTTCTGCACCTGTTTGTGTAGTGTTGTTGTTCCGTTGATTTCGTTCTTTAATTTCGAGGACGAAATTTTTGTAAGGAGGGTATGATGTAAATCCCCGGTTCCCGTATATATTTTTCCAGATTTTTCCTATATTTCCTTTTTTTTTCCAATTTTTATTATATTTTTAATTATAAATCCTAACTCTAAACCCAACCTAACTCTACCCGAACCCGACACGAACTCACCCGACCCGACCCGACTCACCCGCTTCTTCTCCTTCTTCTCCCTCGCTTCCTTTCTTTTCCCGCTCGTTTCTGTTCCCCAACATCCCCCCCGCTTCTCGCGCTCGAGCCCGCGAGACCCGCGCCCACGCCGCGACGACTATGCCCCCATGCCAACGAATTACCGAGATCACCTCCCCAAATCCTCACTGGCTCCTCTCCCTCTCCCCCTCGTGTCCTCGCCGCGAGACTCGCTCCCCAATGGCCACGACAAACAGATCTCATCACCTGCGAACTCCCCTCATCTCTAGCAACTCAATCTTGCCTCTCTCTACTTCACTCTCTCCTGACCTCTCTCGTTCTCCCTCTCTCACCCATCATCAACGACAACCCCACCAAACTCCTTGAGCTCACCATCACCACGAACCTACTTCATCCTCGTCATCGTCTCCGGCGACCAACCGAACCCCCCCCCCCCCCCCCCGCTGTCACCTCCTCCGCGTTCGAACATTGCCTGAACCTCCTCTCTTATCGCCACAACACCCCGAGCTCCAACCCCGAGCCCAAGCCCACTGCACCCACCTTCTCCTCATTGAGCCACCGACGCCACGAACCCACTGCCGCCTCACCGCCTCCATCGACCCACTGAGCCCTGCATCTATCGCCGTAGCCACCACCAGCTCCACCTTCACGGCCGACGAAATCCCCATCACCTCCTCTCCTCCATGACGTCGAGCCCTCATCCCTAGCACTCCAATTCTAAGATCCTAGCCCCAGAGCTGCCCGAGCTCACCGCCGGAAGACCCTCTGCACTCGACGTTGCCATGCCCTTCTAGTGTCACCCGAGCTCCTGCGACTATCATCTTCAGCGGACCTCATCACCATCGACAAGCCTATGTTTCGCAGTGCTATTGTCGCTGCAGTTTGTGTTGTTCTTGAGCCATGTCCGTGCCATCGCCATCGTCGTCGCCACCATGCCGCCGCCGTCTCTAGGAAAGAGAAAACTCATCTCTTGTTGTTCATGCTATTTTAATACCTAGGAGAGATAATAATGTTAGATTATTTTGTTATATAGTAGTGTAGATGTGATTTCGACCGATCACCAAACGCTGCCCTAGTGTTTGATGCGAACTATAAACCAAAACATATTTTTTTATGGCAGAACCTGCGATAATTAGATCCCTTTATTGATTACGGATACCGTGTAAGAATTCGGATGCAAAATATCGTATATAATCGTGTAAAGTCGCCCCCTAAAGGCGACACAAAATCTGAATTTTACCGCGCATGTTACCTCATTAAAATCATTGTAAATTCCATACAGTTTGGAATGTGATATTCTACGGCTCATATCGAATCCGACTCGATAATATAGAACCATCCATAGTTTATTTCTTGATGTTTATAGATTACTGTAACGATATTTGGCTGCAAATGCGGCACTGGACTACAGCCCGGGGCAGCATTTCATGAGGATACCCGAATTTAAATACCTGTACATACCTTCTTTAAACTGAAAATGCATGGAGCCTCATATATTCACGTAGATAATTTAGTTATCTAACACATGAATCTAGTCCCGTGCAGTTTCACCATCGTTTGATCTTTAGTTTGTATTTTTGAGTATCGATGTGTTCTGCAGTTTCTGCAGTAACATTTCTTACTCCGTCACATTAAACAGGGCGTAACTCCTAGTACAGGAAGGATACTGATAATCCACTTGATGTACTGGAAACCTAACAGATAGAACTAGATTTTATTCAACTGGGGAAACACCTGAAACTGAACACAATCCCTAATAAACTGCACGCGAAGTTGAACTTCCAGTTCTGAAACTGGAATTCCATCAATCGATCGCTACTTTAAAATGATGATAAGTCCCTAACCGGAGTTCCGTTTGACATGAGATTAATTTTATTGCCTAGATAATCAAGTGTATTTTGTTCGCCTTTCATATTTTTTGGTTGATTTTATACGTGTGTTTTATGGTAAATTATGCAATTTATATGGCATTGGTTGTCAAAATATAGTGAATGTCTGTTCAGTGCATTTTGCCTATTTGTGTGCTTGTTTTATACCTGCTGCATATTGATTGTTTACATTGAGACCTAGCGACTATTTTGTATTGTCGTTATATAAGTGTTAGTGATTGGGTTGTGGTAAATACGGAAGTGATATTGATAAGTAGAAGTGTGATCGAAAGTGAAAGCGATATGTATTTGTTCACAACCTATCTAATACCGGAATTCATACTATGACCTGGAGAATGGGGGAAATCAAGGTGGAATTGAACTCGTATTTAGCAAGATACGGTGATTTAGAGGATGAGCATTCGCTATTAGTGATATATAAAACACACACACACATACATTAGATCTTGGGCCTAGCGGCACGGCTGCGGGGTTATGTCCCGGGCAACAGTGGACCGTAATCTCGGGTATGCACGAGACCCTTGTTAAACACGAGTATCTTTTCCACCAATTGATTTCATTGACTTAGTGACTGATAAGTAGCGACATACACATTGCCTGGTTTACTGACATGATACTTATATCACACTATTTGTATGCAAATGATGTTCATTATTTTCATGTTCTGCATTCTGTTACACTTTTAATGTTTAATAACATTGCACACCAATTATATAATTATTGCTATATGTTTCGCCCTGATGACCTGAGTGTGCATGCTTAGAAGACGAAGTGGACCCAGTTGCGGAGCAGGACCTGCCCTTCGAGATCGCGGAAGTCTAGACCGCAACATCAGCGCCATTTCCTTTTTCTTTAAGCGCATTGTTTTTGTTGGTTAGTTATTTTATTCTGCAAAATAAATGTATTTTGAACTCTTTTATTGCAATGTAATAAAGTTGTGAACTGTGATTTTCCTTTACTCTAGTACTGTTTACTGACTACCATGTAATGATAGAAGCCGAAGTGTGACTACGGCGGGATTATTCCCTGACTGCAGGAGCATGGCTGGCCCAGTCACATCTCGTATTCTGTATTTTGGAAAGCGGGGCGTGACAAGTACGCTGACAGTGGGTTTAACCGCAAGCACGTCAGAGGTACTATCCGTACGTAACGGTTACCCAGGTATCTGTCGATAAGAAGGCCGATGAGCAAACTCATCCAAACTCCTACTGAGCCTATCTGTAACAATCTCCGTACAGTCCGGTCTATTCGTCTAAGAGTATCACATATCGGGCCTAGGGGACGGTAACCGTCAGACCCCTAATAGCGCAATAAGCCGTGCCGGAGTAGAGCCCAAAACACCCTGAGAAACTACTAGAGTACCGACGAATGTCGGATCACGTCAAGATGCTGCCTTCCGTCGATCTGCTGATGACTACGATGGGTGGCTGAGATTGGATCTGGAGGCTGTCGCTCCTGAAGCGTATGGATCTCAATGGGTTTGAGGTTGTAGTTGCCGAGCTACCTGCAAGGAAGTCCCAGGGTGGTTATACCACCGAGTACCCTCTGATGGTCAAGTTAGACTAGAGATCCGAGCAGTGTAACGGCTTAGTGGAGTAAAAATGGCTTACTTGAACCGTATGAAGAAGGGGTTTATATAGCGGTGGCAGCAGGCAGGGCAGGCACGAGAATCACGCCGGCCGTTACGGTCCCAACGTCACGCCCGTGTAATGAGCGGGATCTCCCATTAATGGCGAGACGGGCTCGTTAAATGGGGATCGTGATGGCGTGGAACGTGGGATGTGGCCGGCGGATATCTCGCGCATGGCGAGATTCGTGGGATGGCGGTTGCGCCTGTGAGCGGTGCCGTTGGTCGGTCGATGAGACCGAGGAATATGACCTCGGAGGGAGAGCTCACGGACGAGCGGGAGAGCCGAGGTATCTTGGTTCTGCTGTAGCCCGGAGACGAGCTATGAGGCCGAGGAGGTCGGTTATACAAGGGGCTCGTAGGTGAGCCAGCGTTTGCTCGGTAGGACAAGCATAGGTATGGTCTGGTCGGTCGCTGTAGGCCCTTTCTTGCATGCTCTGGGACACGTCATCTGCCACGTGCCATGATCTAGGAGATCACCGATATCGAGCATCGTCATTAGCCCCCCACTCTTGTCCCGACCAGCTGATTGGTCGGGTCGAGAGTGGTCTGTCGGGTCACCCGAAGTGAGCTCCTCCTCGAAGATATCGTCGGGTGTGTCCCCGGGTAATCCGTTGTATTTTCTGGATGACGCCAGCGAATCGGGGCGAGATCTTTTGCATTAAAGAGGGTGCACCAGATCGTGTGCACTTTTGCTGAAGCGACAGCCCACGTATCAGGCGTTGGTTGGCTGATGTGACAGGCTGCAGACTTCTGGCGCCTGATGGGGTTCGGCCAATGTGCGTGCAGCAGCTGGAGCGATCGCGACCGTTGAATTCAAAGAGTTGTTTTTGGCGGGAGTCGACCGTCGCCGTTGGATGAGGACGCTGGTGGCTATAAATAGAGGTAGGGTCCTCTTCAGGGCCCATCTCTCTTCATATTTTCCTCGTTCTTGAACTCGTAAGCTCGGCGCTCTCCTCTTTAGGTCGGATTTCCGCATTCCTGAGGACTTCTCTCCATCAGGTTAGATGTCCTCCTCTGAGGAGTCTGTAGATGTCGTCGGGGTAGATTCTAGGGATTCTCTGCCGAGTCGGAGTCTTCTCGGGAAGTTAGGGTCAGATCTTCTTCCCGGGGTCGCGTGTCAGGGGCGGATCCCCGAGTAGAGGTTGCGGACGCCCCTGGTGTGCCGTCCTTAGTGAGGCACGAGGACAAGCTTTCCGCCGCTCGAGCTCGCTTCCATATCCCTCCTGGCTATACTCTACGTTTGGCCGAAGAAGGGGAGAGGGCGGATCAGGTGCGGGGTAAAGAGATTGCCTTGTATCTGGAATCCTTTTGGGCCGGAATGCGCCTGCCCTTCTCTCCTGACGTCATTAGAGCGCTAAATTACTTTGGGTTAGCCCCAGGCCAGCTAGTGCCGAACTCATGGAGGATTCTCTTTGGGTTTCTGGTCCGTTTGAAGTTGCAGATGATCCCCTTCGGTCTGTCCATCCTTCCCTCCTCTCTCATTTACAAAGGTCACACCGGCACTCGCGCAGGCGACCCGAGGTGGGTTTACCTCTCCTTTAGGAAACGACAGGGGAGTGCAGCTGGGTCGGGTGTCGTCGTCTTGCCTTCTTCCATCCACGATTGGAAGAAGAAGTTTTTCTTTGTTGGGCCGCCAGAAGGTGAGGATTGGCCCGTGTCCACCCAGTGGTCTAGGGATGGTGCCGGCGGGGAAGCATGTCCAACAACCCCGACGCGTTGAGAGCGGCGGAGTGGGAGCCTATTCCCCGGGCTAACGTGTTGCTTTCCGAGCGGGTCCTTAGTTTGGCCCGCCTAGTTCGTCGGTAAGTTAGGAGCTCGTATGCGTTCTGTTGGGCTTATGTATATTTTTATTCTTTTTTATGTTGCTAACTCCATTGTATCTTGCCCCGTGCAGAACCCATGGACTTGAGCTATCTCCGAGCGGCCATGCGCAAGCCGAAGAAGGGGTCGAACGCTGGGAGGACAGCTCTTCTCGTCAGGCGTCGGTCCCAGCTTCCCCAGCAGTTGTTCCGCCCTAGCACTCGAGCGCGGATCGTGCCCCGGGGCCCAGCAAGGCGCCGAGCCGAAAGCGGGTTCGGGGGCAGGAGGCCCCGGCTTCGGAGGCAGAGACCAACCCTCCGCTGCCGGCCCTCAAAAGGTTCCCTTGCACAGTCCCACGGACCCCGGCCTTCCTGATCTTGGTGGACGAGGGGGGATCCGCTTTGAGGTGCCCTCGGGGCTCTCCGTCGCTGACAGCATGTTGTTCGACAAAGAGAGGTCGGCCGGAGGCAAGGTCTCTGGGGGGACTCTGAAGGCGCAGATAGCATCCATCGCCCAAGAGATCATGCAGGTTAGTGCTCGTACCTCACTCGATTTTTCACTCAGCGTCTCGCCATTTGCGAGACTTGGCGCCCCTCTTTCTTTCTGACCCCCCCTCTGATCTCTGCAGGTCCTCCAGCACGTCGCTCTCATCGTCCGGATGGAGGAGGATGAAATAGCCCCGGCGATGCGAGCCGTGGGCGAGCTCTCCTTGCTGTAAGTCCATGTCGCGCACCCTACGAACTTGCGGGGAGGCGGAATATATGAAAAACGATTATCAAAGCTTCGTAACACGGACTTGAGCGCATGAATCGTATCTAAACCGTTACTAGCAAACTACGAGAGGTTTAACTACTCGGATTCGATGTTATACCTCACGTTACTATTCCTTCGGGTCTTCATCGCTGTACTCCACTCCTCGTAGGCTCCTTGGAACATAGGCACCTCAACGGCCTCCTCGAGTCAAAGACGATCCACCCGAGAGCTCCTACGCCAAGCTTGATCTCTAACTTGAGATAACTAGGTTGCTCAAAGTGCTAATCTAAGCTACCTAGGGGATATAGAGTGAGGTTATGGATGTATTAGTCTAGCTAACCCTTGATCTCAACACATGAGAGGTTAGGGTTAGGGTTTCAAGAATGAGAGAGCTTGAGGAGAGAGAAGGTGGTGATAAGAATGAATATGAATAATTTGCTCATTAGAATATATCAACCATAACAATTTATCAAATAAATAATATAAATGATTAATCATCATGGTTGATGCATTCACCTTGTGTGATTCATCATATGACTCATTAACAAATTAATGCATCATTTAATACCAAGGATGAATCACACAAATGAGTCATTAAGCAATTAATGCTTATGCCACCTTAACCCCCAAGTCACCATGCTTCTAGAAGCTTCCCGAAAAATTACGAGAACGCCCCTCCAATCCGTGAAAACATGGAAAAACTTTAGACTGTATAAATCCAATAACCTGATACTAGAATCTGGCTTAAACCAAAGTCGACTAGTAAAAACTGTCCGAATGTCGTACGTGCGTTTAAACACGTATGCGTCCAAACCCTTGTCGTAAAACCATACGACCTCTATATCTTTTCGCCTGGAGCAGAGAAACTCTCTGTGTGGGACTCTAAAGTGTCACGACCCGCTTCCCAGAGTACGCAAGATTTGGGCACGTGACATAGCCAACCATGCTACCTGTGGGTAGGAAGTATCCATCCACAGTCACATTACGGTTGTAAAGATATCAAGAACAGTAAAAATAAACTAAACTAATACATGTCCAAATCCATAATAACAAGAATCAATAAACAATAAGTGCGGAAGCTAATGATCCAATACAATGAATAAACAGTACGTCCCATAATGCGGGCTCACATCTGGAAATGAAATGAAATAATTAAACTAAACTCTAAAGAACTCACAGTTCAGCCTGCTGGCTGAAGTACTCCTGCTCGGTCGGCGGCAAAGGTACGGAATCTGGGCCATGCAAAACCCAGACGTCAGCGCGTCATGATATCAAGTATGTAGCATAAACACGGTAATAAACAGTGCAGCATGAACATGAATAAGCAGTAATAAGAAGTAATAAACAGGGTAACGTGCAGTAGTGACTAAACTGTCCTATCAGGTTTTCTACTCTATAGTCTTTGAAACCAATTGATGAATCGTCGATGTAACTCAATAGTATCCCGTGCGTGCCCGGGACCACGGTCATGATTCTCGGGGCTGAATCCGAGACGTGCCGCTAAGCAGTAAAAGGTAGTAGGATAGATGAGTGATGTCAGCATCAACACTCCGGAGCTGGCCAAGCCCGTAAGACTGATCAGAACAATGTATCGAACTGTTGAGTTACAAGTCGGTTTCACCTTTGATTTCCCCATACCCCCAAACTATGTATGTCAGTCAGGTATTCAGTAGTCAAGGACTAATGCCAACACAAGTCAAGTAAAGGTAGGTCTTTCTGGATCGACAGCAGGAATGGTTAGGTCTGTCGGCATTAGGCACGAGATCAGGAACAAGTAATGTCATGGTACAACGGGATGAGTCGGTAAGCATGTATATGTCAGGTGTAGCAGGGTCAGGCCAATATGTCGTGCAATCGGTAAGTGCTCACAACAGGTACACAATCAATAATGAACAGTAGCAGGAAACAGTAAATAACAATATAAATCTAGGTAAACACAGTGATGTTTCGTATTCTCTTATTAATCCGGTTCACGCACCTTTGAGGTGCAAAAGCCACAAGACGAACAATATCAATAATATACGTAATGGAGTTACATGAATCTGAACTAAGCACAATAATTGTCTCATGAGTGATTTTAACAAATGAATTGGGGATGATCTACTTGGTTTGATTAGTTAAGTATGACTTAATAGCAGACCGGTTAAAGCGAGCAATGATTTCATTGATTTAAAGTTACGGATAATCGTGGCTAGCAATTCTAAGTTGTAACAGGTATCGATATTATATTAGTTGTGTGGTTATAATATGATGATTAAGTTGTAGCATGCTAAGCAAGTATTCAGATACTTGCCTCGGCGGTTCCGCAAACCGAAACACGGATGCGATGTCGGTAGAAACCACGATACGGAAGCACGGGCCACGGATCGGGTCCCAACAGAGATCAACGGGATCACACGGACCAGGGGACTTCGCTGGAGCGTCGGGTTCGTCAGACGGCACGGTCGGGTTCCGGCAACAACCAAATAGCAAAGTTAGCAACAAAGATACGATATACGCCAAAACGACCAGCGGGGGGGTTGTACCAAAAGGAAAGAGAAGGAAACTTACAGGGAGACACCAGGGGGGTGACCACGGCGGGTTCGACGGCACTGGAACGCCGGCGAGGCCGCGACGGTGGCAGCGAAGGCTGGAACAGCCGCTGGGCTTGCTGGAGAGGGGTGCGACGAGTGGAGGAGAGAGGGGGTCGGCTCTGGTGGTCGAGGGAACAGGGAGGTGGTCGGAGGTGGCGTCGACGAGGTCGCTGGCGCGCTTCTCCGGCGAACAGGGGAGGTGCAGGCGAAGGGTTTGGGCTCGGGTTTACTGTTCCGGCGAGGGGAGGAAGGAAACGACGACTAGGTCTCGACGAGGAGGGTGAGAGGGAGTCGTGGGAGGCGTCGGCGGTGAGAGGAGGCGTCGACGGCGAGGTCTACGAGGGGATGGAGGCGTCGGCGGTGAGAGGAGGCGTCGACGGCGAGGTCTACGAGGGGATGGAGGCGTTGGGGAGATGGGTTGCAGGCGCGGGAAGGAGCGGGAGAACGGGAGGAAGAGGGTAGGTGGTTGCGGTGGAGTTCGTGGTGGTGAGGGCGGCGACGGCGAGGTCTCAAGGAGGCCGGCGGTGGGATCGCGAGGCTAGGGTTAGGGTTTGCGTCGAGTTCTCGTGAAGAAAGGAAATGGTGAGGGGCGGCTGCGTGCATGGGATTAATATAGGAGGAGAGAGAGAGGCTTATGACGAGGGGAGAGAGAAATTTGTGAAGAGAGAGATAGAGATTGATTGAGGGAGAGATTGAGGGAGGAGAGAGAGAGAGATAGGGAAAGGAAATAGAGAGAGGCGGGGCCCACGAGGAGGCAATCCCACCCTCGCGATTGGCTGAGGGATTGGGTAATCCAAATAAAAGATTTGAGGGGATTAAAACAGTTGAGGAATATATATATACGTATATATATATAGTTTTATAAATTAAATTGAAACGGGTCCTTTTTGGCGCGAAATGAAACATTTCCAAATCGCGCCCGGGTTGCGCCCAAATGTTCCAAATTCAAATTATATGATTTTAAGCGGGTTCCAAATTTTGAAAATAGGTGTTTAACGATTAAAATGCATGCCCCCAAGTCGGACACTTGTACGCACGCGTAGTCGCCCAAACTTGCCTGTTTAGCCAAACGGAACGGAATCTCAACGCGCGGACGCTACCACGCGACTAGTGGCGACGAGTAAGCCAACATGGACATCTTAAATTTCATTTTCGGAGTTAAAATTGGTTATGTGCCAAAATGACTTAACCGGGTAAAATTTAGCAATAAACACCAGAAAATCAGGAAAATTGGAAAGAGCAATAAAATAACCCTCAACTAGTAATATACATAGTATTATTGGGCTCGGGTGTTACATCATACCCAACTACAAAAGAATTTCATCCTCGAAATTCCAAGAATACAAGATAACTAACTACTGGAAAAGATAAGGGAATTTCTGCCGGATCTCGTCTTCTCGCTCCTAAGTAGATTCTCCATGCGATCGGTTACCCCAAGAAACTAGCACAAGAGGGATAACCTTGTTCTTAAGAACCTTTTCTCTTCGATCCTTGATCTCGACTGGTCGCTCCTCAAAAGTCAGGTCCTCACGAACGGTCAACTCCGAGTGATCCAAAACATGGGTCTCATCACGAACATACCTCCGTAGTTGAGACACATGAAATACATCATGAACTCCTGCTAATGACGATGGTAACGCCAACCGGTACGATACCTCTCCGACACGCTCCAATATCTCGAAGGGTCCAACGAATCGGGGACTAAGCTTTCCCCGACTTCCAAAGCGAATCACCCCTCTAGTCGGTGATATCTTCAGGAATACCAAATCGCCCACGGCGAACTCTAGAGGTCTTCTTGACGTGTCGGCCCAACTCTTCTGTCTGTCTTGAGCTGCCTTCATATGCTTCCTGATTGTATTCACCTTCTCGACTGTCTGTACCACCAAATCTGGTCCCAATAACCTCCGTTCACCAACATCATCCCAACAAACAGGTGAACGGCACTTACGACCATACAACGCCTCAAACGGAGCCATCTGAATTGTCGCTTGAAAGCTATTGTTGTACGAAAACTCCACCAGGTGTACATGATCTTCCCAAGAACCTTTGAAGTCCAACATGCAAGCCCTCAACATATCTTCAAGGGTCTGGATCGTTCTCTCTGATTGTCCATCAGTCTGGGGATGATAAGCTGTGCTGAACTTCAATCGAGTCCCCAAACTTTCTTGTAAACTCCTCCAAAAGTGCGACAAGAACCGAGTGTCCCGATCGGACACGATGCTCACCGGTACTCCATGCAATCTGACAATCTCCTGCATGTACCGCTCTGCCAAAGTCTCCGTAGATTGACCAACCCGAAAAGGAATAAAGTGAGCTGCCTTGGTCAACCGATCGACAATCACCCATACTGCATTGTTGCCCTTTGGACTCCGCGGTAAAGCCGTCACGAAATCCATGGTTATATGTTCCCACTTCCATTGAGGAATCGGAAGTGGTTGCAACAAACCAGCAACCCTTTGGTGTTCAGCCTTGACTTGCTGACACACTAAGCACTTAGCCACAAAGCGAGCAATTTCCCGCTTCATACCTTCCTACCAGAAATGCTGTCGAATATCTCGGTACATCTTCGTCCCTCCTGGATGTACAGAGTAAGCTGAACTGTGTGCCTCCTTCATAAGCTCCTCACGCACATCTCCTTTTGGCACACACACACGGCTACCATATCTCAACGAACCATCTTCATGGATCAGTAAATCGGTTCGTAGTCCAGCTCCAACCTGCTCTCGAAACTTTTGCAGTCTAGGATCCGGCGATTTCGCCGCTTTAATCTTCTCAACTAAGGACGATTGTACTTGTAACTGCATCAACTGTCCTGTAGCACGCGGTAGCACAACCTCCAAGTCAAATCTCCGAAACTCCTCAATGATCTCTCTCTGTGCAGTCAATAACTGAATTGCTGGTAACCGACTTAGTGCATCTGGCACGACATTAACTTTTCCCGGATGATACTTAAGATCAAGGTCGTAGTCGGCCATCAGCTCCAACCATCTGCGTTGCCTCATGTTCAACTCCTTATGAGTGAACACATATTTCAAACTCTTGTGATCCGTAAAGACTTCAACTCTCTCGCCCAGAAGGTAGTGTCTCCAAATCTTCAGGGCGAAGATCACGGCTGCAAGCTCCAAGTCGTGAGTCGGATAGTTCTGCTCATGAGTCTTCAGCTGTCTCGATGCGTAAGCGACGACTTTCCCATTCTGCATCAAAACACATCCCAATCCCTTTCCAGATGCGTCGCTGTGAATCACCAGTCCTTCGGAATTGTCCGGTACGGTTAGGATAGGGGCGGTTATCAACTTCTGCTTCAACGTTTCGAAGGCCAACGCACATCCATCCGTCCAAACAAACGGTACCTCCTTACGCGTAAGCTTGGTTAACGGCTCAGCTAAACGAGCGAAGTTCTCCACAAATCTTCTGTAGTATCCGGCGAATCCAAGAAAACTCCTTATCTCTGCAACACTCTTTGGAACCGGCCAATCTCGAACTGCTGCTATCTTCTCGGGATCAACGGCGATTCCATCGCCTGACACGACATGCCCCAGAAACCTCACTTCTTCCAACCAGAATTCGCACTTACTCACTTTCGCAATAACTTCTCTTGTCTCAGCGTCGGCAGTGCGATCCTTCTTCTTCACTAAGAGAACTGGAGTTCCCCACTGTGAGTTGCTGCTTCGAATCCATCCCTTCTCGAGTAATTCACTCACTTGTTTCTTAACTCCCTCCAACAATACTGGTGCCATTGGATAGTCAGTTTTTGATACTGGCGTTGCACCAGGAGTAAGGTCAAACGCAAACTCCACATCTCGCTTCGGTGGTAAGCCCGAAATGTCTTCAAACACATCCATAATGTCGCGGACGACTGCCGGCTCTTCATCACTCTCCACTACCATAGCCGCAAGAACACTGTTCGTCGGCCTAGCCCTAAACTCGACTGGCCCGACAGAATCTCTTTCTCCAATGAAAGTAAACTTAGGATGTCCGGGAATCTGGAATTACCTTCCTTGCCCTACAGCCAATGTGGGCGTGGAAAGTGCCAGGAAAATCCATCCCCAAGACATCCTCGTAACTGCTCGTATCTACCACCAAGAAGTCTGCAAAAAGCTCCCGTCCGCAAACAACAACTGTACGATCTCTACTATCCTTACTAGCTATAATTTTCCCATTCCCAGTGTGTATGTCCCAAAAACTAGACAGGGTCGTGCAGGTGATCGAGTGTGTAGTTATAAAATTTGATGACACAAAACAGTGGGATGCTCCGGAATCAAATAATGCCAAAGCAGGAAAACCACGAACGAGTACAGTACCTGAAACCACTTCTCCTGATGCCTTGGCTTCCTCAGCTGTCAAAGTGAAAGCTCGACCCTGGTTGGGTCCTTGTGTCAGCTGCTTCTGCCCTTGGAACGGTCTCTGCGGAGGCTTCCGTATATCATCTCTCGTGCGAAGCTTCGACGGACAAGTACCAACTGCGTGATCGGCTGCCCCACAAACCAGACAAAGTCCTAGTCTCCTTCGACAATCCTTCTGCACGTGCCCAGGTAATCGGCAGTAATCACAAATCACGCTCTTCCTTCGATCAACGATCACAGGCTTCTTCATTGGCGCTACACCTCGACGGTCCACTGGAATACCTCTGCGCCCATGATCTCGGTTAGGTACAAATGCAGGCTTCCTGGCCGCAGCTGCTGTCTGGTGAAGGTTCCCTTTCGATCCTGATAAACTCTGCTGCTCTCTGGCTGCCGTAAGAACCTGCGAGAAAGTGGTCAAACCCAGGGAGACAATCTGCCTCTGGATGTCCACGTCCAAACTGTGCAAGAACCTTCGCGCCCTGTCTGCCTCCTTGGCGACTAAGGGTCCAGCGAAACGGCTAAGTCTCGTCCACTCCGCTGCATGCACATCCACAGCTGCTCCATTTTGTTTCAGCCCAATAAATCTCTCCTCCATTTCCTCCCGAGCAGTCCGTGGGAAGAACTTTTCCAAGAAACTTTTGGAGAAATCCGCCCAACTGATTGGCTTGGACAAGCGGGTCTCCTCCACAAGCCACCACTCTCGGGCGTAATCTACCAGCTGAATGTGCACCACATCAACTTTCTTGTCTTCTGGGATCTTGCTGCAATCAGTAAATTCTCCATGTCCACGAGCCACTGCTCGGCTGGCAACGGCTCCTCCAAGCCCGTAAAAGTAGTAGGACCCAACCGTCTGAAATCTGCCACGGTCCCTACTCGGTCGACTGGCTTCGCTACAGCGGTGTTTACAGACTGCTGCATAGCCTGCAAACCCTCCTGAAATGAATCTGCTTGCTGCTGGATCAGCTCAGTTTGCCTTTTCTGATTTTCCAACATCCCGCGTATCACTCCCAACATGGCGGCTTCATCCACACGCCTCTGATACGTCTTGAAATTCTTATCTGCCATGGTCCTGAAATCAAAACAAACAACATTAGCATGATGATAGATTCAATATACAAATCAAGGCTAGAACTCCAAGATACTTAAATAGAGTGCTGCATTGTAGCTATGCCGCGGTATCATAGCCGCAATTACTTAACTCCACCCAAGTCGCCTAAGTCCTAGAGATAACAAGAAGTTAGGTTTTCAAGTTTGACAATGCAAAGTAAGTTTGCATGTCGACATGATCTGGAAGAATGATTCAAGGACGGTAAAACGGTCAAGGTGGCAGGACATGTTCCCTAATCACGGGTATTCTGATTCGTGTATCGGGTGCAATACCCAACTACGAGAATCAACCC
This sequence comes from Agapanthus africanus, assembly GCA_030015575.1. Classification (NCBI taxonomy): domain Eukaryota; kingdom Viridiplantae; phylum Streptophyta; class Magnoliopsida; order Asparagales; family Amaryllidaceae; genus Agapanthus; species Agapanthus africanus. The sequence goes on along the minus strand of CM057339.1, from coordinate 781,178,193 downwards.
AATTAACCTATGGCTCTGATACCATAAAACCATGTCACGACCCGCTTCCCAGAGTACGCAAGATTTGGGCACGTGACATAGCCAACCATGCTACCTGTGGGTAGGAAGTATCCATCCACAGTCACATTACGGTTGTAAAGATATCAAGAACAGTAAAAATAAACTAAACTAATACATGTCCAAATCCATAATAACAAGAATCAATAAACAATAAGTGCGGAAGCTAATGATCCAATACAATGAATAAACAGTACGTCCCATAATGCGGGCTCACATCTGGAAATGAAATGAAATAATTAAACTAAACTCTAAAGAACTCACAGTTCAGCCTGCTGGCTGAAGTACTCCTGCTCGGTCGGCGGCAAAGGTACGGAATCTGGGCCATGCAAAACCCAGACGTCAGCGCGTCATGATATCAAGTATGTAGCATAAACATGGTAATAAACAGTGCAGCATGAACATGAATAAGCAGTAATAAGAAGTAATAAACAGGGTAACGTGCAGTAGTGACTAAACTGTCCTATCAGGTTTTCTACTCTATAGTCTTTGAAGCCAATTGATGAATCGTCGATGTAACTCAATAGTATCCCGTGCGTGCCCGGGACCACGGTCATGATTCTCGGGGTTGAATCCGAGACGTGCCGCTAAGCAGTAAAAGGTAGTAGGATAGATGAGTGATGTCAGCATCAACACTCCGGAGCTGGCCAAGCCCGTAAGACTGATCAGAACAATGTATCGAACTGTTGAGTTACAAGTCGGTTTCACCTTTGATTTCCCCATACCCCCAAACTATGTATGTCAGTCAGGTATTCAGTAGTCAAGGACTAATGCCAACACAAGTCAAGTAAAGGTAGGTCTGTCTGGATCGACAGCAGGAATGGTTAGGTCTGTCGGCATTAGGCACGAGATCAGGAACAAGTAATGTCATGGTACAACGGGATGAGTCGGTAAGCATGTATATGTCAGGTGTAGCAGGGTCAGGCCAATATGTCGTGCAATCGGTAAGTGCTCACAACAGGTACACAATCAATAATGAACAGTAGCAGGAAACAGTAAATAACAATATAAATCTAGGTAAACACAGTGATGTTTCGTATTCTCTTATTAATCCGGTTCACGCACCTTTGAGGTGCAAAAGCCACAAGACGAACAATATCGATAATATACGTAATGGAGTTACATGAATCTGAACTAAGCACAATAATTGTCTCATGAGTGATTTTAACAAATGAATTGGGGATGATCTACTTGGTTTGATTAGTTAAGTATGACTTAATAGCAGACCGGTTAAAGCGAGCAATGATTTCATTGATTTAAAGTTACGGATAATCGTGGCTAGCAATTCTAAGTTGTAACAGGTATCGATATTATATTAGTTGTGTGGTTATAATATGATGATTAAGTTGTAGCATGCTAAGCAAGTATTCAGATACTTGCCTCGGCGATTCCGCAAACCGAAACACGGATGCGATGTCGGTAGAAACCACGATACGGAAGCACGGGCCACGGATCGGGTCCCAACAGAGATCAACGGGATCACACGGACCAGGGGACTTCGCTGGAGCGTCGGGTTCGTCAGACGGCACGGTCGGGTTCCGGCAACAACCAAATAGCAAAGTTAGCAACAAAGATACGATATACGCCAAAACGACCAGCGGGGGGGTTGTACCAAAAGGAAAGAGAAGGAAACTTACAGGGAGACACCAGGGGGGTGACCACGGCGGGTTCGACGGCACTGGAACGCCGGCGAGGCCGCGACGGTGGCAGCGAAGGCTGGAACAGCCGCTGGGCTTGCTGGAGAGGGGTGCGACGAGTGGAGGAGAGAGGGGGTCGGCTCTGGTGGTCGAGGGAACAGGGAGGTGGTCGGAGGTGGTGTCGACGAGGTCGCCGGCGCGCTTCTCCGGCGAACAGGGGAGGTGCAGGCGAAGGGTTTGGGCTCGGGTTTACTGTTCCGACGAGGGGAGGAAGGAAACGACGACTAGGTCTCGACGAGGAGGGTGAGAGGGAGTCGTGGGAGGCGTCGGCGGTGAGAGGAGACGTCGACGGCGAGGTCTACGAGGGGATGGAGGCGTCGGGGAGATGGGTTGCAGGCGCGGGAAAGAGCGGGAGAACGGGAGGAAGAGGGTAGGTGGTTGCGGTGGAGTTCGTGGTGGTGAGGGCGGCGACGGCGAGGTCTTAAGGAGGCCGGCGGTGGGATCGCGAGGCTAGGGTTAGGGTTTGCGTCGAGTTCTCGTGAAGAAAGGAAATGGTGAGGGGCGGCTGCGTGCATGGGATTAATATAGGAGGAGAGAGAGAGGCTTATGACGAGGGGAGAGAGAAATTTGTGAAGAGAGAGATAGAGATTGATTGAGGGAGAGATTGAGGGAGGAGAGAGAGAGAGATAGGGAAAGGAAATAGAGAGAGGTGGGGCCCACGAGGAGGCAATCCCACCCTCGCGATTGGCTGAGGGATTGGGTAATCCAAATAAAAGATTTGAGGGGATTAAAACAGTTGAGGAATATATATATACGTATATATATATAGTTTTATAAATTAAATTGAAACGGGCCCTTTTTGGCGCGAAATGAAACATTTCCAAATCGCGCCCAGGTTGCGCCCAAATGTTCCAAATTCAAATTATATGATTTTAAGCGGGTTCCAAATTTTGAAAATAGGTGTTTAACGATTAAAATGCATGCCCCCAAGTCGGACACTTGTACGCGCGCGTAGTCGCCCAAACTTGCCTGTTTAGCCAAACGGAACGGAATCTCAACGCGCGGACGCTACCACGCAACTAGTGGCGACGAGTAGGCCAACATGGACATCTTAAATTTCATTTTCGGAGTTAAAATTTGTTATGTGCCAAAATGACATAACCCCCAAGTCACCATGCTTCTAGAAGCTTCCCGAAAAATTACGAGAACGCCCCTCCAATCCGTGAAAACATGGAAAAACTTTAGACTGTATAAATCCAATAACCTGATACTAGAATCTGGCTTAAACCAAAGTCGACTAGTAAAAACTGTCCGAATGTCGTACGTGCGTTTAAACACGTATGCGTCCAAACCCTTGTCGTAAAACCATACGACCTCTATATCTTTTCGCCTGGAGCAGAGAAACTCTCTGTGTGGGACTCTAAAGACTCGACACTACGCTGGCAGTGGGTTTAACCACAGACCGCAAGCGGCACTAGCTGTACGTAACGTCCCCAGGTAGATGTCGATAAGAAGGCCGATGAGGAAACCCATCCGAACTCCTACTGAGCCTGATGTGACAATCTCCGTACAGTCCGGTCTGTTCATCTAAGACTATTGCATATCGAGCCTAGGGGGCGGCAAGCGTCAGTCCCCTAATAGCGGTATAAGTCGTGTCGGAGCGTAGCCCATTACACCCTAAGAAACTACTGGAACCTACAAGTAAATCTCGCTTGCCCTGGCCAGGGACTTTGCGTAATGGCTCTCTGACACAGCGCGATATCAACTCCCAATACCGGGAGAGACGAATCCTTTCTAACCGCCACTGCCTCCAAGTGCTCGGGACTGCACCCAACCGCTACCTGTTTGCACGACTCCTTTGAGCCATGGTAGGGTAGCAATCTAAGAACAGTGGGACACACTCGAGGCGAAGTAGCAGTGTCAAGTCTGCGGACTATGCTGTACTCATGTCACCTGGGAACTGTTAACTGACGACGGGTATAATACCATCCAACAGTTCCCCTGCGAGTCCTGTCCGGTGTACCCGTAACCTAACGAGCACCTGTATACTATCTCCAGTACGACGTACTGATGTCTATGGGACAGACCATCTCCCCAACTGGGATGAGAAGCGTACACACTAGTCTACTCTGGAGTATCGATGCCCAGTCTCGATAATCCTACGACTAGGGACAAGTATAGGATGTTACTTATAGACTACCCAGTCCCCACTAGTGTGACTGCCATCACAACGCTGGTAATCAAGCAAAAATCCTATGGGCTCTACTAATATGTATAAGTGATACATTACAATAAACATATGCACATATTAAAGTAGACACAAACCAAATAGCATACTACTATTTTTAGCAAGACTGTATATACAACTGTGAATATCCTAAGCTTCCATTAAGTAATATACATACAAGTATGATACAATAATGGCCTTAGGGCATATACACTAACAATCTCCCACTTGCACTAGGGCCATGAGCTGGCATATCGTAGACCTATCATCTCGAATAGCCTCTCGAACTGCGTCTGAGGAATGGCCTTTGTGAATAGATCAGCAATGTTATTCTCTGTCTCTACTCTTTTCACCTCGATCTCCCGGCGATCTACGATCTCCCGGCGATCTACGATCTCCCTGATCAGGTGATACCGCATTAAGATGTGTCTGGATTTCTGATGGGACCTGGGTTCCTTCGCTAAAGCTATAGCGCCGTTGTTGTCACAATACAGAGGTATTGGATCAACACTGGTAGGAACCACCTGAAGTTCTATGAGAAACTTCTTCATCCAGACAGCTTCTTTTGCGGCATCGCAAGCAGCTATGTACTCCGCTTCCATCGTTGAGTCAGCAACGGTCTCTTGTTTGGAACTCTTCCAACAGATCGCCTCTCCATTGAGGGTAAAGACATAACCTGACATGGACTTGGAGTCATCCTTGTCACTCTGGAAGCCGGAGTCGGCAAAAGCCTCCATCTGGAGGTCTTTTCCGCCATACACCAAGAACATCTCCTTAGTCCTCCTCAGGTACTTGAGAATGTTCTTTACTGCTATCCAGTGATTCTCCCCTGGGTTTGCCTGGTACCGGCTTACAACGCTTAATGCGTATGCTACATCTGGTCTGGTACATAACATCGCATACATTATAGAGCCTACCGCTGAAACGTAAGGTATAATTGACATGCGATCCCTTTCCAAATCAGTCTTGAGAGACATCTCTTTGGAGAGGGTGATTCCGTGACAAGCCGGTAGGTTACCGCGCTTAGAATCTTCCATACTGAATCTTTTCAATATGGTGTCTATGTACCTGGACTATGAAAGTCCCAACATCTTCTTTGATCTATCACGATAGATCTGGATTCCCAGAATATAGGTGGCATCACCCAGGTCTTTCATGGAGAATTTCTGTGACAAGAATCTTTTGACTGACTGTAACATATGAATATCATTTTCTATTAGGAGAATGTCATCCACGTACAAGACGAGGAATACTACAGCTCTCCCTACAATCTTTCTGTATATGCATGGTTCATCTGGATTTTTGATAAAGTCAAATTCTTTGATAGTATCATCAAAACAGATGTTCCAACTCCGAGATGCTTGCTTTAGTCCATAAATGGACTTAAGCAACTTACATACTTTACCGCTGCTCCCACTCTGAATGAATCCCTCTGGCTGATCCATATAGACGCTCTCTTCCAAATTTCCATTTAGAAAGGTCGTCTTTACATCCATCTGCCAGATCTCATAATCGTGGAAGGAAGCAATAGCAAGAAGGACCCGAATGGATTTGAGCATAACCACTGGAGAAAAGGTTTCGTCATAGTCCAAACCAGGTCTTTGACGGAAACCCTTTGCAACAAATCTAGCCTTATAGGTTTCAACCTGTCTATCTACACCAATCTTCTTTTTGAAGATCCATTTGCATCCTACGGGTTTTACCCTATCTGGAGCAATGTCCAAAGTCCATACTTTGTTAGTGTACATGGACTCCATTTCGGTCCGCATTGCATCTAGCCATTTTACCGAGTCGCCGCTCTGAATGGCTTGCTGGAAGCTAGTAGGCTCATCATAGTCAATAGTGCAATCCTCTCTATCCCCGTCTATGAGAAAATCGTAGTATCTCTCGGGCGGATGAGACTGCCTACTACTCCTGCGGAGTGGCGCTGGGATGTCCGGTTCTCCTAAACCTTCTTGTTCTACCAAGGTTTCAGTAATAGCTTGTGGTTCTGGAATTTCTTCCAGTTCTATTGCGCTCCCACTCTTCTGATTTTCCAAAAATTCAGTTTGGATCGTTCTCTCCGAACCCTGCAAGTGTAGATGATCCTCCCATGAACCCTTGAAGTCTACCATGCAAGCTCTCAACATGTCTTCAAGAGTTTGGATCGTTCTTTCCGACTGGCTATCTTTTTGAGGATGATAAGCTGTTCTAAACTTCAATCGAGTCCCCAAACTTTCCTGTAAGCTCCTCCAGAAGTGTGATAAGAATCGGGTGTCACGGTCGGACACGATGCTTACAGGTACTCCATGCAATCTCACAATCTCCTGCATGTACCGTTCTGCTAACGCTTCCGTTGACTGACCAATTCGAAACGGTATGAAGTGAGCTGCCTTGGTCAATCGATCAACAATCACCCAAACTGCATTGTTGCCCTTTGGACTCCGCGGTAAAGCTGTCACGAAATCCATGGTTATATGTTCCTACTTCCATTGAGGAATCGGAAGTGGTTGCAATAAACCAGCAACCCTTTGATGTTCAGCCTTAACTTACTGACACACCAAGCACTTTGCTACAAAGCGAGCAATTTCCCTTTTCATGCCTCCCCACCAGAAATGCTGTCGTAGATCACGGTACATCTTCGTGCCTCCTAGATGTACGGAATACGCGGAACTGTGTGCCTCCTTCATAACTTCTTCACGAAGATCTCCTTTTGGCACACACAAATAGCTACCATATCGCAACGAACCATCTTCATGAATTAACAAGTCCGTTCGAAGTCCGGCTTCAACCTGTTATCTAAACCTTTGCAATCTTGGGTCTTTCGACTGCGCTGCTTTAATACTCTCGATCAATAACGACTGTACTTGCAGCTGCATCAACTGTCCTAAAGAATACGGTAGCACGATCTCCAACTCGAATCTCCAAAAGTTTTCCATAAGCTCCTTCTGTGCAGTCAACATCTGAATTGCTGGCAACCGACTAAGCGCATCCGGCACAACATTAACTTTTCCCGGATGGTACTTAAGATCAAGATCGTAGTCAGCCATCAGCTCCAACCATCTACGCTGCCTCATATTAAGCTCCTTCTGTGTGAACACATACTTCAGGCTTTTGTGATCGGTGAATACTTCGACCCTTTCGCCCAATAAATAGTGTCTCCAAATCTTTAAAGCGAAAATCATAGCTGCTAGCTCCAAATCATGAGTTGGGTAATTCTTCTCATGGGTCTTCAACTATCTCGATGAGTAAGCTATAACCTTCCCATGCTGCATCAAAACGCATCCCAATCCTTTCCAAGATGCGTCGCTGCGAATCACCAATCCTCCGGAACTGTCTGGTACGGTCAAAATAAGAGCGGTTATCAATCTCTGCTTCAACGCCTCAAAAGCTGACGCACACTTATCCGTCCACACAAATGGTACTTCCTTGCGCGTAAGCTTGGTCAAAGGCTCAGCCAAACGAGCAAAATTCTCCACGAACCTTCTATAATAGCCGGCAAGTCCAAGAAAACTTCTGATCTCTGCTACGTTCTTCGGAATCAGCCAATTTTGAACTGCTGTAATCTTCTCGGGATCAACGGCGATTCCATCTCCGAATACAACGTGCCCCTAAAAACTTAACTTCTTCAAGCCAAAACTTGCACTTGATCATCTTTGCATATAATCTTTCTTGCTTCAATGTCTGCAGTGCGATCTTCAAGTGTTCCGCATGCTCTTCAATGCTTCTCGAGTAGACCAGAATATCATCGATGAACACCACTATAAACTGGTCCAAGAACGGTGAAAAGATTCGGTTCATCAAGTACATAAATATCGCCGGTGCATTCATGACTTCGAATAGTATCACTAAATACTTGTAATGTCCATACCGAGTTCGGAACGCAGTCTTGAAAATATCTTCTGATTTAACTCGGACCTGATGATATCCGGACCGCAAATCCAGTTTCGAGAATACCCTCGCGCCACTAAGCTGCTCGAACAATTCGCCAATACGAGGGATCGGGTACTTGTTCTTAATAGTCACCCGGTTTAATTCTCGATAATCGATGCATATCCTCCTTGTGCCATCTTTCTTCTTTACTAGAAGAACTGGAGCTCCCCAAGGTGAATTGCTGCTGCGAATTCAACCCTTCTCTAGCAATTCGGTAACCTGCTTCTTTACTTCTTCTAACTCCACTGGTGCCATCGGATAGTACGCCTTTGAGATTGGCGCTGCACCAGGAACAAGATCGATCGTGAACTCCACATCTCGTTTTGACGGTAAACCCGAGATGTCCTCGAACACATCCATGAACTCTCAAACTACAGCTGGCGCTTCCTCCTTATCAACTTCCATTGACGAAAGAACATTGCTTGTCGGCCTAGCCCTAAACTCGACTAGCCCGACAGAACTGCTACCTCCAGCAAAACAAACTCCGGATGTCCGGGAATCTGGAAAATCACTTTCTTTGCCCTACAATCAATGTGAGCGTGGAAAGTGAGACCAACAATTTCCAAGACAACTTCATAACTGCCGGTATCGGTCACCAAGAAATCTACAAAACATAAACTGGTAAGCAATTGTTGGGAATCCTCCCGCGCGCGCAAACGCATATGTTTTGGAAATGGTGGATATGTTTTGGAAATGGATATTTTTTTAGGAAACGGAATGCGCGCACGAGATCGTTCTCATTTTACTATTTATAACCGCAAGTGCACGGCGCGTTGTAGCGAGCCGGCAAGCACGGGTCGATCCGCAGGGAGTTGAGTATTAGGTATCGTTGTTTAAGGTTAACAAATTAATGAATTGGTTGGTTTGTCACAAAATTATAAAAGAATACGAAAGCAAGAAAACAAGTGTAAGGAAAGAATGGTTGTGGCTTAGTTCTGAAGCTTGAATCACGACGTTTACCTCTACATTCCCTTGATCATGAATTGTTCGGCCTTACCTTGATCCCGGCATGAAGCACGACTTGTCAACGCGGTTGCGGAGCACAAACCGTCAAAGTCCGATATTCGCCGCAAAGCACGAAACGAGTCCGTTTTGGTCACTTACCGTTTGTATGTCCGCGCTTGGGGTATCAACACTAAACACGAGGTTTTGCAAGCATACCGCAACAATGAAAACACAAAGAGGTTAGTGAGAGCAAAAGATATTGGTGTTGAGTTTGCTAAGTGTTTGTGAAGGTATATAGTATATGAAACAAAGAGTTTGTCAAGCTCTTTATCACAACATACCATATCCTAGCTTAGCAACCTTAACATAAAATGGAATTTAAGCACATGAAACATAAACAAAAGGTGGAGGAGGCAAAGCCTTTCATCTCACTTCCTCACCCACACCATAACCAAAATAAAGAATTAGTTAAGTATAATGAAAAGAAAGCAAGAAAAGAGAGCAAGTATATAAAAGAAACAACAATATATTAATCACTTGAGAACAAGATACAAGATTTGGTGACTTGTTCAACCTCCTTAATCAAGCTCTCCAAAGAGAGCTTCAAGAGGGAAGAAGAAGAAGAAACCAAGATGAAGCACACTCACCCTCAAGCTAAACAAAAACAAAGCAAAAAAAAATTATGAAATGCTATATACATTGTAGCCTCCTTCCCTTGCCCACTGATCTGTATTTATAGGCTCAAAATAGGAATAAATAAACAATAAAAATAATCCTAAGTGGCAGAAGGGAAGGCACATGAGAAAGATGGGGCCCACAGGAGGAAGTGGGGAAGGCGTCGCCGGTTTTTAGGGGATGGTCACCGGGTCAAATCCGAGGAGAGGGGCTCGTATTGGGTGTGTGGGTTTGTGTGCACTCCAATAAGCCTCTGATGCTGTTTGCTTGGTCTTATTTTACCTGGTTTGTATGCAGAGAATTGGAGGGAAATGAGATGCTTCAAATCACATCATATCTTTATGCATTCAATGCCCATTAATGCGCATCACACCAACATATGCCCACTTGCTTAAGCCATCATGCCATGGCTGCCTCCATATGGTCTTTGCCCAAGAGTTGTGTGCAACATGCATTGTGTTGGACCAAAAAGTGTGTGCACACATTTATTTTACAAAAACTCTTGGGATATCGGTCGGTTTTCTGGTCTGCTTGCAGTGTCGGCTCACAGACGATATATCCGTGATTTTGAATGTGTTTCCGGTGTTTTATCACGAATACATGTAAACTGTAATTACAGAGCAGACACTGATCAATAGCACCGATATATAACAAAAGAGATAACGAATGAGCGGTATTAAAATGCAGTTTTCAGTGGTGATCAGCAATGAAATGGAGAGAACCAAGGTAATAGAACGACCATGAAACAAGGAAATGAAACAAGACCAGGACTCCAAGTTACTTAAATAGAGCACCACATTGTAACCATACTGCAGTTCATAGTTACAATCACATAACTCCGTTCAAGTCGCCTAAATCCTAGTATCAGAATCAAAGGAATAAGACGGAAGAAACAATAGGGAACCAAAAGAATTTCAACTCGAGATGCAAAGTTGTTTGCATATCGTCAGGACAGGGGTTAAGAGAAAGATATGATTCAAGAATCATGATAACAATATGGCAGGACATGTTCCTAATCACGGATTTTCTGATTCGTGTATTGGGTCCAATACCCAACTACAAAAGAATCAAACCCGATTAACCTAAATCCTATGGCTCTGATACCAAACAAACCCTGTCACACCCCGCTTCCCAGAGTGCGCTAAGATAGGCACGTGACAGAGCCAACCATGCTAGCTGTGGATAGGAAAAATCCCTCCACAGTCACATTACGACTGTAGAGATATCTAGAACAGGAAAGTAAATAAACTATCTAGTACATGTCCATGAGCTAGAATAAACGAGTCAAGAAATAATATGCGGAAGCAATAAATCCAAGTAACAATAACATCTGGAAAGTAAGGAAATAACTAACTGGATACTAACAGGATCCTCACTGCTCGGCCTGACGACGGAAATACTCTTGATCAGCCTGCGACAAAGGTAGAGGATCTGGGCCATACAAAACCCAGACGTCAGTGCGTCATAATATCAACAATAATATAATCAGGGGGTAACAAGTCATGCAGGCATGAGTATGAACAGTAACAAGTCATTAATAACAAGTAACAGTAACATGAATATAAATCAGTGAACAGGATATAAACAAGTGAAGTGCGGTGAGTAGTCTAAACTGTGCTATAGGGTGATCTACTCTAAAGTTATTCGAAATCAATGAATGTAATCCTCATCGTAACCCATCGGTCTAAGTCCCGTTCATTCCCCACGGGACCACGGTAAAATGATGTAATAGACTGTGAGTCTATGTCCCGTTCATTCCCTACGGGACCACGGTAAAATGATATAATAGCCCTTTGAGTTACGTTCAGCTACATTCTTGATTTCCCCATACCCCCAAGTTATGTGTGTAAGTTAGGTATTTATAAATCTAAGACTAATGCCAATACAGGATCAATCATGAACAGGTTTGCCTGTACAGACAACAGGATATGTCCATCGGGACAACATGTCAGGATTGTCAGCATTAGAAACAGGATCAGGTAACATGTCAAGTAGTGATATATCAGGTCATGTCAGGTAGTGTACATGTATCAAGTTATGTCAAGTAGTGATGTATCAGGTATCAAGTCAAGCATTAGTATATCAGGTCATGACAGGTAGTGCACATGTGTCAAGCAGATGCTCATACTAAAACTGTAGCAAGTACGGATGCACGGTAAAATATGGATGCACAAATATTTTGTCAGGAGTTACATCATGACTATGTAGGATGCACAATTATCAAGCATGGTTCACTAATACAACCGTAACATGAAATAATATGGTCTCGGTGTGCAACTAGATATGTAATAAACCGTACGGACGCATACTATAAAACTGTAAATCGGTAAAATTTGCTGAATATTAAAACAAAAGCACTATTATTTATTAAATATATATTGATATAATAATATTAACATGGATAATATATTCAGACCGATTAATAACTATAAAAGTGGTATTGATTAACCATGCACAAGAAAGTTCCGTTCAGAAATTCAGCGTCATCCTGATTTGTAAAATAGCTTAAAAATAACAAACGTTCTCCAAAAGGGACGTGTCTTATACCAAAATAAAGATAATTCAATAAGGTTTTCATTTGTATACTTTGAAGTATTTCAGGTTGTTCCTACAAAAAGTTATGAACATTCGAAATTGAAAGTTTGCTGCTGGAATTTCCCTGGACAGCAGTTAGAGATATTTTCATTTGCATTTTACGTTATTTAAAAATTTTATTTTGCAAGTAAATATTTCATAGAGTTATATTATTATGAGTTAGCTTCGTAACGAACTAAAGAACGTATACTAATAATTTTTCTATGATTTATAATGAATTTTATAAGGTAAGGTGTACAGTAAATTTCAGATTTGTTGTATCCGCTTTGTAACGACGTTTCATGTGTAAACTATAATATTTTCAAACTATATTTTGTATAACATTATAAAATGCAGATCATAAACTAATTAAAAATAATAATAAGAAATATTACGACGATATAAATTTTATAGATATAATTATAGCATGTCGCAAATTGTAAACTTTCATACATTTTATATTATAAAACCGATTAACGTTAAATAACTACGGTGTATAAATTATATAGACATAGCTGTATGATGATGATGATGATGATGATACGGAAACATATAAATAAATTACATAAAGCATAGCATGTAGCAAGTTGTAAAGTTGCCTAGACGGAACAAGAACGGATGTGTACAGAACGTCCTTCGTCGGCGAAATGTCGCGACGCGCGCACAGTACACGGAACGGTTCCAAACAAAGCACGAGGGTGATCATGAAAGTCAGGTATGTTCACTGGATCACTCGGATCGACAACGACGAGCACGGCTCCGGCGGTGATCACCGGAATCAAGAAATAAGATTAAGAAAAAGAAAAAAGAAGAAGAAGTAAGAAGAAGAGGTTGTGTATTAAATAAGGAAAGAAAAATTAAATAAATAAAATATATATAAATATATATATATGCAGAGGAGAGAGAGAGAGAAAGGGGTTGTTAGTTTGTTAGGAAATTAGTTTAGATTCAAATTAAAAAAATCTTTTATTAGTTAACTAAATTTTAATTTGTATCAATTTATAAAATTAATATTATATAAATAAAATTTGATATTCTGGTAAATACAAATATAGTCCAAAACATGCCCGGGTCGGGTCTAAAATTCAGTTTTAAAATACGAAAAATATACATGTCGACCAAAATAAAAAATGAATGTCCGGATAACGAAAAATGCATACCCCCAAGAACAGATGCACGCACTTGCGCGTAGCCATCCAAACAAGTCCGTTTCACTGAACGGGACGAGAACAAGATGCGCGGATGCTAGCACGGGGCTAGGGGTATCAAGCAGGCCATGCAATGTATTTTTAAAATATTTTATGAGACTTAAAATGTTATATTGTAAAAATGCAAATGCCAGATAAAATGCCAGTATGCACTAAACATGAAAATGCATCAGTCTACGTAACAAGTCAGGATAATTCATAAATATGAATCAAATAAGTTCAAGCAAGCGGGTTGGGTCGAATGCAATATAAAATATAAAATACTATTCGCACCCAAAACACGATAAATCAGGAAAATACCACAATTAAGGAAATACGAGAACTGGAATTGCTATAAATGAACTAGGTTGTTACAATGTCGGTCAGCTCGCCTGTCACCAGGTATGACCGACACCCCCTCCCCCGACGGGGCCGCCCAGACGGGGTTCGTCACAGCAGCTCAAGGACCACCTCAGCCGGGGATTTGAGGAACCCCATTGAGAGAAACCGCGGCTGAGGCCAGATGCAGACCTCTGACGGCAGAGGCCTGGGTTCTGAGTGTGCCGAGTCGTTGGGGTACCACGGCCGACTAGACGCCCTCGAGAAGAAGATCGAGGGTCTGCATCGGGAAGGACATCGTTCGAGCGACGGGGCTAAGGATGCCGCCGACTCGCTCACCAAACCGTTCACCGAGAGCAGGCGAGGTCCGACGTCGTGCGCTTCCCCTCCGCCGAACGGCGGGAGGAGGACGATCGCGAGCATAGGCTCATCCTTTTTATAGCCCACAACGCCCCGAAGCCCAAGAGCCGCTTGCCTCAACCGTAACGCCGCGTGGCAAACACAGCGCGCTTCCCGGCAGAGTCGAAGGACGCGGATGTCCCACTTCACCTTCCCCACGCGTCCTCAACACGTGTTATTCGCGATTGTCCATCTTCCCAAAGCCCTCGCCTAGAGGCAGCCGAGCGACTAACTCCACTCGGCTCTCCTTAGCAGGCCTCCAACGACCCCTCCAGCGCTAAGGATCTAAGCCGTCGCCTAGAGGCAGCCGAGCGGCTACCCTGCTCGGTTATCCTTAGCAGGCCTCCAACAACCCCTCCAGCACTAAGGATCTAAGCCCTCGCCTAGAGGCAGCCGAGCGGCTACCCTGCTCGGCTATCCTTACCAGGCCTCCAACGGCCCCTCCAGCGCTAAGGATCTAAGCCCTCGCCTAGAGGCAGCCGAGCGGCTACCCTGCTCGGCTATCCTTAGCAGGCCTCCAACGGCCCCTCCAGCGCTAAGGATCTAAGCCCTTGCCTAGAGGCAGCCGAGCGGCTACCCTGCTCGGCTATCCTTAGCAGGCCTCCAACGGCCCCTCCAGCGCTAAGGATCTAAGCCCTCGCCTAGAGGCAGCCGAGCGGCTACCCTGCTCGGCTATCCTTAGCAGGCTTCCAACGGCCCCTCCAGTGCTAAGGATATAAGCCCTCGCCTAGAGGCAGCCGAGCGGCTACCCTACTCGGCTATCCTAAGCAGGCCTCCAACGGCCCCTCCAGCGCTAAGGATCTAAGCCCTCGCCTAGAGGCAGGCGAGCCGCTACCCTGCTCGGCTATTCTTAGCAGACCTCCAACGGCCCCTCCAGCGCTAAGGATCTAAGCCCTCATCTAGAGGCAGCCGAGCGACTACCCTGCTCGGCTATCCTTAGCAGGCCTCCAACGGCCCCTCCAGGCTAAGGATCTAAGCCCTCGCCTAGAGGCAGCCGAGCGGCTACCCTGCTCGGCTATCCTTAGCAGGCCTCCAACGGCCCCTCCAGCGCTAAGGATCTAAGCCCTCGTCTAGAGGCAGCCGAGCGGTTACCCTGCTCGGCTGTCCTTAGCAGGCCTCAACGGCCCCTCCGGCGCTAAGGATCGAAGCCCTCACCAAGAGGCAGTCGAGCGGCTACCCTGCTCAGCTATCCCTGGCCGGTAGCTACCTACCCCACAACGCTAGGGATCAAAGCCCTCAACAAGAGGCGGTCGAGCAGCAACCCTGCTCGGCCATCCTTAAGGACCCAAAAGCCCTCGCAAGAAGCAACCGAGCCCGACCCTTGCTCGGTTATCCCTGGCTGGTAGCCTCCTACCCCAACACACCAGGGATCGAAGCCCTCGCCAAGAGGCACCGGGCGGCAACCCCGCTCGGCCATCCTTAGTAGGCCTCCTACGGCCCCTCCCACGCTAAGGATGAAAAGCCCTGGCAAGAGGCAACCGAACCCGACCCTTGCTCGGTTATCCCTGGCAGAACGCTGTAACAACCCTAAATTTCTTATACAAGTTTTTACAAAAAAAATTCAAAAATCCATAAAGGGGTATTTATTGCCTGAGCACAAGATAAATAATTAATTAGCTATATAATTACAAGAAGGAGCTTGTAGCTCATTGGTAATACCTTGCATTGCTGAACCAAGCCACCGGAGTTCAAATCCCATGCCCCACATTATTTTTAATATTATTTTGTTTTAAAACTTTTAGAAGTCCAACAGTCAAAATGTGATAACTCCAAATTTTCCCACTGCACCTAAAAAACTAAATGTACCAGAGACTATATTAGGCGACCCCCCACCTCCCAAGCCCTCGACTTGGCCTGACTTGGCCGGCGGACCGGCCGACTAGGGTCGGCGCCGCCGGCCGGACTCGGCCGGTCGGCCGAGTCGTCAACATAAAAAATATGCCTTTTGAGCTTCTATACCCCCTGCATACTTTAAATGTTCAGATCGTTTCCAGAGAGCTTTGAATACCTCTTTTACTCCATTTTTAATGAATTTTCATATATTTTTACATTTTTTAATTTAAAACTCTTCACCTATCCTAACCCTATAAATACCAACTCTACACACTACCCCCTCACCCCAAAACTCTGAGCCAACTCTCAAGAATTCACTAGAAACCTTGTGTGCAATCGAAGTGAGCGAAAGGCGAAGCTCCGGCGAATTCTCCGCGGAAATTCCGACAACGACTCTAGGAGCTCCCGGCGATGAAACGACGCACCGGCGACTCCTCCCGATCCTTCTCCCTCTCCTAGTTGTCCTAAACCTGTAAGTCCCCATTCTATCTTCTCTATTCTATTCTATAAATACGGAATTACAAAACCCGACGGAATCGGAACAAATCCGATTTCCGATTCGGTTTCTGTATAAAACTTCACTTTTCTTTAATACAATTATGCTTGAACCTTTTCATGTTGACTATTAAACACTAATCAACCATATTGATCAAGTTTCATAATCAAAAGTAATTGGTATTTCATTTTACCGTATTTTCATTTAAATATCACATAGTTTCAATTCTACATATAACATCACAAAACTTGTTATACCTTTAAGTAGATCATGAGGTAATGACCTACCTCCTCACACACCCCTATACAACATAGCACAATACCCTTGGGAACATAGAAAACGGGAAAACGACACAATTTCATTTTAATACCATTTACTTAACAAAACCGTTTTCTAAAGGATTTAGTAATTATACAAATCTTTGCAAAGCGCCGCTACAACCCATTTGGGGAACCCGTTCGGGATGGTGCGGATTATCGCACATCCTCGGGCTTAGTAGTGCGTGATTCAGACCTCCGCAAGGAACATTCGGTCTCCAAAGATTTAAAATACGACATCTTAAGAAAATGAGATTTTTAGAATATAAAATATATATTAAAATTATTTTTGTATAAATATATGTATATTCATCATTAAAATACCTATTTTGTTATGATATAAATATTCCATCTTTTTCTAAAAATTACAAGAATCAATTTACCTTAAAATACCATGAATTCCATACAAAACCAATATTACAAATAAATACCATTTATCATGAAAATAGGATATTCTGATTAGAAATATCACAAATATAAAATCTACATTTATTACAAATCTAAAGACGATAATAAATACTTGGGGTGTATTTTGAAAACTTTACAAAGTATTTTTACATAAAACCCCCTCAAGTTCTATAAATTACCCTGAGGTCCCTAGTAAACATAGGTTTAAGCGGGACCGGTCTCTTGAGCCTCAGGGAGCCGGAGATATTGGTGCTTGCCTATCTAAGATAGACAAATTAACAACGGTGTTATCAATACGGTAATCGTCTTTGAAAAAGACACAAATCCTGTCGCCCATGTGCAGCGGTTACCGATAATATCAAAACAATCAGGACTTCAATTTACTTTTCTAATCGTCTGTCTTAGTTTGAGTCTCATTATAATCTGAATAGAATATGATTCAAGTACAATCTAAAATCTACATTTTACAATATTATAATTCAACATGAATCCATGAATCCATTATTCAATCTATCAACTTGACCAAACCGAACCATGGATATACATTCCATTTACATGAGTATACAGTTACATCCATGATTCTACAGTTACATACATGATTCTCCAGTTACATCCGTTTACTAATATCATGGTTTCAGTCAGTCATCCAAACATACAATCTATACAGTTTACAATACAATACAACAATACAATCAAGATAACACGGGGTCTAAGTGGTAGACTGGTACGGAATATGTCAAAGGTGGCACGAGGTGGTCACTTAAGACGTAATTACATCCATGCCATTATTCCGTGGTATTATCAACGGAGTCTTGTACTACGGGTTACCAAAGTCTCCGGTGTAAATGGGACTCCTCTCGTATACACTGGCATCTTCTGTACCAAGCTACAAACAACATCGTTAACTATATAATACAACTTTAAAAACTACCTCTCTTTCTGTCTATTCTATTTCTCTCTTATCTTTGGGACTTACCGAGCGATCTGTTCGCTGACGACATTCTCTTCTTTCTTCTTTGAATGTCGTCAGGTGATCTGGACACGTCAGAGATCGAGCCCAGCGCTGAAGACTTGGACCATTTCGTTGAAGACCCAGAGCTTTAGTTCATTGTACAATTTTATTTCAGTACCTTTCCTTTTCTGTTATGCCATTGTTTAGGCATTTCTTTCTATCAGATGTATTTACTTTTCCATGCATTGTACAAAAAGAATGTGAATAAATAAAGTTGTTGTTTTATTATATCTTGTCTCTTGTGCATTTACTTTTATATTGCTTAGATACGCTTAGCGTATTTACTTCACAGTAAATACGTAGCGGCCTCGTCCCGTCCCCTTCGCCGTATACCGGGAAGCGGGGCGTGACGGTTTTGTTGGTGGCCCATGCAGGTCAGAGCTGTATAGAACCATACTATGCAGTTTTGTTCTGCGTGAACAACCTAAGCAATATGACACAAGAACCATCAACTAAAACATTTTTTACAATCCATACTCTTGATTCTTATCATTTTCATATTCCTTGAATCTTTCAATTTCATCTGTCCTAACCCAAAATTCCATCACCTCTTTTACAATCTTACCAAAACCTTCGCATTCTTTCATTCCATCACACATTTTTTCATACACTACCAATAGTTATACCACCAAACTTTCCTTGAATCTGTTACACTTTCCTTTTACAAATTTCAAGGACGAAATTTTTATAAGGACGGTAGAATGTAACAACCCTAAATTTCCTATACAAGTTTTTACAAAAAAATTTCAAAAATCCATAAAAGGGGTATTTATTGCCTGAGCACAAGATAAGTAATTAATTAGCAATATAATTACAAGAAGGAGCTTGTAGCTCATTGGTAATACCTTACATTGCTGAACCAAGCTACCAGAGTTCAAATCCCATGCCCCATATTATTTTTAATATTATTTTATTTAAAAAAATTTAGAAGTCCAACAGTCAACACGTGATAACTCCAAATTTTCCCACTACACCTGAAAAACTAAATGTACCAGAGACTACATCAGGCGACCCCCCACCCAAGCCCTTGACTCAGCCGAGTCGGCGCCGCCGGCCGGACTCGACCGGTCGGCCGAATCGTCAACATAAAAATTGTGCCTTTTGAGCTTCTATACCCCCTGCATACTTTAAATGTTCAGATCGTTTCCAGATAGCTTTGAATACCTCTTTTACTCCATTTTTAATGAATTTTCATATATTTTTATATTTTTTAATTTAAAACCCTTCACTTATCCTAACCCTAGCCTAACCCTATAAATACCAACCCTACACACTACCCCCTCACCCCAAAACTCTGAGCCAACTCTCAAGAATTCACTAGAAACCTTGTGTGCAATCGAAATGAGCGAAAGGCGAAGCTCCGGCGAATTCTCCGGCGGAAATTCCGACGACGACTCTAGGAGCTCCTGGAGACAAAACGACGCACCGGCGACTCCTCCTGATCCTTCTCCCTCTCCTGGTTGTCCTAAACCCGTAAGTCCCCATTCTATCTTCTCTATTCTATTCTAGAAATACGGAATTACATAACCCGACGGAATCGGAACAAATCCGATTTCCGATTCGGTTTCTTTATAAAACTTCACTTTTCTTTAATACAATTATGCTTGAACCTTTTCATGTTGACTATTAAATACTAATCAACCATATTGATCAAGTTTCATAATCAAAAGTAATTTTTATTTCATTTTACCGTATTTTCATTTAAATACCACATAGTTTCAATTCTACATATAACATCACAAAACTTGCTATACCTTTAAGTAGATCACGAGGTATTGACCTACCTCCTCACACACTCATATACAACATAGCGCAATACCCTTGGGAAATAGAATACGGGAAAACGACACAATTTCATTTTAATACAATTTACTTAACAAAATCGTTATCTAAAGGATTTAGTATTTATACAAATCTTTGCAAAGCACCGCTACAACCCATTTGGGGAACCCGTTCGGGATAGTGCGGATTATCACACATCCTCGGGTTTAGTAGTGCGAGATTCAGACCTCCGCAAGGAACATTCGGTCTCCAAAGATTTAAAATACGACATCTTAAGAAAATGAGATTTTTAGAATATAAAATATATATTAAAATTATTTTTGTATAAATATATGTATATTTATCATTAAAATACCTATTTTGTTATGATATAAATATTCCATCTTTTTCTAAAAATCACAAGAATCAATTTACCTTAAAATACCATGAATTCCATACAAAACCAATATTACAAATAAATACCATTTATCATGAAAATAGGATATTCTCATTAGAAATATCACACATATAAAATATACATTTATTACAACTCTAAAGACGATAATAAATACTTGGGGTGTATTTTGAAAACTTTACAAAGTATTTTTACATAAAACCCCCTCAAGATCTATAAATTACCCTGAGGACCCTAGTAAACATAGGTTTAAGCGGGAATGGTCTCTTGAGCCTTAGGGAGCCAGAGATATGGGTGCTTACCTATCTAAGGTAGACAACTTAACAACGGTGTTATCAATACGGTAATCGTCTTTGAAAAAGACACAAATCCTGCCGTCCATGTGCAGCGGTTACCGATAATATCAAAACAATCAGGACTTCAATTTACTTTTCTAATTGTCTGACTCAGTTTGAGTCTCATTATAATCTGACTTGAATATGATTCAAGTACAATCTACAATCTATAATCTACAATTTACAATATTACAATTCAACATGAATCCATTAGTCCATTATTCAATCTATCAACTTGACTGAACCGAACCATGGATATACATTCCATTTACATGAGTATATAGTTACATCCATGATTCTACAGTTACATACATGATTCTCCAGTTACATCCGTTTACTGATATCATGGTTTCGGTCAGTCATCCAAACATACAATCTATACAGTTTACAATACAATACAACAATACAATCAAGATAACACGGGGTTTAAGGGGTAGACTGGTATGGAATATGTCAAAGGTGGCACGAGGTGGTCACTTAAGACGTAATTACATCCATGCCGTTGTTCCGTGGTATTATCGACGGAGCCTTGTACTACGGGTTATCAAAGTCTCCGGTGTAAGTGGGACTCCTCTCGTATACACTGGCATCTTCTGTACCAAGCTACAAACAATAGCGTTAACCATATAATACAACTTTAAAAACTACCTCTCTTTCTGTCTATTCTATTTCTCTCTTATCTTTGGGACTTACCGAGCGATCTGTTTGCTGACGACATTATCTTCTTTCTTCTTTGAATGTCGTCAGGTGATCTGGACACGTCAGAGATCGAGCCCAGCGCTGAAGACTCGGACCATTTCGTTGAAGACCCAGAGTTTTAGTTCATTGTACACTTTTATTTCAGTACCTTTCCTTTTCTGTTATGCCATTGTTTAAGCATTGCTTTCTATCAGATGTATTTACTTTTCCATGCATTGTACAAAAAGAATGTGAATAAATAAAGTTGATGTTTTATTATATCTTGTCTCTTGTGCATTTACTTTTATATTACTTAGATACGCTTAGCGTGTTTACTTCACAGTAAATACGTAGCGGCCTCATCCCGCCCCCTTCGCCGTATACTGAGAAGCGGGGCGTGACAAACGCCAGGGATCGAAGCCCTCGCCAAGAGGCACCGGGCGGCAACCCCGCTCGGGCATCCTTAAGATCAAAGCCCTCGCCAAGAGGCACTGAGTAGCTACCTTGCTCGGCTATCCATAGTAGGCCTCTCACGGCCCCTCCCGCGCCAAGGATCAAATCCCTCGCCAAGAGGCACCGAGCAGCTACCCTGCTCGGCCATCCTTAATAGGCCTCTCACGGCCCCTCCCGCGCTAAGGATCAAAGCCCTCGCCACGAAGCACCGAGCAGCTACCTTGCTCAGCCATCCTTAGTAGGCCTCTCACGGCCCAGCCCACACTAAGAAACATGACCTCACCAAGAGGCATCCGGGCTGTCTACGTCTGCGCGATCTCCATCTCGACTTCGGCGCCATGAAGATACCGTCTTCCTGCCGGTCTTTGCAAACTTGGCAAGTGAACAAATTCAACTCGACGCGTAGTCGCTAGACGAAGAAACGGCACAACACAAAGGCAGTACCGTGCAAATACAAGTGTTTACCAACAAAGGAAAATACGATCACAAACACTACTGCAAAAATAGAAATCTTCATTCACAAAGTCAAAGCTTTTACAAGGGTATTGTGGGCTCTCCAGCCTCACAAAAATGCCCGAAGGACTACAAAATACCCGATGCGACAAAAAGAAAACATGAAGATAAGGGGCTTCAGGCCTCAGGGCCGGGCACAACCTCGGAAGCCCATCGCCCACCATAGGAGCCTCGGCGTCGCCCTCGTCGGGTATCTTCCTGGGTCTGTCGTCCTGCTCGTCATCCCCTCGGGGATATTCGGCTCGGAGCTCTTCGTCAGCGAACTCCGGCATCCGAGTCTTGACGGAATCAAGGGCCTCATACCAGATGGCAGTGGTGGCCGAGGCTAGGATAGTGTAGAACTGTTCCAACTTTTGGAAGTTCTCCACCGCCTTCACAGCTCTGAGGTCGGCTCGCTTCGCCGCCTCTACCGCAGCCTCCAACTCCATCCGGTGGCGCTCGCTCTTCTTCATGGTGTTGTCGAGCACCTTGGAGTCCTGAAGCTTGGCATTGGCGACCTGGACGGCCTCGCGGAACTTGGCAACCTCCTGCTTTGAGGCCGCAACCTCCTACTTCACGGCCGCCACCTCCTGCTTCGCGGCCGGCCCTCGCCATCGCCGCCTCCAGCTCCTGCCTTGAGCTCTCCGCCAGCAAGTGTTTGTGTATATGCCCTAGGGGCCATTATTGTATCATACTTGTATGTATATTACTTAATGGAAGCTTGGGATATTCACAGTTGTATATACAGTCTTGCTAAAAATAGTATTATGCTACTTGGTTTGTGTCTACTTTAATATGTGCATATGTTTCTTGTAACGTATCACTTATACATATTAGTAGAGCCCATAGGATCTTTGCTTGATTACCAGCGTTGTGATGGCAGTCACACTAGTGGGGGATGGGTAGTCTATAAGCAACATCCTATACTTGTCCCTAGTCGTAGGATTATCGAGACTGGGCATCGATACTCCAGAGTAGACTAGTATGTACGCTTCTCATCCCAGTTGGGGAGATGGTCTGTCCCACAGCTATCAGTACGTCGTACTGGAGATAGTATACAGGTGCTCGTTAGGTTACGGGTACACCGGACAGGACTCACAAGGGAACTGTTGGATGGTATTATACCCGTCGTTAGTTAACAGTTCCCAGGTGACATGAGTACAGCATAGTCCGCAGACTTGACACTGCTACTTCGCCTCGAGTGTGTCCCACTGTTATTAGATTGCTACCCTACCACGGCTCAAAGGAGTCGTGCAAACAGGTAGCAGTTGGGTGCAGTCCCGAGCACTTGGAGGCAGTGGCGGTTAGAAAAGATTCGTCTCTCCCAGTATTGGGAGTTGATATCGCGCTGTGTCAGAGAGCCATTACGCAAAGTCCCTGGTCAGGGCAAGCGAGATTTACGGGTAGGTTCCAGTAGTTTCTCAGAGTGTAATAGGCTACGCTCCGACACGACTTATACCGCTATTAGGGGACTGACGCTTGCCGCCCCCTAGGCTCGATATGCAATAGTCTTAGACGAACAGACCGGACTGTACGGAGATTGTCACATCAGGCTCAGTAGGAGTTCGGATGGGTTTCCTCATCGGCCTTCTTATCGACTCATCGGCCTTCTTATCGACATCTACCTGGGGACCGTTACGTACAGCTAGTGCCGCTTGCGGTCTGTGGTTAAACCCACTGCCAGCGTAGTGTCGAGTCTTTAGAGTCCCACACAGAGAGTTTCCCTGCTCCAGGCGAAACGATATAGAGGTCGTATGGTTTTACGACAAGGGTTTGGACGCATACGTGTTTAAACGCACATACGACATTCAGACAGTTTTTACTAGTCGGCTTTGGTTTAAGTCAGATTCTAGTATCAGGTTATTGGATTTATACAGTCTAAAGTTTTTCCGTGTTTTCACGGATTGGAGGGGCGTTCTCGTAATTTTCCGGGAAGCTTCTAGAAGCATGGTGACTTGGGGGTTAAGGTGGCATAAGCATTAATTGCTTAATGACTCATTTGTGTGATTCATCCTTGGTATTAAATGATGCATTAATTTGTTAATGAGTCATATGATGAATCACACAAGGTGAATGCATCAACCATGATGATTAATCATTTATATTATTTATTTGATAAATTGTTATGGTTGATATATTCTAATGAGCTCATTATTCATATTCATTCTTATCATCACCTTCTCTCTCCTCAAGCTCTCTCATTCTTGAAACCCTAACCCTAACCTCTCATGTGTTGAGATCAAGGGTTAGCTAGACTAATACATCCATAACCTCACTCTATATCCCCTAGGTAGCTTAGATTAGCACTTTGAGCAACCTAGTTATCTCAAGTTAGAGATCAAGCTTGGCGTAGGAGCTCTCGGGTGGATCGTCTTTGACTCGAGGAGGCCGTTGAGGTGCCGATGTTCCAAAGAGCCTACGAGGAGTGGAGGACAGCGATGAAGACCCGAAGGATAAGTAACGTGAGGTATAACTTCGAATCCGAGTAGTTAAACCTCTCGTAGTTTGCTAGTAACGGTTTAGATACGATTCATGCGCTCAAGTCCGTGTTACGAAGCTTTGATAATCGTTTTTCATATATTCCGCCTCCCCGCAAGTTCGTGGGGTGCGTGACATGGACTTACAGTGGTATCAGAGCCAACTAAACCATTACTATCTTGTTAGCAACTAATTAGAAGTTCGATCGACGGAAAACGCGAAAACGAAACACCGGTACCCTAACAGTTCTGTTAATTTTAAACATGTCTAAAAAAATATTTGATATGCCTTAAAATTCACAGCAGGTAAATATAAGAATTCTGGGAAAATACGGAGTTCTAACTCGGCTTGATGGCCGCGGATCCGCGGCAAGAGTGTGCTTTTGGCCGCGGATCCGCAGCGGAGTCAACCCTGAGTTGACTCCGATTTGCTCTAAAATTCATATATTTTGGTGTTCTGTTTTCCTGTATATTCTGTTTCTGCCCAGGTTATTTCAATGCTGGTTTGCTTTTGGGGTAGACACGGAAAAAGGTTGTTGATCGATGTTCTAAGTTATTTGCTAATTGGGTTTTTATCTGTATTGTTTAATGTGTTCGTGAACCTCCCCTAACTGCTAGTATGTCGGTTGGCAGGGGGTTGCACATTTCTGTAATGTTTACTGTTTGTGTATATGGACTTGATTGGAGTGTTGTGATGATTAGCCGGGGTTTGAGATGGGTTTAATATTCATTCATTCGATGTAAATGTAATATGATGTAATATTCTTTTGCGGGGCGTATCCAGGTTGCGGTTGTAGCCACCGTTGTATTATTTCTTTTTACTGTTTTTGCTCCTAGGATAGACTCAAGGCGGGGTACACAAACTACCGGGTACGTTGAAGTGTTTAGTGGCCTACTCACGTTGTTGAGGGAGACCGCTTCACTTCGGGTACTTGGCGAGTAGTTTGCCGTACCCGTAGGGGTCTAGGGTTGGGGTAATGGCTATTCATCACAATTGTGTAATCCGTCTTTTATTGCAGGCTCAAAGCAAATGTGGATTGCTCGTATATCCAATAAAGTTCATCTGTGATCTGGAATGCTTATTATTGCATCTGACGAATGTACAATATCTATATATGATAGCTATTAAACGTCACTTATGTTTTACACCCGCGCTAGCCCAGCCCCCGCTCTGTCGTTAGTTAAGTAACCTAACGGGTGATGACGGGACCCCGTGATGAATGCGGATGGCATAAGAGAACGTGGTATTTTCGTTGTTTTCTGTAATGATAGGATAAATGATGGGACGCATTATTATAATGCAAAGAAAATAAACCAAAATTCAATCGTTGGAACAAATTTAAAAGAAACCACTCGGTTATTTTAAAAGATCAGAATTTTTAATTGCGGAGCTTTAACCAATCCTTTTAAAAAGTATCAGGTTCCTTCGATTATATCAAGTTCACTACGTTCACGGTTTTGCCAAAACCATTCGTAGCCCTCCGTCATTTCATATAGATAGTCAATAGTATTCAAGCTGTGTTTGTTGACTAAAGTCAAGGCACAGTGTTTGGTAGCTGTTGGATATTCATATACAGCATAGATAGATGCGTTGGTTTGGGACAGTCGTATTACCTTGTTGACTAAAGTCAAGGGTATGTACGGGTGGGTTCAAATTAACCTGGATAATGACGGGTAGAACTTGACATGTGACTTATGATTTGTTGACTAAAGTCAAGGTCATAAGAGCATGGGGTAAAAATCCATATCGGTAATTTCTAAAGAAACTGAAATTTGCAGGAAGTTGCACACCATTTGGAGTTTGATGAATGTTGGTAGGATTCCTTCAACATTATCATACGATGATATTTGGATCCCGATCCTACTGTGAGTATATATTACTTATCAGGAGATTCGTCACTTAACGATCAATGCTATAAACCAAGTAGGTGCCAAGAAAGGTGTCAGCGGAGTTACGCCCCCAGAGAAATGAGGTTCTTTAATTAAGAAACTTCGCGAAAGCGTTGGAAAACCTCCCTCGAAATATCAACACTAGCCTGGTTGAACGGTTAAGCAAGTATTGTATGGTGAGAATAGTCCTGGCTAATTCTTCTTTTATGGTTTGAGGAAGGATTCGAGAAACAGTGAGAGCCATCTTGTTTAGATAAATTAAAAACACTCTAAACTTGCAAGAGCATCATGCTAAAGTGTTTTCTTCTCTCTCTCTTAATTGCAGTGACCTTGTGACCACGACTAGGTTACATCTAGATAACAAATTGACTGAATCTGACTTATATGACTGGCAAAGGTATGTCCAGATGTCCATTGCCTATGACAAGCTGGACCACCCTATTACTACTCAAGATCCCGCCGTCCCAGGTCCAGTTTCCACCGTCACGGATATAGATATCCGCCAGACAAGGGAAAAAGATATAGCGAAAGCCAAGTGCCTCGTGTTGGCTTCAGTTGATGGTGTATACCAGAAGCAGCACGAGAAGATGGACTCAATTTCCATCTTTCTCCATAACAAAAATTTATATGGAGAGCAATCTCATATCGCAAGATATGAGATCTCGACCCAATTAATTCAAGCGAGGTTGGCCGTCGGGTCATCTGTAGGGGACAACGTCCTTACAATGACTATCTATATTAATAATCTAAAGGACCTGCAGACCACGTTGGGAAACAGGTCAGATACTGACTTGGTTCTTCAGTCTCTGCCTTCTACCCTGAAGGAAACCAGAGATATAGAAGGAAAGAGAAAGGCAAAAGTTTCGGGACTGGATATAGTAAAAGAGGGACATTCCTATTGTTACAGGAATGAACATTGGCAGAAGGATTGCAGGGCTAGTAAAGCCAGTAGCCAGGATTCGAAGCATGTTGTGGCTTCGGCTTCAAGTGTGTTTGTAATTGAGAACTGTTTGTTAATTAACTCTACTTCCTGGGTACTAGATACCGGAGTAGGATCTCATATCTGGAATTCATTACATACTTTGAGAAACCGTAGAGTTATAAAGGTAGGTGATTGGTCTCTCAGAGTTGCAAACGGAATGAGCGTGGACGCTGAATCTGTGGGAGAATATCGCCTAGGTTTGACAAGTGGGCAGATATTGATTCTACGTAACTGCCTGTATGTACCTAGTATGACTTGTAACATCATATCAGTATCCTCACTTTCGAGAGAGGGATATGATTTTACATTCGTAGGCGATGTAGTTCACATCCACCTAAATCAAGTTTTGATTGGGTCCGGTACATTAGATAACGGCATATACGTATTGAGTCAAGCTCGGGTTTTCAATGTCCAGAACACACTTAAAAGAAAGTCTCCGGAATTAAATCAGGCTTTCTTATGGAATTGTAGACTGGGTCACATCAATGAAAGAAGGTTGACTAAGTTACATAGAGAAGGATATTTGAATCCGTTCGAATATCAATCTTATGCTACTTGTGAATCTTGTCTCATAGGAAAGATGACAAAAACTCCGTTTACTGGACACGGAGTAAGAGCGAGCGAGCTCTTAGGGATCGTACACAGTGATGTGTGCGGTCCAATGTCTACACATGCGCGAAGCGGTTATTCATACTTCATTACTTTTACGGATGACTTTTCAAGGTACGGATATGTCTTCTTAATGAAACATAAATCTGAAGCCTTTGAAAAATTCCAGGAATACAAGAATGAAGTAGAAAACCAAACAGGAATTCCAGGAATACAAGAATGAAGTAGAAAACCAAACAGGCAAAAGTATCAAGACACTGAGATCTGATCGAGATGGTGAATACTTAAGTGCCAAGTTCCTAGGTTACTTAAAAGAGAATGGAATTCTCTCTCAGCTTACTCCTCCATACACACCACAACATAACGGTGTATCGGAGAGACGGTACCGAACCCTATTGGATATGGTACGTTCCATGATGAGTAACGCTGAGTTACCGCGATCATTCTGGGGATATGCACTAGAATCAGCTGCATATCTTTTGAACCGAGTTCCAACCAAGACTGTGCCTACCACACCATATCAGATATGGAGTGGGAAGAAACCCTGTCTTAAGTATCTTAAGACATGGGGATGTCCAGCTTTTGTAAAGAAGCAGCATACGGACAAACTCGAGACACGCTCAGTACAGTGTAAGTTTGTAGGATATCCAAAGAACTCCATGGGATATTGTTTCTATTACGCAGAGGAACAAAAGGTCTTTGTTTCTTAACATGCCCGCTTCTTGGAAACTGAATTTTTGGAAAATCAGAAGAGTGGGGGCGCAATAGAACTGGAAGAAATTCCAGAACCACAAGCTATTACTGAAACCTTGGTAGAACAAGAAGGTTTAAGAGAACCGGACATCCCAGCGCCACTCCGCAGGAGCAGTAGGCAGTCTCATCCGCCCGAGAGATACTACGGTTTTCTCACTACGGTTTTCTCAAAAAGATAGCCAGTCGGAGAGAACGATCCAAACTCTTGAAGACATGTTGAGCGCCTGCATGGTAGACTTCAAGGGTTCATGGGAGGATCATCTACACTTGGTGGAGTTTTCGTACAACAACAGCTTTCAGGCGACTATTCAGATGGCTCCATTCGAAGTATTGTATGGTCGCAAGTGTCGCTCACATGTTTGTTGGGACGATGTTGGAGAACGAAGATTGTTGGGACTGGATTTGATCATGCAAACCGTAGAGAAAGTTAATACTATCTGGAATCATATGAAGGCAGCGCAAGATCGGCAGAAGAGTTGGGCCGATACATCGAGAAGACCTTTAGAGTTCACTGTTGGTGATCTAGTATTCTTGAAGATATCACCGACTAGAGGAGTGATTCGTTTTGGGAGTCGAGAAAAGCTTAGTCCTCTATTCGTTGGGCCTTTCAAGATTTTAGAGCGTGTTGGAGAAGTGGCTTATCGATTGGCGTTACCACAATCTTTGGCAAATGTTCATGACGTGTTTCTTGTATCTCAACTCCGTAAATATGTTCGAGATGAAACACACGTGCTGGATCATTCGGAGCTGACTGTACGAGAAGATTTAACCTTTGAGGAACGACCGATGTCGATTGTGGATCGAAGGGAAAAGATTCTTAAGAACAAGGTTATCCCTCTCGTACTTGTTTCTTGGGGAAATCGCTCGCATGGAGAATCAACTTGGGAACGAGAAGATGAAATCCGGCAGAAGTTTCCACATCTATTCTTGTAGTTTCTTAATTGTCTATCCTTTCTTGTTCTTGGAATTTCGAGAACGCAATTCTTTTGTAGTTGAGTAAAATGTAAAAAGCTATTTTATTTATACCAATTCCAGTTCTCGTATTTCCTTAATTGTGGTATTTTCCTGATTTATCGTGTTTTGGGTGCGTATAGTATTTTACATTTTATATTGCATTCGACCCGACCCCCTTGCTTGAACTTATTTGATTCATATTTATGAATTATCCTGACTTTTTACGTAGACTGGTGCATTTTCATGTTTAGTATATACTGGCATTTTATCTGGCATTTGCATTTTTACAATATAACATTTAAATCACATAAAATATTTTAAAAATACATTGCATGGTCTGCATGATAACCCTAGCCCCGTGGTAGCATCCGCGCATCTTGTTCTCGTCCCGTTCAGTGAAACAAACTTGTTTGGATGGCTACGCGTACGTGCGTGCATCTGTTCTTGGGGGTATGCATTTTTCGTTATCCGGACATTCATTTTTTATTTTGGTCGACATGTATATTTTTCGTATTTTAAAACTGAATTTTAGACCCGACCCGGGCATGTTTTGGACTATATTTGTATTTACCAGAATATCAAATTTTATTTATATAATATTAATTTTATAAATTGATACAAATTAAAATTTAGTTAACTAATAAAAGATTTTTTAAATTTGAATCTAAACTAATTTCCTAACAAACTAACAACCCCTTTCTCTCTCTCTCCTCTGCATATATATATTTATATATATATTTATATATATATTATTTATTTAATTTTTCTTTCCTTATTTAATATACAGCCTCTTCTTATTACTTCTTCTTCTTTCTTCTTTCTTTTTCTTTATCTTGTTTTTTGATTCCGGTGATCACCGCCGGAGCCGTGCTCGTCGCTGACGATCCAAGTGATCCAGTGAACGTACCTGACTTGCGTGATCACCCTCGTGCATTGTTTGGAACCGTTCCGTGTACCGTGCGCGTGTCGCGACATTTCGCCGACGAAGGACGTTCCGTACACATCCGTTCTTGTTCCGTCTAGGCAAGTTTACAACTTGCTACATGCTATGCTTTATGTAATTTATTTATATGTTTCTGTATTATCATCATCATCATCATCATACAGCTATGTATATATAATTTATACACCGTAGTTATTTAACGTTAATCGGTTTTATAATATAAAATGTATGAAAGTTTACAACTTGCGACATACTATAATTATATCTATAAAATTTATATCGTCGTAATATTTCTTCTTATTATTTTTAATTAGTTTATGATCTGCATTTTATAATGTTATACAAAATATAGTTTGAAAATATTATAGTTTACACATGAAACGTCGTTGCAAAGCGGATACGACAAATCTGAAATTTACTGTACACCTTACCTTATAAAATTCATTATAAAGCATAGAAAAATTATTAGTATATGTTCTTTAGTTCGTTACGAAGATAACTCAGAATACTATAACTCTATGAAATATTTACTTGAAAATAAAAATTTTAAATAACTTAAAATGCAAATGAAGATATCTCTAACTGCTGTCCAGGGAAATTTCAGCAGCAAACTTTCAATTTCGAATGTTCATAACTTTTTGTAGGAACAACCTAAGATATTTTAACTTATAAAAATGAAAATATTGTTGAATTATCTTTGTTTTGGTATAAGACACGTCCCTTTTGAAGAACGTTTGTTATTTTTAAGCTATTTTACAAATCAGGGTGATGCTGCATTTTTGAACGGAACTTTCTTATGCATAGTTAATCAATACCACTTTTATAGTTATTAATCGGTTTGAATATGTTATCCATATTAATATTATTATATCAATATATATTTAATAAATAATAGTGCTTGTGTTTTAATATTCAGCAAATTTTACCGATTTACAGTTTTATAGTATTCGTCTGTATCCGTACGGTTTATTACATATCTAGTTGCACACCGAGACCATATTATTTCATGTTACTGTTGTATTAGTGCACCATGATTGATAATTGTGCATCCTACATAGTCATGATGTAACCCCTGACAAAATATTTATGCATCCATGCTTTACCGTGCATCCGTACTTGCTACAGTTTTAGTATGAGCATCCGCTTGACACATGTGCACTACCTGTAATGACCTGATATACTACTGCTTGACTTGATACCTGATACACCACTAATTGACATGACTTGATACATGTACACTACCGACATGACCTGATATATCACTACTTGATATGTTACCTGATCCTGTTTCTAATGCCAACAATCCTGACATGTTG
This sequence comes from Agapanthus africanus, assembly GCA_030015575.1. Classification (NCBI taxonomy): domain Eukaryota; kingdom Viridiplantae; phylum Streptophyta; class Magnoliopsida; order Asparagales; family Amaryllidaceae; genus Agapanthus; species Agapanthus africanus. The sequence goes on along the minus strand of CM057339.1, from coordinate 781,146,117 downwards.
TCCCGATGGACATATCCTGTTGTCTGTACAAACAAACCTGTTCCTGCTTGATCCTGTGTTAGCATTAGTCTCAGATTTATAAATACCTGACTTACACGCATAACTTGGGGGTATGGGGAAATCAAGAATGTAGCTAAACGTAACCCAAAGGGCTATTATATCATTTTACCATGGTCCCGTAGGGAATGAACGGGACATAGACTCACAGTCTATTACATCATTTTACCGTGGTCCCGTGGGGAATGAACGGGACATAGACTGATGGGTTACGATGAGGATTGCATTCATTGATTTCGAATAACTTTAGAGTAGATCACCCTATAGCATAGTTTAGACTACTCACTGCACTTCACCTGTTTATATCCTGTTCACTAATTTATATTCATGTTACTGTTACTTGTTATTGATGACGTGTTACTGTTCATACTCATCCCTGCATGACTTGTTACCCCCTGATATTATTATTGTTGATATTATGACGCATTGACGTCTGGGTTTTACATGGCCCAGATTCTCTACCTTTGTCGCATGCTGATCAAGAGTATTTCCGCTGTAAGGCCGAGCAGTGAGGATCCTGTTAGTATCCAGTTAGTTATTTCCTTACTTTCCAGGTGTTATTGTTACTTGGATTTATTGCTTCCGCATATTATTTCTTGACTCGTTTATTCTGGCTCATGGACATGTACTAGATAGTTTATTTACTTTCATGTTCTTGATATCTCTACAGCCGTAATGTGAATGTGGAGGGATTTTTCCTATCCACAGGTAACATGGTTGGCTCTGTCACGTGCCTATCTTAGCGCACTCTAGGAAGCGGGGCGTGACAGACATTTCCTCGGGAAGGACAGGTACGTGAAAGACCTTGGGGCGGGGCGCTCTAGTGACGGACCTCGGTGTCGAGCTGTTGGGCGCCCAGCGGGTCGCAGAATGTACTGGCCCGGGGGATCCGCGGCCGTGGGAGGCAGCAAGGCGGTGGCCGGCCGTGCCGACGCGGGCTGAGTCTTCTCTCCCCCTGTAGGGGTCCCGGTCCCGAGGCGGAGGAGCGGCGACCTGAGGATTTTGCTCCGCCGTTTGGACGCGGACGAGCACCTCCACGAAGGATGCGAGTTGATCTATCCGGCCAGCGAGGACGTTGATGGCATTCGGCGGAGGAGATTCGTCCACGCCCCCGTTGAGGGGGAGGCGGCGACTGGTGCTTGGATCGTCATGATGATCGCTCGCCATTAGGTTGAGATCGGAAGGCGAAATTTTATTTTTGTGGAATCAAAGGTTTCCCACAGACGGCGCCAGCTAACGGATGTCGGATCACATCAAGATGTTGCCTTCTGTCGATCTGCTGATGGCTGTGATGGGTGGCTAAGATTGGATCTGGAGGCTGTCGCTCCTGAAGCGTGTGGATCTCAATGGGTTTGAGGTTGTAGTTGCCGAGCTACCTGCAAGGAAGTCCCGGGATAGTTGTACCACCGAGGACCCTCCGACGGTCAAGTTAGACTAAAGATCCGAGCAGAATAACGGCTTAGTGGAGTAAAAATGGCTTACTTGAACCGTCTGAAGAAGGGGTTTATATAGCGGTGGCAGCAGGCAGGGCAGGCGCGAGAATCACGCCGGCCGTTACTCTCCCGACGTCACGCCCGCGTAATGAGCAAGATCTCCCATTAATGGCGAGACAGGCTCGTTAAATGGGGATCGTGATGGCGTGGAACATGGGATGTGGCCGGCAGATATCTCGCGCATGGTGAGATTCGCGGGATGGCGGTTGCGCCTGTGAGCGGTGCCGTTGGTCAGCCGATGAGACCGAGGAAGATGACCTCGGCGGAAAAGCTTGCGGACGAGCGGGAGAGCCGAGGTATCTTGGTTCTGCTGTATCCCGGAGACAAGCTGTGAGGCCGAGGAGACCGGTTATGCAGGGGGCTCGTAGGTGAGCCAGCATTTGCTTGGTAGAACGAGCATAGGTTTTGTCTGGTCGGCCACTGTAGGCCCTTTCTTGCATGCTCTGGGACACGTCATCTGCCACGTGCCATGATCTGGGAGATCACAGATATCGAGCATCATCAAGTACCTACCAGTAAATCTCGCTTGCCCTGGCCAGGGACTTTGTGTAATGGCTTTCCGAACACAGTGCAATATCAACCCCCAATACCGGGAGAGACGAATCCTATCTAACCGCTACTGCCTCCAAGTGCTTCGGGACTGCACCCAACTACTACCTGTTTGCATGACTCTTTTGAGCCGTGGTAAGGTAGTAATCTAACAATAGTGAGAACACACTTGAGACGAAGTAGCGATGTCAACTCGATGGACTAAGCTATACTTATGTCACTTGTGAACTGCTACCTGACGATAGGTATAATACCAACCGGCAGTTCCCCATGAGTCCTGTCCAGTGTAACTCATAACCCAATGAGTATCTGTATATTATCTCCAGTACAACGTACTAATGGCTGTGGGACAGACCATCTCCCCTGCTGGGATGAGAAGCGTATACACTAGTCTACTTTGGAGTATCGATACCATGTCTCGATAATGCTATGACTAGGGACCTGTATAAAGATGTGTTTATAGACTACCCAGCCCCTACTAGTATGACTGCCATCACAACGCTGGTAGTCAAGCAAAGATCCTAAGGACTCTACTAATATATATACGCGATATGCTAAAAGAAACATATGCATATATTAAGGTAGAATCAAACCAAGTAGCATTCTACCATATTGAGCAAGACTGTTATTATATCCGTATATATCCCAAGCTTCCAAAATGTAATATACAAACTTGTACTATACAATAATGGCTTCTAGGACATATATCACTAACAAGGTAGTAATCTAAGTACAGTGGGAACTCACACGAAACAAATGACACTCTCAGATCTGAAGACTAAACTGTACTCATGTCACCTGAGAACTACTATCTGACGATAGGTATAATACCATCTAGAAGTTCTCGGCGAGTCCGTCCAGTATACTCATCCCCAATAAGCACTTGTATACAATTTTAGGTGATCACACCAATGGCTGTGGGACCAACCACCGCCCTTCGTCGGGATCTAGAAACGTATACACAAGTCTATTGTGGAATATCGATGCACGGTCTCGATACTCCTGCGACTTGTGACATTTAAGAATGTGCTTATGGACTACCCAATCCCCATAAGTATGATCGACATCATAACGCTGGCAGTCAAGCAAAATCCTACGGGCTTTATCAACATGTATCAGTCATATGTGATATCGAGTATAACATATGTACATGTTAAGATAAAAACAAACCAAAATAATATACTATTGTAACGGGTCTTTATCAACATGTATAAGCAATACAAAACAACAAGAAAAACATAATACACATGTTCAGATAAAGACAATTCAAATAGTATACTATACATCTGAGTAAGATTGTTCTATACATACATATCCCTAGCATCATATACAATACAGGCCTCTAGGGTATACATATCCAACATAAGAGTCATAATTTTGGCTATTGGTAGCCGCCGGATTATTTTGATTGGATTTCTTCTTGCGAGTATGGGTAGTTGTATTTGTATTGCTTTCGTTTGGTTATGTATGGGTTTTGTTCCCCGAAGACCTAGACTTGTTTTTAGGTATTTGTTTTCTCGTTTTTCTTTCTTGTAGTTTCGTTAAATTTATTTTAATGAAACGCGGGGGCTTATAGCTTTAGTTTTACTCAAAAAAAGCTTGTTACTCAAGTTTTATACTCAATTAAACAAACACCGAATAATTTCTTGACTCATTAAGCAAAACTACACTCAATTTTTGGAGTCATTTAACCAAACAAGCCCTTACATTCATATTATCTCTTTCATTCTCATTTCAACTATCAAAAAAATCAGAACACTTGAAAAGACTCAGCCGTCTCCATCCTCTCTCAGTCTCCTCCGTCCTCTCGCCTCAATCTCCTCTCTCCCGCTTTCTATAAAATACAAGTGTTTTGAACACATGATGCACGTGTTTAATAAATTAGAACTTTTTTAGAGACCAAATTAACTAATTTAGATAGTTGGAATGATTTATTTAGAGAGAGGGGTAGGTTAGTTGGAAGAGGTTCATATGTAGAAAGAAAAAATAAAATAAATTGCATCCACTAAATTCGGTAATTGTGGTTATGAAATTTGATGTGCATTTTTTAGTCGATTTCTTTTGCAAATAAGAATGTCACATCATCAAATTGATTTCAAAATTAGAGATCTTTTTTTTTGCCTTATAATAGTAGAATTATAGATAGTAAAGATCATCCAAACTTCTATTCGTCGCTGTGTGTTGAGAAAGTTGTCGATGAAAGTGGTTGTTTGCTGATATCGTAAAGAGGGAAACAAATATCGAAAACTCAGGCCTCAGCTGTCTTCAGCCAGTCGACTCCTTCGACAAGAGAGATGTTGCCTATACAGTAAAACCAAGAAAGTGTAGGGGTTGTTGTAGCCATTCACAGCAACTTAACAAGGGGGAATTTTATTACAGTAATTTTGAGGGTTGTTTTCAGGCATACCTTAAAGTGGTTGATTTGGGGAGGCTGTACTTTAAAAACCATACCTATATAATTTTAAATTGATTTAAAAATAGAGAATAGCGGAGGAAAAAGGCCATAGGAGTGGCATCGAAAAAATACAACCTCCGCCATTTTTTCCGACGATCGGTATCCATCATCATCATCATCATTATCTAAGATGTGCATACACCAAATTTCATATGATTCCACCACCTTTTCACCGTTGAATTAGCAATGTAAAAAGTTCTATTGTCGGTAAACCATTAATTTTGCACCAACTAAATCAACAGTGAAAATATTGTATAATCACATGAAATTTGGTGTATCCACATCTTAGATGATAAAGATGAGGGTGGTGTATGCCGATCGTCGAAAAAAATCATAGAGGATGCATTTTTCCAACGTCATAAGAAGAAATTCCCTGCTACGGCACCTTTTCTCCATTAACCTTTTAAAAATATCTATTATTATTTCATATTATAACTGTTTGGAGATTTAGTGAATGACATACATATGGAAACAATAATTCTGACACTTGCTACATTTTACTACCTAAGTAATCTTTCTTAGAATTTGTATGTATGATTTTTCATGCATAAAATTCTAAAAATCTCTACATTACAATTTTTCATATAACCAAAACATTCTGAAAAACATAGCATTATAACTTTTTTATGAAGTGGAAGTGATCCCAATATTATGAAATTTCAAAAACAATATTTTCAAGTTAGTTAAATTATGAACACAACCAACATACAACATATATTATCCTTCGTTTTTTCCTTTTTTCGGTTTTAGAACTGGCCTCACTCAAGCACACAACACGCCCACAAACCCAAGAGACCCATGAATTTAGCTGCAAACTATTAATTTATGGCCATCTTATTTTTTGAGATTTTTGAAGTTCGAATCCCGCACTCTCCACAGGAAGAAAGTTGCCATTCATGGTCATCAGTGACGTGTTATCCTTATGTTGAGTTTCTCATTGAACCCTTACTTTTATTGGTGACATGTCAACTCTACCTCTAGTTTGTTAATGCCGGATCTCAGAACAAGTATGGCACCAGTACCGCTAAAAAGAACTAGATAAGGTATTTGTAACCATGAAAAATATATTGATAAATGAAGTTATTCAATAAAATAAAAAAAATTTAAAAAAAGGATTAAAATGAGAGCAAAAACGTTTCACTCAGGTTATAAATTGGTAACCAAACCTGTGTCTTCATAATATACAAATACAAAGCGAAAACCCAGAAAATATATAGTGCTTTACCAAGGAAACCAAACTCTACGCCAACATACAACAGATACTTTAGATGGTACAAAAGCAATCGAGCAATAAGCTGAAATTTCTGAGAAGAAATAACACAAGCACACCACATCCCAATCTTTAGCAGTTTTACATTCATTTTGCTAGCCAACCACACTCATGCATAAATACAAGAAAAGCTGAATTATTAATATTAACTACAAACCGACTTAACAAAAAGAGAAATGAATGCTAATAAATTGAACCTGTCTAACTTTCCATAGCCAAATGCCAGTCATGGCGGGGAAAGCCAATCCCCGCTCTCAGCACGTACAAATGTGATTCACAGAGGATTGTTAGATGTACCAGTCACAGAAATGCCCGATTGGTGGTACATGTTATTCTTCAGAATGTTGATGTTATCTACAACTTGTGGAACTGTTGATTCTAGCAAGCGAACGAGGGAGAGGAATATCTCGATCCTAGTCACATCCCTGTTTGCCTACATTACAATATTTCAGTTGCAACTTATAATGAGCTATAGTCTGAAGCTTGCTTTAAAAAGAGGGGGGGGGGGGGGGGGGGGGGCAGATGGGACAGATATATTTAGAGTGTGTTTGGCTCCTAATAATTGCAATGCATTTGCAAAACACTTTTAGATTCAATTATCATAGTTAAAAGTATTTTCCTCCATTTGATTCCAATGCAATTCTAACTACATGTTTTGAACTCCCTCTCTCCCTCTCTCTCTCTCACACACACACACACATGCAGAGAGAGAGAGAGAGAGAGAGTTGAAGTTGCAGCGCCACAGGTAGTTTGTCCTTTTATTTTTTCCATTCCATAACTGTAGCTGAAAATGCATTAGATTTGAGTGCAGTTGCAAATGTGGTTCTTCATTTTTTTTTTCTTTTTAAACTCAAACTGCAGTTTTGTTGGTGCAACAATCATTTAAACCACGTACCAGTTTTTCAGATTATTGAGTAATGACACCCAATTAAAGAACCTTTTATTTGTTTAGTTGGAATGGATTTATAACTACAAATTTTGGAAAAATTGAATACGGTTGGCGGTTGTTGCCACATTATCACTATTAACTACCTGTCCGTTTATACTCTATGTTCTAACAACTATGGTTAAAACTGTTTTAGATTTTGACGGAGTTCCATGTTTAGGATTTCTAACAACATTTGCGACTCTGGCTATATGATGAGTTAGCAACGACTTGTAATCTAATACATGTTAATAGATTTTGGTGCAGATGAAATTATGTGTAGTTGAATGCACGGAACCAAACAGCTCAAGTGCAAAGGGCAGTAACAAATAACTATTCAAAGTGAATGGTGAATGCATTAGTAAACAGAACTTGCAAAAAATCTTTAAACTAGTATAGAGTTGATATTACCTCTACAGCAAAGCGGGCCCATATTTTATCTCTGTGAGCTTCTATCACCCCCTTCAAGATGGTCAGTCCCAGTCCTCTAATTAAGTCAGCGATCTCCAAGAAGACACCACGATGTTCACAAAGCATCTGCGAGGACAAACAGTATTGCATATATGCAGAAACCAGTTCAAGATAAGGGGAAAATTATAAATTAACTTTTACCTCCACAAGCAATTGGCGAGGTGGATTTAGATCCTCTACTATAATTGGGCATGTCATTGATTGGCTACCAACTTGAAAAGCCCATGTTGCACCACCTTCAAACTTCTCCTTTAAAAGTGTCCTTCCCTCCTTATCAATGAACTACATGTGCATACAGTGTTAGTTATTACATCTACAGAAAGCTGGTTTACATATATGATACCAGAATTTTGAGCATACACCTCAACAGGCTAATAACAGGTGGTCAAATAAACAAAGCTACCCTGAGTACCTTAAAATTCTTAACAGAAAATGGAGGTGGTCAACCAGTCATAACAAGCTGCATGTAGCAAAATTACTTATTGCTCATTGCATGTGGCCAAATTTGAATTTGTGGTAAGAACTAAGACTCTACAACTTTGTAGATTACATGCGGATAACTTATCTATAACATTAGTGCAAGAATTCAATTCTAATGAACAACAATGATCGATCAAAAAGTTAAGAAAAAACACCAAATCCGATCAATTTCCAGCATTGCTCAGCGGAGTTTAATAATTATAATAAAAAGATCATGATTTTACAGTGATGTCAACTTGTCAATTTGGCTTCCAAGGTGCTTAGTGAGGCTTAAATACTTGTAGAACACAGTCACAACTAAAGAAAGCCAAAGCAACCTACTTGATTTAAAAGGATGTATCATAACCAAAATATTAGTGTGCTTGTTCAAGTTGCATAAAATCTTTTAGTACGCGGGTATCCATATTCTTGTCTGAAAACCAAAACCATAAAGCTCCAAGATCACAAAATCCAAAGTGGTCGTAATCCTCCTTGCATCAACTCGCACAACCAGACCACTGCACAAAGCAGTAATTATATCATTACTCTACAATTTTGGCACCAAAGGTACACTAGCAAATCAGTTTCATTGTCCCTTTTCTTTTGTACTTCTCCCTTCTTTAACATTTGCTCAATGCTTCATTTAATTATCATAATTTCTCTCTTATTATTGCATCTGTTTTTCTCTCAGAAAATTAATTTCAACACTTCGATGTAATCATACGGGATATGGAAACAGCAAGATACAGGTAAGCAAATATGTCTAAGGAATAGGGATTACATCATGGATGCCACAACAATAAATATATAGTATGTGATAACGTTCTTGTTTCACACATTTTTGTTCTTGTGTGATTATTCAAGACAAAGTTACAAAAATGTTAAAAAAAACCAACTTGCAGTAAATCGTAACTACATTAAGATTCTGGCTTAATTGGTTTATTTTCAAATATGAATTGAGTTTTGTTATGATTACTCATTAAAATTTATACTCACTTAACTACAAGGGAAGTTGAAGAAATATGACTATTTAAGAGCTCAAGAAAAGTCACAAGTCATATATTCCAAGAACTCTAGAGCATCATTTGGCTAGGTTGGCGAAGAAGGGCCAAGAAGCCTTTGATGAAGGTTAAACTTGATAACTCGTCTAAAAGGAAGAATCAAAATGAAGGGTTAAATTAGTTTCGCGTTACCGAGAAAGATTACATGCGAGCATCTGGATATAGCAAGAGCAATCAACAGATTCTTGTTCATAAAGAAGGTTTATCTCTTAATCTCCAAGGGTGCAAATTTCGTAACCAATCATTTTGAGATCAACTCATCTTCACCCCATTATCACCCCAAATCTCAAATAACAACCACACCATGTGATCATTAGTTACGTTGATATTTCAGTATATGACATCAGACATATCGGCATATAGACCGATAAATGTTATCATGTACCTATGTCAAACTTTGGAAGGCTTGGCTGAGTCGCACACATCTGGACGCAAACACTTGAAAGGTACACTATTCTTGCTACACTAGATCTATAAATGTAATCATGTGTACCTATGCCAAGCTATGGAAGGTTTCCTTGAGTCACACACATCTGGACACAGATACTTGAAAGGTTAACTATTCTAGCTCTGCAAGTTCCTTTCAAGGGCCTGATTATCTGCCTAAAGACCTATAAAACTCTCTATCCTTGTTACTTCATTAACTACAATTTTGTCAGGTTTCATATTTCCAGATGTTGAATTGGCTGCTTCAAAATTTGATCTAACAAGTTACAAGACTATACTCAAGGAATCGTTCCACAATCAGTGAAGGGATTTTGTACATGATGGCTAAAGTTGACAGTTTTTATAAATAGGTTTGGTAAGCCTTTTTTTGTATTACAATCAACTGAATTATTTTGCTTTTTCTTTATAAACGCTGTTTGTTTCTGAGAATAAGCATTCCTTTCCTTCAATCACTGGAATGAAAGCATTGATTTAGCTTAACCTTTGGATTAGGGATATGTATCCTGAACATTATTGATTAAGCTTGTCCATGGTTATAGTGAAATAAGTGAATAATATTATAATCCATAGGATATTTCCATTTGTTTCTTTCATAGCATTATCTAGTTCTTTGTTTCACATTCTGTAATTGTCAACTGCTAATTAGCACAGACGTCAACAAAGCACAAAGCAGACCAACACAACAAGTTCTAGGAAGCAGCACTTAAATTGGCAAGGACACAACTTTCTTGATAAAATCTCCTTCAGCTCTGACAAAGAGGCGACATTTTCCAAATTCCAAGAGTGACTAATCAACGGGAATTGAGAGATGTCAAAATTACAGGCTTCAGAGAAAAAAGAGATTGCCGTGTTTAGACACTTTCAAGATCAATGAAAAGAAGAAATTGCCCGGATTTTAAGAATTTATGGACGGCATGCGGCTAAAGAAGAAATATTTGAGTGTAATAATGCAAAGTCGCAAAGGGGTAAATATTATATAAAGGTTCTTTTTTATGCTCCGACATAGATAACCAGTTTTAATCCTTTTTTTTGGGGGGGGGGGGGGGGGGGGGGAGGAGAGATAAAGCATGTATAACACCCATTTCCTTGCCAGGTTATAAAAGCGATGAGCATGTTGCATACTGACTCTCTTGTCCATGTGGACCAATAAAAAAATCAATGCAACTTTTCCTCACAGTCATTAGCATGAGAAATTGCATAATTTGCTAGCTAGCATATTCCCAGGTTCAAGCTTATAACAAGAACAAGCAAGTAAAGCTCACTGCACAGTGACACACCTTAGGTTCTCCGATATCCTTCAGGTTGCCAGCATGCTGTGTCACAGTTTGCAGAAAAAGCATGTGCTTGATAGTCTTCTCCAGCAAAGCATCTATGCTGCACTGTTTCCCCATATATATAACAACAAGATGAGATTAGGAATGTCCAAAGATATAAATATTAATAACTGGATATTAGATGTGATATTAGAATATAATGCTCATGGTTTCAGTAAGCAAAATGTTTCACCTTTGCGCCATTTGGTATAATTTCTCGTAACTCCTTTACACGGTCCATTATCATTTGCCGATCTTTAGGCCTTGGCCTTGGGTTCTCACCAGGTCTGGCTCTCTTTCGGTTTGGCTTGCCTATCTCATCAACCCTTTTACTATGTGGTCCTGATAAAGTATCGCTATTCATGCTCTGGCCGCTTTCAACCCACAGGCCAATTTGAGACTTAAAGATGCCATGACTCTGAAAGCGATCTTCAGTTTTATTATCTAAACTGCTGCCAGGTTTAGCTGACGTAGAAGCTAGTATTTCAGGCTTGCCTTCAAGTTGTTCTAGAGAAGGTATCAATGTATGAAGAGGAGTAACAACAGGAACTGAAGAACTACATGTATTTGTAATTGAAGCCGTGCAACCATCATCTGAATTCTGTTTAGCACCAGAATTAATCTGTGATACTACAGCATCCAATAGTTGGTTAGCATCAGCTGCTGTGAACATTCCATCCCCAGAAATGTGATCATTTACTGAACAAGTGATGGAGCATACATCCATCTGTGCCATGCAAGCGGAATTATCTGCAGCCAATTCATTAGCACTTGAATCATTTTTATTTCCAAGCACATTGTCAAAAGACCCAAAACTACCACCAAAGCAATCTAATGTGTGATCACAACCCAATATATCATACAGATCATTTCCTGAATCAGATTGTCTGGATAAAATGTGAGGAAACTTGGGCTTGTCATTATCCTTAATATTCAGTCCAGCTTGTGATATATTACTACCAGCTGCATCACAAATTTCATTAGATCTTTGATTTTGTTCAAAAGCATTGCTTAATCTGCAATCTTCAAGAGTACTGAGAAGTGCCCCATCACAAAGACCATTTACATCAGATTCCATGCAAAACACATCACAAGCTTTAAATAAACCTTTCTTCTGTTTCTGGCTTGCTGAGTTGTCGATGGATAAGTAGCTAAGGCAAGGAGCCTCTAGAATCCACTGGCTGCTTTTTGAATGACTTGTTTGGCTTACCAATTGAACTGCCTTGGTACCATGTAAGTCATACTTCAGAAGTGGAAGGCTGCTTGAAGATAAACCTGAGGTTAGAAGTGAAGAATGGTCTTGAAAGTTAGAGGTTGAATCATATGAGAATGCTGGCTGGACAAATCTCTGATCATGATTGCAAAGTATTTCTTGAACTTCCACAGGTTTGCTCTCGGATTGGCTATTAAAATAAAGGTTTTGCTCACACACTGGATGAATTGATGGCTGTAACGTGCCAGGAAGAGGAACTGATGTGGTTGTGATAGTCAGTTTTTCTGGCAGCAATTCTGAAGCTGTAACTGGTATTGCTGCACATGTCTGCAGTCACGAAGAAGAAGATTGAGACAGACAACTTGAAGCTCGAGATTTTTACTATTCACTGCGTACATCCATTTGCAGTACGGAGGAGGAGTTATCTCTAAATTTATAATGCAAACTCTCTTCAGGAATTTTTTATTAATTTTTTTAAATTTTGGTTTTGTATCCTTTTTCTAGAAAATTACCATGCGGCACCTCTAGAGGAAAGGATAAATACCAATGATGTGATGAGTGCCCTTGGGTCAGAAATTTTCGCCTTTTGCATATGCCTTTACATTGCACAAGTGCCAACACGTAGTTTTAGTGCAAATAAATCTACATTGCAATGTTGGTTGAAGGACTTACTTGACGATTTTGGACCAAAGCTTCGAGACTCGAATCAGGCAAAAGAACCTCTGTAGCACATTCCAGTTGGGCAAATAAATACTTCACATGGTTTACAAACCCAATATTCTCCATAACCTACAAAACAGGATTAAATGGGTCATATCTGGAAACTATTAAGATCATATCATACACCAACGTTATATCATGTGTTCCATATCTAACTTAGCATTCCCACAATATGATAATTGGCCCTTTTTCTGCTCTACATCAGAAAATGACCAGTAACATTAACAAAAGAAAAATTGATCCATCGCAGACTCGACTTACGAGAACTGCAACCATTTCCCCTAAGCATGAAAATGCAATATGTGTGTTCTTCTGTACCACTAAGTGCATCAATAAGTTCCCTTGTTTCCGAATTAGTGTGATATTAACAGTTTGCATTTGGTAACAAATATTAAGCTGCAATAATAGTGTATTGTTGTCAAGCTTAGCTTGGGCAATACATCCTTAAAATACTCATGTCTACTTTGGAAAAACTACAAAAGAACTTACCATCTGGGTACAACCAAGTTGAAGAACTCCATGTCCAAGCACAGGAATAACTGTGATTGTCTGTAGTAAAAAGCAAGTAAACTTCAGGAAACTCAGTTAACAATGACAAATATAGAACATAATAAGCATAAGATTAAACATTAAGAGTAATGAACTATTTGAAGAAAACATACTGACCTGTATGCCTTCCAGGAATTGGTGGTTCAGCTCAGCCAAATCCTAAACAAAACAGTGACAGGGAAAAATATTTAATTTTGGAATTTCAACCTTACAAGGTACATCAAGAACTGCATGTAGATTAGCCAGCATGTCCAAGATACTATATTACAGTTTGAAACGTATCTCAACAAGTCATATATCAAGTAGTAGGGAGAAGTTCAAGATCTGTACTGATAAGCACAGATAACATCATCTTTTATGACTCCCAAAGGGTGGAAGGGTTGGTGCTAAGTAATGCACTAGAATCAAGAAGATCTCTAGTTCTCACAACCAACATTCCAAAGAAATGGAAGAGGATGCCAATCCTATAAGGGTGTAGATCCTGCAAGGGTCCAACCTTATAGCATAAAGAAAATGTAGTCCTTCAATTTTTTTTAAAGAAACGGGTCCAAAAAAGAAGATAAATATAAAAGTGCGATATGAACTACAAGCTCAGCTGTCAGATCTCGATTTGGCTTAAATGGAAACCTATTATACAGATTTAAGTCCAAACTTATATAACCATCTATTTTTCTAGATCCTACTTAATGAGACCCTCTCACACCAAGCATCCTTCTTTTTTGGTACTAACCTTATCGGAAGCTCGGATGTCAGAACTCAATACAAAACCTATTGAAGAGATTTAGCTGCAAACTTATTTTACCATAAAATTTTCCAGATTTTACCTAACGAGACCCTCTCACAAATAACATCTTCCTTTATGATACTAACCTTATTGTATACTCCACTTTACTGACTTCAAGTCTTCAACAACCGAACTGAAGTTTTTTCCCACTTACAAGACACCTTCCAATTTCCAACAAACCGGGCATTAGCTCATAGATAGTATTTTTTATGCTATGTCCTATATGGTAGAACATAAACAACCACTTAATCAACTACTAAGGCATACTGAGCCTATGACGACACTCTCTTGCATCCTGAAAGGTCAACAATATGAACTAATTTAGCATGCAACTCTTGTTTGCATGTGCCATGGTGAATACTTACCCATCTTTGATATATCAATGCTAGCTTTAGACCTAATCAATCAACCCACCCCATCTGGCCTGTTTTCCATCCTTTAAAGCTGCAGCCACTGGGTTCTTCATACAGTCTAACCAAGCCAACCTAGCAGTTTAATCCCCATACTTTTGCATCCATCTGCATCTAGTCAACTGTACCAGATTTTCAGTAACAACAAACAAGAATAGATCTACCATAAGGACAATATGCCACCTGAGAGACTTCCACCAGTGTGGGACATTTTTGAAAGATCATATGTCAAATGAAAGGACATGCTTCAAAAAATATTAAAGCAACACCTTTTGAGCCAAACCAAAGCGCCAATCACCATGATGAACACGGCATAATTTCTTGTCTATGCCATACCGTCTGACCCCAAATTCTACAAACATGATTTTACTATTATTAAAGGCCATATAACTCCAAGACAATTAAGGACTATTCTTCAGAGTAAATAGATAAAGATTACCTTGCTTCTATACAGCATAACATAAGTTGACAATGACATCTGATTCCATCACTCCAACATTTTATTTAGACCCTAGTTTTTCATTCGAAGCTTACAGCATACATATATGCACACAATATTTTTCGTTGTTATTTCCATTTTGTTTAGGCAACCAAAACTCATGTAGTGATGACCTATTAGAAGAACATTTTATGCATTCAATTAATTAAAACAGACATCTGACAAGATGCTTGTTCAAGTATGAAATCTTTAAACCATATAGTATATGGGGGGAAAATCATACAAGAGGACGACTGATTGAAATTACACCAAGATCATCTAAAATGCAGACAATCAAGGAATGTGGAACAATAACGGGAAGACAGTACTAGGCAAGAAAATGATATCTGATAGGGATAAGCGCCATCAGAGAGTTGTGATGAAATGAAATATGATATTGAGTAGAAAAGAATAAGGCTAAGATAGTATTACTAGAAAAACTTAAACATATTTCATTATTATGCAATGAGCATACGTCAAACCTGCAATTCTTGGTTGTTGGTTAGCAATTAAAAGTGGTTATCTGTAATTAATATGCACTATAAATATATCGGTTCGTAATTGTTCTTTGAAACTGAAAAGTTAGCTTTCCAAAACCAAAGCATGTCATCTTTTGGAATGAAAGTTCCAAATTCCAAAAGGAACGTAGGGAGTAGAGAGTTCTCATGTTACATTGGTCCACATCATAGAATCATAAACATGCATTTAATATTAAATCTTAAACATGTATTTTCATTATTCTGCAATGAGAATATGTCAAACCTGCAATTCTTGGTTGTTCAACAGCTATTAAAAGCAGTTATCTGTAATTAATATGCACTATAAATACATCGATTTGTAATTGTTCTTTAGAACTGTAAATTTAGCTTTCCAAAACTAAAAAGTTCCATCTTTTGGGATGAAAGTTCCAAAAGGAACGTAGTGAGTAGAGAGTTCTCATGTTACATAGGTTCACATCATAGAATCATATAAACATAGATACTGGTCCATGGGCATCCATATCACTGAATCAAATACTAAATCTTCACCTTGGCAAGCGAGTCATTGGCATGAAAATTAGCTACAAATATCCACTGATGAATTCCAGTGGCAGCAGCTTGCCCAACAAGCCTGCAATAAAATCCATACAGATCCCACTACCAAATTAACAATAAAAAGAAGAAGAAAAGTACATTCAATCCCATTATATTGCAGAAAAAAACCGAGGAATGTTGAAAATCGCACACCCTTCTCCTACAAGATGGACTTGTTGTGCCATAATCTTATTAACAAGAACTTCGATTCTGCTCTCAACAACATGTCCAGCCTCCCAGACCAAATGCCTGTCAAATTTTCATCAAAACATGAAACTTTACGATAATTTCATAATTATCTAAAGCCCAACCAAATAATTTAAACAAATCTTATAACTTAATCAAACACAAAAAGGTCACTAAAGCAGCTAACAGCAAAAGTTACGTATACAAACAAACAACTTTTCAAAAAGGATGTCCCGTCTCTATGATAACTAGAATGAAAAGCGATGGCAAGTCTAGATTCCTTTTCGGATCTATTCAAACTATCAAAACAAGTTAAATTTCCCCAGTGGGGGGGGGGGGGGGGGGGGGGCTCACATTGGACTCTTAGATCTGATCGATCGCCAGAACACAGCGTAGCTCCATCCGATCTCAACACAGAGACATCTCAGAGCCTCTCTCAGCTGAGTCCCCATCGATATTGAACGAAGAAAGCGAAACAGCTGGAAAACCCTAACCCTACCTCTAAAACCCTAGCTGCCACGGCACGATCCTCGTCCCGCTTGCTGCGTTCGGAGCCCGCCGCCTTTCTTCCTCGCCGGAGCCGCCGCCGCGTCCACCACCATCGGCGCCGCCGCCGCTCTCCGGCGATTCATGGATCGAAGCAAGATTCAAGAGAGGGATCGAGCACATAATGCCAAGTTAAAGATCGTCGATGCCTCGAACTCCATCGACAGCCATCATTCCCTCCACTAGCAGGGGCAAAACGGTAAAAACAAATTTCGGAAGAGAGAGAAAACGTTAGAGAGAGAGAGGATTCAACTGGATTTGATCTCATCTCCCTCCTAAATTCTCAGCACTGTTTTTAATGCTGAGCGTTCTGGTGTCCCGCGGAAATCATTGGGATTATAATGAGCCGCTGAAACAAATGGACAAAAATGACTGGCAAGTTCGGATTAATTACGGAGGTTTGCCACTGGAGTTGTCAGCTTTTGTCCCTGTTATTTTTAATGGGTTAAAATTTTAAGCCTTTAACCTCTCATAATTAACGAAACAGCCACTGTTGTTTATGGCTTTAAGCTTATAGGTTAATCTATTTAAGGCCCTTGGCCTTTCTTTTGAGAAAGGCTGCAGAGCCTTTTTCTTATTTTTATGCTTGCGTCGATTATTGTATTTTTTGTAAACATTGGAACTTTATTCATAAGTGGGCCCAATTTCTTTATTCCTTTTTACTGAAATTTAGCTTGTACTTTGTTAACAAATTCAAGCAGAAATTAACTGTTTAATACAGAAAAAAAGTGTTGTGTCATTACTAATGCTTTTTAATTTTTCCTTGGCTGGAGTACTTGTTCACAACATGGATGACTAAACAAAAGAAATCGGTTAGATTTTATCGTGTGATAAATGAACTAAAAGGTGCAACAGCAGATGAATCTGTATTCTCTACACTGATAAATGATTTACTGTTCAGATAAGAACCAATTGTCTTATGCATGCATCATATTATAAACCGTTAGATCTTATCACTGTATCTGTGCATTGATGAAATCACAGCAGAATCACAGCAGATGATCCTGATTAGCAATATACCTCTACAAGTGGAGGTTTATCTCGGTTTCTTTTTGGGTGGGAGTGCATCCTCACATCATTCTCCATGATGGAGAAACCAAGGTCAAAGGCCAAAGAGCACTTCAACAACAAACAAAGAGAGGAGAAGATGAATGATACATTAGCCAAAAGTAATGCTCAAAAGGAAAGACAAATCTGTATGAGAATCTTGACATGGGCTTCTCCAAATTTTACTTTCCCTTAAAAAGCAAGCAACTTTGAAGATCTCTTCTGCTTTTTATCGTCATTGATAATTTTGTTTAAGCCCACTTTCCATTGTGTAGCAGTATTAATTAGGTAGTATCTAACAAATCTAATGTTGATAACATCCATAATTAAGTAGGATTAATGTTTTTTAAATTATCTAAGACTACATTAAAAGTAGACAATGATCGTTCTCCATTAACTGGTGATTGTAATAGAGAAAACCAAATCGTTTTCGGATTGAAACAATTTGAGAAAAGCAGCTTGAGTCCTTTTTCTTAACGCAACCAAAATAAACCGTACGATCTTATCCAAAATGAGATTTATTATTGGTTGTGATTTAACCCTGGTATAGAAAAGCACAAATAAGATTTCATGAAAAATCGTAACAAAGCTTTATGGCTAAATTATGTTCAATTTGACACACATATATTATAAGATTTTATTGAGCTAAAGAGTGAGCATAACACATTTTTGACTATTCAAACTAAAGCTTTATGACCGGTCATAGTGAAACATGTGAAAGAACTTGCAAATGGATTTTTTAATGCTGCGATCTTGGTTGAGGCAGCAGAATATATGTTTGATGCTGAGAGCTGACCAGTCATTGGTCGGTTGCTGTGATACTAATTTAAGTTATCCTTTCTTTACTTTTAACTCCTAATAATATTATGAGTATACTAAAGAAACAATTTGTTGCTGTAAACCATTTAAAAATTCTTCTTCCATCCATTGGATGCAAAAAAATCTCATTTCAATAACTATCTAAACAATTTTTAATTTCTAATAAATTTGTTCGAATCTGGGTTGCTTAGAAATTAAGTAGCTTGAAACTGCATTTGGAAGAAGGAAAACGAACAACATACAGCCAAATATCAGGTTTTGAAAAATTTACAGACCTTAACAGGGGTGAAGTCCATCATATATTTAATTTGACTTCCATTTGTTACACACACTCTCTCTCTCTCTTACTAACATTTACATAGGGTCAAAATCTTACACAACCAAAAATAATAAGCAATTCACAAACCTCTTTATGTACACACCAAATTTGCAGTCTCTCTCTTAATAATATTTACATAGGGTCAAAATCTTACACAATAAAAAATAATAAGCAATTCACAAACCTCTTTATGTACACACCAAATTTGAAGTCTCTCTCCAGAGTCCAGATCATTCAATCATACCACTACCTTCATGATCGATTATTTGCATCTTACAATGATGCATTCAACAGAACGATCGTGATGACTGCTGGTATATATATTATACACTAAAGGATGTAATACATTGGCGGCGTTTTTACGCATTGTTAGCACTCTTTTAATTTCCATCACCAGCCATAAATGGGATTTTGAACTTGAGGTGGCAACAGATGCAAATCCTGACAATGTTGCTTACCATATTCTCTTGTATGCGGTATCGCTCCGGTACTGAGCCTAAGTATCTCATTTCCAGTGAAACAATAATGAGCAAATGCCAATCCCCCATCCACAACCTGTGACAAACTAGGCATCGAAACCGATTTCCTAATCACACTATTATCATTATTATTGTTATTATTATTGAGCAATTTGTTGAGCTCGGAGTACTCAATGAATCTTTGGGTTGCGGCTTCCCAAGAGAGGTTGTATCTTTGCTCGGGGGTGAGAGGTTGAGGCTCTCTGGTCGTTGCTTCTCTGATTTTTGCTACGAAATCTTCGGGGGTTTTGTATGTCAAGCAGTTCGGAAACGATCTGAAAAAGTCGTTTGATGGGTGGTCCGCACACACAACAAATTTCCCCATGGCGAGGGCTTCAGCTGTCGCCGTACATAGTACGTCGCTGACGCTAGGGTTGACGAATACTTTGTATCTGCAAAAGCAACCAAGAACATAAGTATTATCACTATAAATTTATTAAACAGAAACTATTGTCTTCTATTTATTTTGTTCCTTACATTACACCACAAATTATCCTTTGTTTTAAAAACCACCTATTAATATACATATTTTTTATATTTGCCTTTCCAAATTCCACCTTCTAGTTTACTGAAATTGAGATTTTTAGCATCCTTTTTTTAGCACAATATTTGGTGTATTATAGAAGATCATTAGACTGCTCAGTAATAATCTGATGACAGGATGGCATTAAATATACTAATGATGAGTAGGAATAAATTAAGGGTGGACTATTATGAAACTATTAAACTTAGGATTTAGGAGGGGTTATTTTTAAAACTAAGGGTAAATATGGGGTGAGATTTCATACTAAAAATAGAAATGTTTTATTTATAACAATAGTACCCATGAAGAGAATCATCTGCATCATCTCTTCCCTTGAGGAAGTTGAGGGTCAAGTCTAGCTTCTATTTTTTTTTAATAAAAAAATCTCTTTAACCACCACATAATCTAAACACTCTAATATTTCACTCGAAAATTTCTTAATTTCTCCAGTTTCCACTTTCTAGTCAACTCATATTCAGAATTTTAGCACACAGAAATAGTCTATTATGGAAGATATCAAGACTAACTATGACATGCTAATTATTTATGGAAGGACGTTAAAAGTACTAATATAGAGTAACTAAAAATTGTAAGGGTGAACATAAAAAGATTAAGATTAGAATGTGTATTTTAAAATAAATACATAAAAAAGTGACAATTTGGGGTCTGGTTTCAAAATTAAAATCCAAATATTTTGTGTAAAGGATACCCGTGAAGTGAGTCATCTGCATGATCCCTTCCTTTAAGGAAGTTGATGTTCAGGTCTAGCTTCTTCGCAGTAGACTGTACTTCTAACAAGTCTTCTCCATTCCCATACACGTCGAGCTTGAAGCCTTCTAGCTCCTTTTTGTTCTTATCCAGCAAATCAATCAACTCCCTATACCCTTTAGCCCATACCATCTTCCCTAAAAAGTATGCACCTTTAGAGAATACCTGCTGCCCATGCTCTTTTCCTGCCGTTATTCTCTCGCCGACCTCGAGGAATTTAGGATTTACGCCGTGAACATTGCAAATTACAGACTTCGGTAGGTCCTGTGTTGCTGCAGAGAGACGCAAAACCTGCACATGTAAGTTAAGCATTAACGATCGGGAATTAATGAAAATCATTGCTAGGGTGTCAGCAATCGGTATTTTTGTTCTTATGTTTATATTTATTATTAGAAATAGGCTTAATCTCACTAAACTACCATAAGCTATGCCCATTTTACTAAGTTATAAAGAAAATAAATTCTTTAAATTATGGACAATTACCAAAATTACCAAATTAAAAGTACCAGCTTTTAGTAAATGTTGCTTGTTTTTACTAGTCTAGCATAATGGCATTAGCAGAAATTACAAAACACCGTCATGGCAGTATATTGAAAAACATGCCCTGTATATAAGAAAGCATTTTGCAGTGACATGTAACTTGCAATGGTTTTGGTAGTTTATTGGAAACGGATATAGTTTTTTTGTATACATAAACCTTACTATTAATACTAAGGGTTAATTGCACATAGACCTCTGAACTATTTGGGGTTGAGCACTTATACCCCTAAATTATAATAATAAACACTTACATACCCTATGGTTAATATATATTTTCCTAATACCCATTTTACCCATTTCTTCTTCTCTTCTACTCTAAAAAAACCAATCTTTAATCCTAAAATACCAATATTTTAGCCATAATCTAAAAGCTTGATGTTGTCATTTCTTCCATTATCTCAAAGGTACTTAAGTTTTTAACCCTAATATAAATGCTTGATGTTTAACATGGTCTCTCCGTTAATTTCAAGAAGGGGGGAAAAGAAATTCAAGATGAGTATTTTTCAATTTTATTTTATTATTATTTTCTTTAGTTGATTTTGCTAAGATTTTCTTTTCATTGGATTATTGGGGTTATGAGGTCTTCATGCTTGAAGAGAAACGGGAAAGGAATATAATAGGAATTAGAAAATTAATTTTCAATCGGAGGAAATATAAGCGCTTATTATGATACTTCAGGTAGTGCCTGACCTCCCATAGTATGGGGGGTGTATCCGCAATTAACCCTATTAATAACCAATAAGTCATGTTTATGTATGCAAGTTATAATTTGGTTCTCAATTTGTCTTTTCAGCAAAGGAACGACAAACAAATTTATTGTTTAACTATTTCACCGAAATAGAATCGGAGTGGATCAATATTTAGATATATAACCCACATAACTAGGATAGGACCAAGATATGATACCTTATGGCAGTGTGCTCGCGTGACCAAGTTATTAATATGTTTGACAAGGAAAGCTTGGATGGCTCCATTCTTCTCCCTCTTGATATATTCCAAGTAATTTGTGTGAACGACCCCAACAACATGGTTGAATTTGTCGGTCCATCGCTTCCCATGATGGTACCAGTTCAGGTGTTCGGGCTCTTCCAGTATAGCAATATCTGCCTCCTTCGAGGAAATGAATTGTGAAGTATCACCAGTAGGTATTATACTTCGCCTTTCTTTTGAGAACTAAAAGCAAAAAAACAAAGAGAAAGAATTAACTGGTTGTTATCTAAACATTAATTTTTTGGGCGACTGATACCGTCTATATTGATTAGGATAAGCCTAACCTTGCCCCACAAAAAAAATCCTGTAAATTATGTTCTATTAACAATAAAATTGTTCATTTTGCACTCATTCTATGCAAGGACAAAGAGCATTAATATTTAATATGCAGATCAAGAAGATAGTACCATCATTCAAAAAAGCTAGGATCAATTGCATACAACACTCATTGTGGATATCTCATTTTGCAGTTATCACCAAAATTATCACTAGTCGACCGGTTTGTTAGCACATTACATCCCTAGGGTTAGTCAAAAATTAGGTTCTCCTTTTAAGTCATAAAAAGACTACAATCTTCCTTCAACTGATTTTATTAGTACATAACACCTATCATTTAGTTAACAATCTGATAAAATTTTCTCCTCTAACTAATATCGAGAATAACTCTAGAGGTGCTGAGTGCTTTAAAGGTATAGATGAGAAGTGTTGTATGCAACTGAAGGGTTGTTTTGACAGCCAAAGGAGAAGAACCTCCTCCTATGGCGCCTAATACCCACATTAACACCAATTATTACATAATAAACAAAACACTATGACTAACCTTTCCTGGATAAAATGATATCTTAAAATCGGCCTTAAATCCAACCCTTTCCTCAACCCACTTTCGTATATAAGCCTCCTGTTCTTCAGGAGAGCTAAACGTCAAACTATTAGGATACACAAGCTCCTGATCCGCCTTGCAAAGCCAAGGGACCACCAAAGTAACACTCTGCTTTGCCGTCTTAGCCAAATAAGCAGCACGAAAAAGCGGGTTCACAGCAGTTCCAGTCATCCACGGGAGGCTTGCAGTTGTTACAATTGCAACATGGCGCTTTGTATCTTTTGTATTGTTTTTTGGGGAGTTAATATAAAATCCGCCATCGTAACCAGTGCTTTGGAGAACGCTAGCTATTCGGAAATCAAGTTCGTCATTTATGTTTTCGTTTTCAAGAAGGGAGGGGGAATGACATATCAGTGGATCTTTCCGTCTGCTGCATAAGGCCTCTACTACTCTGTCGCATACATCTAAAATTAAAACAAAACGTATTTCATAGCATAAGCTTATGCATATAGGATCAATCTTTAATATGAGAACAATAACCTCCATAAACAACCTTTGATTGAATACAAGACATTGGCAGTGGAATAACCATTTACTGAAAATGATAAATTTATAATCATTGAGTGAGAATATCCAATCACAACAACTGGATTCCATAGCAAATTCCAATCATGTAGCTAAATATAAATAATCAGTTTAAAGAATAAGATTCGCCTTGCTAATATTGCTTTTCATGTAAATTACCAACTATCAGTAAATTAGCATAATAACATATGGCTTCCATATATATGAGTGGATACACAAGAAAGGCAGTGGCTTTCTTAAAGGGGTAAAATATATAACATGATTAACGTGGAGTAGATGTGCATGTATGCATGATATCATAAACGTCATGCATGTAACCCAAATTGTTGGTAAGATTTTCACAGGAAGCAGGAAGATGGATAACCATCATTTAGCTTGTGATCAAGAAAGTCATCTTTCACCATTCACACAAAAGGAGGCAACCTAGTGTAACTAAAAGTCGATGTTTCAGAGGACTGTGCAAGGGCAACTATGAATAGCCAGGACACGAGACACAGTCTTAACATACATATGAACTAAACAACACTATGTTTTGGAGAAAACAAGTTCGATGGAAATCACATGAAGATGAAGATAACATATCCCAACTGTTCTTTGAATATATGATCTTGTTTCTAAATACATACAAGGGGCTATAGAAACTAAAGATTAGTATGTAGTGCATCCGCCTGGTAAAAGAAATTATCGACAAATTACATGGATTATCAACATGAAACTTAAAAAATAACATGAAGATAAAAAGGCTTAAAAGAACTAATTGAGTATTTTAGATGTCCATATACAACAATACCAGCCTTGCATTCATAATTTATGAAAGGAGGAGGATTAAACAGAAAGAAAAGATGTGCTCTCATACCTCGGCTTATGCCAAACTGATCGAATAAAGGGCCAGATTGTCTAACTAGATATGCCAACAGTTCAGGGAGATCCAATGGTGGAACTTCCTGCACAAATGATCAAAAGGTAAGCAAGTAAAAAAGACCACCTTCTGTTATAAAAAACACCTTTAGGTGCTGTAGCCATTCAAGTGTCAGCTTAAAACTTTGCTGCTAAAGACCAATATAAGTAGGGTCAGCGCAAAGAATCCCAATAATATATTCTATACTATATCCTCGATTGTCATGCAATAGATGAAATTGAAATATTAGAGTGAGAAATTAAGAGCATAGGAATTTGATTTGTTAGGAATTTCTAACTAACATCAAACTCAGAGATAGATTCAATTGTTCAATTGCAATATAGCAAACTAATCATGTTAACATTATTTTCCTTGTCTAGGAGGTATTCCATATCGGAGCTGAATGGAGAATATGAATTCCCATAGCCAAACTCAGAATTGGGATGAACGCTTGTTGTTATACCATTTCTTCTAGATTCTTAGGTTAGGGTAATATGGAGGTGGTTTTCCATGGATGCATGAAATTAAAATGCAAAATCGATAACATAGCATTTTCTAGCTCATCAACTAGCCTAGTACGTTCTATGGGAGGCCATTTCCTTGATCATAGTATCTTTTGTTAAGAATTTGGCATCATAAATTTGCATGAAAGTTTCAAAAAAATCTTTCTTGGAGTCATCTCAGCATGGAGTTTTAAGGCATTGTTGTAAAAAGCTCCGCTAAAGCCCCACTTTATCGGAAAGCCGTCACAAAGCGCTTCGCTTTCCTATAAAGAGGCAGTATAAAGCCTCGGTGCTTCTTCAATGCCTGAAATCCCGCTTTTATGCGCTTGAAACCCCGCTTAAACCCGCTTTTTAATCGGTTATAATGCAATAAACTCCTTATTCTATTAAAAATTTCAAACTATCATATTAAATAATAGAACCAGTGAATCTTATTGTTGTCTCTAATCTATACCAATATTTTTTTTAGTACTTATAACATGACATGTTTAATAATGTTGTCTTAAAATAATTCAATATATTTCTATTATTGGATATAAATTTTATAGAATACAAAAAAAAAACTCTTTTATTTTTTTAATCTTTTGTGTGTGTGTGTGTGTGTGTCTATTTAACTTTTCCATCATATAATCTTGTTTAATATTTAAAAACGTCTTGGCACTTTTTGCCGATAAAGCCCGCTAAAGCCTAAGCTCTATCATTCCGCTTCGTTGCGCTTTCCACAACACTGTTTTAAGGTAATAAGAGAAGGGGGGGATCCAATTACTGACTATAAAATATATAGTGAGTATTCTCCATTCTTCCATAAACAACTTAGGAGAAAAAATATATTTAAATCATTTACTAAATTTCACATGTGGTTAAGGGTAATGATTAGTATTAATTTGAGAGAGAAAGCAAGATATGCCACTGTGATGAATCTAGATTTCAAATATCATGAGTTCTAGCAACCTAAGTAGCACAGATTTGGATACAAATATTGGAGACAACACGAGTTAGATTCGCGGATTTGCAATTTCCAAAAGTTAAGAATATGATTTGTTGGATATGCCAAGTTTTTGTTGTATAAATATACAGCATAATAACAAAAAGGTATCATATTAGCAAATATAAAGTAAAGATACATGTCGTTCCTTAGAGGTGATGCATCAATAGTTGATTTTTTAGTTATTCATATTTGTTTGATACATCTAGAACACAATTATAAGTTTTCAGATGTGCCAAAAAGATTTCTACAAGCATCCTTGACAGATCCAAAAGAATCTGTTATTGATACAAATATGATACGGATACGTTTAATAGACAACTAATACGTGCATCATAGCTAGCAACCCTCCCTATAGCATTACTCTACAACCTACCAGTTTTTGAAGTTATTTACGGTATGTATAGAGAAATGGTCGTTCTACAAGGAAGAAAGATTTAGACCATATCTTCACCCCAAAAAAAGAAAGAGAACGAAATATTTTAAGCCATATGATTAGGGAGGTAAATGGCACACAAATAATATGAACAAAGTTACAGTTCCATGAAACAATCAGGAGTGGAATAGTCACATATCAGAGGGCGCCTAATTATATGTCTAACAACAGAAAATGCAGAGTAAATCTTCAGAGCATAAGAAAATGCAATTTACCTTGAGTTCCTGAGACTCCTTGTAAATAGATTTCTGCAGAAGATGTGGAATAACAAACAAGTAAGTGACTAAATTCCCATCCGGTAAGAAAATACAATTAAGAACGGATATGAGAAAGAAACATATAAGATATACCTAAAAGTCAAATGAAATAGAAAAATATTTGATCATGCATTAGCACATTTAACAAGTCTTAGATGTGTCTTCAAGATGTCTAGAGTTTGCTGCTGATTCAATGATATATCAAAAGAAATATAGAATAAGTAGCAGTCAAATATTGGAGTCTTGAAGTGCCAGAAAATATCTGATACCTCTTAACTAGACCGTGCAACATAACAGCAAAGCAGACACATCAAGCTGATTGAGACAATCAATTAGTGTTCTCAACCTCTGATCACTAGCTTTCACCTGAAATTTTCTCACAATTTGGTGGTGGTGGTGGTGGTGGTGTCGTTTATTTTGTGGAGATCCCAATACTGAAACACGAGAAAGCTTCGTAGTTGTTGAACTTTCTGTTTGATGCACATTTTCCGTCATTGCAAATGTACAAGGGCTATCTATTGGGCAAAAAAAATTTATCTTACAAATTGTAATCAAATGCTTTTGTCCATGATATATGATACGAAATACAAAAGGCAGCATCATACAAACATTAGAAAAGACAGATTTGAGGTTGTTGCCTTCAATCTTTGGTATGGAACACATCTAATGCAAAAGAATAGAAATTGAATCTCAATGGTAAATTTTGCATCAAGATTCTCTACTTAGGATGATCTCTAATTTACTGAGAATGTCTAAAAGGATCTGAAGCAAATAAAGCACTCTTCTCATCTTCGTTTTATCCATAACAAGGCACTATGATGTTAATACAAATATTTCTAAGATCTTATTTAAGCTAAGAGATTAAACTAAGATGGATCCTCTTCTTTCATTCACCCCTGGTAAGGGCCATCTCATGTTCTCCTACATTTTATCCTTTCCGAAGGCTGCCTCTTTTAGAGTTATCACTTATGTATCTCAACAGTCTAGTATTAGTGATAAATACCCAAAACAGCAGCAGACGTCTGAAGGAGTTGTAGACGTCTACCAGACGTTTGTCCAAATAACAGAACTTGGCCAGACGTGTGATGAAGGAATGGCAAACGTCTGCATTAAGTCTATCAAACAACATAACGGTACCAGACGTATGAAGAAGAAGCTCCAGACATCTGGACATACAGCCACCGCTGTAGCGGTTATTAATCAGACGTCTACCCAAGACGAGGATCAAATCTTCAGTTGCCTAATTTAGTTGTAACAAATCAGGGAAAATCCTATTTTATTTTTCCCTAATATTATTTTATTTTTCCTTTATTAATCATCATGTAATTGTAAGCATATATACTTGAAAAGACTCAATACAATTTACCAAGTTGAAAACCTTAAAACTATCTTCTTCAAGATTTTATATGGTATCAAAGCCTTGCAATTAAAAACTCAATTTCGATCCATGACTTCCACTCAATCTCCATCTTCTCCAAATTCTCCTTTCCAACAAAACTTTCCCATACAAACTTCACTGTGTGGAGATCCCAAATTCAATCGGTTTTAATCGGACACGATTTCCTTGATCACATTGACGGCTCCAAATCTCCTCCTTCGAGAACTATCACCGACATTAATGACAACACCAAGCGTATTCAAAATCCAGACTACCATCAATGGTACCGTTAGGATCAACTCATTCTCAACGCCAATCTCGGCAGCTGTGTCGAGATGATCCCACCTCATATCTCCACTGTTCCTCGTCCAAGAAAGTATGAGATCGACTTGTTATTCTCCTTGCGAACAAATCTCATTCAAGAGTTATGTCACTCAAGGAATGTCTCAACAATCAAAGCGGCTCACGACTTATAAACGAGTACCTACAAGAGATGCAATCTATCTCTAACGATCTCGGTCTCACCGACCATCCTCTTCCTAAAGATGACCTTGTTCTCTACATCCTCACTGGCCTCGGACATGAATTCAAAGAAATCGCAGCTGCTATCTGAGTCCTGACAACGCCATCACTTTCGACGAGATCTATGACAAGCTCATAAACTGTGAACGCCATCTAAAGAAGGAAGATACGGATGCGTCTCTCTATCGCAACTGCCAACTATGCCAATCAATCTAATCGCTCCTCCTATCGCCCTCCTCAACAACGTGGAAGCGTCTTCTATAATCGCAACAATAACTTCGCTCGCAACAACAAGCACTACGCCGCACGCAATAACTCGTCTCGCTCCAACTCCTATCGCAACTTCTGTAAGCGTCCTGATCACAACACCAAAAACTATTGCCAACTCACTCGTTTCCTTCATGAGAATGAAGTGCAAGTCAATCCACCGCCGACTTCCACTCAAGCTTTTGCCAACAATACAAATGCCAACCGGCCCGCCCTCCTCCTGGCTATTGGACACCGGTACTTCTCACCACGTCACGTTCGATGTTAGAACTCTTCACAACTACACCAATTACGGTAGCCCCGATGAGATCAACATAGATGATGGTTCATATTTGAAAATCTTCCTGTAACGACCGTGTTTTTTAATTCCTAATAAAATATCTTTTATCTAATTTTTCAGTATCAAGTAATTATTTACGTGTTTCGTTGATAGAAAAATATTTTATTTTAATGATTCAAAGTGAGGTTAGTAAAGCATTTAAATATAATTAAAGGAATTTTCTAAAAGCTATTTATATTTTTCTGGGATTAAAATGTTTTAATGGAATTTTATGTCTTAAAATAATTTATATATTTTTATTATTAATTAAAATGATTATTTCGAAATTAAAATATTTTCAAGGATAAACTAGATTTTTTAAATAATTATAATAACTAACAAATATCATATATATAGGAATATTATTTAGTTTTAGCCCAAAAATCATTTTTATACTGAAGATAACAATAAAATATATTTTTCTGATTTTCCATAATTTGCCCTTATTTTCAATTACTTTTAACAAATTTTTGAAAACAAATTCGGTTTTATAAAAAACAGTTTGAGATTTAATATATATTTATAAAAAAATTAATTAAACCTTCCTTAACCTGGACCGTTAGATCTCGAATCCAACGGTCATGGATCGTGCGCGGCTGCTCATGAGAGTGGGACCACGCGCTTGCCCCAGCAAGCGCGTGAACCCTTTCCTCGCGGCCACTTAGCCGCCGCCGGCGGCTCGTGGGCCGTTGGATTTAGATCCAACGGCCACGATTCGATAGCGATGGCGGCAAATCATTAAGCGATGATTTGCAATCATTGTGGGCGTGGATTTTTGTGGGATTTGAGCGGATTTTTGGATTTTATTGTTAAGAGAAAGGCCCTATAAATAGAGACCTTCAAACTCTATTTTCTCACACCATAAAGCTCCGAAATTTTTTTAAAAAATATTCCGACCTTCGTATCGACGGCGCTTACGTTGCGGTTCCACTCAATTATCGAGAAAAAATCCGAACGCGGAGTTATTGAGGTTTTAGTACAAGTCTACGCTTTCGATCCGTCGACCTTCATCTCAAAACAAAGGTAGGATCTGTCTCTCACCACTTGATCTATCACCTCCTTCAATTATGATTTCTTAGACATAATAATAATCTTGCAACCCATTTTAATACGTTGTTAAACCCTTCAAGCATATTATGTTACGGTATTATTGTAATGAAAAATCCTTGACTTGATTTTGAGCTCACGGGATAACGACCATCCATCATGTTTACACATACTTACAATCAAAAATTCATGATATTGTTTATCAGTTAAGTTGGCACATCATACATACCTTCTAATATCATATTGGTTATTTTTGATAACATATCGCACATACTGTGCGATCTCAAAATGGGTTACTTCCATAAAAATACCGTTATTTTATTAATACGTTATATTTAAATTAAAGTACCCATATGATATAGGGCTTTAGGAATAAAATACCTTGGACTCATTACAATGATATTTTATTTTTACCCTTATCCATTAATTAATTTAGTTTTATTAAAATCCTTTTTACCTTTTGAAACTGGGTAATACTAATCTAAATAATTATATTATGGTTTCCAACTTAACCCGCTTTCACTTCAAGAGAATATTTTTAATATTTTTTTCAGATTCTTAACTAAGGTTTAATAAGATATTCTAATAGGGTAATATTTTTCTTGAAACGCCCCGTGGCTACTAGACAATCGTCCTTGAAAAGGACATAAATTCTGTCGTTCATGTACAGCGGTTGTCAACGCAGAGTTATTCTTGTATAATATCATCTTTAATAAAATACCATAATTCTATAGGATAATGTTTTACGTGAATATCTCGTGATTGATAACCAATCGTCCCTGAAAAGGACATAAATCCTGTCGTCCATGTGCAGCGGTTGCCAACACGGACTTATTTCTAAAATGTTGCCTCCAAATAAAATCCATAAATTTTATAAATGATATTTTCCAAAGAGAATACCTAAAACTTTATTAAAAGATAATTTCAAATAAACACCATAATCTTTCATTAAAATACCATAGGTTTCCCAAAATTATAATTACTCTAAAATATCATGGTTTTCTTATAAACAATGACTACCATTAAATGCCATGATCTTTACTAACTAAGGCTTCTATAAAATATTATGATACACCTTACAGACTTTAAAAGGTAACAAGATAAAATGGATGGTTGTGGAAGGCCATATTAAATGAGATCAACAATTTGAATACAAGTTTACGACATACCTGACACATGATATGGTTAGGGTTAGAATGCGCAAACCTAGGTATGAAATACTTTATAAATGAAGATCCCTGCAAGCAGGGTGAACAGTCCAATATGTGGACGATTACTAACCCGATATTCCGGTGAATACTAACCCGGTCTTTGGGTGAATACTAACCCGGTCTTCGGGCGAATACTAACCCGATATTCGAGCGAATACTAACCCTACTGTGAGAACGAATAATCCAATATGCGGATGATATACAATGTGGAAATTCCATGCCTAGATTATATATGCACTAACTCTAATTCGTCAAAACATTTGCACTGAATAACGGGGATGGGTAGTTTGATTAGGTAAGGAGATACGGAACTCGGATTCGCCTACTACTAGATTATGATCCCGGAAGGTGAAACTGTACATTTCACTTCCCCGGTTATTGTTCCGTGGCCACAACGGAATAATCGCAAGTATCCGGACTCTTGTTTAACAAACTAATGTGAACTTTTACCTAACAGATACCTCATACAACATACCTATATTCACATATACCTCATTCAACATGTCTTATTTGCATACACCTCATACTCTTATACCCATATACATCATTTCTGTACACACACATCATACCTATATACACTTGCTCATTTTTGTATCTTTACTTCCTTATGAGGCAATCCTACTCGAGTGTAGCTCGTCGACGGACTTTTCTTTTCTCTTTTCTCTATCTTTGGAATGTCCGTTAGATAAGGATGAGAATTATGATGAGGATCAAGGTGTGGAGCCTACTAATGAAGATTATGTGGACTTGACGACGGAATATTAGCTAGTTTTATTTTTGTTTGTTGCCCACATGTTTAGGACTTTTGTTTCTTCTTCGATGTAATTAAACTATTTAGTTTATTTTACTCATTCTTTTGGGATGTAATAAAGTTTGGTTAATGGAAATAAATGTCTTTCGCTTTTATTATTTTGTTATGGTAGATATCATGCATGTCATAGATATTCATACGCTTAACGTAACTGTATTGAATAGACCAATACAGTTAGGTTGTGGACCATGCCACGTCACCATTCACCTTCTTTTGGGAAGCGGGACGTGACAGGTTTTAGTGGTGCCCCCATGCAGGTCACTATGTACTAAAATGAAACTGTTAACTGACTTATTATATTTGTAAATCTCATTCACTTATATCGATTTCATAATTTTTCCATATTCCTTGTCTTTTCCTTAACATTTTGTATCTTGATCATGGTCTTTCTTTTCAGGTTATGGCAAATCTTTCGGATGAGAACATGTCAGACGTCACTTTTGAGGTTATATTTGGATATTCGGACGACGAGGTATTAGGTACTGATGGAGGCTAGGATCTCCTTCAGATGTTGTCCTCCTTCGATCTGTCGCGAGCATGGATGAACGGCTGAGATTGGTGTTGAGAGTTGCTTCCTTGAGCGTGTGGATCTCAGTGGGCTTGTTTTGAGGCGAATCCGAGCTATCTGCAAAACAAATCCCGGGATGGTTGTACCACCATGGAGCCTCCGACGATCAAGTTAGCCGAGATATTTGAGCCGAGTAGCGGCTTATTGGG
Organism: Agapanthus africanus; assembly: GCA_030015575.1. Taxonomy (NCBI): domain Eukaryota; kingdom Viridiplantae; phylum Streptophyta; class Magnoliopsida; order Asparagales; family Amaryllidaceae; genus Agapanthus; species Agapanthus africanus. Next base: position 781,113,378 of record CM057339.1, on the reverse strand, counting down.
TTAAAATTGCGTTACCTGAGTCGTCTGGGAGGGGTTTTATAGTGATCGCTTGGAGCGAGTTGGCGCGAGATCTTCGTCGGCCGTTACGCCCCTGGCGTTACGCCTGCGTGAATGACGGGATTCCCCCATTAATGATGAGATACGCTCGTTAATGGGGGGATACGGCGGCGTGGAACGCGGGATGTTGGGTGGCGGATTCCTCGTTTCTGGAGAGATACACGGAGCCGTGGCGGAGGCGCTTGAGCTCTGCGTCCTAGGTCGCTTGGTAGAACCGAGGAGGCCTAGCTCGGTAGGAGGCCTAAAAGAGGGCAGGAGGCCGAGCTAGTTCGGTTCAGTGATAACTCGGAGGCGAGCTGGGAGGGCTAAGGAAGCTCAGCACGCAGGGGCACTCGGAGACGAGCCTACGGTCATTTGTAAGGTGTGCGTAAGAGAGTTCAGAGGTCCATAATAGGTCGGGATAATCCTCAGGGCGATAGCTCTGAGAGAGTCTCCAACGCATAGTGCTTGCCCTGTTTGCGTGAGCCCCGGGACACATCATCTGCCCCGTGTCATGATCTGGGGAGTTCCCACTTATGAGCATCATCATTGGCCCCCACTCTCGTCTCGACCTATTTATGGGTCGGGTCGAGAGTGGTCTGATCAGTCTTGCGGGCTCAGCTTGTAGTCTAAAACCTACCAGCGCGGATCCCCGAGACAGTTAGGCGTATCTTCGATGATGTCAGCGGATCGGGGGGGAGATCGTGCATTTAAAGAAGGAGCGCCGATTCGCTTGTGCGTCCGTTGAAGCGCAGGCCACGTGTCCGACGCAGATTGGCGGACGTGACGGGCTGTCGCCTGCGCCCGAAGGGACGTCTCCAATGATCGTGTGATATGTGGGACGTCGACGGCTGGCGGACGTGAAGCTTCATTTTGGCGGGAAACGATCTGAGCCGTTGGATGCATCGCCCAAGTAGTATAAATAGGGGTAGGATCCCCTCAGGGTCCACACTTTCTCCATCATTTTCCTTTTGCTGCGAGAGATAGCTCGGCGCTCCATCCTTTAGATCGAATCCCTCACGCTCTTTCCTCGGAGGACTCCTTATTTTGAGTCAGGTTAGATGTCTTCCTCTGAGAAGTCTATAGAAATTGTTAGGGCAGAGTCGGGCGATGAGGTTCCAGTTATTGGAGCCGAGTCCAGGGTGTCTTCTCCTGCTTCTTCCTCTGCCCCATCCGAGTTGGGTTCCCCTCATAGAGTTAGGGCCCCCCGCGCTGCTCATCGCCAGGCGACGGCAAGGATCCCCAAAGTGTGTATTGGGAACGCTCGTGATGCCCCCTCCCTCCTAAGAAACGTGGACGAGCTCACTAAGATCCGGGCTCGTTTCCACATTCCCCCTAGCTATTCGCTCCGTTTAGCTAGGGAGGACGAAAGGGATGATCAGGTGCAGGGCAAGAAGATTGCCTTGTACTTGGATGCATTCTGGGCTGGGATGCGTCTGCCTTTCCCCCCCGAAGTATGCGAGGTGCTACGTTGTTTCCAACTTGCCCCGGGCCAGCTAGTACCAAACTCGTGGAGAATTCTCCTCGGGTTCCTGATCCGGTTGAGACTTGAAGAAATTCCTTTCTGCCTGACCCTTCTCACTTCCTTCCTTTGTTACAAAAATCATCCCAGCACCCGTAAGGACGAGCCGAGCTGGGTGTACGTTTCCTTCAAAAAACGCAAGGGAGGGACGGCCGGGTCAGGGGTGGTAGTTGTTCCTTCTTCCATTCATGAGTGGAAGGAGAAGTTTATATTTTTCGAGCCACCTTAGGGCGAGGATTGGCCTATTCCTGTACAGTGGCATAGGGCCGACTACCTGCGGGTGAAGCGGTCGTCCTCTCCCGAGGTGAGGGCGGTGTCCATGTGGGAGCCGATCCAACGGGCCGACATTTTGCTTTCCGAGCAGGCCCTTAGTTAGGCTGGGCTCAGCCCCGCTCGATTCGTGGGTGAGTTAGGAGCTTGGACGATCTGTTTAGACTTGAATATTTTTATTTTGCTCTTTTCAGCATCGCTAACTTGCTTTGTGCATTCTTCTTTCTACAGGGCCAATGGACCGATCCAAATTCGTGGCTGCTATAGCCACAAAGAAGGGGAGGAAGACCGGGGGTGCTATCTCGTCCCGCCCCGGTTCGAGCTCGGCCCCGAAGCCAGCAGCACCGGCTAAGCCTTCCGCTGCGCCCTGAGCCTCGGAACCCAACCGCGGGGAGAGCCATAAGCACGCTCGGGAAACGGAGCCCCGGACGAGGAAGGTGGAGGATGAAGTCGACCCCTCCGAGGCCCCCCTCAAGAGGTACAAGAGGACGGTTTCTCGCTCTCCGGCCTCCCCGATCCCCATGCAAGAGGGGGACGTTTGTTTCAAGGTGCCCTCGGGGCTTTCCGTCGCCGACAGCTTGCTTTCGGATATGGAACGATCGGCCGGGTGCAAAATACCCCGGGGGACCCTTAAGGCCCAGATGGCCGCCATCGCTCAGGAGGATGTCCAGATCAGTATCTGCTTTCCGTTGAGGTTTTCGTCAAGTATTTTTTCTCGGATCGGATACTTTTATCCCCGCCCCTTACTTTCCTTAGGTCCTCCAGCACTGTGCCCTCATTGTCAACATGGAGTCCGAGGAGATTGCCCCGGTGATGCGGAAGGCGGGCGAGTCATCCTCGCGGGAGGAGGACCTGTGCCTGGAGCTGCAGCAGGGCGAAGGAGAGGATAACCGCCCTCGAGACCCGGATGGTCGCCGAGGAGGGGATGAACTCCAAATGCAAAGAGTCTATTCACCTTCTGAGTGAATCCAATAAGGCCATCCAGGCTAAGTTGGAGGAGGCTAAGGTGCTTAACACCACCATGAAAAAGTCGCGGGACTCTTGCAAGAGGGAAACCGAAGCGGCGAAGGACGCAGTGAAGCTCGCCGACCTCCGGGCTGTGAAGTCGGTGGAGAGGTACAAGACATCGGACCAGTTCTACGCCGACCTTGCTGACGCCTCGACCATCGTTTGGTACCAGGCCCTCGATGCTGTCAAGGCATTGATGCCGGGATTTGCTGATAGCGAGCTTCGGCTCAGTACCTCCTCTCCGAGGATGAGTCGCAAGGGGAGATCGCCGGGAGTACCGCCGGGGGAGAGGCTGCCGGTGGGAGTGCTGGAGATAAGGCTCCTGATGGGAGCGCCGACCCAAAAGCGGTCACCCCGGTTCCTGGCGCCAAGGCTCCTGGTGGGAGCACCGACCTTAAAGCCGTCACCCCGGCTCCCGACGTCAGCGCTGAGCAGGTTGAGATCCTCTCCGGTCCCAAGGCCTAATCTTTCCTGTCTTTTATGTTTTTATAAATTTTGTAAGCCTCCGGACGCTTTTTGTATGACTGAGGAGCCCATAGTACCTTGTAAAAACTTTCAGATCGTAAATAAAACTGTTTTTAATTTTTCTTCATGGCGATGTTTTCTTGTGCGGGCACTTGAGCTCCTTAGCGTTTTCCTCGTCCCAGGGTCAGGCCATAGGTCGATGACCGGTCTTTTAGATGGTGATCGCCCGTCGAGTGTAAACCAGTTAATCGCTAAGTGCAGGAAGGTCGGTCCCCTCCCGCCCCCGGAGTCGAGGTGGCGATTGTTCGCTTAGGGTACACCGGAAGATCATTCAGCGTAGGTAGGTCGAGATTTGTCCATTCCTTTGAGTCGGACTGGTGGCCTCTTCATGGAGGATTTGATTCTTAGAGTAGATGGGTAGGAGCTACCCGCTAAAGATCGACCGAGCAGGGAAGCTGCTCAGTGGCCTCTTGACGATGGCTTTTATCCTTAGTATTGATTGGTAGGAGCTACCCGCTAAGGATTGACCAAGCAGGAAAGCTACTCGGTGGCCTCTTGATGAGGGCTTTGATCCTTAGCGTAGATGGGTAGGAGCTACTCGCTAAGGATTGACTGAGCAAGGAAGCTGCTCGGTGGCCTTTTGATGAGGGCTTTTGATCCTTAGCGTTGATGGGTAGGAGCTACCCGCTAAGGATTGACTGAGCAGTGAAGTTGCTCGATGGCCTCTTAATGAGGGCTTCGATCCTTAGCGTAGATGGGTAGAAGCTATCCGCTAAGGATTGACTGAGCAAGGAAGCTGCTTGGTGGCCTCTTGATGAGGGCTTTTGATCCTTAGCGTTGATGGGTAAGAGCTACCCGCTAAGGATTGACCGAGCAGGGAAGCTGCTCGGTGGCCTTTTGATGAGGGTTTCGATCCTTAGTGTAGATGGGTAGGAGCTACCCGCTAAGGATTGACCGAGGATGGAAGCTGCTCGGTGGCCTCTTGGTGAGGGCTTTTGACCTTTAGCGTAGATGGGTAGGAGATACCCGCTAAGGATTGACCGAGCAGGGAAGTTGCTCGGTAGCCTCTTGATGAGGGCTTCGTTCCTTAGCGTGGATGGGTAGGAGCTATCTGCTAAGGATTGACCGAGGATGGAAGCTGCTCGGTGGCCTCTTGGTGAGGGCTTTGATCTTTGGCGTGGATAGATAGGAGGTACCCGCCAGGGATTGACCGAGCAGGGAAGCTGCTCGGTGGCCTCTTGGTGAGGGCTTTTGATCCTTGGCACGGATGGGTAGGAGGTACCCGCCAGGGATTGACCGAGCTGAGAAGCTGCTCGGTGGCCTCTTGGTGAGAGCTTTTGATCCTTAGCGTAGATAGGTAGGAGCTACCCGTTAAGAATTGACCGAGCATGGAAGCTGCTCGGTGGCCTCTTGGTGAGGGCTTTGATCCTTAGCGTTGATGGGTAGGAGGTACCCGCCAGGGATTGACCGAGCAGGGAAGCTGCTCGGTAGCCTCTTGGTGATGGCTTTTAGTGTCGGTCCATCTCCCTTGACCCACAAAATCTGGGGAGAGAGACCGTCGGAGACAATACGCGGCAGAGACGCGTAGGAAGGCGTGACTCTCCGTAGTGCGCGTCGTTCCAACTTCCATTTAGCCGTTTGGGGGCATGGATGCCACGCGACAGCCCAAGGTTGGGAACTTTGAAAAGATCCCGTGGATCGTGCTGCCGTACGCGTAAACTTCGACGTTTTGGGATTCCGTTGGGGCTATAAATAGCGAAGGCGTGTTGGTTATTTTTAGCTTTGCACTTCCGAAAAAAAATGGCAGGTTTTATTTACTCCTGTAGGGTGTTTTTCGTCACCCCGTTGAGATGGGAATATGTGCGCGCTTGTCAGGCGCATTATAGATTTTCTCTGCCTAGGGTAGGCAGGGGTTATTGATTGTAGGGATCCGAATCTCCGGCAGCCGCGGATTAAGCTGCCGTTAATTACCCCTCGCTTTTGGAGCGAGAGAACCTTCGATTAACGGGTTAAACAGGTCATGCGAACTCAACGTGCAGTGTACGTGTGTTGTGTTTTGAAATGGGTTTTGGATATATCGGGGGCCCCGCAGAGTTTTTACGAGGGTCCAGCTATCCGGATAGCGGGCTGGGGGTCAAGGGGCTAGCAGCCCCTTTACGGGATGCGGGGCAGCGTCCCGTTAGAAAATTTTTCTAACAGGGGACAGTGTTATAGAGTATTTGTGTGTGTATATATATACATATATGTATATATATATATAAGGAAAAGGGCATCCAAAGGATGCATGGGAGAAGGCGCCCACGTGCCAGAGCGCCAGCGCACCACGTGCCTGGCACGCGGCCGCTAGGCGTCAACAGCAAAAGGGACTTGGTCTCTGCACTGGAAGCTGTGCTCCCGATTTGACTTATGAAGTTAAACTCCTAACAGAGATTAATTTAGGGAGTTAAACTCCAATAGATCTTGAATGGAGTTAGACTCCCCAAAAAATTAGAAATGATCAAAGGGGGCTGCTTTGTTTTTCCCTTTGGCTCTGGATCTTCCCAAGATGGGATTTCTGGAGATGAGTCTCCTTCTTCCAGTCGGTTAGCCGGATCTTGGAGAAAGGTTTGAGATTCAAAAATCTCCCCTTTTGGGATCTAATGGAAAATCTAAGCCCCTTTGTGGGTTTTGTGGTGAAAAACTATTTAGTTTTGCAAAAGGAAGGGTAAAACTCTTGATTTAATTCAAAAGAAAGGAGAAGGTTTAGAACATCGAGTAAGGAGAATGAGGCACAAAAACCCTAGATTTTTTAGGGAATGAAAAGTGTATCCTTCATTTATCATCATGTTGCCTTATATAGGCTTACACATTTACACATAGCCCCTTAGGCTTTACAAAATGGCATTTTTCCCATCCCATGCCTCATGTGCTCTTTTTTTTTGCACATAAGCCATGAGCTTTACAAAAATTTGGCTTTATGCCCATTTTGCTTACATTCATGCAAAAAAAATTACACCAAAATTATTTGTTACATGATTTTTATGTTGGCATGGGGGGCTGGCCGCGGGGCTCGACTTGGGCATGGGCCCACTTGCTTGGGCGTGGGCCCGCTTACTTGGGGTTGACCTTGATTTTGACCCGGTCAACTGGGGTGCAAATTTTGACCCCAACAACTCCATTCAAGAGATCATCTCTCGTGACGACGTCTACTTGTATGATCGGGCCAGCACCGAGGAGACGTACCGGGCAGTGGTCCAGCGCGTGGAGGAACATTTCGGCCGTCTACTTCCCCGGCGACCATCACTCCTTCAATTGTTCATGTATGCAATTTGGAGGATGTCACTGGGGCTGCACAACGCCCTGTCTGAAGAGCTTAAGGACGAGACGGTTGACAGGCTGCACTCGCTCCACCACCACGACCCGATCTCGAAAAGCAGACAGGATCGCTCGGTGGCACTCGTTCATGAGTGCTTTCGGCAAAGGCAGACCGCCGATGGCTGCCCGGCGGGCGCGGTCTCTGGTCCTTTCGTGGCATCACAGGTAAGCGGGCAACATAAAAGAGAGCGGGCTGAGGAAGTGAGGGCTCGGCTGTCGGCGATCTCCTCGGAGTACTACCAGCAGTGTTTTCTGCACCCCCAACCCCCTCTACTCTGATATTTTTTTAATATATTTTCCTTTGTGTAAGGATGGGGAGCCCATAATACATTTGATGAATGAAATTCTTCTTTTGCGACGTGCTATTGTCTCCCTTTTATCCTTTTTGTGTGTTTGAGCATGTACATAAAACGAAACCAGGGACCTTTGAATCGAGGAAACATATCGAAGAAGTTTCTCCTGATTCAGAAGACTTAAAAGGAAAATTACATCGCTCTGGCAAAGAAGAAATATATTCATTGATACAAATTTCGAAAATATATTCACTTGTACATTTGAGCTTCTCGGCGTTGTAAGGCCGCAGAAACTTGCGTCCTCCCGCGTCTTGTAAGCGATAGGCTCCTCCGGGCAATACTTCGGAGACGAGGAATGGGCCATCCCACTTCGGGGAGAACTTGTGCAGCTTGCCTTGGTCTATGAATTCGTTCCACCTTAGGACCAAATCTCACGTATTGAAGGCGTGATGCTTGACTCGTGCGTTGTAGTTGCGGGCAGTTTGCTGTTGATAAGCGGCGGCTTTGATCTGTGTCCGGTCCCGCTTCTCTAGCAAGATGTCCAAATTAGTCCGGAGCGTCGAGGTGTTTGCTTCGTCGTCGAAGTGCTTGACTCTGTAACTGGGTAATCCAATCTCTGCTGGGACCATCGCCTCGGTGCCGTAGCAGAGGCTGAAGGGGGTCTCTCCAGTGGGGGTTTTCTTCGACGTGTGCAAGGCCCATGAAACCCGGGGTAGTTCCTCGACCCAGCTGCCCTGTCTTCCTTCTAAATGGGTTCGAAGACCTCGAATGACGTCTCGGTTAGAAACCTCGGCCTGTCCGTTTCATTAAGGATGCGCGACCGTGGCAAACTTCATTAGTATGTAGTACTCGTTGCAGAATCCTTCGACTTTGTCTTTTTCAAAATTCGTCCTATGGTCGATAACAATCCATCTCGGGATCCCAAATCGGGACATTATGTTGTTCTGCAGGAATATGATGGTCGTGGTGGCGTCCGGTTTCCTGATAGGGACGGCCTCGACCCACTTCGTAAAATAGTCTACCGTGATAAGGATTTACTTGTGGCCGCCCGTGCCAGTTGGGAATTGTCCCACCATATCCATCCCCTACTAGGCAAACGGCCAGGGGGAGGTCAGGGCCGTTAGCTCGGTAGCAGGAAGACGGGGTATGTTGCCATGGAGTTGGCAGCTTTTGCATCTTCTGACGAGCTTTTGAGCGTCTTGGTGAATCGTCGACCAATAGTATCCTTGGAGTGGCGTCTTCTGGACTAAGGTGCGGGCCTCTCGATGTGCTCCACCGACCCCTTTGTGTATCTCACGCATGACATAGTCGGTTTCATGGGAGTTGACGCACCGGAGCAGGGTTGCGAGTACGACTTCTTGTAGAGGTTCCCATTGCTCCAGACGAAGTGGTGGGCTTTAGCTCGAAGGCGACGCGCTTCCCTTCGGTCCTCTGGAAGTGTACACTCCTTCAGGGACTCTACGAGGGGCTTCCTCCAATCCCGGCCTTCCTCCTGAGTGGTGTATACTTGAAGTGTTGCCTCCCTGTCTTCTACGCTGGGTCGTGGCAAGACTTCGAATATGATATTCCTTTTATTGTTAGCCGTATCGGAGGAGGCTAGCTTGCTCAGGGCGTCGGCCTGGGCGTTTAGGTGCCGAGGAATCTGCACCACTTGAACTTCGTCGAAGTCTTTTCGTAGTCTCTTTACCTCGGCTAAATACTTCATCATTAGCGGCTCCCGGGCCTTGAAACAGCCAGTCACTTGGCCTACGACTAGGATGGAGTCGCTGCGAATTCGGATTGTCTTTAGCCCCGCTCCAAAGGCGATTCGTAGTTTAGCTAGCAAGGCCTCGTACTCCGCGGCGTTGTTTGAAGCTCTGAAACCGAGCTTCAAAGAGTACTCCATCTCTGCCACGTTCGGGTCTCGAATGATAAGGCTGGCGCCGTTCCCTTCCTCGGTAGAGGATCCATCGACGTAGAGGACCTAATCGGGGACGGAGTCCGACCCTTCCTTGATCGAGGGTCAGGACCCGGGGACGGGCGCCGACACTGCCTCCTTGTTGGGGATGATACATTCGACAACGAAATCTGCAAGGACTTGTGCTTTGATGGCTTGCCTTAGACGGTATTTGATGTCGAATTGAAATAACTCCCACCTCCATTTCTCAAGACGACCAGAAGACTCGGGGGAGGTGAGGATAGCCCCTAGGGAACGCTCGGTGAGAACATGGATGGTGTGTGCCCGGAAGTAATGTCGTCGCTTCCCTGAGGCCACGATGAGCGCCAAGATAATCTTTTCAATGGCCGGGTACCTTGTTTCCGCGTCCTTAAAGACATGGCCCACGTAGTAGACCGGCTTCTGTACTCTTTCGACTTCACAGACGAGCACCGAGACGGCAGCATGATCGGACACCGTAAGGTACAGCAGCGGCTTGTCTCCCTCAACAGGCCGTGTGAGCAGTGGGGGAGTTGCCAGGTGTACCTTGAGTTGCTCGAAAGCGTTCTGACAATCCACCAACCATTCGAACTTTGAGATTTTCCTCAGGGCTTTGAAGAACGGGAGACACTTTTCTCCGGACCTCGACATGAAGCGACTAAGGACGGCGACTCTCCCCGTTAGTCGCATGATCTCCACATTGCTCTTTGGCGTGGCCATATTGAAGATGGCACTGATCTTCTCCGGGTTAGCCTCAATTCCTCGGTAGGTAACCATGAACCCGAGGAATTTCCCGCTAGTGACCCTGAATGCGCACTTGGCGGGATTCGGCTTCATTTTGTACTTGCGGAGGATGTCAAATGTCTCGCCAAGATCTTTGGCGTGCTCGTCTGACGAGGTTGATTTTACGAGCATGTCGTCGACGTAAACCTCCATATTCCCCCCGATCTGTGGTTTGCACATTCTGTTGACCAGGCGTTGGTATGTAGCTCCGGCGTTTTTGAGGCCGAAGGTCATCACTTTATAGCAGTATACCCCCGGTTTGTTGTGAACACGGTAAGCTCTTCATCTGCCGGGTTCATACGGATATGGTTGTAACCGGAGAAAGCATCTATGAAGCTGAGTAATTCATGGCCTGCTGAGCAGTCGACAAGCTGATCTATCAGAGAGAGGGGATAGTTGTCTTTCGGGCAGACCTTGTTGAGATCTGTGAAGTCGATGCACATGCGCCGCTTCTCGCTTGCCTTTTTAACCATAACCACATTCGCTATCCATTCCGAATAGGCCACATTTCGAATGAAGTTGGCTGCAAGCAACCTATCGACCTCGTCTTCTATTGCCTTTTGTTTGATCGGAGCAAAGCTTCGTTTCTTTTGCGGACGGGTCGGGCCGTTGGGTCGACTTCAAACTTGTGAGAGATTACCTTAGGGTCGATCACAGGCATGTCGGCAGGCGCCCAGGCAAAGACGTCCGAGTTTTCTCGGAGAAAGTGGATCAAGTCTTCACGCCGGGCTCCCGTTAAGAGGGATCCGATCTGGACAGTTCGTTCATTGTTCCCCTCGACGAGGGGGACCTCTATTAGCGCCTCCACCAGGGCCCTTCGGATTTCTTTTAATTCGTCATGAGTATCCAAGGGCCCTTGGAAATCACCCGCGCTTCCAAGGTCGTCGATTCGCTCCTCGGAGGTGGATGTCTCTGTGAAGCAAATCTTGGCGATTTGCTGGTTCCCATAAGCCCGGCCAAAACTTGATCGCGAGGTGGTAGGTCTAGATTTGGGCCCGAAGGGAGTTTAGCGTCGGGCGTCCCAGGAGGATATTGTAGGACGAGGGAATCATGGCGACGATGAACTCCACCGGTACAGTTCTCGTGCGGTCCGCCTCCCCAATGTTAAGGAGGAGGGTAACCACTCCCTCTGCCGGGATGGAGTGGTTAGTAAACCCCGACAGAATGTGAGTGGTTGGCCGCAGGTCTGATGGGCCGAGCCCCATACGCCGGAAGCAGTCATACAAAAGGATGTCCGCCGAGCTTCCCGAGTCGACCAGGACCTCGTAGCGGTTGACTCGTGTTGTAATCACTATGGGGTCGTTGTGAGGCAAGGATATTTCATGAAGGTCTTCGTCAGTGAAAGTGATGGGTTCGGCTGCTTTGTTTTTTTTCCGGGGCTGGTCGCTAGTTCCCTCGATCGGTAGGAGACGGCGAATCTCGCCGGCTCCATGCGCGCCCCCAAGGATACGGCCATGATTTGACCGATTGTTAATTCGCCGGGAGGGAGATGGTTCTCTTGCTCCCGGTCTGTTTGTCGCTTTTCCCGCAGGTACTTTGCCAGGTGGCCCGAGCGAATCAACTCCTCGATGTGGTCGGGAGTTTCTTACAGTTCTCGGTAAGGTGTCCCTGCGACCTATGTAAGGCACAGTACGGGCCTTGAGTCTGTTTGGCCGTTTTATTGGTGACCAGAGGGAGCTTGAAGAATCGCGCTCCCTTAACTTCCTCCAACAACCCAGTCTGAGAGATGTTGAGCGGAGTATACTCCTGGAACTTCGGGGAGTTATGGCTTTGGTCGGTCGACCTTCTTTTCTTCTCTGCCCCTCTTCTTTTGGTCGGTCTGGTCACCCCGGGGTAGATTTGCGTTTATTTCGGACTCGAACTGGATTTCCCGCTCAGTCCAAGCTTTTACCTCGGCCACGGTCCTAAGATTGCGCCAATGCAAAGGAGCGGAGCCACTCCTTGTGCCTAAGACCTGACCTCAGAGCAGTGATTACAGTCTCATCCCGGTGCTTGGGAACTTTAAGAAGAGCGTTGTAGAAACGAGTGATGCATCCTTTAAAGGATTCCTTATCCCCGCTCTTTATAGTGAAGAGGTAATAGACGGTCCGATTCTGGCGTCTATTCCCGAAGAAATGTCCAAGGAACTGGGCAACCAGCTCATCAAAGGTAGAGATGGAACGGGACGCGAGTCCTCGGAACCAATCCCGTCCAGTCCGAATGAGAGTGGCGGGGAACGCTCGGCATTGGGCAGCGTCGGAGTTGTCATGGAAGCTCATGCCCGCCGTAAATACGTCCAGATGGTCTTTCGGGTCGGACTTTCCGTCAAAGAGAGCCACTTTTGGAGGCTTGTTTCTGGACGAGACATGGACAGCGAGCAGCATTTCAGTGAAAGACTTCGTAAGCGAGTCAGCGGCATACCTGGCCCCCTTGTTTGAAGGATGACCCTCCCGATGTATACCCTCGATTTTTTTTTCGAGGGCGTCGAGACGGTCGTGGTACCCCGAGGATTAGGCGTAGTCGAAGTTATGGCCCTTCCCGTTGGCGGCCTGCGCCTGACTGCGGCTTCGGTTCCGTTCTATCAGGTTCCTCAGGTCCCCTGACGAGGTCATTCTCGAGTCATCGTGGCGAATGCCGCCCGCGAGACCCCGTCGAAGGAGAGGGTGCCGGCTATGCCTGGGAGCAAGCAAGCTGACCGACACCTCATCGGGAGGGACGGGAGCGCGATGGGCCTCGGGACGGGGAGCTCTTTCATGAGACCTCGGCATGGAGCCGTGATACGCCCAACGGGTCATTGAATCAGTCGCCGCGGAGGACCTGTGGCCGCCGGAGATAGCAAGACGCTGTTCAGTGGTGCCAGCACGGACAACATCATCTCCCCCTCTGCGGAGGTCGTGATCCCAGGGTGGGGGAACGGTGACCTAGGAGGCTTGTCCCGCCGTTTGGACACGGACAAGGGCATCCACTATGGATGCGAGCCTGTCGATCCATACAGAGAGGGCGTGAACGGCGTTAGCGGGAGGAATGGATCCGTCCGCGCCTCCGTTGTGGGGAGGGCGGCGGCTCGTGCTTGGATCGTCACGGTGTTCACTCGCCATGAGTTTGAGATCGGAAGATCAACTTTCGATGAATGGAATTTTGAGAGTTCCCACAGACGGCGCCAACTGATGGAGGCTAGGATCTCCTTCAGATGTTGTCCTCCGTCGATCCGTCGCAAGTGTGGATGAACGGATGAGATTGGTGTTGAGAGTTGCATCCTTGAGCGTGTGGATCTTAGTGGGCTTGTTTTGAGGCGAAGCCGAGCTATCTGCAAAAGAAGTCCCGGGATGGTTGTACCACTGTAGACCCTCCGACGATCAAGTTAGCCGAGGTATTTGAGCAGAGTAGCGGCTTATTAGATTAAAATTGCGCTACCTGAGTCATCTGGGAGAGGGGTTTTTATAGTAGTCGCTTGGAGCGAGCTGGCGCGGGATCTTCACCGGCCATTATGCCCCTGACGTTACGCCTGCGTGAATGACGGGATTCCCCCATTAATGAAGAGATACGCTCGTTAATGAGGGATACGTCAGCATGGAACACGGCATGTTGGATGGCAGCTATCTCGCTTCTGGAGAGATACGCGGAGCCGTGGCGGAGGCGCTTGGGCTCTGCGTCCTAAGTCGCTTGGTAGAACCGAGGAGGCTTCGCTCGATGGGAGGCCTAAAAGAGGACGGGAGACCGAGCTAGTTCGGTTCAGTGATAGCTCGGAGGCGAGCTGGGAGGACTAAGGAAGCTCAGCGTGCAGGGGCGCTCGGAGACGAGCCTACGGTCATTTGTAAGGTGTGCGTAAGAGCGCTCAAGGATCCATAGTAGGTCGGGACAATCCTCGGGATGATAGCTCGGAAAGAATCTCCAACGCATAGTGTTTGCCTTGTTTGCGTGAGCCCCGGGTCACGTCGTCTGCCACGTGACATGATCTGAAGAGTTCCCACTTATGAGCATCATCAGGTACCCAGATAAATATCTCCGATGGCGACTTGAAAGATGAAGAAGGAGAAGCCCCGGTGGAGGAAGAACCCGAGGAAGAGGATGCTCATGCGGAGGAAGAAAAGCCTGAGGAGGAGGCCCCTGCTGAAGAGGAGGCTTCCGTTGAGAAGGAGCCTATTAAAAGGGATTCCGTGGATGAAGAACCAGAGGAAGAGGAAGCTCATGCGGAGAAAGAAGAGTCCAAGGTGGAAGCCCCTACTCAAGAGGAGATTCCTATTGAAGAGGAGGAACCAGAAGAATACGGTCCGCACATAAGGTTTATTGGGGAAACACTCTATGTTCGGGGACATGCTTATCGATATGTTCACCGTACCCCTCCACAACTCTATCGCCGGAATGTATCAGGCTCACCCTTCTTTTATAGTTTTGCAAAAAAGGTCAATAAACGCTGAGCTAACGATACGCAGTTCCTACTGTATGATTGAAGGACGATGACCGAAACGCTTATGATTAGTTCTTGTCATGTTTAGTGGGCCAAATAAGCTATGTATAGCAGTATGGCCATATTTAATCTTAATTGTATCTCTTTTGGAATTTATTAATAAAATCTTAACTTCCAACAAAATTCATCCTTGTGCCCCTTGCTTTTTCCTTATTAGTTTTCTTCTTGCATAAATTGTTGCTTTTCATGCAAGTAGCAATCCCGAACTTTTGATCTCCAGAAAATAATGTGGAGTGGGGATTACTATCTTATGTCATCCCCAGCCTGTTTGTATCTTAACCCCTTCTAATTCAGATCATCATGGCCGGACGACACAATAACCGCAACAGAAGGGGAAATAAGGTTAATGAAGCCGCTGCTCCAAAAGCAGCTATGATACAAATGATGCAGGACTATTAAAACAACAGCAGCAGACAGCTGCCTTTCATCAGAAGCTGCGAGAAAGTAGGCAGTAACAAGCGGAAGATTTTAAGGAAGGCACTACCCCGTTCCTCAAGATGCGGCAGAAATGAAACAATTCAGATCACTTCACCCTAAGACCTTTTCAGGGAAGGAAACCCCCTTGGAAGCTGAAGAATGACTCAAAGGAACTGTCAATGATCTCTCTTGTCGCTCAAATTCCCATGGATGTGTGAATAAACATTGATAAACTACAACTTACGGATAATGCCAGAATATGGTGGGAGGCAGAAGAAAGTAGATTGAAGGAGCCCATCGACTGGGAAACGTTCAAACAACATTTTGATACCCGGTACTTTCCAGCTGTGGCACACCTAGAAATGGAAAGGGAATTTGTACAACTCCAACAAGAGAGTTTGTGGGATAAGCCTCTAGACGAGTACGCTAGGTTAAGTCGGTTCGCACACCACCTGGTGGCAACCCAGAACTATATGCTAAGAGGTTCCGATAAGGGTTGAACCTGAAGACACTGTCCTCCATGTCTTCTACTACTCTTTCGACTTACAACACAATCTTAGATGCAGCACGAAGCTTTGAAGATCTACAGAAACACATAAGAAAGAATGATCGTTTGTCGAGTGTTAAGCGACCGGCCAATCAACTTTCTGGGGGATCATCTTCCAAATTCAACGGAAGACAGCAACTCAAGAGGCCAGCATAGCTAACTGTCTCCAGAAAACTAGCCGTCATATGCAACCATTGTGGTAGAGTCGGACATTACATGAGGGACTGCCGCGTGTTGAACAAACTTTGCATAATCTGTGGGTCACCAGATCATGCTATAGGGGATTGTCTATAGAGAAAGACGGCAACTAGTCCCTGACAACAAACCAGCCAATCATGGAGCACATCAATAGGGAACCCGGCTATCTTCCGCTAATAAGCCAATCGGGCAAAGTCCGCCAGCTAGGAGACCACCCCTGCCCTCTCAGAAACGAGTCTTCCAACAAGCTCAGCGCAACGGTCTAAAGCGTCATGGCCACGGAAGATGCTGAAGCAACGGGGGAAGTTATTACAGATACCGCTATTTTTTATGGTTGTCATACTTCCAATATTACCCTCCTTTCGTGTATGCATATCTTGTTAGGCTCATCATTATTTTTCCCTTATAAAATGTAGGTACCCTACTAGTAGCCTCTACATCTGCACTCACACTTTTTGACTCTGGCACGTCGCACGGGTTCATGGCACAAAAGTTTGCTGCCCGTTCCATTACAGTGGCACCTCTCATCACTGAATGGAATGTCAACACAGGAAACGGTGTGATCAAGTCCACTATGGGATACGATCTGTGTTCTGTGGTGATCTGCGGTTGAGGTTTCTACGCCAACTTTATGGTGATAGATATGCCAAATTTCGACGCGGTTTTGGGTATGGACTGGTTGAGTATTTTTTACGCTACCATCGTCTGTCGTCAAAAGAGGTAGTGTTTGAAATCCCTGACCACCCAATGTTCATATTCGAGAGTAGAAGTCCTTGGATCCAGCAACTTACAGAGCTGTACCGAGAAAGGAGGGGATGTTATACACCGTACAGGAGGAGGAGAGTATGCCGATAGTTGTACGAGAATTTGAAGACGTATTTACAAATGTGTCGGGTTTACCACCAGATCGGGCAATCGAGTTCACTATAGACTTGATGCTAGGGACTCAACCTATCTTGAGAACACCGTACCGGATGAGACCGGCGGAATTGAAGGAGCTTCAGACGCAAATTGAGGACTACCTTAATAAGAGATTTATTAGACCGAGCTTGTCACCTTGGAGTGCTCCGGTTCTTTTGGTACCTAAGAAGGATGGAACTAAGCGGATGCGTATCGAATATCGGGAGTTGAATAAAGTAACAATCAAGAATAAGTATCCCTTACCGAGGATAGATAATCCGTTCGATCAATTGAAGGGATCTTGAGTGTTCTCAAATTTGGATTTGCGGAAAAGTTATCATCAACTCAAAGTAAAAACGTTGGATATACCTAAGACGGCTTTCAAGACTAGGTATGGACACTATGAATTCCTAGTGATGCCTTTTGGAGTAACCAATGCCCCAGCAGTATTTATGAACTTGATGAACCAAATGTTTTATGAATATTTAGATAAGCTTGTCGTTATCTTCATCGACGATATTCTTGTATATTCGAAGAATCAGGAGGAACACGCGGAGCACTTGCGCGTGGTGATCGAAATCTTGCATCAACACCAACTATATGCAAAGCTCAGCAAATGCGAGTTTTGGTTAAAGGGAGTAGCGTTCTTGGGACATATTGTGTCAGGTGAAGGAATTTCAGTAGATCCAGCCAAGATTATCGCTGTTCAGAAATGGCCGACACCAAGAACAGTTACGGAAATCAGAAGCTTCTTAGGACTTGCCGGATATTACCGCCGTTTTATTAAGAACTTCTCCAAGATTGCAGAACCACTGACTACTTTGACTCTGAAGGATGTGCCATATATATGGTCCGAAGTTTGCGAGGAAGTATTCTTAGAGTTGAAGACTCGTTTGATCTCAACACCATTCTTACAATTCCTGACAGAACTGGAGGTTTCAACATACATTGCGACGTCTCGGGAAAAGGTCTGGGATGTGTATTATATCAACATGGCAGGATGGTGGCTTATGCGTCAAGACAATTAAAGGGTCATGAACGAAATTACCCAATGCACGATTTAGAACTTGCCGCAGTTGTCTTCACACTCAAAATTTGGAGGCACTACTTATTAGGAGAGGGTAGAAATTTATACCGATTATAAGAGCTTGAAGTATATCTTCACCCAAAAGGAACTCAACATGAGACAGAAAATAGCAAGAATTAATGGCGGATTTCGATGTAAATTTACAGTACCGTCCGGGGAAGGTGAATGTAGTCCCGGACGCTTTGAGTGGCCAACCAATGGTTTCAAGCCTGACTGCTCATTGGAGGAATCGTCTAGACCTCAATGAACTAGAGGCTGAGATGATTATGCCAGGAATGCTCGCATTCTTCATGAATCTGCAAATTCACTCCACATTAGTCGAACGAATCAAAACAGCTCAAATTAAGGACACTAGATTGCAAGGGATCAGAGAATAGGTAGAAACGAATCTGCGGACGGACTTCATCCATGAAGATGGTTCTTTAAGGTATGGAAGCAGAATCTGTGTGGCTAAGGGTGAGATAAGAGAAGAATTATTAAGATAAGCACATAGTTCTCCATACTCTGTTCATCCCGGTGGAACAAAAATGTATAAGGAACTCAGACAAAACTATTGGTGGTATAGGATGAAGCTAGAAATAGCCAAGAGTGTGTCTAAATGCCTAGTTTGCCCACAAATAAAGGCTTAACACCACAGGACGGTAGGTCTATTACAGCCCTTACCGATACCTGAATGGAAATGGCAGAACATTACAATGGATTTTGTGACTGCACTCCCTCGCAGCCCCAAAGGAAACGATGCAGTGTGGGTGGTAATGGATCGACTCACCAAGTCGGTACATTTCATTCCTTTTCGAGTCGGTCAATCAACTGAAAGCCTCGCAAAGAGATACATGGAGGAGATTGTCAGCTTGCATGGAGTGCCAATTTGCATTGTGTCCGACCGAGATACGCGTTTCAGATCTCAGTTTTGGCAAAGTCTACAGGAGAGTCTGGGCACGAATCTGAGTTTCAGTACTGCCTACCACCCTCAGACCAATGGCCAATCAGAAAGGATTATTCAGATTCTCGAAGACATGCTCCGGGCCTATATGTTGGATTTTAAAAGATCTTGGGAAGATCACCTATACTTGGTGGAGTTTGCTTACAGCAATAGCTACCAGTCTAGTATCGGCATGGCGTATTTCGCCGTTTTGTATGGACGGAAGTGTAGGATACCGTTAAGTTGGACGATATTGGGGATCGAGAACTTTTGGGCCCCGAGATGATTGTCGAGACAGTGGAGGTGATAAGAATAATCAGGGAACAATAACGCATAGCACAAGATCGGCAGAAATATTGGGCTGATACGAAGAGAATGCCTCTAGAATTTCAACCAGGAGAACATGTGTTTTTGAAGATTTCTTCTAACCGGGGAGTGATACGTTTTAGGAAACACGGAAAACTCAACCCACGGTTCATAGGTCCCTTCGATATTATCGAACGGGTTGGGGAGGTTGTGTATCGCCTAGCCTTACCATCTTCTCTGGAAGGCGTACACTACGTTTTCCATATCTCACAGTTAAAGAGGTATGTCGGCGATATTGGTCATGTTTTGGATCATTCCGAAATCACCGTAAAGGCTGATCTAACTTATAAACAATAACCGGTTGAGATTTTAGACCGAAAGGAGAAGACCTTGAGGGACAAGACGATCAAATTTGTTAGGGTCATGTGGAGGAAGGACTCCCCGGACGAGTCCATATGGAAAAGAGAGGATGAAATAAGAGAACGATATTCTTACCTATTTGGATTTTCCCCTATGTAATTTTTCTCTTACCTTCATAATTTTAAGGACGAAATTATTTTAAGGAGGGTAGATTCTAACGACCGTGTTTTCTAATACCTAATAAAATATCTCTTATCTAATTTTCCAGTATCAAGTAATTAATTACGTGTTACGTTGATAGAAAAATATTTTATTTTGATGATTCAAAGTAAGGTCAGTAAAGCATTTAAATATAATTAAAGGAATTTTCTAAAATCTATTTATATTTTTCTGGGTTTAAAATATTTTAATGGAATCTTATAATGTCTTAAATAATTTATATATTTTTATTATTAATTAAAATGATTATTTCGAAATTAAAATATTTTCAAGGATAAACTAGATTTTTTAAATAATTATAATAATTAACAAATATCATATATATGGGAATATTATTTAGTTTTAGCCCAAAAATCATTTTTATACTGAAGATAACAATAAAATATATTTTTTTGAAAATTTTCCATAATTTTCAAAAATTTTAAACTATTTTTAACAAATTTTTGAAAACAAATTCGGTTTTATAAAAATCAGTTTGAGATTTAATATATATTTATAAAAAAATAATTAAACCTTCCTTAACCTGGACCGTTGGATCTCGAATCCACCGGCCCGGATCGTGCGCGGCTGCCCACGAGGGTGGGGCCCATGAGGGTGGGGACCACGCGCTTGCGTCGGCAAGCGCGTGAACCCTTTCCTCGCAGCCACGTGGCCAGCAGCGGCGGCTTGTGGGTCATTGGATTTAGATCCAACGGCTACGATTCGATGGCGGCGGCAAATCATCAAGCGATGCTTTGCAATCATTGTGGGCGTGGATTTTTGTGGGATTTGACCGGATTTTTGGATTTTATTGTTGGAAGAAAGACCCTATAAATAAATACCTTCAAACTCTATTTTCTCACACCACAGAGCTCCGAAAATTCTTTAAAATATCTGACCTTCGTATCGACGACGTCTATGCTGTGGTTTCACCCAATCATCGAGAAAAAATCCGAGCGCGGAGTTATCGAGATTTTAGTACAAGTCGCTTTCGATCCGTCGACCTTCATCACAAAACAAAGGTAGGATTCTCCTCTCACCACTTGATCTATCACTTTTTTCAATTAGGACTTCTTAGACATGATAATAATCTTGCAATCCATTTTAACACGTTGTTAAACCCTTCAAGCATTACGTTACGGTATTATTGTAATAAAAAATCCTTGACTTGATTTTGACCTCACGGTATAACGACCATCCCTCATGCTCACACACATACTTACAATCAAAAATTCATGATGTTGTTTATCAGTTAAGTTGGCACATCACACATACCTTCTAATATTATATTGGTTATTTTTGATAACATATCGCACATACTGTACGATCTAAAATGGGTTACTTCCACAAAAATACCGTCATTTTATTAATACGTTATATTTAAATTAAAGTACGCATATGATATAGGGCTTTAGGAATAAAATACCTTGGACTCATTAAAATGATATTTATTTCTACCCTTATCGATTAATTACTTTAGTTTTATTAAAATCCTTTTTACCTTTTGAAAAGGGGTAATACTGATCTAAATAATTATATTATGGTTTCCAACTTAACCCCTTTTCACTTAGAGAGAATATTTTTAGTATTTTTTCTTCAGATTCTTAACTAAGGTTTAATAAGATATTCTAATAGGATAATATTTTACTTGAAACACCCCATGGCTATTAGACAATCGTCCTTGAAAAGGACATAAATTCTGCCGTTCATGTACAGCGGTTGTCAACGCGGAGTTATTCTTGTAGAATATCAACTTTAATAAAATACCCTAATTCTATAAGATAATGTTTTACGTGAATACCTCGTGGTTGATAGACAACGTTCGTGAAAAGGACACAAATTCTGTCGTCCATGTGCAACGGTTGCCAATACGAATGTATTTCTAAAATATTGCCTCCAAATAAAAACCATAACTTTTATAAATGATATTTTCCAAAGAGAATACCTAAAACTTTATTAAAAGATAATTTCAAATAAACACCATAATCTTTCATTAAAAAGATATTTTCATTAAAATACCATGGGTTTCCCAAAATTATAATTACTCTAAAATATCATGGTTTTCTTATAAACAATGACTACCATTAAATGCCATGATCTTTATTAACCAAGGGTTTTATAAAATATTATGATACACCATACAGATTTTAAAAGGTAACAAGATAAAATGGGTGGTTATGGAAGGCCATATTAAATGAAATCAACCATTTGAATACAAGTTTACGACATACCTCACACATGATACGGTTAGGGTTAGAATGCGCGAACCTAGGTATGAAATACTTTATAAATGAAGATCCCTGTAGACATGGTGTAACAGTCCAATATGTGGACAACTACTAATCCGATATTCGGGCGAATACTAACCCGATCTTCGGGCGAATACTAACCCGATCTTCGGGCGAATACTAACCTTACTGTGAGGGCGAGTAATCCAATATGTCAATGATATACAATGTGGAAATTCCATGCCTAGATGATATACGCATTAACTCTAATTTGTCAAAACCTTTATACTGAATAACGGGGATGGGTAGTTTGATTAGGAAAGGAGAAGCGGAACTCGGATTCCCCTACTACTAGATCATGATCCCAGGAGATGAAACTGTACATTTCACTTCTCCAGTTGTTGTTCCGTGGCCACAACGGAATAATCGCGAGTATCCGAACCCTTATTTAACAAACTAATGTGAACTTTTACCTAACAGATACCTCATACAACATACCCATATTCACATATACCTCATTCACCATGCCTTATTTGCATACACCTCATACCCTTATACCCATATACATCATATCTGTACATACACATCATATCTATATACACTTGCTCGTTTTTGTACCTTTACTTTCTTATGAGGCAATCCTACTCGAGTGTAACTCGCTGACAGACTTTCTTTTTCTCTTTTCTCTAGCTCTAGAATGTCCGTTAGATGAGAATGAGAATTATGATGAGGATCAAGGTGTGGAGCCTACTAATGAAGATTATGTAGACTTGACGATGGAAGATTAACTAATTTTATTTTTGTTTGTTGCCTATATGTTTAGGACTTTTGTTTCTTTTTCGATATAATTAATCTATTTAGTTTATTTTACTCATTCTTTTGGGATGTAATAAAGTTTGGTTAATAGAAATAAATGCTTTCCGCTTTTATTATTTTGTTTTGGTACATATCCTGCATGTCATAGATATTCATACGCTTAACGTCACTGTATTGAATAGATCACCTTCAATACAGCTAGGCTGCGGACCATACCACGCCACCCTTCATCTTCTTTTGGGAAGCAGAGCTTGACACTTTCACATCGATAAAACACTGCACTCTTCACAAAAATCGTTTCTTTTGGATAATGTTCTATGTGCATCCTCTATTTCTCAAAACATAATTTCCGTTGTCAAACTTTAAAAATCAAATACAGTCTCACTTGAATTTCCCCCCTCTCATTTTTTAATGAAAGATTTTCTCACAGGGGCGTCTTTTCTTCATGGGGATAACCATAATGATATCTACTATCTTTCCCGTTCCATCCAACGTCAAATTCATACTACCTCCAAATAGAATAAGTGAGTGGCACTGTCGTCTTCATCATCCCTCCATTTGAATTCTTCAGTCTGTTATTAGGAACAATAACTTATTGTCTAATATTTCTGTCGCCAATAATTTTAAATGTAACTCTTGTGATTGCAATAAAACTCATAAACTTCCTTTTTCTGAAAATTCGCTCCGTACTTTTAAACCTTTGTAGTTAATATATCCTGATGTTTGGGGACCCACTGAATTACCGTGTGATGATTTTCGCTATTATGTCATTTTTGTTGATCATTACACAAAATATAACCGGTTATATCCTATGAAACGTAAATATGATGTTGCCACCATCTTTCCTCAATTTAAAAAATTTGTCAAAATATATTTCTAATTACCACTAATATCCATATACTTTGATAATGACGGTGAATAAACATCTCTTGCATCCACTCTCACCTTCTATGGTGTCTCTCATCTCACCACTTCTCCACACACGGCGGAACACAATGGCACATTAGAACGTCGTCACCGGTCTTACCCCTTTGCATACGGCCTCTCTTCCTTCTAAGTATTGGAGTCATGTTTTCAAACAACCGTCTATCACATAAATCTTCTTCCTACTCCGGTTCTCAATTTCCAATCCCCATTAGAAAAACTCTTCCAACGTCCGCCAGATTACTAATGTCTCAAAATCTTTTGGTGTCTTTACTATCCCTGGTTAAGACCGTAACACCCCCTCCAAACTTTAACCTAGATCCACTCCATGCATTTTCTCGGTTATTCAACATCTCAATTTGCGTATAAATATCTAGATCCCGTCACTCACAAGCTTTACATCTCTCGTCATGTCAAATTCGTCGAAACCTAATTTTTCCATGCAGGTATCTAGTAGACATCAAGAGGCTCTTCCGCAAAATCTGAACTCCCCTGGCACAACATCGCACCTAACCACTACCATCCAATCCACCAAACTTCATATCCTTCCCCCTTTATCTAACCCAACCCCCTCTAAACCCCGAACATTAACATCTCATTCCTTAGATCTCTCTCCCTCCACCGACTCTTCCCACTCCTCACCATCCAATCTTGATCACACCGCCACCCTACCCAACCCTATCTCCTCATCCTCCTCCACAAGTGCTCAACCATATTTACCCTCGCTACAACTCTCCCCTACTCTCCCAGCCCTAAATCTCCAAACGACCAATGAACAGAAACCGAATTCTAAATACTTCAATTCCCACTACATCAACCATACCGCTGCTCACCCAATATCCCAAACCCTTGAACCAACTTGTGTTTCTCAAGCTGTGAAGGATTCAAACCCTTGAACCATCTTCTTCAAGATTTTATATCTAGTTCGTTGTTAGTTCAAAGAATTCACCTTTAGAACAGTCCCAAAATTTTCGCTACAAATTAACATTTCAGTAAAAGGCCACACTTTTTGCAGATACCAATTAGTATAAAGATGAAGAGAGATTACCAGCCTCAGCTTCACTTTCTCGACGAGCTTGTTACTCTTGAAACTCCCAAAAATCTCATCAAACTGGCTCTTCTGCTCAAACTCCTTCAGCCTCATCTTCAAGCTCCAAATCGGCTCCCACTCTTTCACTCCCTGCTCCTCCTCTTTCCTCCTCACTCTCCTCCTCGCTTTCCCTTTCACAAAATCCACTTCCCCCTCAATCGCATCCTTAAACCCCCACAAATCGAACCCGATCCTCGACCTCGGCCTCCACTTCTCGAATACCTTCATACTGAAATCCGTCGACGAGTAAGCCCTCCGAAACTCTGACAGCTTCGGCTGAATCCGCTTCACGAACCCGAATTCGGCGATGGATTCGTTCTTGGTGGAGTTGATGAGGTTCTCGAGCTCGCGATCCGCTAGGTTCTTGAACGAATTGGCGCGCGTGCGGATCAGCTGGAGATCGGCGGCGGCGGAGTCGCGGACCTCTCGCCACCCGTTGGAGATGAAGGAGAAGGCCTTCTCGGCTGTGGCCGAGGTCGAGGGGCTCGTGTCCATGCCGAGATTGATCACTGGCGATGGGAAATTTCTAGGGTTAGGGTTTGAGACTTTGTGTGGATTTGAGAGGGAGAGAGGGGAGGAGGAAGTAGAGGGATGGGGTCGGTTTATATCGGTACGAACTGTTGGAACCGAGTCGAGGAGGGGAGTGGTGACGTGGAATTCAGGCACGTGATGGTGATAAGCTGGGGGATACGGAATGGAGTCAGTTATTTAGGGGAATATTCGGTGGAATATTTCACGGGCAGCGTGTGGGATTCTCTCGAGTCTAGTAGCATCCTAGTGTGAATCAACGAACTACACACAAGGATCGATTTTTGCTTTTTAATTTGGTGTAATTGACATTTAGTTTGTCATATCGGTTTATGATTAAAACTAAATTAGCATTCTGTATGTTGCAATGTCGAAATGTTTAACAAATCTTGTATCATTAAGAAAAACCCTAAATTTCATTAAAACTTTTAATATTAGAATGCCTAAATTAGATAATACTGATGATTTGTTTTGTTAGGTTAGCAACATTTTGGAGACAATATGAAGAGTATAAATGAAATTTTATATGCATGATAATATTGAAAAAGTTTTGGTTATGTTTTGATCGATTCCAATATTTGCAAGTGTGTTCCCCATTCATAGAATCTATTATTTTGGGATTTATTGTTATTCCACACATTTTATTTCTTAAAATTCAGAAGAAAATTGATTAATTGTGTCTTTTACAAATTGTTGGTTTACTCTATCCAACAATTTCAATTAAAGGAGATCTACAGTGCACCCACATGAGGATGAAAATGCATTATTAGTCTACTAAATACAACTCTATATATCATGAAATTTTATATTTTTCGTGGAGTGTATATATAATTATCTTTAGTATTATAACCCAAACTTTATGAATGGTGATGTCATTGTTGCATCACTTTGTAAGAATAAAAAGAGAGAAAATTTCTAGCAAGAAAGGCTAAGTTATACACATCATCCAGAGAAAAAATATATACTATTCATCCACTCATCCGCTCTCTTTCTCATGTTCTCTCTCTATCCCAAAGAAGCATTCAAACACCTTGGGATTTGAAACATAAACTTTCAAGCATATTCTAAATACAAAGCAACTTTCGAGCTAGATCGAGCTTTTTCAACAAGTCATGCTTTGAGGCTCACAGCAAAGCAAGGGTCAATTAGTTCATCTGCAACCTAACACTAGAGATAAGTCTGCTGATCAAATTAATTTTGAACATCTTTTCTTTATCTAGAATCAACAAGTATCAACTAGAGGCTAAGGCTATGGATAAGAGAGCCCTTGAGGTCTTTGTATATCATCACTTTCTCCATTTCAAACCTCTCATTTTTGAAACTGTGGGGTCCAAGCCACATGCTTGTATCCCAAATGGCAAAATTGCAGCCGATAATACGAATGTTGGGGGCCCCCACATATCAGTTAATTTTGTTGTTTAATCTTTTTGAAATAGTATTGATTTGTCGTTTGATTGCACCAACTGTTCTCATGTGACACATCAGCCATGCTACAAGATCTTTCAAAACCCGGTCCCACGTATCAGACATAGTGGCATGAATTGTAAGTGGGATAGCAGGGTAGATAGCAGGAAACACCGTCAATTTTGCCTGGTTAGCAGGAAACCCGGTCCCACATCCCTCGTTACATAATTTTTTTCTTTCTTTTAAAGAAAAAACACGATAAGACCGCATACTCAATAAAATAAATTAAAATATAATAAAATACCTTCAAGATTGTGCTGTGAAAATCGGCACCAAAGTACACAGCGGATGACGATACGAGTGAATCGGAACTAATGAATAATATCACAACGCAACAACTACGCAAAAACAATAAATAATAAAGAAAACAAAACACACCAAGCAAAGTACACAAGATATTATCCAGGTTCTGTGCCCATTTGCACCAACCATGCAAACCGACGACGAATTAGTTTCGCTATTCAACGAAAAATTATAAGAGATGATTTCTGCACTCTCAATCTCAACTAAATACAATGCAATTTTCTCAATACAAATATCTCTTTCTCTGCCAATTAATGCCTTCAAAATTGGCTTGATGGCTGCAAACTTCTTCAGGAAATAGAAGCTCTATGTGGAATTAGTTTTAATTGCACAGCCTTCAAACTTCTCTGGCCGCAGCCTTAGCAAGTCTGTGATTAAATCAATCAGCAGCTGCCACTTTTGTTTGGATTAATGCATATATAGGCTTCTATAGAGATATGTTTTGCCCAGAGATTAATTAATTAATGTATAGATATATATTTGAGATTTAGATTAATCACCAAATCTCCGCTGCAACCGACTCTCATCAATTCCTATGGTCATTAGAATTGAACCCACGTACACCGCACGTGCTCAACTAATGGATTTTTGGGCTCTTAATATCGAGCTCCGAATTTGCAATCAATTTCAGCAATCACCAGCTTGATTCAAATTCGTAAAATCTCTACACTTCCATGAAAAGACTTGGAATTCTGCTATTCATCGTCTTTACCCTTTATCAAGCAAGTAGACAAATCAAGTCTAAGCAAAACTTGAACTTGGAAACTGGGACCAGTTTCGTAAATGCATCCGCCGGATTTTCATGGGTACTAATCTTCGTAAGCGAAATATCCTTCCTCTCGTTTTCCAAAAAGAAATCTTTTATCTCGATATGCTTAGTTCTCAAACTATAAGCTTAATGCTCCGTCAAGTGAATAACACTCTGACTGTCACAAAACACCTCTGTGAAATCATGCGGAACACCCATACCACTCATCAATCCACGCAAATATATAGCATCATTGACAACCTCCGTAGCAGCTATCAACTTTGCCTCTTTCATCGATAATATGACAATGGACTATAACGTCGATATCCATGACACCGCGCAAGTGCCCAACGTGAAATACGTAACCCGTCGTAGATCTCCGTCTGTCCCTATCACCGGCAAAATCTGAGTCGCAATACCCTGTCACGACACAATTAGCTGTACTTCCTCTGATGAATAACAATTTGAACCCTGTAGGTACCCTCAAGTATCTCAGAATCCACTTTACAGTCTGCCAATAGTCCATACCCGGATTAGCCATATAGCGGCTGACCATCCCTACCGCATATGCAATGTCTAGATGCGTGCAAACCATCGCATATATCAAACTGCCTACTGCACTCGCATATGACAATCTAGACATGTACTCCTTGTCCGTATCCGACCCTGGCAATAAATTCACCGAAAGTATGAAGGTGCCGGCCCCTAAAGGAGTAGACACGGGCTTTGCCTTCTCCATCCCATATCAAGCAAGAACTTTTTCGATATACTGTTTCTGTCGCAGACGCAACACCACGCTTCCTCTCCCTGACAATCTCCATGCCAAGTATTTTCTTCGCAGCCTCCAAATCTTTTATCTCGAACTCCTGACTTAACTACAGTTTCTGTCACGCCCCGCTTCCCAGAGTACGCTAGATTGGGCACGTGACATAGCCAACCATGCTACCTGTGGGTAGGAAGTATCCATCCACAGTCACATTACGGCTGTAGAGATATGAAGAACAAGATAAAACTATCTAAAACATGTCCATAATCCAGAATAACAGGAGTCAATAATAAATAAATGCAGAAGCAAATGATCCAATACAAATAACTAAAAAGTGTGTCCCATAATGCGGGCTCACATCAGGAAATAAATGCAGGAAATAAAACTAACTACTACTGAACTCACAGCTCAGCCTGCTGGCTGAAGTACTCCTGCTCGGACTGCAACAGCGGTACGGAATCTGGGTCATGCAAAACCCAGACGTCAGCGCGTCATGTCATCAAGTAATAATATGAACAGTGTAGCAGGCAATGTAATATAAACATGAATACAGCAAGAATAACAATAATATGAATCATACCAGTACAGGGTAGCGTGCAGTGGGTAAACTAAACTGTTCTATTAGGTTTTCTATTCTAAAGTCTTTGAAATCAATTGATGAATTATCGATGTAACTCAATAGTATCCCGTACATACCCGGGACCACGGCCACAATATTCTCGGCTGCAGCCGAGACATGCCGTTAGGCACAAAACAGGAATGTGTACACTCGATAGTATCCCGTACATACCCGGGACCACGGCCACAATATTCTCGGCCGAAACCGAGACATGCCGCTAAGCACAAAACAAGAATGTGTACACCCAGACAGGTAGTGAACTGTCGAGTTACAAGTCAGGTTTCACCTTTGATTTCCCCATACCCCCAAGTTATATGTGTGTGTCAAGTCAGGTATTCCGAAATCAAGAAACTAATGCCAACACAGGATCAGGTAAACAGGTTTGTCTGGATAGACAACAGGAACGGTCCATGAGGACTACATGTTATGTTTGTTGGCATTAGACACAAGATCAGGTAACAGGTAAAGCCATGGTACATCAGGTCAAGCCAGGTAATGTATAAATGTGTCATGTCATGTCAAGAGTGTACGGTACCATATCATGTCAAGTAGGAAGTGTAACAGGTCATGTCAGGAAGCACAAGATGTCATGTGGGTGCTCATAATCAAACTAACATAAGCATGTGTATAAATAAACAAGCATGAGTACTATCAGAACAATGAACTGGAACATGTAATATGATATGCAAATAGATATAATTTCAAGGATATGGATGCACAGTTATCGATTATGGTTACATTTACAGTTCCAATATTAATTAGGATGCAATTTATTAAATATGGAGTGTTAATATCACATTATCATGTAGTAATGTGATCTATAAATGCAATTATATGTATCTTAAATGCGATGGATGCAAACGGGTATCCGAAAAGTTATAAAACTATAAAATGGTAATGTGGGATGTACAACTAAGCAATATGTGATATAAATATTGATATAATAATATTAATATAGATAGCATATTCAAAGCGATTAATAACTATAAAAGTGGTATTGATTAACCATACACAAGAAGGTTCCGTTCAGAAATTCAGCGTCGCCCTAATTTGTAAAATAGCTTAAAAATAACAAACGTTCTCCAAAACGGACGTGTCTTATACCAAAACAAAGATAATTCAATAAGGATTTCAGTTTTATAAGTATAAGCATCTCATTTTGTCCCTACAAAAAGTTATGAACATTCGAAATTGAAAGTTTACTGCTGAAATTTTCCTGGACAGCAGTTTGGAGACATTTTCATTTGCATTTTACGTTATTTAAACAATTTATTTTGCAAGTAAATATTTTATAGAGTTATAGTATTCTGAGTTAGCTTCATAAAGAACTAAAGAACGTATACTAATGATTTTTCTATGATTTATAATGAATTTTATAAGATAAGGTGTACACTAAATTTCAGATTTGTCATATCCGATTTTTCAACGACTTTTCATGTGTAAACTATAAGATTTTCAAATGTATAATATGATAAAATGAAGATTATAAACTAATTAAAGATAATAATAATAAATATTACGACGATATATATTTTAAATGATATGATTGCAGTATAATATAATCTAGTATATCACAAGATAAGTTTTCATGATCTAGATTTAATATGATATAAACGGATGCAAACGGAACATCGAAACGTTATAAAATTAAACATGGGGCACTAGATTTAAACTATAGGTATGGTATTTATTTAAATAGGTATAAAATGAATTATATAGCATGTAGCAAGATTAACTTGCCTCGATGGGTCGCGAATCGGGAAAACGGAACGTTAACCGTCGGCGGGGAAAACTCGCGACGGACGCACGGTTCACGGAATGAACCCAAACGACGAACAAAGGAACCACACGGGTCGGGATACCTCGCTGGAATGTCGAGAAGCGTCACCGGCACGACGGAATTCCGGCAACAAAAGAACAGTTAAAAAAAATGAGAAACGAGACATGAAGCAAGAAGAGAAAGAATGATAAAGAGAAGTACGAGAGAATATATGAGAGAGAGAGAGAGAGAAAAAAAGTGGAGAGAGAGAGAGCTGTAGGTGGAGGCCCACGGAATTAAAAGGAACGCGATTGGCTAAAGGGGAATCGTTAGTTAGGGATAAATATTAATTAAAGATTCAAAACATTTTAAGGAATAGCAGGATATATATATAGGTTAATTTAAAGATTTAAAAGATAGGTAATGAACAGTAAGATATCAGGTTACTTAGAAAAATATATGCGATGGTTTTAATAATATTAAAATTTGGGATTTTGGCGCCAAATAAAACATTTCCAAATCGCGCCCGGGTCGAGTCCAAAAATTTGAAATTGAAATAATAGGATTTTAAGCGGGATCCAAATTTTAAAATTAAGTGTTTTATGATTAAAAAGCATACCCCCAAAACGGACACATGTACGCGCGCGTAGCCGTCCAAACTCGCCAGTTTCACTGAACGGGATGAGAACACAATGCACGGACGCTACCTCGAGGCTAGGAGTGTCAAGTAGGCCAAGATGAATATTTTCAATTTTATTTTAGATGCCAAATTTTGTTATATGTAGAAATGACTTTGCCGGGTAAATTTTACAGTAAGCAACAAACAAGCAAGTTAAATGAAATGAGTACCACATTATGCTCAAACAGTAACTGAAAATAGTAGCATTGGGCTCGGGTGTTACATTATACCCAACTACAAAAAGAATTTCGTCCTCGAAATTCCAAGAATACAAAGATAGATAACTACAAGAAAAGATGAGGAAACTTTTGCCGGATTTCATCTTCTCGTTCCCAAGTGGACTCTCCATGCGAGCGATTACCCCAAGAAACAAGCACAAGGGGGATAACCTTGTTCTTAAGAACCTTTTCCCTTCGATCCACGATTTCAATCGGTCGCTCCTCAAAAGTCAAGTCTTCTCGTACTGTTAGCTCCGAATGATCCAAAACGTGTGTTTCATCTCGAACATATTTACGGAGTTGAGATACGTGAAACACATCGTGTACATTTGCCAAGGACTGCGGTAACGCCAAACGATATGCTACCTCACCAACACGCTCCACGATCTTAAGGGTCCAACGAATCGAGGACTAAGCTTTCCTCGACTTCCAAAACGAATCACCCCTCTAGTCGGTGATATCTTCAAGAATACCAAATCACCCACGGTGAACTCTAGAGGTCTTCTTGACGTATCTGCCCAACTCTTCTGTCGGTCCTGTACTGCCTTCATATGATTTCTGATAGGGTTAACCTTCTCAACTGTCTGCACAACCAAATCTGGTCCCAATAATCTTCGTTCACCGACATCGTCCCAACAAACAGGTGAACAGCATTTACGACCATACAAAGCTTCAAATGGAGCCATCTGAATAGTTGCCTGAAAACTGTTGTTGTAAGACAACTCCACCAAAAGTAGATGATCCTCCCAAGACCCCTTGAAGTCCAACATGCATGCTCTCAACATATCCTCAAGAGTTTGGATCGTTCTCTCCGACTGACCATCAGTTTGAGGATGATAAGCTGTGCTAAACTTCAATCGAGTCCCCAAACTTTCCTGTAAACTCCTCCAGAAGTGTGATAAGAACCGAGTGTCCCGATCGGATACGATGCTCACCGGTACTCCATGCAATCTTACAATCTCCTGCATGTACCGCTCTGCCAAAGTCTCTGTTGATTGACCAATCCGAAAAGGAATAAAGTGAGCTACCTTGGTCAATCGGTCAACAATTACCTATACTGCATTGTTGCCTTTTTGGACTCCGCGGTAAAGCCGTCACGAAATCCATGGTTATATGTTCCCACTTCCACTGAGGAATCGGAAGTGGTTGCAATAAACCAGCAACCCTTTGATGTTCAGCCTTAACTTGCTGACACACCAAGCACTTCGCCACAAAGCGAGCAATCTCCCGCTTCATGCCCTCCCATCAGAAATGCTGTCGAATATCTCGGTACATCTTTGTGCCTCCTGGATGTACAGAATAAGCTGAACTGTGTGCCTCCTTCATAAGCTCTTCACGAACATCACCCTTTGGCACACACAAACGGCTACCATACCTCAACGAACCATCTTCGTGGATCAATAAATCTGTTCGTAGCCCGGCTTCAACCTGCTCGCGAAACTTTTGCAGTCTAGGATCCTGCGATTGAGCTGCGTTAATATTCTCGATCAAAGATGAATGTACTTGCAGCTGCAACAACTGTTCCGTAGAACGCGGTAGCACAACCTCCAAGTCAAATCTTCGAAAATCTGCGACTATCTCCTTCTGCGTAGTTAACACCTGAATTACTGGTAACCGACTAAGCGCATCCGGCACAACATTAACCTTCCCCGGATGGTACTTAAGATCAAGATCGTAGTCAGCCATCAGCTCCAACCATCTACGCTGCTTCATATTAAGCTCCTTCTGTGTGAACACATACTTCAAGCTCTTATGATCTGTAAAAACTTCGACTCTTTCGCCCAAAAGGTAATGTCTCCAAATCTTCAAAGCGAAAATCACAGCCGCAAGCTCCAAGTCATGAGTTGGATAATTCTTCTCATGGGTCTTCAACTGTCTCGATGCGTATGCTACAACCTTCCCATGCTGCATCAAAACACATCCCAATCCTTTCCTAGATGCGTCGCTGTGAATCACCAATCTTCCGGAATTGTCTGGCACGGTCAGAATAGGGGCGGTTATCAACTTCTGCTTCAACGTCTCGAAAGCTAACGCACACTTATCCGCCCATACAAAAGGTATCTCCTTGCGCGTAAGCTTGGTCAACGGCTCTGCCAGACGAGCAAAGTTCTCCACAAATCCCCTGTAGTATCCGGCTAATCCAAGGAAACTTCTTATCTCAGCAACATTCTTTGGAATAGGCCAATCTCGAACTGCTGCAATCTTTTCTGGATCGACGGCAATGCCATCGCCAGACACAACATGTCCCAAAAACCTTACTTCCTCCAGCCAAAACTCGCACTTACTCATCTTCGCATACAATTTCTCCTGTCTCAACGTCTGCAGTGCGATCTTCAAATGCTCAGCATGCTCTTCAAAACTCTTCGAGTAAACCAGAATATCGTCAATGAATACCACAATGAACTGATCCAAGAACGGTGAAAAGATTCGGTTCATCAAGTCCATGAATACTGCCGGCGCATTCGTTACTCCGAAGGGCATCACTAAGTACTCGTAATGTCCATACCGAGTTCGGAACGCCGTCTTGCAAATATTTTCTATTTTCACTCGGACCTGATGATATCCGGATCGTAAATCCAACTTCGAGAATACCCTCGCGCCACTAAGCTGCTCAAAAAGTTCTCCAATGCGAGGGATCGGGTACTTGTTCTTGATAGCCACCCGGTTTAATTCTCGATAGTCAATGCACATTCTTCTTGTGCCATCCTTCTCTTTACTAGAAGAACTGGAGCTCCCCAAGGCGAGTTACTGCTTCGAATCCAACCCTTTTCAAGCAATTCAGCAACCTATTTCTTTACTTCTTCCAACTCTACTGGCGCCATTGGATAATACGCTTTAGATACTGGCGCTGCACCAGGAATAAGATCAATTGCGAACTCCACGTCTCTCCTCGGCGGTAAACCCGATATATCTTCAAACACGTCCATAGAATCACGAACAACAGCCGGCTCTTTACTTTCATCACTTCCATTGATGCAAGAATATTGTTTGTCGGCCTAGCCCTAAACTCGACCGGCCCGACCGAACTGCTTCCTTAACGCAACTGCTGTCTACTGCAAACTCCCTTTCATCCCAGATAAACTCTGCTGCTCTTGGTTGCTGCAAGTATTTGTGAGAAAATGGTCAAACCCAGGGAGACAATCTGCTTCTGAATGTCCACGTCCAGTCTGCGCATGAACCTCCGTGCCCTGTCTGCATCGTTGGCAACTAAAGGTCCAGCGAAACTACCGAGTCTCGTCCATTCTGCTACATGCACATCTACGGGTGCTCCCTTATACTTTAGTCCGATGAACTTCTCTTCCATTTCCTCCCGTGCAGTCCGCGGGAAGAACTTCTCCAGGAAACTCTTAGAAAAATCCGCCCACTTGATCGGCTTGGGCAAGCGGGTCTCCTCAACAAGCCACCATTCTCGGGCGTAGTCCACTAGCTGAATGCGTACCACAACAACTTTTTTGTCATCTGGAATCTGTGCCGCAAAAAGCAAGTTCTCTGTGTCAACTAGCCACTGCTCCACTGGCAACGGCTTCTTTAAACCAGTAAATGTAGACGGACCCAACCGCCTGAAATCTGCTACGGTCCCTACTCGGTCAACTGGTCTAGCTCCAACATTGTTCACAGACCGCTGAACGATCTGCAAACCTTCCCGAAACGAGTCCGCTTGCTGCTGGATCAGCTCGGTCTGTTTCTTTGATTCTCCAGCATTCCTCTTATCACTCCAAGCATAGCGGCTTCGTCCACACGCCTCTGGTATGTCTTCAATTTCTTACCGGCCATAATCCTAAACTCAAAATATCCAACATTAGCATGATGATAGATTTTGAATATAGATCAAGGCTAGAACTCCAAGATACTTAAATAGAGTACCGCATTGTAACTATGCCGCAGTATCATAGCCACAATTACATAACTCCATCCAAGTCGCCTAAGTCCTAGAGATAACAAGGAATCAGGTTTTCGAATCGATATGCAAAGTAAGTTTGCACATCGTAAAAGATATAATCAGGAAGAATGTGATTCAAGAATGGTAAAACGGTCAAGGTGGCAGGACATGTTTCCTAAACACGGGTATTCTGATTCGTGTATTGGGTACAATACCCAACTACAAAAGAATCAACCCGACTATCCTATGTCTCTGATACCAAAAGAACCATGTCACGCCCCACTTCCCAGAGTACGCTAGATTGGGCACGTGACATAGCCAACCATGCTACCTGTGAGTAGGAAGTATCCATCCACAGTCACATTACGGCTGTAGAGATATCAAGAACAAGATAAAACTATCTAAAACATGTCCATAATCCATAATAACAGGAGTCAATAATAAATAAATGCGGAAGCAAATGATCCAATACAAATAACTGAAAAGTGTGTCCCATAATGCGGGCTCACATCAGGAAATAAATGCAGGAAATAAAACTAACTACTACTGAACTCACAGCTCAGCCTGCTGGCTGAAGTACTCCTGCTCGGACTGCAACAGCGGTACGGAATCTGGGCCACGCAAAACTCAGACGTCAGCGCGTCATGTCATCAAGTAATATAATATGAACAGTGTAGCAGGCAATCTAATATAAACATGAATACAACAAGAATAACAATAATATGAATCATACCAGTACAGGGTAGCATGCAGTGGGTAAATTAAACTGTTCTATCAGGTTTTCTATTCTAAAGTCTTTGAAATCAATTGATGAATCATCGATGTAACTCAATAGTATCCCGTACATACCCGGGACCACGGCCATAATATTCTCGGCTGCAGCCGAGACATGCCGCTAGGCACAAAACAGGAATGTGTACACTCGATAGTATCCCGTACATACCCGGGACCACGGCCACAATATTCTCGGCCGAAACCGAGACATGCCGCTAGGCACAAAACAAGAATGTGTACACCCAGACAGGTAGTGAACTGTCGAGTTACAAGTCAGGTTTCACCTTTGATTTTCCCATACCCCCAAGTTATATGTGTGTGTCAAGTCAGGTATTCCGAAATCAAGAAACTAATGCTAACACAGGATCAGGTAAACAGGTTTGTCTGGATAGACAACAGGAACGGTCCATGAGGACTACATGTTATGTTTGTTGGCATTAGACACAAGATCAGGTAACAGGTAAAGCCATGGTACATCAGGTCAAGCCAGGTAATGTATAAAGGTGTCATGTCATGTCAAGAGTGTACGGTACCATGTCATGTCAAGTAGGAAGTGTAACAGGTCATGTCAGGAAGCACAAGATGTCATGTGAGTGCTCATAATCAAACTAACATAAGCATGTGTATAAATAAACAAGCATGAGTACTATCAGAACAATGAACTGGAACATGTAATATGATATGCAAATAGATATAATTTCAAGGATATGGATGCACAGTTATCGATTAGGGTTACATTTATAGTTCCAATATTAATTAGGATGCAATTTATTAAACATGGAGTGTTAATATCACATTATCATGTAGTAATGTGATCTATAAATGCAATTATATGTATCTTAAATGCGATGGATGCAAACGGGTATCCGAAAAGTTATAAAACTATAAAATGGTAATGTGGGATGTACAACTAAGCAATATGTGATATAAATATTGATATAATAATATTAATATGGATTGCATATTCAAAGCGATTAATAACTATAAAAGTGGTATTGATTAACCATACACAAGAAGGTTCCGTTCAGAAATTCAGCGTCGTCCTAATTTGTAAAATAGCTTAAAAATAACAAATGTTCTCCAAAAGGGACGTGTCTTATACCAAAACAAAGATAATTCAATAAGGTTTTCAGTTTTATAAGTATAAGCATCTCATTTTGTCCCTACAAAAAGTTATGAACATTCGAAGTTGAAAGTTTACTGCTGGAATTTCCCTGTACAGCAGTTTGGAGACATTTTCATTTGCATTTTACGTTATTTAAACAATTTATTTTACAAGTAAATATTTCATAGAGTTATAGTATTCTGAGTTATCTTTGTAACGAACTAAAAAACGTATACTAATGATTTTTCTATGATTTATAATGAATTTTATAAGATAAGGTGTACACTAAATTTCAGATTTGTCATATCCGATTTTTCAACGACTTTTCATGTGTAAACTATAAGATTTTCAAATGTATAATATTATAAAATGAAGATTATAAACTAATTAAGGATAATAATAATAAATATTACGACGATATATATTTTAAATGATATGATTGCAGTATAATGTAATCTAGTATGTCACAAGATAAGTTTTCATGATCTAGATTTAATATGATATAAACGGATGCAAACGGAACATCGAAACGTTATAAAATGAAACATGGGGCACTAGATTTAAACTATAGGTATGGTATTTATTTAAATAGGTATAAAATGAATTATATAGCATGTAGCAAGATTAACTTGCCTCGATGGGTCGCGAATCGGGAAAACGGAACGTTAACCGTCGACGGGGAAAACTCGCGACGGGCGCACGGTTCACGGAATGAACCCAAACGACGAACAAAGGAACCACACGGGTCGGGGTACCTCGCTGGAATGTCGAGAAGCGTCACCGGCACGACGGAATTCCGGCAACAAAAGAACAGTTAAAAAAATTGAGAAACGAGACATGAAGCAAGAAGAGAAAGAATGATAAAGAGAAGTACGAGAGAATATATGAGAGAGAGAGAGAAAAAGTGGAGAGAGAGAGAGATGTAGATGGAGGCCCACGGAATTAAAAGGAACGCGATTGGCTAAAGGGGAATCGTTAGTTAGGGATAAATATTAATTAAAGATTCAAAACATTTTAAGGAACAGTAGGATATATATATATAGGTTAATTTAAAGATTTAAAAGATAGGTAATGAACAGTAAGATATCAGGTTAGTTAGAAAAATATATGCGATGGTTTTAATAATATTAAAATTTGGGATTTTGGCGCCAAATAAAACATTTCCAAATCGCGCCCGAGTCGAGTCCAAAAATTTGAAATTGAAATAATAGGATTTTAAGCGGGATCCAAATTTTAAAATTAAGTGTTTTATGATTAAAAAGTATACCCCCAAAATGGACACATGTACGCGCGCGTAGCCGTCCAAACTCGCCCGTTTCTCTGAACGGGACGAGAACACAATGCGCGGACGCTACCACGAGGCTAGGGGTGTCAAGTAGGCCAAGATGAATATTTTCAATTTTATTTTAGATGCCAAAATTTGTTATATGTAGAAATGACTTTGCCGGGTAAATTTTACAGTAAGCAACAAACAAGCAAGTTAAATGAAATGAGTACCACATTATGCTCAAACAGTAACTGAAAATAGTAGCATTGGGCTCGGGTGTTACAGTTTCAACCTATTGACCTCTGACACGCTGCGTGATACCACCAAAATATCGTCCAAGTATAATAAAAGATAAATCCGGGACCTATCGTTTAGCAGCCTCATATAAACACACTGATCATTAATATTCCTTGTGTACCCAATCGCCAACATAAACTGATCAAATCGCTTGTACCACTATCTCGGAGATCGTTTCAAACTATAAAGTGGCTTCTTCAATTTGCAAACATAGCCTTGCCATTGACTACGAATCCTTCTGGCTGATACATATAAATATCCTCCTCTATCGCAACTCTCTAACTAATAAAATCGGTAGACTGCACAGCCTCTTTGTAACTGGATGGTTCCTCTTGCTCAATAGTCAACACATATGATGCCGTGTCGTCGAAATCAACCGTGATCATGTCCTCAAAACCAAGTCTGACCGCCAGATGCCTAACTTGCATAGATCTCCGCCCCTCTGTCTGTACTGGACTATTTGGCTTTGTTGGACCCTCCGCCTGAATCTGAGTATCAATCGGCTCATCTCTCTTACTATCCTGAACCGGAATGTCGATCTCCACCTCGTTTGGTAGCGCAATCGTTCTCTCTTCACCATCTGAGTTTGTTTTTTATGAACCATCGCTGACTCATCCAATATAACATGCTGGCTGATTACTATTTTCTAGGTCTCAGGACACCATATCATGTACACCTTAGCTTCACTTCTGAAATCGAGTAGAACACACTTTCTGGCTCTCGGTTCTAGCTTACCGTTCCTCTGCTGAATATAAGACGGGCACCCAAATATATGAAACTATTTGTAATCTTCAGTCTTTCCGGTCCACACTTCCTTAGAAATTTTCTTATCTATCGCTGCCGATGGTGATCTGTTGATGAGGTATACGGTGGTAGATAGAGTTTTGGCCCAAAACTCCTTAGGAAGTCCAACTGTAAGCCGCAAACATATGGTCTTCTCTAATAGTGTCTGATTCATCTTTTCTGCAACACCATTTGACCGAGAGTCTCCTGGAGTGGTGTAATGATGCACAACCCCCTCTGACTTGCAGAACTCAACAAACGCATGCGATGTAAACTTTCCACCGTTATCGGACCAAAGAACCTTTACGCGCCTACTAGTCTGCTTCTCCACCCTTGCTTTTCACGTCTTAAACTTCTCGAAAGTTTCGGTCTTAGGCTTGAGAACATACACCTAGACTTTTCTTGAAATGTCATCAATGAAGTAAACGAAGTATCTGCTTCCATCTCGCGAAAGAACTGGTGCTGGACCCTGTTCCCGCCCAATAAGGACGCACCCTCCTTGGAGCGCAAGCTCCATAGCTACGCACTTGGTATAAACGCCAAGTGCGCTTACGATGTGCCACGTGCAATACACGTGTGCAAGTCAAGACCTTTGTGCACTGCGCCAAGTGTAATGCACGTGCACATGCATAAGCGTTGCGCTACACATGCAAGACATGTAGCGCAAGCGCACTTCTTCTGAAGCATGCGCTTCTGTTAGAGCCGAAGCTCTATTTGGAAGGATATTTTCCCTGTTAACTTTTTTAACAAAAAGATATTGGGATCTGTGATCCAACGGTGTCTAGGCTTCCTGAATTGATCAAAGATCAATTCAAATCTTGTAATTAGGGATCTACCCTAACTATTCCTCTTCTATAAATAGGAGCCTTGGGAGAAAAACCTCCAGAGATTTAGATCATCTTTTTTTTTCCAAAATATCAACAGAGAAAAATTTCTTAAGAAGACCAAGTCTCCATCAAGAAGAAGTTTTTCTACAAGAAAACCCTAGTCAAAACTAGATAAATAAAGAGAGACAATTCTCTCATCTCTTCTACTTCGTTGTCTCCGCTTCATTAGAGTTTCGACTCTACATGCAAGATTAAAAGATCTTGGGATTTATCTCATCTCTACGAGAGTTAAGACTCTCACGAGGGCGTTGATCCCAAGATCCAAGACCATGGGGAGAAAAACTCCCATTAAAAAATGTTTAGACACATCAAAATAGAAGCTTTGGCTTCATCAAACATGAAAAAAGAATGAGTCTGAAGCTTCGATTCCATTGAAAGCAAAGCTTTCTGGAAAGTTACCAATTTTCACAAATCAGGGCTCACCCTAATCTTAGGAGCACTCCATACAGACGTGCGCAACATGAAAAGTGCAATCACACCCCCAAAAAGTTAGTTAACAGAAGCCTTTGCTTCATTGAAAGCAAAGCTTTTTTGAAAGGCAACACCTTTCACAAAACAAGTGCGCATCATGCACAAGCGCCAGGCACAAATGCCAACCTTAGTCCCACCGAGCGTTATGCGCATCATGTGCAACATATGTGAGAAGGCGACGGACGCAACATAAGTGCACTAGCGCACATGAATACCGAGCTAAACCTTGAGACTTAGCAAATTGGATAAGTATAGAACCCTAGGCTTCATTTATGATCCATTGATCGATAGAGAACAATGTTCTCAAGATATGAACAAGTTATTTAAATTGATCTTAGCACTCAAATACGACTAACGATCCTTAAATAGAGTTTACACTCTCGTATGAAACTTATGGACCTCACAACGTGAGAATTGTCACCATAATTTCATCCCCGTTAGCAAACCGAGCTACCAACGTGGACCCTGTTAAGCAAATGCTTGACCCAAAACTTTCTAAGTTGACTTAGTTCTTAAATGAGACTAACATATCCTTAGACAGAGCTTCTACTCTTATATGAACCGATATACCTCACAAATGTGAGAAATGCAACCTAAGTTCACTCCTGTTGGCAAACTAAGGTACCAACGTGGACCATGTCAAGCAAACCCAAATTATATGATATATACAGATTTGGACTAATCCGCGTCCTATGGGCAATGACAAAATTAGTCCCTGTATACAATCTAAGGGCAACCTAAATAAAATAAAAAACCAAAAGAAATGACACATGAAGCAAAGAACATGGAGTGCATAAAGTTGTTATCATACACGAAAATGTAATTAACTATAGGGGCTTGCGTCTATAGGAAAAATGTCCCCACAATCAATAAAACATCTCATTCGGGAGAGAGAAATTGAAGTCGATTATATCGGTCGCATCTTTCCAAACCTCCGATATACGGCGCTATAATCACTTAGTGTCTTCGGAGAGGCGGATGGATCAAACCTATGCATCTGCCCCCAAATTCAAGCTAGACGTCCTATCCTAGCTTGTCTGACCGGTTTTCGGCGGTAAACAGATTCTAGCACGCCCTGTATGACCAATTTTTCTCTTTCCACTCCGCACTTCGTGTGTTATGTTTTAATGAACAAATCGCGGTCTTTACGATTTAGTTACCCTTGGATTTTGGGGTACTGAAGCCGGTGTTCTATCTCCTATGCTGATCTTAATGGCACCCTGCGCTAATTGCAACTGCAACTCCAAGACCATCACACCTCAGCTGATCATGTCTGGTCAGTTCATGGCCCTAATGCTCTGCATCCCTATGGCCCAGCTTATATAGGAACTGAACGGGCTTCAATTTGGGCAGATGCCTCCCCTCCCTACCGTTGGTGTCTCAACGCCAAGGGGGAAGCCCCGAAGAAGTCAGCCTTTGACAGTTTGGCAACAGGCTCCGCAGACCCTTCCGAGAACCCTACAAAACCAGAAGGCTCGGTCATTAAGAGGCCAAACACAAACTCCGCAGGCTCGTCCAAGAATCCCGTAAAACCAAAAGGCTTAGTCTTCAGAAGGCTGAATCTAAATTCCACAGGCCCAGCAAAAAAGTGTGTGAATCCTAAGAGCTCAGTTTTCAAGAGGTTGGCTCCCGCTGCCCCTGAAGCGCCAAAGGGTGCTTCAACCCTAAGAAGGTCTGTCTTCCATATACTATCGCTCAATGCTCCGGCGCAACTGAAGATGTCATTCTTCAAAAGGCTGACACCTACTAAATTTCCACAGCCACATATGG
The DNA here is from genome assembly GCA_030015575.1 of Agapanthus africanus. NCBI lineage: Eukaryota > Viridiplantae > Streptophyta > Magnoliopsida > Asparagales > Amaryllidaceae > Agapanthus > Agapanthus africanus. The sequence goes on along the minus strand of CM057339.1, from coordinate 781,070,974 downwards.
GGCATGTCTGTGAGGCTCCTAAAGCTGAAGAAGTGCCGACCTCAAGAGGAGCACGACGCTGTTACTGGCATCGACAAAGGCAGGCTGGGGGCAACTCCCCATCTGGACTAACTCCGCTGATGCCAACTGTCAAAGCGGCTGTTTCAATGGAGAATATCTTTGAGACACTAAATAAGGTCAGGAAGAACTCGCCTACTGTTGTTCTAAAGAATTCTCCACCACCCATGGAGACACCAAAGCCGGTGCGCTCACCTCCATGACTCTCCTTGACGATTTACAAAGGCTAGAAAGAAGTCTGTAAGGTTGCTAATGCTCGTGCCACTACACTTGCGGCCAAGGCAGAAACGAAAATCTTTAATTTAAAGCAAGCACAAGCAACCAAAACCTTAGAATTCGATCCAAATACTAAACTAGCAAACACAAGTAAGATAAATTAGAATTTTAGGAGGCTCGCTACATTTGTAGCGTGTACACTTCTCCTTAGACTCTAGCTAGATTTCGAAGTCATCGGAAACAAGCATGCAAGGCAACCGTCCTTTGTCGAAGATGATCCACCCGAAGGAGTCTGAAATCAAGCTCTAATTTCACACCAAGAGTCAAGTGAAACAACTTACAAACTAAGCTTGCTAGGAATAACTTGTAAGAGATGTAGTAGTGATGAATCTGTTGCTCTATCTATTTTTCTTTTTCTTTTCTCTTTGGAAACCTAGCACTCAAGAAGAGGGAAAAGAAGATGTGAATCAAAACCTTTTTTCTATCCTCTTTTCCTTTTCCTTTTATGCATTTGTGGTGGGGGGGATGTATGTGTGAGTCACAAATATGATTCACACACCCACACTCTTCACAAAACTTCTGCGAAGTATGAGAAAAGAAAATGTATGAACACGCGCGCGTGCACATATATTCTCTCGTATATGCAACAAACACATATACGATATTCATATCGAGATAAAAATACTGTATTCATATCGAGATAGAAATACCCGTGTTCATACAAATATCCGTATTTGTATAAATATCCGTATTCGTATCAAAATACAAATACCCAAAAGAATGATAACGAGAGATATAATACTAGCTCACAATGAGCCGGTTATCTTTCAAACTTGCTAGTATTATCAAAATGTCCGATTAAAATACGTGTATCAAGTACACATATTTAATCGAACCCTCGTTGTAACAACCGAGTCCAGATATACCAATTCCAGTCACCGTATGTGTTGTTTGTGGTATTTAGTTCATTTATCATGTTTGGTTGCAAAATGGTAATTTACTTTATATTCAACCTATTTACTTGAGCTCGCTGTTTCCTAATTATAGATTACGGTAACATTTCATATTCTAGCATATAACCATTTAAGTCATTTAAAATAATTTAAAAGTACATGATATGGCCTGCTTGTTACCCCTAACCCTGTGGTAGCGTCCCTGTATCGTGTTCTCGTCCCTTTCAGTGGAACGGACGTGGTTGGACGGCTACGCGCACGTATGTGCGTCCGTTCTTGGGGGTATGCTTTTCTGTTACAAAATCCTTCATTTAAATTTTTGGAACTTGCTAATAAATTTCATATTTCAAATTCAAAATTTTGGACCCGACCCGGGCGCAATTCTGAAATAGTTTGCATTCCGCCAAATCTTATTTATTTTAAATCTTTTGTAAATCAGCTTAAAAATATTTTCAGCCTACCAAAATCTTCTTAGCCTGCGAGATTACATTTATTTAAACCAGAAAAATCTTTTCTAATTCTCCCTAAACAAATTCTTTTCCCCACCAATCAGAACCCTCTTTTCCTTCGACGCCCGGCCCCACCAATCCACAGCTCTCTCCTTTTCTCACCTTTCTCCTTCTCTCTCTCTCTTCTCTCTTTTTATCCCAGCACTAAAAGCCAATTTTATCTCTCCTCCTCTTCTTTCTCCCTATCCCTCTCTTCTCGTGCCCTCTTCTCTCTCCTCTCACGGTGCGCGAGAATCCCGTCTCCTCCCTCATGCTTACCCTCACCTTCCTTCTGCGTCTTCTTCTTCTTCTTCTGCTGTTTTAAACATGCAGACCTCGCCACGAGAACCCCTGTAGTTCACCTCCCTCCTCAAACCCTAACTCCCTTATCTCCTCAACTCCAATCGAGCCTTGTCATCTCCTCCTCCTCTCCATATTCTTCTTCTCCTTCTTCCTCCGAAGCCTCTCTCCCCTGCACATACCCACTGAGCACCCTTCAACCCAACATCACCGAGCGTCGCCGACGATCCCAGCATCGCACCCACCACCATCACCATCTTGTCTCCTTCCCCTCCTCTACATCAGCACTTCATCACAACCCTTCTCGTACCCTGCATAAAACCCCAGAAACCAAACCCTAGCACATCTTGTAACCTGCACCCTCGCCGACAACACACCGCCGGTGACCCCGTCACCACCACCTCATCTTCCTGACCCCTGCGCACAACCATTAAGCTATCCTTCCTTCTCTTTCTTCTTCTTTTCCTCTTCTCTTCTCTTTCTTTATCTTTCTAGAATTCATGTTCACTGTTTCTTTAGATCATCGGATTCCGGTCGGGCTGTCGATGATCTCGACGACCCAGCGAGGACATCTGACCCGTGTGATTCCACTGTTCGTCGTTTGGACTTATTCCGTGTACCGTGCGCGCGTCGCGACTTTTCCCACCGACACGAGACGTTCCGTTTTCCGTATCGCGATCCGTCGAGGCAAGTGAAAACTTGCTACATGCTATTTAAATTACTATAGGCTATTTAAATTACTATATATCTATCTGAGTGCACATTAAACCTGTAGGTTATATTTAATACCATGAGTTCCATTTAACATTGTGACGTCCCGTTATATCATTTTAGATTCACAGCTCGAAACATACCAGGTTGCATTTAGTTCTATTATACATAATACCCATATTCATATTTAAATCTTATAACAAGTATTTGCATAGCTCACAATAACCCTTTTATATTTTATACCCTGTTAGACGACCATTTGCATACATTTAACTTGATTTATAATCAATTGTATCTCTAGATTACTTAGTACATATTATCATGATTTTACCATCCTTATGTGTTATACTGTACTCATGTAATATTGAAACTATCCTTTAAACCCAAACTGATAACTGTGCATCTACATACTTTACTCTGTACCTGATTGCGTTCCACGTTACAAGTTCCAGCTGTTGATTCTATTAGTTTACATGTTTTTTTCTGTATGCCCATGATTATGCTAGGTTGATTTATAAGCACTCACATGATATCTTGTACACCCTGACATGACTTGCCACACCCACTACTTGACACGACATGGTACCGTACATACTTGACATGACATGATACCTTTATACTTTACCTGGCTTGACCTGATGTGCCATGGTCTTACCTGTTATCTGATCTTGTGTCTAATGCCAACAAACCTGACCTGTTGTCCTTACGGACCGTTCCTGTTGTCTATCCAGACAAACCTGTACCTGCTTGATCCTGTGTTGGCGTTAGCTCCAGATTATTTGAATACATGACTTGAACACTTATAACTTGGGGGTATGGGGAAATCAATGATGAAACCTGACTTGTAACTCAACAGTTGCTTTCTTATACTGATCAGTTTTAGAGGCTAGACCCGCCTTGGGATGATGCTGCTGACATCATTCGTTTTTACCCTTTCCTTTTAGTGCCTAGCGGCACGTCTTGGTTTCAGCCCGAGAGTCTTAGATCGTGGTCCCGGGCATACACGGGATACTATTGAGTTACATCGATAATTCATCAAATTGATTTCAAAGACTTGAGACTATTCAACCCAATAGACCAGTTTAGATTACACACCGTACACTGCCTTTCACTGCCGTGATTTATATTGCTGTTACACCTGCTTTACAACTTATGATTATATTTGCATGCCTTGCTACATTATTATTGCTTGATGTTATGACGCGCTGACGTCTAGGTTTTGCATGGCCCAGAATCCGTACCTTTGCTGCAGTCCGAACAGGAATACTTAGCCAGCAGGCTGAGCAGTGAGGATTCAGTAGTAGTTAGTTCTTTTACTTTTCAGCATTTTATTCCTGATGTGAGCCCGCATTATGGGACATACATTCCAGATTTTTCTTGTATTGGATCACTTACTTCCGTATTACTATTCTTGATTCATTTTATTTTGGCTTATGGACATGTACTAGATAGTTTTATTTTGTTTTTGATATCTCTACAGCCGTAATGTGACCGTGGAAGGACAATTCCTATCCACAGGTAGCATGGTTGGCTATATCACGTGCCTACCTTAGCGTATTCTGGGAAGCAGGACGTGTCATGGTTCTTTTGGTATCAGAGACATAGGTTAATCGGGTTGATTCTTTTGTAGTTGGGTATTGGACCCAATACATGAATCAGAATACTCGTGATTAGGAAACATGTCCTGCCACCTTACCGCCTTACCATTCTTGAATCTTAACCTCCTCCTGATTCTACTTTTGCGATGTGCAAACCTCCTTTGCATATCGACTCGAAAACCTGGTTTCCTTTATTTATCTCTAGAGCTTAGGCGACTTGAGTGGAGTTATGTGATTGTAACTATGATACCGCGGCATAGTTACAATGCGGTACTCTATTTTAGTAACTTGGAGTTCTAGCCTTTACTCATATCCTTGATCTATGTATTGAATCTGTTATCGTACTAATGCACTTTGGTGTTTGGTTGCAGTATCATGGAAGCCAGGAATCTACAATCGTACCAGAGGTGTATGGATGATGCTACTTTGCTTGGAGTAATTCGTGACTTGCTTGAGGACCACAAGCAGCAGACTGAGTTAAAGCCGGCGTTTTCACTAAACCAAACGTCCGTACGTAGAAGTGTTCCGGTGAATCAACGCAACGTATCACCAATGAAGAAAACAATTGTGGTTGATCGGAAGAGGAGCGTGATTTGTGACTACTGCCATGTACACGGACATGTGCAAAGAGATTGCCGAAGGAAACGGGGACTCTGTTTGGTTTGTGGATCGGGGGATCACACTATCCATGTTTGTCCGTCGAAACTTCATAAGGAAGAGAATGTTCGGAGGCCAATGATACCCAAGAAAAAGGGAAGGATGTTGTGCGACTTCTGCCAACAACCGGGTCATTATCGAAGAGATTGTTGTAAGAGGCTTGGACTTTGTCTGATTTGTGGATCAGGGGATCACACCATTGATAATTGTTCGTCAAGGCTAAGATTGAAGGAGGATACTCGGGAGCCACCGCAAGAGCAGCTTCCAGGTCTGGAGCAGTTAATTCGGGGAGCTAATCAGGCTCAGGTTTTTCCCCTGATGGCTGAAGAGGCTAAGCCTTCAGAGGAAGTCGTTTCAGGTACCCTATTTGTTCATGGTTTTCTCGCATTAGCGTTATTCAATTCTAGTGCATCCCATTGATTTATGTCGTCCAAGTTTATTGTGTTAGTGTATATGCACTAGGGGCCATTATTGTATCATACTTGTATGTATATTACTTAATGGAAGCTTGGGATATTCATAGTTGTATATACAGTCTTGCTAAAAATGGTAGTATGCTACTTGGTTTGTGTCTACTTTAATATGTGCATATGTTTCTTGTAACGTATCACTGATACATATTAGTAGAGCCTATAGGTTCTTTGCTTGATTACCAACGTTGTGATGGCAGTCACACTAGTGGGGGCTGGGTAGTCTATAAGCAATATCCTATACTTGTCCCTAGTCGTAGGATTATCGAGACAGGGCATCGATACTCCAGAGTAGACTAGTGTGTACGCTTCTCATCCCAGTTGGGGAGATGGTCTGTCCCACAGCCATCAGTATGTCATACTGGAGATAGTATACATGTGCTCGTTAGGTTATGGGTACACCGGACAGAACTCGCAGGGGAACTGATTGGTTGGTATTATACCCGTCGTCAGTTAACAGTTCCCAGGTGACATGAGTACAGCATAGTCCGCAGACTTGACACTGCTACTTCGCCTCGAGTGTGTCCCACTGTTCTTAGATTGCTACCCTACCACGGCTCAAAGGAGTCGTGCAAACAGGTAGCAGTTGGGTGCAGTCCCGAGCACTTGGAGGCAGTGGCGGTTAGACAGGATTCGTCTCTCCCGGTATTGGGAGTTGATATCGCGCCGTGTCAGAGAGCCATTACGCAAAGTCCCTGGCCAGGGCAAGCGAGATTTACTGGTAGGTTCCAGCAGTTTCTCAGGGTGTAATGGGGTACGCTCCGACACGACTTATACCGCTATTAGGGGACTGACGCTAGCCGCCCCCTAGGCTAGATATGCGATAGTCTCAGACGAACAGACCGGACTGTACGGAGATTGTCATATCAGGCTCAGTAGGAGTTCGGATGAGTTTCCTCATCGGCCTTCTTATCGACATCTACCTGGGGACCGTTACGTACAGCTAGTTCCGCTTGCGGTCTGTAGTTAAACCCACTGCCAGCGTAGTGTCGAGTCTTTAGAGTCCCACACATAGAGTTTCCCTGCTTCAGGCGAAACGATATAGAGGTCATATGGTTTTACGACAAGGGTTCGGACACATACGTGTTTAAACGCACGTACGACGTTCGAACAGTTTTTACTAGCCGGTTTTGGTTTAAGCCAGATTCTAGTATCGTGTTATTGGATTTGTACAGTCTAAAGTTTTTCCGTGTTTTCACGGATAGGAGGGGCGTTCTCGTAATTTGTCGGGAAGCTTCTAGAAGGATGATGATATGGAGGGTAAGGTGGCATTAGCATTTAATGAATTTGTGACTCACTTAGATGAATCATTCAAGTGAGTTAATGAAGCGTTTATTGCTTAATGACTCGCTTAATGATTCATTGTATCTATTTAATGAAGCATGATGATAATGCATTTTGAATTATTCATTTTGATTTTCTTATGCTTCATTATATATTAGAAGTGAGAAGCTTTTTCATTCATTCTAATGATCACCTTCTCTCTCCTCAAGCTCTCTCATTCTTGAAACCCTAACCCTAACCTCTCATGTGTTGAGATCAAGGGTTAGCTAGACTAATACATCCATAACCTCACTCTATATCCCCCAGGTAGCTTAGATTAACACTTTTAGCAACTTAGTTATCTCAAGTTAGAGATCAAGCTTGGCGTAGGAGCTCTCGGGTGGATCGTCTTTGACTCGAGGAGGCCGTTAAGGTGCCGATGTTCCAAGGAGCCTACGAGGAGTGGAGGACAACGATGAAGACCCGAAGGACAAGTAACGTGAGGTATAACTTCGAATCCGAGTAGTTAAACCTCTCGTAGTTTGTTAGTAACGGTTTAGATACGATTCTTGCGCTCTAGTCCGTGTTACGAAGCTTTGATAATCGTTTTTCATATATTCCGCCTCCCTGCAAGTTCATGGGGTGCGTAACATGGACTTACAGTGGTATCAGAGCCAACTAAACCATTACTAGCTTGTTAGCATCTGATTAGAACTTCGATCGTCAGAAAACGCGAAAACGAAACATCGGATACCCTAAGTTTCTGTTGATTTTAAAAGTGTCGAAAAAAATATTTGATATGCCTTAAAATTCACAGCAGGAAATATAAGAATACTGGTAAAATACGAGATCTTAACTCGGCAAGACGGCCGCGGATCCGCGGCAAGATGGTGCTTTTGGCCGCGGATCCGCGGCAGAGTCAACTCCGAGTTGACTCGGATTTTCACAGAAATTCATATTTTTTGGTTTTTTGTTTTCCTGTATATTCTGTTTCTGCCCAGGTTACTTCAGTGCTGATTTGCTTTTGGGGTAGACACGGAATATGGTAATCGATCGATGTTCTAAGATATTTGCTAATTGGGTTTTTATCTGTAAAGTTTAATGTGTTCGTAAACCTCCCCTAACTGCTAGTATGTCGGTTGGCAGGGGGTTGCACATTTCTGTAATGTTTACTGTTTGTGTATATGAACTATATTAGACTGTTGTGATGATTAACCGGGGTTTGAGATGGGTTATTATATGATGTAATATTCTTTTGCGGGGCACATCCAGGTTGCGGTTGTATCCACCGTTGTATTATTTCTTTTTACTGTTTTTGCTCCTAGGATAGACCCAAGGTGGGGTATACAAACTACCGGGTACGTTGAAGTGTTTAGTGGCCTACTCACGTTGTTGAGGGAGACTGCTTCACTTCGGGTACTTGGCGGGTAGTTTGCCGTACCCGTAGGGGTCTAGGGTGGGGTAATGGCTATTCATCACAACTGTGTAATCCGTCTTTTGTTGCAGGCTCAAAGCAAACACGGATTGCTTGCATATCCAATAAAGTTCATCTGTGATCTGGAATGCTTATTATTGCGTCTGACGAATGTACAATATCTATATATGATAGCTATTAGACGTCACTTATGTTTTACACCCGCACTAGCCCAGCCCCCGCTTTGTCGTTAGTTAAGTAACCTAACGGGTGATGACGGGACCCAGTGGCAAATGCGGATGGCATAAGAGGACGTAGTATTTTCGTTGTTTTTTGTAATGATAGGATAAATGATGGGACGCATTATTATAATGCAAAGAAAATAAACCAAAGTTTAATCGTTGGAACAAATTTAAAAGAAACCACTCGGTTATTTTAAAGGATCAGAATTTTTAATTGCGGAGCTTTAACCACTCCTTTTAAAAAGTATCAGGTTCCTTCGATTATATCAAGTTCACTACGTTCACGGTTTTGCCAAAACCATTCGTAGCCCTCCGTCATTTCATATAGATAGTTAATAGTATTCAAGCTGTGTTTGTTGACTAAAGTCAAGGCACAGTGTTTGGTAGCTGTTGGATATTCATATGCAATATAGATAGATGCGTTGATTTGGGACAGTCGTATTACCTTGTTGACTAAAGTCAAGGGTATGTACGGGTGGGTTCAAATTAACTTGGATAATGACGCGTAGAACTTGACATGTGACTTATGATTTGTTGACTAAAGTCAAGATCATAAGAGCATGGGGCTAAAATCCACATCGGGAATTTCTAAAGAAACTGAAATTTGCAGAGAGATGCATACCATTTTGGAGTTTGATGAATGTTGGTAGGATTCCTTCAACATTATCATACGATGATATTTTGGATCCCGATCCTACTGTGAGTATATACTACTTACCAGGAGATTCGTCACTTAACGATCAATGCTATAAACCAAGTAGGTGCCGAGAAAGGTGTCAGCGGGGCTACGCCCCAAGAGAAAAGAGGTTATTTAATTAAGGAACTTCGCGAAAGCGTTGGAAAACCTCCCTCGAAGTATCGACACTGGCCTGGCTGAACGGTTAAGCAAGTATTGTACAGCGAGAATAGTCCTGGCTAGTTCTTCTTTTTTGGTTTGAGGAGGGATTCAAGAAACAGTGGGAGCCATCCAGTTTAGATAAACTTAAAACCAATCTAAACTTGCAACAACATCATACTAAAATGTTTTTTTCTCTCTCTCTTAATTGCAGCGACCTTATGACCATGGCTAGGTTACATCTAGATAACAAATTGATTGAATCTGACTTATATGATTGGCAAAGGTCTGTTCAGATGTCCATTGCCTATGACAAGCTGGACCACCCTATTACTACTCAAGATCCCGCCGTCCCAGGTCCAGTTTCCACTGTCACGGATATGGATATCCGTCAGACAAGGGAAAAAGATAAAGCGAAAGCTAAGTGCCTCATGTTAGCTTCAGTTGATGGTGTATACCAGAAGCAGCACGAGAAGATGGACTTAGTTTCCATCTTTCTCCATAACAAAGATTTATATGGAGAGCAATCTCATATCATAAGATATGAAACCTCGAACGAATTAATTCAAGCAAGGTTGGCTGACGGGTCATCTGTAGGGGACAACGTCCTTACAATAACTAGCTATATTGATTAGCTCACGGACCTGAAGACCACGTCGGAGAACGGGTCAGATACTGACTTGATTCTACAGTCTCTGCCTTCTACCCTGAAGGAAACCAGGGAAGTAGAAGGAAACGGAAGGGAAAAATTTTTGGGACTGGATGTAGTAAAAGAGTGACGTTCCTATTGTTACGAGAATGAACATTGGCAGAAGGATTGCAGGGCTAGCAAAGCCAGTAGCCAGGAAATGAAGCATGTTGTGGCTTCGGCTTCAAGTGTATTTGTAATTGAGAACTGTTTGTCAATTAACTCTACTTCCTGGGTACTAGATACCGGAGCAGAATCTCATATCTGTAATTCATTACATACTTTGAGAAACCGTAGAGTTATGAAGGTAGGTGATTTGTTTTTCAGAGTTGCAAACTGATTGGTTCGAAATAGTGTAGTTTGTAGTTAACCGCAATCAATAACGGTGTCGCGTATAGCTAGACCGAGATGAGTACGGGTCGTCCTCAGGAAAACGTTGAATCTTTTACTCTTACTTTAGATGTGTTGAAAAAGAGAGGAGGAATAAAGAATTTAGTGAATAGTTTCTAGATCTACGTTAAGCAAGAATGCAAAAATATGGATCTAGATTATTTTAGGAATGTAGTTAATATAATAGAAGGGCTTGTAGGGTTCGTTAGGATTTAGTAGTCATGGACAATTAATTAAAAGTTACCCTTTTTATCCTTTAATAGATTTAAAACTAGAACGACGGTGATGCGTGTAGATTAGGGTTTCTGGAGGGAAAAGGAATCTCACTCTTAACCCTTATCTCGACACGGAACTCCGTTCATATCTAACCTTTACCAAAACAATCATTAATCTAATCTCTAATCGCGGTCGGAACTAACAAAGAATTGTTAGCGCGCCCGATTAGGATGTTAATGATTCTTTTGATAAAGTTCATAAACTTTATAGGACTTAAAAAGGGTTTAGGGATATTCATCGTCCATTAGCCTACCCTAATCCTACGAACCCTAACAAGCGGAGAATTACTCGCGCATGTTGGGAGAAGAAGATGAAAAGACAGAGAGGGAAAACATAATGTAAAATGCAAAAGAATTAAATAAAATAACTACCTTTATTAATCAACTTGAACAATCTACACTTTATTACGTAGAAAATGATTACAAACTAGTTGCTTCTCGATCTTTCCTAAGGAGGTAGACGAACAGTTGATGATCAGCCTGGATGCGTGAGCGTATGGGGCTTCGTGATCGCGTCGTCTTGATAAATTTTCCAAGGGACTCTCGGTGCCTTTTTATAGTGCAAAGCCAGAATCATTTGCTTCAAAATTAGGTAAAATTCATCATAGATTCACCCCAGAAAATCGCAGACCCAAACTCCAATATCTTGCCGCGGATCCGCGGCCCAAGGGGGGGTTTGGCCGCGGATCCGCGGCCAAAGGTCAAGATCAATTGATGAAAATTTTAGGTCTTGCTCCTTGTGACATGTGGCAATCCTAGGCACCTTCAGAATTTGGAAATCTTCTCGTGGTTGCTGCCAGACCTGGTCTCCAAGTTTTGATTCTTAATTAGGCAAGCCTTCTTCAACAACTTGATTTGCTTGATTCTAGTCTTTGAAAAATTCTGCACATTTGGAAATCTTTTGCACAACAACTCAAATAATATTTAATAGACTTAGTTCTACTAGGATTAGGTCAATGAATTTATTTGCATACATTTTTCTACCAAATACTAATTAAAATATATTAACACATGGAAAATAGTGTTTTTACACATAAACCCCCATATGTATGATATATTATAATAAAGTCCTTTTTTAATATGAAAATGGTAGGAAAAATGTAATACAAATGTGCAGTTTTATCAACTGAACAATACCCCCAAACTTATCTTTGATCGTCCCGAGCAAACTAGTTTATTCAAGAGGAGAAAAAGAAAGGAGAAAACTAAGCACACTTTCGTAGGCAGACACGATCGCACTGAGCACGTGCAACAAGCCGTTAAACCTCTAGGTGTCCCTAGTAGGAGGAGTGTTGTCTTCTGAGGGTTTTCAGCGGATTACACCCACAAAATCCTATAACAAAAAAGAGATGGTGAAATTTACATATAAAAATAAGAACCATAAAAGAAAGACTTTGAAAATAAGAGTTTCCAACTACTCTAGCTTTTCAGTTGTCATGAGCCCTATGTTAATAGTCATGAAAAAATGTTAGAAATCACATTATCCTTCAATAAAACATCGTCTTTATTCTTCATTCCTACCTTTCATCCAAACATTGATCATATACCCCTATGTGTATGAAATGGACATCCCTACACTCGGAGAATTCAATTCAAGCTATCATACTCTTGTCCCTCTACCTTAGTACTTTTTAATTTGATGAATATTTAGGTTTGCTCACACCTTTTCATGCGACCGTTAATACTTCTTGAGGTACTAACTGTTAGTTATATGTATGCCCTAGAGGCCATTACTGTACATTGGATGTATATTGTAGTGGATGCTGGGACATATATAGGGAGGACTTTCTTGCTCGACATGATAGTATGCTATCTGGTTACACTTTACCTTAACGTGTACACTGATTGTCTCTCTGTTACATGTTGGTAAAGCCCTTAGGATGTGTACTTGACCACCTGGACTATGATGCGGATCATACTAGTGGGGACATGGTAGTCCATAAGTACATCCTTCAAAGTCCCTAGTCTTGGGTATATCGAGACGGGGCATCGATATACCAGAGTAGACTAGCGTATACCTTCTCGACCCATACAGATGGGCGATGGATGATCCCATATCCATTGGTGTTTGACATCAGAGATGATGTACGGGTGCTCAGTAGAGACTGGGTACACTGGACGGACTCGCCGAGAACTCCCAGATGGTATTATACCTTACGTCAGATGGCAGTTCTCTGGTGACACTGGTACAGAGTAGTCTGTTGACCCGAGATCGTCATAGAGTCTTGTGTGGTTCCCACTGTGCTTTGATTTCCACCTTACCACGTCCAAGAGGGCATGCAAAACGGTGGTTTTTGGGTACAGTCCCGAGTCACATGGAGGCAATGAGCGATAGGAGGGGATTCGTCTCTCCCGGTATAGGGAGTTGATGTTGCGCTGTGTTCGATTGGCTATAACCGGAAATCCCTGGCCAGGGTTGCTGAGATTTACTGGTAAGTGTTACCAGTAGTTTCTCGAATTGTTATAGACCTCATATCGACACGGTTTATCAAGCTATTGGGGTCTGACGTTTACCACCCCTAGGCGAGATATGTGACATATCAGACGACGAGACCGGACTGTACGGTAAGTGTTACTGGTTGGATTCACAGGAGTGTGAGCGGGCTTGCTCGTCGATCTTCTGATCGCTCAATACCCGGGTGGCCGTTACGTTTGGCAGACCGCTTGCGGCTTGCGGGTGTTTGATATGATCATCACCTGCTGCCGGCGTATTGACGAGTCTTTAGAGTCCTACACAGAGGTTTCCTGGCTCAAGCAAAACGAAATAGGAGCGCATATGAGATATGTGCGGGACCGAGAATAATACCAGTATGTGATACTGTATTTGATTCTCGCGATATGTAACATTGATCGGTTATATGCGATATAACCGGGTTATCGGATCAAGTGTTGATCCGATAAGTTGTTACTATTGATACTAGTCGGTTATGTGAGACATGACCGGATCATTGAATCAATTGTTGATTTAATGATCTAATGTATAATTATATATTTGATATATTACTTTTCATTAACTAGTATTGGTTCACTTTAAATGGATTTTCTCACTTCATGTGCACATTGTATATGTGATATAGTTTTGTGCACTTGTATGTATCATGTTTGATGATACATATTTACTTGAGTTTGTGTAAAGATTGAACCATGGTTATTTAAATGGTTAGGGTTTTGTTTTTCATATTTATTTATTTATTTATTTATTTTGGAAAAGATTAAAGAGAAGAATGGTGGCTTTCTTTGTTTGTAATTGAAGCTTTATGAAGGTTTGACCAAAGCTACCATTTTTGTCTTCTTCTCATAACCCTAACCATTCAACTAACCTTGGTTAATTCTCTACACATTACCATGGTTATTATTATGATAAGAATTATTTTTATTATTCTTTGATAATACTTATCATATTATTCATCTTCTTCTTCTTCTTCTCCTTCAAGAAGAAAACCAAGTTTCCATCAATGGTGATTGATGAAAAAGAGTGAGAAATACAAATATAAAGTGAACCCACCTCCTATTTCTTCATCCTCTACCTCTTGCCAAGTAGTATAGGGTGTTTCCTTCACAAGTTTTCATGGCTTGGTGAAGGTGGAGCTTGATCTTGTGATGCCTCGACGTAGATCATCTTCGGCATCGTCGTCGATGACCTAGCCCGCTTTTTCTCCGATGAAGCCGATGCTAGAGTCCAGGATTCATTTTGGACAGTGGAGGGACATCATTGCGGAGCTATGGAGGTGGAGCACCGGATCTACAAAGGTTGTATTTCCGTTTTCTCTTTAGTTAAGTTGTTAGCTAGTTTCTAGTTTCGCCTAAAATCTAGTTAACGATCCGTATTAGGGTTTCTCGGCACCGTAATATTTGAAATTGGCATGGTTGATGCCTTGTGAGACCTCTTGGGAGTGCCTAGGAACCCTACAGTGGTATCAGAGCCTAGCTAGAGCCTTAGGCGATGCGTAGACGGAATTAGAAGTCCGATCGAACCAAAACCAAAACCCTAAAATCCTCTCTGGACAATTTCTGAAATCTGGTCTTTTTCGAAATTAAAAATATGCAGAAAAATCAGCAGGGAATTTGAAGAATTACTGTGGCGCACGTGATCATGAATCCTCTAAAGTGCGGCGGAACCGCGGCACAAGCTGGCTTGTGCGGCGGTTCCGCGGCCAATAAGTCACATCATGTTTTACTTTTTACACAGTAATTCTTAGTTTGAAGCACTGGTTTTCCTGGGAATTTTTAATATTTTTTCTAGAGTTGAATTTTCTGGGTTGTATTGGGGACTCGGTGTATCGATCGGATTGTCTAATTTTGTCAGTGTGTTTTTCCGGGTATTTTTAGAATATGTTAAAAAGTTCGACCGGATATAAATACCCACTTTTTCCCCTGCCGGGAAATTTCCAATTGTTGGATTTTTCCGTGGTTTAAAGACGTTCTAAGTAGTGCAAGTAACTCGACGGACCCTCTAGAAGACAACAAACCTTAACTCGATTATGTGACCGTCTTGAACTGCCCTTTGAACCTTCGGGTTTGGGGCAGTACGGCATGCCACATGTGAGGCGTTGGCTTGACCCTTCTACGGCTGGACCATTGGTACTGAGGCACGAACTGAATGTTTTTAGACTTGTTTCATGTGTTGATCTGTATCGGGAAAACTTGGGTGTTTGAATGTTCGATCGGAAAGTTTAACATTTTCTAATTATCTGGAATGAGATACAATAATTGGAATTCACAAAGAGTTATGAGATAACTGAATGAATGTTATAAACATAGCAGTTTAGTCTCACTCGATCGGTTGCCACGGAATTTTGATGCGATCAAAAGTCCGTCGCAATCACGTAGCGTACGCGGATACTCGCTGGGTAAAATTAATAGACAGTCTCGCCCCATAGCCCCGACCAAGTGACTGTAGGAGAACCCCGTCGCCGAAAGCATCCGCTCGGGTGCTCGCGGCAGCGGTGTTCCGCCTTGGTGCACTTAGTCGACGGCATCGGGGGTGCGGCCGTCTACTGAAGTTTGCGACGAGCATTCGATCAGGATGTCGGGAATCTTGTTGAATTACCCGACTTGATATTGAAAAGTGTTTTCGATTTTGAGACTAAAATGCAGGGTTTATAATTGTTAGGTATGCGATGTCTAAGGAATTCATTTGATTAGGCATGCGATGTCTATGCAGGTTGCGGATTTCAACTGTTGTAGTTTTACACTTTCTTTTCTGTGACCGTAAGTGTAATATGTGATATCGCCAGTTTCGTTGCTATATGTCAACGACAATTGGGATACGCATGTTTACTTACGTTGATGACATGTGATGTTATGTGTTGCTGGATATGTTATATTGGATCGCCGTGTTTGAATAGCCGGGGTTTTTTTTATGTGAGATGAGTGTTTTTCATTTTCATTCATATAAAAACTTATATGTAATATTCTTTTATTGGGGCACTTCCAGGTTGCAGAAGTTGTCACCTTTTGTATATTATTTACTTTTCCGCACTAGGATAGACCCAAGAAGGAGGGCACAAGTAACCGGGTTCTGGAGTCCAGTGGGAGACCAACTCGAGGAGTCGAGTCCGGGTCTCTTAACTCTAGAATTGGTAGGGTTGCTTGCCGCTCTCGTAGGGGTCTAGGGGTGTGGGTTTGGCTATTCATCGCGATCGTGAAATCCGTGTTTTATACTGGCTCGTATTGAAAACACGGACGTCCTAGTATATCCAATATTTCATATGATTCTTCTGCTGCGATATTTGTGATGTGATCATGTGATGTTCTGTGATAGATACAGTATATAGTATATATGATATATTATATAGACGTTACTTATGTTTTACACCCGTGCTAGCCCTGCCCCGCTCTGCCGTTAGTTACCTAACCTAACGGTGCACGAGGGGACATCGAGGCGAATGCGGATGGCATAAGTATACGTCGTATTTATCTGCGATGTTTAGGTAACTTAAATGATGGGACTTCATTAATGAGATTAATGAAATAAAAGAAACCTAAGATGTTGTGGAATCAAATTTCAAAATAAAAACAGGTAGCTACAGTTCTTGCTTTGCACAGCGGTATATATGATATATCCTGCACCTTATTCGATGAGGAAAGGACCGGGATCCCTTCACCGGGAGTGACTCCTTTAGCAATAACTGGCAGATGCTACACACTCGGTTTGTCTTTTGATTGCTTTTAAGAGTTTTTGCTTTGCACAGTGATATATATGATATATCCCGCACCTCATTCGACGAGGAAAGGACCGACGATCCCTTCACCGGGAGTGACTCCTTTAGCAAAACTAGAAAAGCCTCAAAAGCACTCCATTTTAAAAATCATTTGATTCTACAACGATATCAAGTTCATTACGCAATAGGTTTTCAGAAAAACCTGTCGTAGCCCTCCGTCATTTCAGATAAGTACTAGTTAGTATTCGTGCTACGGTAGTTTGGCCTCCGTCAAGGCGTAGTGTACGGTAGCTAACTAGTGCTTATTTGCTAGCATATGCTGCGATTGGATTAGGGTATTCGTACGGCGTTGTTTGGCCTCCGTCAAGGGTCGTGCGGGTGGGTTTAATTCAATCAGGAAATGACGGGTTGAACTTGACTAGCGGACTATGGGTAGTTTGGCCTCCGTCAAGGTCATAGGACGCTAGGGGCAAAATATTATCGGGAATTTCAAGTGTTGAAATTTGCAATGAGATTGCATACCTTCTATGAGATAGTTGGATCCCGATACCCCCTGCGAGTAAGAGTTACTCCTGGGAGAGTTTTATACATTACAATTAGCCGATCAAGTAGGTGTCTAGAAAGGTGTTAACGGGGTTACGCCTCTGAGAAAACGAGGTTTACATTAATTAGGTTCGTGCGAAAGCACGGGGGACCTCTCTCAAAGTACCGACACTGGCCTGGTTGAAAGATTGGCGAACTTGTAGTGTGTAATTAATCCCGGCTAGTCTTTCCTTTTAGGGTTTGAAGGAAGATTTGATAAAAAGCAGTGGGAGCCATCCTGATTAGATAAAATAAAGCCAATCTATTCTTGCAAGAGCGCACGCTGAGTGTTTTCTTCTCTCTCTCTCCAGGTAGCGACCATATCACGCCTTAATCAAGATAATAATACGGAATATTGACCGAACCCGCTTGTTATACTGAGCTGGGGAACGTTGGTCCCGCTCCTACTTATAATTGTTATAAGACAGCATGAAATTGGGGAATACCAGAATTCCCATGCCGCCCAAACGAAGAGAGTGCATGCTGATGCATCATCTTCGGGTGTGTTCATTACAAAGAACTGTTTCTCAGTATCGTCCGCATCCTGGGTATATGATACCGGATTAGGATCCCAAATATGTAATCTGTTACATAGGGCTACAGAAAGGTAGAGAACTGAGAACGGGTGATAAGTTTCATGAGGCAGAAAACGGGGCAAGAGTTGCAGCCAAGTCTGTCGGTCACTGTCACCCTGTATTACCAATACATTGATTCTGAACGAATGTTATTAGATGCCGAACCTGATATACAAAATCATATCTGTCTCTTTATTAGTAAAGAAACGGTAAAATTTTGTATTGTTGGATAATGTTTTGAACATTTCCTATATCAAAAGTTGATCGGTTCAGGCACGTTATCTAAAAGCATTGGTGTTCTAAATCAAACTACAGTTCTTAGTATACGGAACACACTCAAGAGGAAGAGTTCAGAAATAAACGGATTCTTCTTGAGGTATTGTAGACTAGGTCAGATCAATGTGACCCGACTAGCTGGAGTTACATAAAGATGCATATTTAAATTAGTTTGAATTTACATCTTGTGAAACTCGCCAGTTATGTCACAAAGATAAGATGACCATAGCCCTGTTTATTGGAAACAGAGAAAGAGTTAATGAACTCTTGGGACTGATACATGATGATGTATGTAAGGTCTCCTGTCTACACATGCCAAGATCGGTTCTTTGTACTTCATTACATTCTCTGATGATCTCTCAAGATTCAAACATATGTTCCTGTTGAAACACAAGTCCGAACCTTCTGAGATATTCACAGAATATAAGTTAGAAGTAGAGAACCAAAATGAGGGTATAAGTATTATGTCTTTTGATGCGATCAGGGAGGAGAATACTTGAATACGGAGTTCTTAGACCTTTCTAAAGGAGAATGAGATTCTCTCTCAGCATTACTCCTCCGTATACACCATAGCACGATGGTATATCGGGGCGGAGCAGATACACCCTATTTGATACGGTGTGCTCTATGATGAGTACTACTGAGTGACCTTTTTCCTTTTTGGAGTTATGCACTTGAGAAGCTGCATACCTATTGAATAGGGTTCGAATCAAATCAGTTGCCTACCACTTCATATGTGATATAGAAAGGGAAGAGCCTATATCTTAAGTTAGTTAAGATTTGGGGTTGTCCGGCCTATGTCTAAAAGCAAAATCCGGACAAGCTCGAGACAAGGTCTGTTATGTAGAACTGGAAATGTTCCAGCTATGCAAACTGCAGCTGATGATTTGGTAGAACCGAAGGATTCAATAGAAACCAACGAACCTCAGCCTCTCCGCCGATCTAGTAGGGTTCCTCACCTACCTGAGAGATACTTCGGTTTCTCTATGACAGTAGGAGCGAGGATTGCATCACAAGATGATGACCCAACTAGCTTCGAGCTGGCCATCAGGAGTAAGACTCTGTAAGAATGGCTGGATGTTTATCGATCTGAGATGGAATCCTTATGCACCAACAAAGTATGGACTTTGGCTGCTATATCTGAAGGGTTAAATCCCCATCAGGAGCAAGTATATCTTGAGAAGATTACTTGGTGTACATGGAAAAGTTGAGACTTTCAAAGCTAGACTTGTTAAAAGTTTGCATCATTGACCAGGTGGGGATGATGATGAAACCTTTTCAAGTAGCTATGCTTAAGTCCATCCAGATCCTACTTGCCATGGCTACGTACCATGACTACGATATCTGGCGGTTGGGTGTCTTGACTGCTTTTCTAAATGATGATTTGGAAGAGAGCGTCTATAAGTATACAGCCAGAGGACTTCGTAGACAGTGGGAGCAGCGAAAACATGTGCAAGATGTTTTATAGGATAAAGCAGGCATCGCGGAGTTGAAACATCTGTTTTGATGGATTAGTCAAAGAGTTTGACATCATCAAAATGGTAGATGAACCTTGTATAAACAAAAAGATAGTAGGGAGTATGGTGGTGATCCTCGTAGAGTACGTGGATGTCATACTCTTGATAGGGAAGGAGTTTCCTATGCTACGCTCGATCAATCTCCGCTTATCACAATGATTCTCCACATAGGATCAAAGTGATACCTACTAAATCCTGGGTTTTGGATCTATGAGATAGATCTAAATGGATGTTAGACTACTCACTAGCCGCAGTGAGATGGTATCAATTGATCCTGGGCAGAATCACTGGAAGTGTTCCAGGATGATAAAGACGACTGAGTGTCAGTCACAGGCATTGTCTTTACCCTCAGTAAAGGGACAGTATGTTGGAAGGGTTCCAAGCTAGATACCGTGACATACTAGACGATAAAGGCAGGATACATCGCTACTGAAGATGCTACCAAAGAGGCTGTTTGGGTGTATATTGGTTCATGAGATGAACTACGCTCCTCCCATTGTGTGACAATGGAGTTGTGGCTTATGCCAAGGAACGACCGTCCCATCAGTGATCCAGACATATTCTAAGGCAGTATCACCTGATCATGGAGATGGTTGATCTCTAAGGGATCGAGGTTAGGAGAGTAGACTCAGAGGACAACACGGCGGATCCACTCATGAAGGCCTATTCCCAGCGAGAGACTTTTATGGGATGGTTGAGTATGAGATACTACAACCACTGCTATCAGATGGCCCTAGTGCAAGTGGGAGATTGTTAGTTATATGTATGCCCTAGAGGCCATTACTGTACATTGGATGTATATTGTAGTGGATGCTGGGACATATATAGGGAGGACTTTCTTGCTCGACATGATAGTATGCTATCTGGTTACACTTTACCTTAACGTGTACACTGATTGTCTCTCTGTTACATGTTGGTAAAGCCCTTAGGATGTGTACTTGACCACCTGGACTATGATGCGGATCATACTAGTGGGGACATGGTAGTCCATAAGTACATCCTTCAAAGTCCCTAGTCGTGGGTATATCGAGACGGGGCATCGATATACCAGAGTAGACTAGCGTATACCTTCTCGACCCATACAGATGGGCGATGGATGATCCCATATCCATTGGTGTTTGACATCAGAGATGATGTACGGGTGCTCAGTAGAGACTGGGTACACTGGACGGACTCGCCGAGAACTCCCAGATGGTATTATATTTTACGTCAGATGGCAGTTCTCTGGTGACACTGGTACAGAGTAGTCTGTTGACCCGAGATCGTCATAGAGTCTTGTGTGGTTCCCACTGTGCTTTGATTTCCACCTTACCACATCCAAGAGGGCGTGCAAAACGGTGGTTTTTGGGTACAGTCCCGAGTCACATGGAGGCAATGAGCGATAGGAGGGGATTCGTCTCTCCCGGTATAGGGAGTTGATGTTGCGCTGTGTTCGATTGGCTATAACCGGAAATCCCTGGCCAGGGTTGCTGAGATTTACTGGTAAGTGTTACCAGTAGTTTCTCGAATTGTTATAGACCTCATATCGACACGACTTATCAAGCTATTGGGGTCTGACGTTTACCACCCCTAGACGAGATATGTGACATATCAGACGACGAGACCGGACTGTACGGTAAGTGTTACTGGTTGGATTCACAGGAGTGTGAGCGGGCTTGCTCGTCGATCTTCTGATCGCTCAATACCCGGGTGGCCGTTACATTTGGCAGACCGCTTGCGGCTTGTGGGTGTTTGATATGATCATTACCTACTGCCGGCGTATTGACGAGTCTTTAGAGTCCTACACAGAGGTTTCCTGGCTCAAGCAAAACGAAATAGGAGCGCATATGAGATATGTGCGGGACCAAGAATAATACCAGTATGTGATACTGTATTTGATTCTCGCGATATGTAACATTGATCGGTTATATGCGATATAGCCGGGTTATCGGATCAAGTGTTGATCCGATAAGTTGTTACTATTGATACTAGTCGGTTATGTGAGACATGACCGGATCATTGAATCAATTGTTGATTTAATGATTTAATGTATAATTATATATTTGATATATTACTTTGCATTAACTAGTATTGGTTCACTTTAAATGGATTTTCTCATTTCATGTGCACATTGTATATGTGATATAGTTTTGTGCACTTGTATGTATCATGTTTGATGATACATGTTTACTTGAGTTTGTGTAAAGATTGAACCATGGTTAGGGTTTTGTTTTTCATACTTATTTATTTATTTATTTATTTTGGAAAAGATTAAAGAGAAGAATGGTGGCTTTCTTTGTTTGTAATTGAAGCTTCATGAAGGTTTGACCAAAGCTACCATTCTTGTCTTCTTCTCATAACCCTAACCATTCAACTAACCTTGGTTAATTCTCTACACATTACCATGATTATTATTATGATAAGAATGATTTTTATTATTCTTTGATAATACTTATCATATTATTCATCTTCTTCTTCTTCTTCTCCTTCAAGAAGAAAACCAAGTTTCCATCAATGGTGATTGATGAAAAAGAGTGAGAAATCCAAATTTAAAGTGAACCCACCTCCTATTTCTTCATCCTCTACCTTTTGCCAAGTAGTATAGGGTGTTTCCTTCACAAGTTTTCATGGCTTGGTGAAGGTGGAGCTTGATCTTGTGATGCCTCGACGTAGATCATCTTCGGCATCGTCGTCGATGACCTAGCCCGCTTTTTCTCCGATGAAGCCGATGCTAGAGTCCGGGATTCATTTTGGACAGCGGAGGGACATCATTGTGAAGCTATGGAGGTGGAGCACCGGATCTACAAAGGTTGTATTTCCGTTTTCTCTTTAGTTAAGTTGTTAGCTAGTTTCTAGTTTCGCCTAAAATCTAGTTAACGATCCGTATTAGGGTTTCTCGGCACCGTAATATTTGAAATTGGCATGGTTGATGCCTTGTGAGACCTCTTGGGAGTGCCTAGGAACCCTACACTAACCGACCGATTACTCATGTGCTTGCTGATCCGGTGATAATATTATCCTCGTCTTGCACCACCTAAGGCTTAGCAGTGACTCCCAGACCAGTTGGCCTTAGGGCACTAGGTGAAGAGGCACCCTCGCTATATTTTTTTATTGCTGCCTTAGCGATAACAAAACCAGTGTTCATTTTTCTTTTTACCATTTTTATATTTTCTTCATTTTTTTATTTCCTTCATACTTTAGTTTTTAGACAAGAGCATTTCATGGTATCCTCTACTATCCCGAGTTTCAAGACGTGTGTAAGTGCATATAGTAGAGTATCAACATTCAAATATTTGGCTTCCAGAATAGAAACTATTTTTCAGACTTATTTTTATCCTCAGATTAGTGACTTCCTTCATCTTACTTACCCTTGGAACAACAGCTCATAACTACTTATTACTAGTTCGTTTAAGAAAACTTCTAATTTTCTTGGTTTTCTTAAACTATTCCTATCTTTTGGATGTAATTTTTCACCTTCTACTCTTTTGTTAAAAAAATTTCCTTAAATTTTTTTTGAAAATGTTGTGCTTATGCAAAATATGATGCAAATTGATGTGTAAATAAGCACAAACCTCCCCCAAACCTGTTTACAGCAGTGTCCTCACTGATGTCATCCGTTAAGCTCAAAAACCTGTAGACTTGGGAGAAAATTATTAATGGGGGCAAGAATATATGAAAGTGAAAATCCCCCCCCAAACTTATTTTTGGCTCACAATTTTGTAAAAATCATTTTCTTTCAAGAGCCCAAAATATACCACCCTCCAAACCTGAGTTAAACAATTTTAATCTTTTAAAATCACACGAGGGGGTCAAGGTTATTGGTCAATGACAAGCTTTGCAAAGACCGAAGGTCAACACCAACCATTCAAAATTTTTATCGATGAAGCACCAAGGTTAGTGGAAGAACATGTCACCTTTCGACGTGAAGAAGTGGGGAGGTGATAAGAGGTGTAATGGAAAAGGATTGCGTCTCAATTTGGAGAGACGACACAGTGATAGTAATGATGGATTACTCGCATTATCATGATTGTCCAAAAGAAGGGGTAGAGGTCCAATTTCTTCATCTTGGAGTTGATTCATCTCAACACCCGTATCTTGTAAAAATGCGAGTTCATCAGCGAAAATTTCCTCAAAGCTTTCATCGATACCCCGAAGAATAATGTCATCAGAAAAAATGGGGTGATCGTCAGACTCTATAAAAAGTTCCTCATCAGCGTTAGATGTTGACCCGAACAACTCGGTGGAAGAGTCCGTGTCAAGCAACATCATATGAAAAGAGTCAGAATTATGAGGTTGATCATATTCGCTACTGTCGATATCCATTAATTCGACAGAACACACATGAGCATAGGGTTCGGAGGGTTCACTTCCCAACTTGTAAATGTTAAGCTCAATTGACTTCTTTCCAAAGGATAGGGTCATAGAGCCGTTTCTACAATTGATTACTGTGTTGGAAGTGGCCAAAAAGGGTCGACCGAGTATCACCGGGATTTGATTGTGTGGGTTTGCCACAGGTTGTGTATCTATAACGATAAAGTCTACAGGGAATATGAATTCCCCGACTTTGATTAACACATCCTCTAGCTCACCCCTTGGTTGGGTGATAGATCGATCGGCCATCTGAAGAGTGCAATGCGCCGGTTTTAACTCTTCGATCCCTAATTGCTCATAAACAGAATACGGAAGCAAGTTAACACTAGCACTTAGATCGAGTAGAGCACGATTGATATTTTTACCCCCAATAGAAATTGAAATTGTAGGACTTCCGGGGTTCTTTCGTTTCTTGGGTAGTTGTTGTGTAAAAGCTGTGCTCACATTACTCGTAAGGAAAATTTTTTTAGGTACTTGAACTTTTCTCTTCCTAGTGCACAAGTCCTTTAGGATTTTCGCATATGACGGAACTTGTTGAATATCATCTAGGAGAGGAATGTTTATGTTAACTTGCTTAAAAATTTCCACAATCTTCTCCATTTGTGGACTTGGTCTGTTGCCCCTTAACCTGTTTGGATAAGGTGCTTGATCAATAAGTTTTGGGTCCAACGTTTGTGGAGAAGACTGTGGGGACGGATTCGATCCCAAAATTGGAGTGGGAATCGACTTAGATAGATTCGGTGAAATGTTCGAGCCTTGGGGAAAACGGAGAATAGGCTCGGATGAAGGTGGGAGACTAGACGAATTAGGGGAAGAAGAAGAAGCTGGGGTATTATTAGTGTCACTATCATCACATTGCTCACCCACTAGGTTATTCAGCACTTTTCCCGATCTCAACGTGGTAACATCACTCATATTATAACTTTGTGAGTGGCCAGGATTAAGTATGGGTTGAGATGGGAGTTTCTCTTTCTCTCTCGCACTCATTGCGGCGTTTAACTGTGCGATTTAGTTTTCTAATGATTTAATACTCTCACCATGGGAGGCAGAGTTTTTCGTTATGGTATCAATAGAAGACCTCATCTCAGCCGAAATTTGCATGGATTGTTTCATGAACATATCCAAAGTTTGTGCAAGTGAGTTGTTAGTACCGGCCACTTGTGGTGTAGAAATGTTGGCCGGATTTTGGAAATTCTGTGACTGAAAGGGGGGCTGATTTTGTGGTTGTGGTTGCTGTGGAGGAGGTCTTTGATAATTGCTTTGTTGGTTTTGGTTCCAAGCAAAGTTAGGATGATTCCTCCATCCTTGATTGTACGTGGAAGAATAAGGGTCGTTTCTAGGTCGCTGCTGAAAAACAGCATTAGCTTGAAACGATGCATTCATAGGACATTCTTCCGTTAAGTGTGAAGGATCCGAACAGCAACCATAGACGGTCTTAGGAAGCGTGACCTGATTTAGGAAGAATGATGACAATTTGTTCTCAATAGCGTCGAGTTTCTTCTGTATCGCTGCCATTTCGGCTTTTACTGCGATGGAAATATCGAGCTGATGAATACTTCCCTTAGAAGAAGGTGGTCTTAAGCTTTCCCACTGCAAAGTGTGTTCAGCAAGGTCTTCTAGATATTTCCAAACTTCACCGTCGTCTTTAGACATGAAATTGCATTGACAATTTGTTTCAAGCATCTGCTTTGTCGCTGGATTAATGCCCTCATAAATAATTCGGCATAAATCCCATCTATTGATTCCATGATGAGGACATTGGACAAGCAGATCTTTGAAACGTTCAAAGCACTTCCAAAATGGTTCATTGGGAAGCTGGGTGAACAGGTTGATCTCGCTTCTAACACGGGTAGTCTTATGATTTGGTTAAAACTTCTTAAGAAATGCTATGACAAATCCATCCCAATTAGTGATGGAGCGTGCGGCAGTATTGTAAAGCCATTTTTCTGCCAAGTCGCACAGTGTGAATGGGAGAAGACGTAAGCGCATAGCATCTAAAGTCAATTGTGAAGTACCCATCATTGCGCATACGTTTTCGAATTTGGTGATGAAAACGTACGCGTCTTCCGACTCAAGCCCGTGAAATTTGGGCAGCAGATTGATGTAGTGGGATTTAATTTCGAAATTATCCCCGTTAAGTGGTGGAAGAGATAGACAAGTGGGGAGAGGACCACGGATAGGATAGCATCTCTCTTGGAGAGAAATGCGCGGTGGATTCTGCCCACCTTCGGGCGGTGGCAGCGTGGTGTTATAATTTGATGGAGTGCCGTCCATCTCGATCGTGGTGTGTGGTGGGGGAAAAGAAGATGAAGAAGTACCGACTTCGGCGTTGATAGCAGGAACGCGGACAAGACGGGCACTAGGATCCCGTGTCCAGCCGAGCATGCACTAAGCGGGTTTAGTGCAAGTGGCAGCGTGTGTGTGATTTAAAATTGGCTTGTTTTGAAAAAGTGGGACTCAAGAAAAATCTCCCTAAGATGCGCAAGCAACCCTAGAACTAAGGTCACCTAGGTCAGTCTCTAGACCGCTCCCAGACTTCCAAAGAACAAGCCGCAGGATAAATCCTCTACCGCCTCCATACTACCCTTGTAGCCAGGTAAGTGCCAGGTAAGTGGGAAGGAACCACAGTAGTGGGCCTAATTAAAAACCACTAGCCTTTGACATACTTGCCTAGGCACTACAAAAGTAATGCGGATAAACGATAGATTACCCACGACCTTCCTCTGTCCTTAATGAGCGCGCAGTCCTTAGAGTCTGGTCTAGATATTTTTTAAATTATTGTAGGGTTGATGCAGATGCTCGGTTTGTGATTTGTGGGGGCTTAGGAAGGGTGATGAAATCCCCACCTAATCTTGATTTGGTCTTTTCCCCTTAAAGTCTGTATTAAAATATGCAAAACAAAACCAATCACAAAACTTTTGCAAAAAGATTTTTGAGCGGCGCTTGCAAAGAATCCTGCAGAAAATAGATTTTATTGGATTTTTAAGGGAGAGAGAAAGAGTTAAGAAAGATACCAGAGAAGTGTGAAACCCTAGATCTCCTGTTTCCTTAAGTCTGTGACTCCAGATTTCCTTGCAAAATTCACGCACAAATCGTTAAATATGCAATTTGCAGTTTTGTGTTAATAATGATATGAATCGTCTAAGAATTCAACACAAATAGTAAGAATAAAAATTACGCACGTATCCCCGGCAACGGCGCCATTTGATTGGTTCGACATAGTGTAGTTTGTAGTTAACCGCAATCAATAACGGTGTCGCGTATAGCTAGACCGAGATGAGTACGGGTCGTCCTCAGGGAAATGTTGAATATTTTACTCTTACTTTAGATGTGTTGAAAAAGAGAGGAGGAATAAAGAATTTAGTGAATGGTTTCTAGATCTACGTTAAGCAAGAATGCAAAAATATAGATCTAGATTATTTTAGAAATGTAGTTAATATAATAGAAGGGCTTGTAGGGTTCGTTAGGATTTAGTAGTCATGGAAGATTAATTAAAAGTTACCCTTTTTATCCTTTAATAGATTTAAAACTAGAACGACGGTGATGCGTGTAGATTAGGGTTTCTGGAGGGAAAAGGAATCCCACTCTTAACCCTTATCTCGACATGGAACTCCGTTCATATCTAGCCTTTACCAAAACAATCATTAATCTAATCTCTAATCGCGGTCGGAACTAACAAAGAATTGTTAGCGCGCCCGATTAGGATGTTAATGATTCTTTTGATAAAGTTCATAAACTTTATAGGACTTAAAAAGGGTTTAGGGATGTTCATCGTCCATTAGCCTACCCTAATCCTACGAACCCTAACAAGCGGAGAATTACTCGCGCATGTTGGGAGAAGAAGATGAAAAGACAGAGAGGGAAAACATAATGTAAAATGCAAAAGAATTAAATAAAATAACTACCTTTATTAATCAACTTGAACAATCTACACTTTATTCCGTAGAAAATGATTACAAACTAGTTGCTTCTCGATCTTTCCTAAGGAGGTAGACGAACAGTTGATGATCAGCCTGGATGCGTGAGCGTCTGGGGCTTCGTGATCGCGTCGGCTTGATAAATTTTCCAAGGGGCTCTCGGTGCCTTTTTATAGTGCAAAGCCAGAATCATTTGCTTCAAAATTAGGTAAAATTCATCATAGATTCACCCCAGAAAATCGCAGACCCTAACTCCAATATCTTGCCGCGGATCCACGGCCCAAGCGGGGGTTTGGCCACGGATCCGCGGCCAAAGGTCAAGATCAATTGATGAAAATTTTAGGTCTTGCTCCTTGTGACATGTGGCAATCCTAGGCACCTTCAGAATTTGGAAATCTTCTCGTGGTTGCTGCCAGACTTGGTCTCCAAGTTTTGATTCTTAATTAGGCAAGCCTTCTTCAACAACTTGATTTACTTGATTCTAGTCTTTGAAAAATTCTGCACACTTGGAAATCTTTTGCACAACAACTAAAATAATATTTAGTAGACTTAGTTCTACTAGGATTAGGTCAATGAATTTATTTGCATACATTTTTCTACCAAATACTAATTAAAATATATTAACACATGGAAAATAGTGTTTTTACACATAAACCCCCATATGTATGATATATTATAATAAAATCCTTTTTTAATATGAAAATGGTAGGAAAAATGTAATACAAATGTGCCGTTTTATCAACTGAACACAAACGGAATGAACGTGGACGCTGAATCCGTGGGAGAATATCGCCTAGGTTTGACAAGTGGGCAGATATTGATTCTACGTAACTGTCTGTATGTACCTAGTATGACTTGTAACATCATATCAATATCCTCACTTTCGAGAGAGGGATATGATTTTACATTCATAGGCGATGTAGTTCACATCCACCTAAATCAAGTTTTGATTGGGTCCGGTACATTAGATAACGGCATATACGTATTGAGTCAAGCTCAGGTTTTCAATGTCCAGAACACACTTAAAAGAAAGTCTCCGGAATTAAATCAGGCTTTCTTATGGCATTGTAGACTGGGTCACATCAATGAGAGAAGGTTGACTAAGTAACATAGAGAAGGATATTTGAATCCGTTCGAATATCAATCTTATGCTACTTGTGAATCTTGTCTCATAGGAAAGATGACAAAAATTCCGTTTGCTGGACACGGAGTAAGAGCGAGCGAGCTCTTAGGGATCGTATACAGTGATGTGTGCGGTCTAATATCTACACATGCGCGAAGCGGTTATTCATACTTCATTACTTTTACGGATGACTTTTCAAGGTACGGATATGTCTTCTTAATGAAACATAAATCTGAAGCTTTTGAAAAATTCCAAGAATACAAGAATGAAGTAGAAAACCAAACAGGAAAAGTATCAAGACACTGAGATCTGATCGAGATGGTGAATACTTAAGTACCGAGTTCCTACGTTACTTAAAAGAGAATGGAATTCTCTCTCAGCTTACTCCTCCATACACACCACAACATAGCGGTGTATCGGAGAGACGGAACCGAACCCTATTGGATATGGTTCGTTCCATGATTAGTAACGCTGAGTTGCCGCGATCATTCTGGGGATATGCACTAGAATCAGCTGCATATCTTTTGAACCGAGTTCCAACCAAGACTGTGCCTACCACACCATATCAGATATGGAGTGGGAAGAAACCCTGTCTTAAGTATCTTAAGACATGGGGATGTCCAGCTTTTGTAAAGAAGCAGCATACGGACAAACTCGAGGCACGCTCAGTACAGTGTAAGTTTGTGGGATATCCAAAGAACTCCATGGGATATTGTTTCTATTACGCAGAGGAACAAAAGGTCTTTGTTTCTCAACATGCCCGCTTTTTGGAAACTGAATTTTTGGAAAATCAGAAGAGTGGGAGCGCAATAGAACTGGAAGAAATTCCAGAACCATAAGCTATTACTGAAACCTTGGTAGAACAAGAAGGTTCAGGAGAACCAGACATCCCCTGCCATTCCGCAGGAGTAGTAGGCAGTCTCATCCACCCGAGAGATACTACGGTTTTCTTATAGACGGGGATAGAGAGGATTGCACTATTGACTATGATGAGCCTACTAGCTTCCTGCAAGCCATTCAGAGCGGCGACTCGGTAAAATGGCTGGATGCAATGCGGACCGAAATGGAGTCCATGTACGCTAACAAAGTATGGACTTTGGACATTGCTCCAGAAGGGGTAAAACCCGTAGGATGCAAATGGATCTTTAAAAAGAAGATTGGTGTAGATAGACAGGTTGAAACCTATAAAGCTAGACTTGTTGCAAAGGGTTTCTATCAAAGACCTGGTTTGGACTATGATGAAACCTTTTCTCCAGTGGCTATGCTTAAATCCATTAGGGTCCTTCTTGCTATTGCTGCCTTCCACGATTATGAGGTCTGGCAGATGGACGTAAAGACGACCTTTCTAAATGGTAATTTGGAAGAAAGCGTCTATATGGATCAGCCAGAGGGATTCATTCAGAGTGGGAGCAGCGGTAAAGTATGCAAGTTGCTTAAGTCCATTTATGGACTAAAGCAGGCATCACGGAGTTGGAACATCTGTTTTGATGATGCTGTCAAAGAATTCGACTTTATCAAAAATCCAGATAAACCATGCATATACAGTAAGAATGTAGGGAGAGCTGTAGTATTCCTCGTCTTGTACGTGGATGGCATTCTCCTAATAGGAAATGATATTCCTATGTTACAGTCAGTCAAAAGATTCTTATCACAAAAATTCTCCATGAAAGACCTGGGTGATGCCACCTACATTCTAGGGATCCGGATCTATCGTGATAGATCAAAAAGGATGTTGGGACTTTCGCAGTCTAGGTACATAGACACCATAGTGAAGAGATTCAAAATGGATGATTCTAAGCGCGGTAACCTACCGGCTTGTCACGGAATCACCCTCTCCAAAGAGATGTTTCCCAAGAATGATTTGGAAAGGGATCGCATGTCGATTATACCCTACGCTTCTGCAGTAGGCTCTATAATGTATGCGATGTTATGTACCAGACCAGATGTAGCATACGCATTAAGCGTTGTAAGCCGGTATCAGGAAAACTCAGGGGAGAATCACTGGATAGCATTAAAGAACATTCTCAAGTACCTAAGGAGGACTAAGGAGATGTTCTTGGTGTATAGCGGAAAAGACCTTCAGATGGAGGCCTTTGCCAACTCCGGCTTCCAGAGTGACAAGGATGACTCCAAATCCATGTCGGGTTATGTCTTTAACCTCAATGGAGGGGCGGTCTGTTGGAAGAGTTCCAAGCAGGAGACCGTTGCTGACTCAACAATAGAAGCAGAGTACATAGCTGCTTGCGATGCCGCAAAAGAAGCTGTCTGGATGAAGAAGTTCCTCACAGAACTTCAGGTGGTTCCTACCAGTGTTAATCCAATACCTCTGTATTGTGACAACAACGGCGCTATAGCTTTAGCTAAGGAACCCAGGTCCCATCAGAAGTGCATACACATCTTAAGGAGGTACCACCTGATCAGGGAGATCGTAGATCGCCGGGAGATCGAGGTGAAAAGAGTAGAGACAGAGAATAACATTGCTGATCCATTCAGAAAGGCCATTCCTCAGACGCAGTTCGAGAGGCTATTCGAGATGATAGGTCTACGATATGCCAGCTTATGGCCCTAGTGCAACTGGGAGATTGTTAGTGTATATGCCCTAGGGGCCATTATTGTAACATACTTGTATGTATATTACTTAATGGAAGCTTGGGATATTCACAGTTGTATATACAGTCTTGCTAAAATTGGTAGTATGCTACTTGGTTTGTGTCTACTTTAATATGTGCATATGTTTCTTGTAACGTATCACTGATACATATTAGTAGAGCCCATAGGTTCTTTGCTTGATTACCAGCGTTGTGATGGCAGTCACACTAGTGGGGGCTGGGTAGTCTATAAGCAACATCCTATACTTGTCCCTAGTCGTAGGATTATCAAGACAGGGCATCGATACTCCAGAGTAGACTAGTGTGTACGCTTCTCATCCCAGTTGGGAAGATGGTCTGTCCCACAGCCATCAGTACGTCGTACTAGAGATAGTATACAGGTGCTCGTTAGGTTACGGGTACACCGGACAGGACTCGCAGCGGAACTGATTGGTTGGTATTATACCCGTCGTCAGTTAACAGTTCCCAGATGACATGAGTACAGCATAGTCCGCAGACTTGGCACTGCTACTTCGCCTCAAGTGTGTCCCACTGTTCTTAGATTGCTACCCTACCATGGCTCAAAGGAGTCATGCAAACAGGTAGCAGTTGGGTGCAGTCCCGAGCACTTGGAGGCAGTGGCGGTTAGACAGGATTCGTCTCTCCCGGTATTGGGAGTTGATATCGCGCTGTGTCAGAGAGCCATTACGCAAAGTCTCTGGCCAGGGCAAGCGAGATTTACTGGTAGGTTCCAGCAGTTTCTCAGGGTGTAATGGGGTACGCTCCGACACGACTTATACCGCTATTAGGGGACTGACGCTAGCCGCCCCCTAGGCTAGATATGCGATAGTCTTAGACGAACAGACCAGACTGTACGGAGATTGTCACATCAGGCTCAGTAGGAGTTCGGATGGGTTTCCTCACCGGCCTTCTTATCGACATCTACCTGGGGACCGTTACGTACAGCTAGTGCCGCTTGCGGTCTGTGGTTAAACCCACTGCCAGCGTAGTGTCGAGTCTTTAGAGTCCCACACATAGAGTTTCCCTGCTCCAGGAGAAACGATATAGAGGTCGTATGGTTTTACGACAAGGGTTCGGACGCATACGTGTTTAAACGCACGTACGACGTTCGGACAGTTTTTACTAGCCGGTTTTAGTTTAAGCTAGATTCTAGTATCGGGTTATTGGATTTGTACAGTCTAATGTTTTTCCGTGTTTTCACGGATAGGAGGGGCGTTCTCGTAATTTGTCGGGAAGCTTCTAGAAGGATGATGATATGGAGGGTAAGGTGGCATTAGCATTTAATGAATTTGTGACTCACTTTGATGAATCATTCAAGTGAGTTAATGAAGCATTTATTGCTTAATGACTCACTTGATGATTCATTGTATCTATTTAATGAAGCATGATGATAATGCATTTTGAATTATTCATTTTGATTTTCTTATGCTTCATTATATATTAGAAGTGAGAAGCTTTTTCATTCATTCTAATGATCACCTTCTCTCTCCTCAAGCTCTCTCATTCTTGAAACCCTAACCCTAACCTCTCATGTGTTGAGATCAAGGGTTAGCTAGACTAATACATCCATAACCTCACTCTATATCCCCCAGGTAGGTTAGATTAGCACTTTGAGCAACCTAGTTATCTCAAGTTAGAGATCAAGCTTGGCGTAGGAGCTCTCGGGTGGATTGTCTTTGACTCGAGGAGGCCGTTGAGATGCCGATGTTCCAAGGAGCCTACAAGGAGTAGAGGACAGCGATGAAGACCCGAAGGACAAGTAACGTGGGGTATAATTTCGAATTCGAGTAGTTAAACCTCTCGTAGTATGTTAGTAACGGTTTAGATACGATTTTTGCGCTCAAGTCCGTGTTATGAAGCTTTGATAATCGTTTTTCATATATTCCGCCTCCCCGCAAGTTCGTGGGGTGCATGACATGGACTTACATATTGCTGTACACTCGATGACTTTCACGACCCTGTTTAATTTTTGCGACATACACACTGGGAATGGGAAAATCATAACTAGTAGAGGGTGTAAGGATGGTTTCGTTGTTGTTTGCGGACGGGAGTTGTTGCAGAAGTCTTGGAAGTTGTTATTGATGTAGTCTTGGGAATGGAATTTTTTGGCACTTTCCACGATCATTTTGAGTGTAGAGTGAAGAAAGCGAATTTCCAGATTCCCGGACACCCAGAGGTTGGCTGAAGGAAGCAGTTCTGTCGGGTCAGTCGAGGTTAGGGCTAGGCCGACAATTAATGATCTTTCTTTGATGAAGGTTGATGAAGATGAATCGCTAGCTGTTGTTCGAGATTTCATGGATGTGTTCGAGGATATATCAGGTGTTGCTGCCGAAGTGAGATTGGAGGTTGCGATTGATCTTGTTTCTGGTGCAGCGCCGGCTTCTAAAGTGTAATATCCAATGGCACCAGTGGAGTTGGAAGAAGTCAAGAAACAGGTTACTGAATTACTTGAGAAGGGTTGGATTCGCAGCAGTAACTCGCCTTGGGGAGTTCCAGTTCTTCTAATCAAGAAGAAGGATGGCACAAGAAGGATGTGCATCGACTATCGAGAATTAAACCGGGTGACTATTAAGAACAAGTATCCGATCCCTCGAATTGGTGAATTATTTGAACAGCTTAGTGGCGCGAGGGTATTCTCGAAGCTGGATTTGCGGTTCGGACATCATCAGGTCCGAGTTAAATCAGAAGATATTTGCAAGACTGCGTTCCGAACTCAGTATGGACATTACGAGTATTAGTGATGCCCTTCGGAGTAACGAATGCACCGACAATATTTATGGATTTGATGAACCGAATCTTTTCACCGTTCTTGGACCAGTTTATTGTGGTGTTCATTGACGATATTCCGGTCTATTCAAAGAGTATTGAAGAGCATGCAGAACATTTGAAGATCGCACTGCAGACGTTGAGACAAGAGAAGTTATATGCAAAGATGAGCAAGTGCGAGTTTTGGCTGGAAGAAGTAAAGTTTTTGGGGCATGTCGTGTATGGCAATGGAATCGCTGTTGATCCCGAAATGATTGCAGCAGTTCGAGATTGGCCGGTTCCGAAGAATGTTGCGGAGATAAGATGCTTTCTTGGACTCGCCGGGTATTATAGAAGACTTGTGGAGAACTTTGCTCATCTGGCGGAGCCGTTGACCAAGCTTACGTGCAAGGAGGTACCTTTTGTGTGGGCGGATAGGTGTGTGTCAGCTTTTGAGACGTTGAAGCAGAGATTGATAACCGATCCTATTCTGACCATGCCAGACAATTCCGGAGGATTGGTGATTCACAGCGACACATCTGGGAAAGGATTGGGATGTGTTTTGATGCAGCATGGGAAGGTTGTAGCGTACGCATCGAGACAGTTGAAGACCCATGAGAAGAATTACCCAACTCATGAATTGGAGCTTACGGCTGTGATCTTCGCTTTGAAGATTTGGAGACACTACCTTTTAGGCGAAAGGGTAGAGGTTTTCATTGATCATAAAAGCTTGAAGTATGTGTTCACGCAGAAGGAGCTTAATATGGGGCAACGTAGATGGTTGGAGCTGATGGCTGAATACGATATCGATCTTAAGTACCATCCGGAAAAAGTTAAATGTCGTGCCGGATGCGCTCAGTCGGTTACCAGCAATTCAGACGTTGACTGCACAGAAGGAACTCATTGAAGACTTTCGAAGATTTGATTTGGAGGTTGTGCTACCGCATTCTTCGGTACAGTTGATGCAGCTGTAGGTACATTCATCGTTGATCGAGAATATTAAAACAGCGCAACCGCAGGACCCTAGATTGCAAAAGTTTCGAGAACAGGTTGAAGCTGGACTTCGAACTGACTTATTGATCCATGAAGATGGTTCGTTGAGATATGGTAGCCGTTTGTGTGTGCCAAAGGGAGATATTCACGAAGAACTTATGAAAAAGGCACACAACACAGCTTATTCCGTACATCCAGGAGGCACGAAGATGTACCGAGACATACGACAACATTTCTGGTGGGAAGGCATGAAACGGGAGATTGCCCGCTTTGTGACAAAGTGCTTGGTGTGTCAGCAAGTTAAGGCTGAACATCAAAGGGTTGCTGGTTTATTTCAACCACTTCCGATTCCTCAGTGGAAGTGGGAACATATAACCATGGATTTCGTGACAGCTCTACCGCAGAGTCCAAAGGGGAACCATGCTGTATGAGTGATTGTTGATCGTTTGACCAAGGTAGCTCATTTCATTCTTTTTCGGGTTGGTCAATCAACAGAAACTTTGGCAGAACGGTACATGCAGGAGATTGTAAGATTGCATGGAGTACCGGTGAGCATCGTGTCCGATCATGACACTCGGTTCTTATCACACTTTTGGAGGAGCTTACAGGAAAGTTTGGGGACTCGATTGAAGTTTAGCACGGCTTATCATCTTCAAACAGATGGCCAGTCGGAGACTCTTGAAGATATGTTGAGAGATTGCATGTTGGACTTCAAGGGTTCATGGGAGGATCACCTGCATTTGGTAGAGTTTTCTTACAACAACAGTTTCCAGACGACAATTCAGATGGCTCCATTCGAAGCTTTGTATGGTCGCAAGTGTCGTTCACCTGGTTGTTGGGACGATGTCGGTGAACGAAGATTGTTGGGACCGGATTTGGTTGTGCAGACAGTTGAGAAAGTTAATGCAATCTGAAATCATATGAAAGCAGCACAAGACAGACAGAAGAGTTGGGCGGATCCGTCGAGAAGACCTAACTTTTGAGGAGCGACCGATTGCGATTGTGGATCGAAGGGAAAATGTTCTTAAGAACAAGGTTATCCCTCTTGTACTTGTTTCTTGGGGTAATCGCTCATATGGAGAGTCCACTTGGGAACGAGAAGATGAAATCCGGCCGAAATTTCCCCATCTTTTCTTGTAGTGTCGGTCGTTTATCCTTTGTGTCTTTGGAATTTCGAGGACGAAATTCTTTTGTAGTTGGGTATAATATAACAACCGAGTCCAGATATACCAATTCCAGTCACCGTATGTGTTGTTTATGGTATTTAGTTCATTTATCATGTTTAGTTGCAAAATGGTAATTTACTTTATATTCGACCCGTTTACTTGAGCTCGCTGTTTCCTAATTATAGATTATGCTAACATTTCATATTCTAGCATATAACCATTTAAGTCATTTAAAATAATTTAAAAATACATGACATGGCCTGCTTGTTACCCCTAACCCTGTAGTTGCGTCACTGCATCGTGTTCTCGTCCCGTTCAGTGGAACGGACGAGGTTGGACGGCTACACGCACGTACGTGCGTCCGTTCTCGGGGGTATGCTTTTCTGTTACAAAATCCTTCATTTTAATTTTTGGAACTTGCTAATAAATTTCATATTTCAAATTCAAAATTTTGGACCCGACCCGGACGCAATTCTGAAATAGTTTGCATTCCGCCAAATCCTATTTATTTTAAATCTTTTGTAAATCAGCTTAAAAATATTTTCAGCCTACCAAAATCTTCTTAGCCTGCGAGATTACATTTATTTAAACCAGAAAAATCTTTTCTAATTCTCCCTAAACAATTTCTTTTTCCCCACAACTCTTTTCCTTCGACGCCCGTCCCCACCAATCCACCGCTCTCTCCCTCTCTCACCTTTCTCTTTCTCTCTCTCTCTCTTCTCTCTTTTTATCCCAGCACTAAAAGTCAATTTTATCTCTCCTGCTCTTCTTTCTCTCTATCTCTCTCTTCTCGCGCCCGCTTCTCTCTCCTCTCGCGGTACGCGAGAATCCCGTCACCTCCCTCGCGCTTAACCTCACCTTCCTTCTGCGTCTTCTTCTTCTTCTGCTGCTGTTTTAAACATGCAGACCTCGCTACGAGAACCCCTGCAGTTCACCGCCCTCCTCAAACCCTAACTCCTTCATCTCCTCAACTCCGATCGAGCCTTGTCATCTCCTTCTCCTCTCTATATTCTTCTTCTCCTTCTTCCTCCGAAGCCTCTCTCCCCTGCACACACCCACCGAGCACCCTTCAACCCAACATCCCCGAGCGTTGCCGACAATCCCAGCATCGCACCCACCATCATCACCATCTCGTCTCCTTCCCCTCCTCTACATCAGCACTTCATCACAACCCTTCTCGTACCCTGCATTAAACCCCAGAAACCAAACCCTAGCACATCTTGTAACCTGCACCCTCGCCGGCAACACACCGCCGGTGACCCCGTCACCACCACCTCGTCTTCCTAACCCCTGCGCACAACCAGTAAGCTATCCTTCCTTCTCTTTCTTCTTCTTTTCCTCTTCTCTTCTCTTTCTTTATCTTTCTAGAATTTATGTTCACTGTTTCTTTAGATCGCCGGATTCCGGTCGGGCTGTCGACAATCTCGATGACCCAGCGAGGATATCTGACCCGTGTGATTCCACTGTTCTTCGTTTGGACTTATTCCGTGTACCGTGAGCGCGTCGCAACTTTTCCCGCCGACGCGAGACGTTCCGTTTTCCGTATCGCGATCCGTCGAGGCAAGTGACTACTTACTACATGCTATTTAAATTACTATAGGCTATTTAAATTACTATATATCTATCTGAGTGCACATTAAACCTGTAGGTTATATTTAATATCATGAGTTCCATTTAACATTGTGACGTCTCGTTATATCATTTTAGATTCACAGCTCGAAACATACCAGGTTGCATTTAGTTCTATTATACATAGTACCCATATTCATATTTAAATCTTATAACAAGTATTTGCATAGCTCACAGTAACCCTTTTATATTTTATACCCTGTCAGACGACCATTTGCATACATTTAACCTGATTTATAATCAATTGCATCTCTAGATTACTTAGTACATATTATCATGATTTTACCATCCTTATGTGTTATACTGTACTCATGTAATGTTGAAACTATCCTTTAAACCCAAACTGATAACTGTGCATCTACATACTTTACTCTGTACCTGATTGCATTCCACGTTATAAGTTCCAGCTGTTGATTCTATTAGTACACATGTTTTTTTCTGTATGCCCATGATTATGCTAGGTTGATTTATAAGCACTCACATGATATCTTGTACACTCTGACATGACTTGCCACACCTACTACTTGACACGACATGGTACCGTACACACTTGACATGACATGACACCTTTATACATTACCTGGCTTGACCTGATGTACCATGGTCTTACCTGTTACCTGATCTTGTGTATAATGCCAACAAACCTGATCTGTTGTCCTTGCGGACCGTTCCTGTTGTCTATCCAGACAAACCTATACCTGCTTGATCCTGAGTTGGCGTTAGCTCCAGATTATTTGAATACATGACTTGAACACTTATAACTTGGGGGTATGGGGAAATCAATGATAAAACCTGACTTGTAACTCGACAGTTGCTTGCTTATACTGATCAGTTTTAGAGGCTAGGCCTACCTCGGGATGATGCTGCTGACATCATTCGTCTTTACCCTTTCCTTTTAGTGCCTAGCGGCACATCTCAATTTCAGCCCGAGAGTCTTAGACCGTGGTCTCGGGAATGCACGGGATACTATTGAGTTACATCGATGATTCATTAAATTGATTTCAAAGACTTGAGACTATTCAACCCAATAGACCAGTTTAGATTACTCACCGTACACTGCCTTTCACTGCCTTGATTTATATTGATGTTACACCTGCTTTACAACTTATGATTATATTTGCATGCCTTGCTACATTATTATTGCTTGATGTTATGACGCGCTGATGTCTGGGTTTTGCATGGCCCAGATTCCGTACCTTTGCTGCAGTCCGAGCAGGAGTACTTCAGCCAGCAGGCTGAGCAGTGAGGATTTAGTAGTAGTTAGTTCTTTTACTTTTCAGCATTTTATTCCTGATGTGAGCCCGCATTATGGGACATACATTCCAGATTTTTCTTGTATTGGATCTCTTGCTTCCGCATTACTATTCTTGATTCATTTTATTTTGGCTTATGGACATGTACTAGATAGTTTTATTTTGTTCTTGATATCTCTACAGCCGTAATGTGACTGTGGAAGGACAATTCCTATCCACAGGTAGCATGGTTGGCTATGTCACGTGACTACCTTAGCGTACTCTGGGAAGCGGGACGTGACACTCGTACGTATCAAAATATGCACACTACATCATTTTGCATGAACCAGGAAACCCTCTGTGTGAGACTCTAAAGACTTGACAATATATTGGCTGTGAGTTACTGCATAAAATCCATAACCACAAGCACACCGGTGGAACTAGCTGTACGTAACGACTACCTATGTATTGTATGAAAGGAAGGTCGACAAGAAAGCTTATCCATAACCCTATTGAGCCTGTAAGTGACAATCTCCGTACAGTCCAGCCTCTTCGTCTGAGAGTGTCGCATACCGGGTCAAGGATGTGGATAACGTTAGACACCTAATAACCCAATAAGTCGTGTTGATGTGGCTCAAGACCATCCGACTACTGATCTAAAATAAGTAAATCTCATCCGCTCTGGCCAAGGACTTATGATGATGGTCAACTGAACACAGCGCGACATGGACTCCTTATACTGGGAGAGACGAATCCCTTCCGATCGCTCACTCTCTATGTGGCTCGGGACTATACCCAACTAAAACCTGTTTGCACGGCTCAGTAGAGCTGTGGTTGGGTAATAATCTAAGTACAGTGGGAACTCACACGAGACAAATGACGATCTCAGGTCAACAATGTTGGATATAGTGCCCTCAAGGCAATTATTGTAATCGTAGGCAGGCGATTATGATGATTGAGGAAGGACCTATACGGGTAGAATAATCTTACTTGAGATGATAGTATGCTATCTGGTTCATCTCTATCATCATGTACATGTATTATGTGGTATTACAGATTACTATTACATATTGATAGAGCCCTTAGGATTCTTGCTTGACTACCAGGGTTATTATGGCGATCATATATGTGAGAACTGGGTAGTCTATAAGCAAATCCTTAAATGTCCCTAGTCGTGGGAATATTGAGACTGGACATCGATATTCCAGAGTATACTAGTGTATACGTTTCTTGACCCCGACGAGGGGCAGTGGCCGGTCTCACAGTCATTGGTGTCAGTTAGTTATCAAGATAGTATACAGGTGCTCATTGGGTTATGAGTTACACTACGGACTCGCCGGAAACATGTTAGATGGTATTATATATAGTGTCAGGTAGCAGTACTCTGGTGACATGAGTACAGGTTAGTCTGTCGACCTGAGATCATCATTTGTCTCATGTAAGTTCCCACCGTGCTTTGATTATTACCCTACCACGGCTCTACTGAGTCGTGCAAATAGGTTTTAGTTGGGTACAGTCCCGAGCCATATGAAGGCAGTAAGCGGTTCGTCGGGGACTTATCTTTCTCGATATTGGGGGTAGATGTCGCACCGTGTACGGGTATCCATCACCAAAAATTCTCGACCGAGGTGGACGAGAATTACCGATTTGGATCGGTAGTTTCTTAATGGGTGATGGGTTTTATACCGATACGAATTATCGCATTATTAAGGGTTTGATTTTATCCACCTCTAGACCCGATATGCGATACTCTTAGACAAACAGACTAGACTGTACGGAGATTGTCACTTTCAGGCTCAGTAGGGATACAGACAAGTTTTCTTATTGGTCTTTCTTTTGTTCAATACTTGGGTAGCTGTTACGTACAGCTAGTGCCACTGACGTGCTTGTAGTTAAACCCACTGTCAGCATATTGTTGAGTCTTTAGATTCCCACACAGAGGGTTTTCCCAGTCCGGCCGAAACGATGTAGTGTCCATATTTTGATACATACCCAGGTGCGATTAAAACATGTGTTTTTGTGCACGAATTTTTAATCGGGCAGTTTGTTAATACTAGCCGGTTTGAAAGATAACCAGGTTATCACATTTTGGTTTAAATATGAGCTAGTATTATATATCTCTTTTAGTATCTCTAATTTCGGTATTCGTATTTTGATAGAATACGGTATTTATATGAATATGTGTATTTGTATAAATACGCGTTATTCACCGCCGAAAGGCCGGACTGAGATGTTGAGACGTCTAGCTTCAATTTGGGGGCAGATGGTATTTGGACTTATCCATCCACCTCTCCGAAAATACCAAGTTGATTTATGGCACCGTATATCGGAGGTTTGGATAGATGCGACCGTTGTAGCATATTTCATCAGATTCCCCCTCATTTGTGAGGGGTTTTTGATTATGGGGACGCTCTTCCCTACAGGCGCAAACCCCTGCAGTTAATTACGTTATCACGTTGCGATAACCACTTTCTCCTGCTCCAGTAGTTCACTTCGTGTCATGTGTATTTTTGTTTATTTTGGTTGCCCATGATTGTATACAGAGACTAGTTTATGTCGTCGCTTGTACGGCGCGGATTAGTCCAAAACCGTATAATTTTAGATTTGAGATTTTGAACTTAAGTTATATTTTCCTTTAGTTCAAAAATATTTTGTTTGGTTTAAGGACCATTAATCTAGTTTGAGATTAAGATCCGCTTAAATACATGAGCGTTTGGGCTCAAATTATTTTTAACTAAGGATACGTTAGTCGTATTTGAGACTAAGATCAACTTAGCAATATTTTCAGGATTAGAGCATTTGGGCTTAGATGCTAGAAATTTCAGAGAGAGA
The DNA here is from genome assembly GCA_030015575.1 of Agapanthus africanus. NCBI lineage: Eukaryota > Viridiplantae > Streptophyta > Magnoliopsida > Asparagales > Amaryllidaceae > Agapanthus > Agapanthus africanus. The sequence goes on along the minus strand of CM057339.1, from coordinate 781,028,707 downwards.
CTTTTAACCAATTTAGGTTTGGTCTGCTCAATCTTTTCTTCTTTCTTTTTTTTACTTTTATTCAAAAGTGCTAAGCACTTATTTGGGTCCTGTTTGCTCAGCCGTTTTTTTAGGAGTGCTAAGCACTTGTTTGGAGCTCTGGCGCTCACATGTGTATCATGTGAAGCCCTCAGTTATGGACGCTGCCCAATCAGTGTTTAGCACTCAGTCATTTTGACTGAAAATATATATATATATATATATATATATATATATATATATATATATATATATATATATATATATATATATAGTTTTAAGCACTTTTATATGGCGTCCACGTGAGAAGTACGTGAGGCGCTAGAATGTGGGCATTGCCCAATCAGTGCTAAGCACTTAGCCGTTTTGGCTGCATATGAAGTGTTAAGCACTTTTATATGGCGTCCGCGTGAGGAGCACATGTGGCGCTGTCTCATTTATTTTGTTGGGCGCTTATGTGTTTTTTACGTGAGGCGTTGGGCGCTGCCCAATCAGTGCTAAGCATTCAGCCATTTTGGCTGTATATGAAGTGCTAAGCACTTTTACTCAGTGCTCACGTGTATTTCACGTGAGACGCTAGCCTTCTGTTTTGGGCGCACATGTGTTTTCACATGAGACGCTGAGTCCTTTGTTGGGGGCGCCCACGTGGGAAGCACGTGAGGCGCTAATTCCTTTTCTTTTCTAGAGATTGAATCTCTGTTAATGGTATTTTGACCATTAATGATCGCCAAGATCTTTGTTTTGAAGATCTGGGATCAAGTCTTCTTCAAGAACTAAGTTCTTATTATTTAGAGGAATTAAATGTTTAGAACCTAGGTTCTTTTTCTTTCTAGTTCTTTTCCCCTAAACTTTGAGTTTGAAGAATAAAGTCTCCTTGATGAGAATTGAATTCTCAACTTGTGGGGAAGCAAATCTCAAATTAGAGGAAGAACTAATGTTCATGTATAAAGGGTTAAACCCTTATTTCCATTATACTAAGCAAAGGATATGTTTTTTTCTCTTCTTTTTCTTTTACCTTGAGTTTTAAAAGAGGGAGATCTTCTTCTTTTAAGAATTGAATTTTCTATTTTTTCTTTTTGTGGAGAACTTATGGGGTCAATTCTCTATATGAGACTTGAAGTCTCGGGTTCTTTATATAGGAGAGGTAAGTTTGTTAATTAACTAGAGAAAATCTCTCTTTGAGAGATTCCAATTGATTTTATTGATCTCAAAGATTATTTGAGGAATTTTATCCACCGTTGGATCTTTGATCCAAGAATTTCTTTTTTACAGAATATTTTTTCTTATTTTTAACAAGATCAGAGAAATATTTTTCCATATACAGAATTTAATTCTGTCAAGTGGTGATTTTTAATCACCATAGGTTTTTTAATCCAAGGGTTCTCTGTTTTACAGAGAGTAATCTTTCTTTGTTTAGAAAGATTATGGAAATATATTCTCAAAATAGAATTCAATTCTATTATTGGATTTTTGATCCAACTGAGTGTAGGGTTCCTAGGTACACTCAAGAGGTTCCACAAGGCATCTACCATGCCAAATTCAAAAAATTTGGTGCCGAGAAACCCTAATATAGATCGTTAACTAGATTTTAGGCGAAACTACAAGCTACTAAACTGCTTTAGTGCTAAGTGAATGGAAATACAACCTTTATAGATCCGGTCCACCACTTCTTTATCTCCGTGATGACGTCCCTTTGCTGCGATCACCGGGATCCTGGACTTTAGCGATGGTTTCGTCGGAGAAATGATCGGGCTAGGTCGTTGACTTCGATGCCGAAGATGATCTACGTCGAGGCGACTCAAACCCAAGCTCCACCTTCACTAGGTCATGAAACTTGTGAAGATAACACACTCTACTACGTGGCAAGTGGTAGAGGATGAAGAAATAGGAAGTGGGTTCACATTTGATTTGGATTTCTCACTTGGATTGATCACTTGTTAATTTTCAAGCAAGCTTTTCTTTTCTTCACTTGAAGAAGATGAAGAAGAAGAAGAAAATGAAAAAGAATTAAATCAATAATAAAAAAAACAAGTGATCTTATCATATTGCAACCATGGTTGAGTGTAGAGAATAAACTATGGTTTAGGTGAATGGTTAGGGTTAAGGCAAAAGACAAAATGGTAGACTTATTCAAACCTTCATGAAGTTTCAACAACAAAACAAACTAAGCCACCATTTCATTTTTGCCCAAAAAAATGAATTAAAGAAAATAAATAAACCAAATAAAATCCTAACCATTAACCTAAATATGGTTTAAAACATACACACACCCAAGTTTGCATGTACCATCAAACATGATACAAACTAGTGCACAAAAATATATCACATATACAACTTGTGCACATCAAGTGAGAAAATCCATCTTAAGTGAACAAATACTAGTTAATGTAAAGTAATATATCAAATATATAATTATACATCAAATCATTAAATCAACACTTGATTTAATGATCCGGTCATATCGCATATAACCGACTAATATCAAGTGTATCAATGTATCGAATCAACACTTGATTCGGTAACCCGGCTATATCTTATATAACCGTCCAATGATACAAATCGCGAGAATAGAATCCAGTATCACATACTGGTATTTTTCTCGGTCCCGCACATATCTCATATGCGCTCCTATTTCGTTTCGCTTGAGCCAGGAAACCTCTGTGTAGGACTCTAAAGACTCGTCAATACGCCGGCAGCAGGTGATGATCATATCAAACACCCACAAGCCGCAAGCGGTCTGCTAAACGTAACGGCCACCTGGTTATTGAGCGATTAGAAGATCAACGAGCAAGCCCGCTCACACTCCTGTGAATCCAATCAGCAACACTTACCGTACAGTCCGGTCTGTTCGCCTGATATGTCGCATATCTCGCCTAGAGGTGGTAAACGTCAGACCCCAGTAGCTTGATAAGTCGTGTCGATATGTGGTCTATAATAGTTTGAGATACTACTGATAACACTTACCAGTAAATCTCAGCAACCCTGGCCAGGGATTTCCGGTTATAGCCAATCGAACACAGCGCAACATCAACTCTCTATACCGGGAGAGACGAATCCCCTCCTATCGCTCATTGCCTCCATGTGATTCAGGACTGTACCCAAAAACCACCTTTTTTCACGCCCTCTTGGACGTGGTAAGGTGGAAATCAAAGTACAGTGGGAATCACACAAGACTCTATGACGATCTCGGGTCTACAGACTAACCTGTACCAGTATCACCATAGAACTGCCATCTGACGTAAGGTATAATACCATTTGGGAGTTCTCGGCGAGTCCGTCCAGTGTACCCAGTCTCTACTGAGCACCCGTATATCATCTCTGATGTCAAACACCAATGGATATGGGATCATCCATTGCCCATCTGTATGGGTCGAGAAGGTATACGCTAGTCTACTCTGGTATATCGATGCCCCGTCTCGATACACCCACGACTAGGGACCTTGAAGGATGTACTTGTGGACTACCATGTCCCCACTAGTATGATCCGCATCATAGTCCAGGTAGTCAAGTACACATCCTAAGGGCTTTACCAACATGTAACCGAGAGACAATCAGTGTACACGTTAAGGTAAAGAGCAACCAGATAGCATACTATCATGTCGAGCAAGAAAGTCCTCCCTATATATGTCCCAGCATCCACTACAATATACATCCTATGTACAGTAATGGCCTCTAGGGCATACATATAACTAACAATCTCCCACTTGCACTAGGGCCATCTGTAGCAGTGGTTGCAGTATCTCATACTCAACCATCCCATAAAAGTCTCTCTCTGGGAAAAGGCCTTTGTGAGTGGATCCGCCGTGTTGTCCTCTGAGTCTACTCTCCTAACCTTGATCTCCTTTGAGATCAACCATCTCCATGATCAGGTGATGCTGCCTTAGAATACGTCTGGGTCACTGATGGGACCGGGGTTCCCGGGCCAAAGCCACACTTCCATTGTCACACAATGGTAGGAACCTGGTTCATCTTATGAATCAATATACACCCAAACAGCCTCTTTGGTAGCATCTTAAGTAGCGATGTATCCTACCTTTATCGTCTAGTATGCCACGGTATCTAGCTTGGAACTCTTCCAACATACCGTCCCTTTACTGAGAGTAAAGACAATGCCTGCGACTGACATTCAGTCGTCCTTATCACTCTGGAACCTTTCCAGTGATTCTCCCCAGGATCGATTGATACCATCTCACTACAACTAGTGAGAATCCTAACATCCAATTACTTGTATCTCATAGATCAAAACTCAGGATTTAGGAGGTATCACTTTGATCCTATATGGAGAATCCTTGTGATAAGTGGAGATTGACCGAGCGTAGCATAGGAAACTCCTTTCTTATCAAGAGTAGGTCATCCACATACTCTACGAGGATCTCCACCATACACTCTACTACCTTTTTGTATATACAAGGTTCATCTACCATTTTGATGATGTCAAACTCTTTGACTAACACATCAAAACAGACGTTCCAACTCCGCGATGCCTGCTTTATCACATAAAACATCTTGCACACGTTTCCGCTGCTCCCACTGTCTACGAGGCCCTCTGGCTGTGTACTTATAGACGCACTCTTCTAAAACATCATTTAGAAAAGCAGTCATGGCACCCAACCGCCAGATATCGTAGTCATGGTATGTAGCCGTGGCAAGTAGGATCTGGATGGACTTAAGCATAGCTACTGGAAAAGGTTTCATCATTTTCCACACCTGGTCGATGATGAAACCTTTAACAAGTCTAGCTTTGAAAGTCTCAACTTTTCCATGTGCACTAAGTAATCTTCTCAAGATATACTTACTCCTGATGGGGATTTAACCCTTCAGATAAAGCAACCAAAGTCCATACTTTATTGGTGTATAAGGATTCCATCTCAGATCGCTAAGCATCCAGCCATTCTTATAGAGTCCCACTCCTGATGGCCAGTTCGAAACTAGTTGGGTCATCATCTCATGATGCAATCCTCGCTCCCACTGTCATTGAGAAACCGAAGTATCTCTCAGGCGGATGAGGAACCCTACCAGATCGGCGGAGAGGCTGAGGTTCGTCGGGGACTATTGAATCCTTTGGTTCTGTCAAATCATCTGCTGTAGTTTGTATAGCTGGAACCTTTCTAGTTCTACATAACAGACCTTGCCTCGAGCTTGTCCGGATTTTTCTTTTAGACATAGGCCGGACAACCCCAAATCTTAACAAACTTAAGATATGGGCTCTTCCCTTTCCACATCTCATATGAAGCAGTAGGCAACTATTTTGATTTGAACCCTATTCAACAGGTATGCAGCTTCTCAAGCACATAACTCCCAAAAGGAAATAGGAAACTCAGTAGTACTCATCATAGAGCACACCATATCAAATAGGGTGCGATTGCTCCGCCCCGATACACCGACGAGCTGTGGTGTATACGGAGGAGTAATGCTGAGAGAGAATCTCATTCTCCTTTAGAATAGTCCAGGATTTCCGTGCTCAAGTATTCTCCTCCTCGATCACATCAAAGGACATAATACTTATACCCGTATTTTTGGTTCTCTACTTCTAACTTATATTCTATGAATATCTCAAAAGCTTCGGACATATGTTTCAACAGGAACACATGTCTGAATCTTGAGAGATTATCAGAGAATGTAATGAAATACAAAGAACCAGTCCTGGCATGTGTAGACAGGGGACCTACATCAACATGTATCATCCCAAGGGTTCACTAACTCTTTCTCTGTTTTCCAGTAAACAGAGCTATGGTCATCTTATCTTTGTGACATGACTAGCAAGTTTCATAAGATGTAAATTCAAACTGAATTAAATATGCATCTAAATGTAACTTTAGCTAGTCGGGTCACATTGATCTGACCTAGTCTACAATACCTCAAGAAGGAATCGTTCAATTCTGAACTCTTCCTCTTGTGTGTGTTCTGTATACTAAGAACTGTAGTTTGATTTAGAACATCAATGCTTTTAGATAACGTGCCTGAACCGATCAACTTTTGATATAGGAAATGTTCAAAACATTATCCAACAATACAAAATTTTATCATTTCTTTACTAATAAAGAGACTGATATGATTTTGTATATCAGGTTCGGTATCTAATAACATTCGTTCAGAATCAATGTACTGATAACACAGGGTGACAGTGACCAACAGACTTGGCTGCAACACTTGCACCGTTTTCTGCCTCATGAAACTTATCACCCGTTCTCAGTTCTCTACCTATCTGTAGCCCATGTAACAAATTACATATACGGGATCCTGATCCGGTATCAAATACCCAGGAGGTAGAGGATACTGAGAAACAGTTCTTTATAACGAACACACCCGAAGATGATGCATCAACATGCACTTTCTTCGTTTGGATGGCACGGGAAATCTGGTATTCCCCAAAATCATGCTCTGTCTTATAACATTTATAAGTTGGAGCGGGACCAACGTTCCTCAGCTCAGTATAACAAGCGGGTTCGGTCAATACATCCGTATTATTATCTTGATTAAGGCGTGATAAGGTCGCTACCTGGAGAGAGAAAAGAAAACACTCAGCGTATGCTCTTGCAAGATCAGATTGGTTATTATTTTATCTAATCGGGATGGCTCCCACTGTTTTTATCAAATCTTCCTTCAAACCCTAAAAGGAAAGACTAGCCGGGATTAATTACACACTACAAGTTCGTCAATCTTTCAGCCAGGCCAGTGTCGGTACTTTGAGGGAGGTTCCCCGTGCTTTCGCACGGACCTAATTACAATAAACCTCGTTTTCCCAAAGGCGTAACCCCGTTGACACCTTTATAGACACCTACTAGATCGGCTAATTGTAATGTGTAAAACTCTCCCAGGAGTAACAATTACTCGCAGTGGGTATCGGGATCCAACTATCTCATAGAAGGTATGCAATCTCATTGCAAATATCAACACTTGAAATTCCCGATAATTTTGCTCCTAACCTCCTATGACCTTGACAAAGGCCAACAAACCATAGGATGCTAGTCAAGTTCAACCCGTCATTTCCTGATTGAATTAAACCCACCCGCACGACCCTTGACAAAGGCCAAAAAGGTCGCACGACTACCCTAACCCAATCTGCATCATATGCATAAGCAGATAAACACCAGTTAGCTACCGCACACTATGCCTTGACAAAGGCCAACAAACGCAGCATGAATACTAACTACTACTTATCTGAAATGACGGAGGGCTACGACAAGTTTTTCTGAAAACCTATTGCATAATGAACTTGATATTGTTGTAGAATCAAATGATTTTTGAAATGGAGTGTTTTTGAGGCTTTTGTAGTTTTGCTAAAGGGGTCACTCCCGGTGAAGGGATCGTCGGCCCTTTCCTCGTCGAATGAGGTGCGGGATATATCATATATATCACTGTGCAAAGCAAAAACTATAAAAGCAATCAAAAGACAAACCGAGGGGTGTAGCATCTGCCAGTTATTGCTAAAGGGGTCACTCCCGGTGAAGGGATCTCAGCCCTTTCCTTATCGAATAAGGTGCAGGATGTTCTACAAGGAACACCGCGATGCAAAGCAAGAACTGTAGCTACCTGTTTTTGAAAAATTCGATTCCACAACATCTTTTAGGTTTCTTTTCTTTCATTAATCACATTAATGAAGTCCCATCATTTAAGTACCTAAACATCACAGATAAATACGATGTACACTTATGCCATCCGCATTCGCCTCGATGTCCCCTCGTGCACCGTTAGGTTAGGTAACTAACGGCAGAGTGGGGTAGGGCTAGCGCGGGTGTAAAACATAAGTAACGTCTATATAATATATCATATATACTATATACAGTATCTATCACAACATATCAAATGATCACATCACAGATATCGCAGCAGAAGAAACATATGAAATATTGGATATACTAGGACGTCCGTGTTTTTTAATACGAGCCAGTATAAAACACGGATTCCACGGTCGCGATGAATAGCCAAACCCACACCCCTAGACCCCTACGAGAGCGGCAAGCAACCCTACCAATTCTAGAGTGAGGAGACCCGGACTCGACTTCTCGAGTTGGTCTCCCACTGGACTCCAGAACCCGATTACTTGTGCCCTTCTCCTTGGGTCTATCCTAGTGCGGAAAAGTAAATAATATACAATGGGTGACATCTTCCGCAACCTGGAAGTGCCCCAATAAAAGAATATTACATACAAGATTTTACATGAATGAAAATGAAAAACACTCATCTCACATAAAACCCCCCCGGCTATTCAAACACGACGATCCAATATAACATATCCAGCACCACATAACATCACATGTCATCAACGTAAGTAAACATGCGTATCCCAATTGTCGTTGACATATAGCAACGAAACCGGCGATATCACATATTACACTTACAGTCACAGAAAAGAAAGTGTAAAACTACAACAGTTGGAATCCGCAACCTCTTTAGACATCGCATGCCTAACCATCTGAATTCCTTAGACATCGCATGCCTAACAATTATAAACCCCGCATTTTAGTCTCATTATCGAAAACACTTTTCAATATCAAGTCGGGCAATTCAACAAGATTCCCGACAATTTGATCGAATGCTCGTCGCAAACTTTAGTAGGCAGCCGCATCCCCGATGCCGTCGACGAAGTGCACCAAGGCGGAACACCGCTGCCGCGAGCACACGTACGGATGCTTTCGGCGACGGAGTTCTCCTACAGTCACTTGGTCGGGGCTATGGGGCGTGGCTATCTATTAACTTTTATCGGCGAGTATCCGTGTACGCTACGTGATTGCAACGAACTTTTGATCGCATCAAAATTCCGTGGCAACCGATCAAGTGAGACTAAACCGCTAGATTTATAACATTCATTCAGTTATCTCATAACAACTTATGAATTCCAATTATTGTATCACATTCCAGATAAACAGAAAATGTTAAACTTTCCGATCGAACAGTCAAACACCCAAGTTTTCCCGAAACAGCTCAACATATGAAATAAGTTTAAAAACATCCAGTTCATGCCTCAGTACCAACGGTCCAGCCGTAGAAGGGTCAAGCCAACGCCTCACATGTGGCACGCCGTACTGCCCCAAACCCGAAGGTTCAAAGGGCAGTTCAAGACGGTCACATAATCGAGTTAAGGTTTGTTGTCTTCTAAAGGGACCATCGCGTTACTTGCACTACTTAGAACATCATTAAACTACGGGAAAATCCAACAATTGGAAATTTCCCGGCAGGGGGAAAAATTGGGTATTTATTTCTGGTCGAAAATTTTTAACATGTTCTAAAATATCCGGAAAAACACAGACAAAGTTAAACTTCCCGATCGAATCGAAGAACTCTCAATACAACCCAGAAAACTCAACTCTTGAGCAAACATTAAAAATTCCCAGAAAATACAGCACTTACAGAGAGAGATTACTGTGCAAACAAAAATTGATAAAGGGACAGAACGGCCGCGGAACCGCCGCACGAGCCATGCTCGTGCCGCGGTTCCGCGGTGCTTTAGTCGATTTAGACTCACGTGCTGCACAGTAATCCTAATAATAGCCTGCTGATTTTTCTGAGCATTTTTAATTTGGAAAAATGCACAGTTTTGAAAAATGTACAGAGAAGGCTTAGAATTAGGGTTTCGGGGTTCGATCGGGTTTCTAACTTCGTCTACGGTTCACCTAAGGCTCTAGCTAGGCTCTGATACCACTGTAGAGTTCCTAGGCACACTCAAGAGGTTCCACAAGGCATCTACCATGCCAAATTCAAAAAATTCGGTGCCGAGAAACCCTAATATAGATCGTTAACTAGATATTAGGCGAAACTACAAACTACTAAACTGCTTTAGTGCTAAGTGAATGGAAATAAAACCTTTGTAGATCCAGTCCACCACTTCTTTATCTCCATGATGACGTCCCTTCGCTGCGATCACCGGGATCCCGGACTCTAGCGATGGTTTCGTCGGAGAAATGATCGGGCTAGGTCGTTGACTTCGATGCCGAAGATGATCTACGTCGAGGCGACTCAAACCCAACCTCCACCTTCACCAGGTCATGAAACTTGTGAAGATAACACACTCTACTACATGGCAAGTGGTAGAGGATGAAGAAATAGGAAGTGGGTTCACATTTGATTTGGATTTCTCACTTGGATTGATCACTTGTTAATTTTCAAGCAAGCTTTTCTTTTCTTCACTTGAAGAAGATGATGAAGAAGAGAATGAAAAAGAATTAAATCAATAATAAAAAAACAAGTGATCTTATCATATTGCAACCATGGTTGAGTGTAGAGAATAAACTATGGTTTAGGTGAATGGTTAGGGTTAAGGCAAAAGACAAAATGGTAGACTTATTCAAAGCTTCATGAAGCTTCAACAACAAAACAAATTAAGCCACCATTTCATTTTTGCCCAAAAAAATGAATTAAAGAAAATAAATAAACCAAATAAAATCCTAACCATTAACCTAAATATGGTTTAAAACATACAAACACCCAAGTTTGCATGTACCATTAAACATGATACAAACTAGTGCACAAAAATATATCACATATACAACTTGTGCACATCAAGTGAGAAAATCCATCTTAAGTGAACAAATACTAGTTAATGTAAAGTAATATATCAAATATATAATTATACATCAAATCATTAAATCAACACTTGATTTAATGATCCGGTCATATCGCATATAACCGACTAATATCAAGTGTATCAATGTATCGAATCAACACTTGATTCGGTAACCCGGCTATATCTTATATAACCGTCCAATGATACAAATCGCGAGAATAGAATCCAGTATCACATACTAGTATTATTCTCGGTCCCGTACATATCTCATATGCGCTCCTATTTCGTTTCGCTTGAGCCAGGAAACCTCTGTGTAAGACTCTAAAGACTCGTCAATACGCCGGCAGCAGGTGATGATCATATCAAACACCCACAAGCCGCAAGCGGTCTGATAAACGTAACGGCCACCCGGGTATTGAGCGATCAGAAGATCAACGAGCAAGTCCGCTCACACTCCTATGAATCCAACCAGCAACACTTACCGTACAGTCTGGTCTGTTCGTCTGATATGTCGCATATCTCGTCTAGGGGTGGTAAACGTCAGACTCCAGTAGGTTGATAAGTCGTGTCGATATGTGGTCTATAACAGTTTGAGATACTACTGATAACACTTACCAGTAAATCTTAGCAACCCTGGACATGGATTTCCGGTTATAGCCAATCGAACTCAGCGCAACATCAACTCCTTATACCGGGAGAGACGAATCCCCTCCCATCGCTCATTGCCTCCATGAGATTCAGGACTGTATCTAAAAACCACCGTTTTGCACGCCCTCTTGGACGTGGTAAGGTGGAAATAAAAGTACAGTGGGAATCACACAAGACTCTATGACGATCTCGGGTCTACAGACTAACCTGTACCAGTGTCACCATAGAACTGCCATCTGACGTAAGGTATAATACCATCTGGGAGTTCTCGGCGAGTCCGTCCAGTGTACCCAGTCTCTACTGAGCACCCTTATATCATCTCTGATGTCAAACACCAATGGATATGGGATCATCTATCACCCATCTGTATGGGTCGAGAAGGTATACGCTAGTCTACTCTGGTATATCGATGTCCCGTCTCGATACACCCACGACTAGGGACCTTGAAGGATGTACTTATGGACTACCATGTCCCCACTAGTATGATCCGCATCATAGTCCAGATAGTCAACTATACATCCTAAGGGCTTTACCAACATGTAACCGAGGGACAATCAGTGTACACGTTAAGGTAAAGAGCAACCAGATAGCATACTATCATGTCGAGCAAGAAAGTCCTCCCTATATATGTCCCAGCATCCACTACAATATACATCCTATGTACAGTAATGGCCTCTAGGGCATACATATAACTAACACTGAGAATATCTTTCTCACTTAGAAAGATTAGGGATATATTTTCTCTTAGTAGAATTTAATTCTATTATTTGATGATTTATCATCACCATTGGATTTTTGATCCAATGGCTCTATTTAACAGAGAGTATCTCAGATTTTTAATTTGGACGCCGGCGCTCACGTGTTGTGCATGTGGGCGCCACTAAAGAATTTAATTCTTATATATGATAGGCGCTCCTGTGCTTTGCATAATGGCGCTCATGTAAACTTCACGTGCGGCCTCACCATAGGATTTAATCCTATAAGAGGTTGGCACTGGCGCTCTCGTGGAGAGCACGTGAGGCGCTGCCTTATTAGAATTTAACAGAGCTCAGCTCTTTTATTGTATGTTTAATTATTAGGGGAACACACGTATTTGTGTCCTGATATTAATACGGGTATTTGTATCATTAGTATAAATACAGGTATTTATATTTTATACGAATACGGTATTGGTATTTTGATATGAATACAGATGTATGTATTTATAACATATACTTGTATTAGTGTATTTATAGATATATATTTTTATATATGCATATACATATATATATATGTGTGTGTGTGTGTGTGTGTGTAATGAGGTGGCCTCTCTTGTCTTCTTCTCTCTTCTTGCATGTGTAGGAATGTTGTGGGCTTGTGACTCACTATGGTGAGTCACAACCCCACTCATTCCAAATACAAAAAGAAAAGAAAGAAGAAAAAGAATGAGGTGGATTTTCTTTAGTTACCATTCTAGCCTTCTCACTTGAACATCACTAAAGCATTCTTCTTCTCCTCTCATGGTTTTCTATTAGTGGAGATTTAGAAAGGATTATGAGAGAAACTTTAGAGATTAGCCACCACATCAATCTAGTGATCAATTCCTAGCAAGGTTTGATCATTAGTTGCTTCAAGTGTGAAGCTAGAGCCTTAGTTCGGATTCTTTCAAGGGGGATCATCTTCGGTAAGGAAAATCGACTCCCAAACTCGTTTCCGATGACCTAAGGAGCTAAGGAAGTGGAAAGAAGATGAAAGGCACGATTACGAAGGTTGTAATCACAAACCTAGTATTTAAAACTCTTTCTTTAGTTTTTAGTTTAGTGTTTGGTTTCGATTTTAGGTTGTAGTAGTTTGTGCTCAAGCTTCCAAAAATTTCGTTTTGTATTCTGCGTAGCCGTTAGTTTGCGGCACGAGCACGAGCGTCTACCTATATGGTATCAGAGCCACCCAAACACTAGAACTTGATTTAGATGATGTTTACGTTTCAAAACTAAAAATTTCCGTTTTTCTCATAATTAGAAATCAAGTTTCTATCAATTTATTTTTGATCACTAAATTTTTTTTAAACAAGTGCAGAGATCATCTCATGAGATATAAGACTAGGGTAGAAAAAAGAGGACTCAATTCCCAATAAAATCACCCTAAATAGCAATTTTCCCGACAGCGACGGTTTTGATGTGGAAGCTGGTCCCCTATTTTTTCCAGTGGCTTACTCCCATGAAAACTTGATTTTTGGTTATTTTTTATTTTGCTCAGATTTCACTTGGAGTTATTTTTATATTCGGGAAACACGGAAAGTTTTAAATCGGAACTTTTGCATCGTTTATCTCTTATGTTTCGTATTTGTGTTTGTGAACGTCGTCTAATTGTTATAGGTCGATTAGACGGGGTTGCAAATACTTGTAAGTTATGTGATGCTTCTTTGGATTGGAATTGTTGCGGTCGTCGTCGTGAATAGCCGTTTTTTATGAGATTGGAGTTTTATATTTACATTTGTATATTCATATTACGGGACGATCGTCCGATTTGAGGACTGCCGTCACTGCTTGATGTATATTCTTTTAAGAGGCACTTCTGGGTTGAGGTTATGTCGCCTATGTATTATATTTGATTTATCTATTGTATCTAGGATAGACCTAGGAGGAGTGCTCAAGTAGCCGGGTTCTAGGAGACAATGAATGGCCATCTCATGGAGTTGAGAATGGGTCATCCCATTCTAGAATTGGCAGGACTACTTGTCACACTCGTAGAGGTCTAGGGATTAGAGTTTGGCTATTCACACGACCGTGGAATCCATGTTTCATTCTTAGATTAAATGAAATACGGAATTCCTAGTATACCATATATTTCAAAGTGTTTGCTTCTGCTGTGATTCTGTGTTTGCGATATATTATTATACGTGAGACGAATGGTGTTGTGTGTGTGTGTATAGTAGACGCTATATATATTTTGCATCCCCGCTAGCCCCGTCCTCGCCTTACCGTAAGTTAAGTAATCTTATGGTGAAGACCCAGGACCCTGTGGCAAATGCAGATGGCATATATGTGCGTGCCTATTTTCGTTTCTTTTTGGTATGATATTATTAATTAATGGAATAGTATTATAGTTCTAATGCAAGGAAAATAAACTTAGATGATGTTGTCGGGACCAATTTTTAAAACTACTCGGTTTTCTTCAAAACCGAAGTTATATTCTTTTGCTTTGTATAGAGGTATTTGGTTAGAAATATCCTACACCTCATTCTATGAGGTAAGAGTCTTGATCCCTTCATGGGGAGTTCGTTTTTAAGCAAAAGTTTATGTTACCAGTTTTAAAAGCAGAGCCTAAAACACTCATTTTCAAAGCCACTCGAGTTTCTTCAACGATAACAAGTTTATTATGTTAAAGGTTTTTCGCCAAAAACCAGCCGTAGCCCTCCGTCATTTTCTATGAGTAATGCTTAGTATTCGTGCTACGTATGTTGGCATTGTCAAGGCGTAGTGATCGGTAGCTGAGTATTGCTTGTTTATAGCTTTGTTTCCGATTATTTAAGACAGTCGCATAACTATGTTGGCATTGTCAAGGGTTATGTGGATGGGTCTAAGTTAATCAAGATAATGACAGACCGAACTTGACTAGCGGCTTATGATATGTTGGTATTGTCAAGGTCATAAAATCGTTAGGGTTAAAAACCATATTGGGAGTTTTAAATATAAAGGAAACTTGTTAGGGATGCGCATACCGAGTGTGATGACTTGAGTAGAATCCGTCAGGTTATCCCGCGATGATAGTTGGGTCCTGATTCTTACTGATGAGTGGGTATTACTCATCGGGAGATTTTCACTTCACAATTAGCTAACATTAGGTTTCTAGAAAGTGTTAACGAGGTTAAGTCTTTGCGGAAACGGGGTTATTTAGTTAGCTCCGTATGAAAGCATGGGGAGCCTCACTCGGAGTACCAACACTGTTCTGGCTGCATAGTTAGCAAACTTGTAAGGTGTAAATGATCCCGATTAGTTCTTATTTTAGGGTTTGAAGGAGAATTTAAGAAAACAGTGGGAGCCATCCTGATTAGATAAAGTGATTAACTAATCTAATCTAGGTTAGAGTGCACACTGAGTGTTTCTTTTCTCTTTCTCTTTTTGGCAGCGACCATGATCTTCCTTAAACTAAAACTCATAAACCAAGTTGACCGAATCTTTTTACAAACTAGATTTTGTTTTGTCACGATTCACGATAAAATCACATATATCCATGCCACTCCTAATTTACCCTTTGTTATCTTCAAAACATTCCGTATCACTACGAAGATCTACATGAAATGGATATAACCATCACGTATAGTTACATACGAACTCGTAGAAATTTATTTCAGTTCGAGAATGGATTCCGGTTCTAGGGAATTAGAATAGGATTATTCGGTTGTCTTTTCTATTTACCTTCTCTTATGTTGCGAGAGCTCCTAGTATTAGGAGAGTACACCTATTATGCTTATTGGATAGTCTTCTTCCAAATTTTAGACATGTGTCGAAAGATAGAGAAGGAAGAAAACCAATTAGCCTAAGCATAGTGTACAGAAGGTAAGAAGTAAAGACATATAAAGGGATTGGAGTAAGGACAATGGAAATTATAATTAATGTTATGAGTCTGATATTGGAAAGGGCATTACTAGGAATACCCGGCCACACCCTCGGGACATTTTCATATTTCAGTTTTACTGTGCGGTGTTAATTGAAAATTGCTTTCCCAATAAAATTCTGACTCCAGGGTATGTATTTATCAGACTAGATTCTCATATCTGTATAACATTATAGATGCCGAGTAGTAGTAAAATATTAGGAATTGGATAATTAGATCATCAAAAATCAGAATTCTTTGTAATTGATGATATTTGAGGAAATCACCTAGGTTTTTCCTAACGACAAATATTTGGTTATGAATATCCGTTGTTATGCATCAATTTCAAACTGATATATTTGTACGTTTATTTTATAAATTGAGATATAACTTTTGGAAACTATGTTTATAATATTTATCTTTATCAGTTGATGATTAGGTGAGATGCATTCAATAACGGTGTAATTCGTCTTAACCAATGTACAGTTCTCAACACAGGGTTTAAGTTATCAAACTCAGAGGAGTTATACAAAGTATTGTATGTTGTCCGATGTCCATTAGGACAAGGGGTTGGTACTCATATTATATTCCGTTTACTTATGACTCCTCTGGTTTTAGACACACATTTCGTTTAAATACAAGGTCCAAATTTTGAGAAGTTATAGTTATAAGAATAAAGTAGAGAACCACACGTTGGAAGTATCAATATTCTTCGAGGTGATTGAAGATATAGATGCTTATGCTAGGTATTTCGTTGTAAGTAATATGTTTGAGAACATGCTTCTCTCTCAGGTTACTCATCCATGTGTGTGCTCCTTGATGAGTAATGTTCTTTGGCCTTTTCTTTTTTGGTTGTGCAATGGAAACAGCTGCATAATTTTTGAATCTGGTTCAAATTAAATTAGTGTCGTTGTTTCTATATTAGATATAGAATGATTCATATCTTAACGATCTTAAGGTATAAGGAGTTGTCCGGCTTATGCTTAAAACCAGAATCCGGATAAACTCAAGACACGTTTTAAGTAATGGTAGTTTGTAGGTTATTCTAGGCTTAGACGAGGGTTAACATTCTACCATCTGCAGGATCAATAGTTATATTGTTCTTGACTTGCCACCTTTTTAGTAAAATGAATTCTTTTTAGAAAACATTAGTAGGAGTATGGTAGAACAGGAAGTGATTTCAGAACCACAAACGGTTACCGAATATTTAATAGAACTTAAGGATTCAATTGGATTCGACAATCCATTAGCCACTCCGCAGTTTCAGAGGGAAATCTCAACCACCCGAGAGGTACTTCAGTCTCCTAAAAGATGGTGTCAGGGAGGTTTTGATGACCCAAGGTTATCACTATTGCTGTTCTAGACTATAAGATCTGGCAGATGGATGACTATAACGCCATTTTAAATTTAATTTAGAAGTGTACGTGTATATGACTCTTCAAGAGGGTTGTTGTAGTCAGTGGGAGCAGCGGAAGCATGGTTGGAAAGATGTTTATGTTTATTTATAGACTAAAGAAAGTATAGAGTAGATGGGTCATCTATTCTTGATATGACAGTCATAGTGTTTAACTTCATCAAGAATGACAGAGAGACCTGGTAAGAAGGTTAAGTAGGGAGTACTATCTTGGAATTTGGATGACATACTCTAGATAGGAAGTGATATTCCTATGCTACAATCGGTTAAATTGTAGTCGTCACAGATGTTTCTTCACAAAGAAACTGGATAAAATATCGGATATTCTGATGACTAGATCTATGCTTTTAGATCTAGACTTGGGAAGTTTCTCAATTTGGGTACATTGAAACTATTCTAAAGTATTGTAGAATAGATAACTCCTTGCGTGGTGAGTACCCATAGGTGATTGAGTTTCCCTCTCTGAAGTGATGTCTTCTGGACCGATGAGGAGAAGGATTTGCATGTTTGATATATCACTTGTTTAAGAAATTGAGTCGATCATGAGATGTCAAGTACCACATCACTTATGCACTAGATGCAATAAGCAGATATTAATCCAATCTTGGAGAAATATTAGGAAGCAGTTATGAACATGAGAGAATGTTCTAGGTATATGGTAACGGTAGCCTCTTTTAGGAGACGGTTATCATTTCAGGCTTTCAAGATGATCTGGATGGCAGAGTAACTCTCAGAATTAGTTTACCCTCTTCTGAGGGGTAGTATATTGGATAGCGGTCCAAGCGAATACTGAGTTAGGCATGGCACATGATACTGATTAAATTTAGTAGAAAATACAGTCTAAGAAGTTTGTTGAATTTGGAGTTTATTTATGAACTAGGTCCCATCAGATATCCAGAAAAGTTCTAAGACAAGTATCACTCATTTCGAGAGACAATCATTCTCCGTGAAGTTTAGATATAGAGAGATAAAGATAGAAACATTGGAGCGGATCCACTCACTGAGGCTATTTCTCTAACACGAATGATTCGCAAACATGTTTTGCGAAACTGGTTAGTAGAGAAGTTGGGTGTTCGGTATAACACGGGCTATGAGTATGTGCCGCCGCAATAATTAGCCTTAAGTGCAAGTGGGAGATTGTTGGATATAGTACCCTCAAGGCAATTATTGTAATCGCAGGCAGGTGATTATGATGATTGAGGGAGGACCTATACGGGCAGAACAGTCTTACTCGAGATGATAGTATGCTATCTGGTTCATCTTTATCATCATGTATATGTATTATATGGTATTACAGATCGCTATCACATATTGATAGAGTATTTAGGATTCTTGATTGACAACCAGGGTTATTGTGGTGATCACATCTATGAGAACTGGGTAGTCTATAAGCAAATCCTTAAATATCCCTAGTCGTGGGAATATCGAGACTGGGTATCGATATTCCAGAGTAGACTAGTGTATACGTTTCTTGACCCCGATGAAGGGCGATGGTCGGTCTCACAGCCATTGGTGTCAGTTAGTCGCCAAAGATAGTAAACAT
This sequence comes from Agapanthus africanus, assembly GCA_030015575.1. Lineage (NCBI taxonomy): Eukaryota > Viridiplantae > Streptophyta > Magnoliopsida > Asparagales > Amaryllidaceae > Agapanthus > Agapanthus africanus. The sequence continues at coordinate 781,010,005 of CM057339.1, read as the reverse complement.
GTGCTCATTGGGTTATGAGTTACACTGGACGGACTCGCCGGGAACATTCTAGACAGTATTATATCTTGTGTCAGGTAGCAGTTCTCTAGTGACATGAGTACAGATTAGTTTGTTGACCTGAGATCGTCATTTGTCTCGTATGAGTTCCTACCGTGCTTTGATTATTACCCTACCACGGCTCTACTAATTCGTGTAAACAGGTTTTAGTTGGGTACAGTCCCGAGCCATATGGAGGCAGTGAGCGGATCGTCGGGGATTCGTCTCTCTTGGTATTAGGGGTAGATGTCGCGCTGTGTATGGGTAGCTATCACTAGAAATTCTCGGTCAAAGTGGACGAGAATTAGTGATTTGGATCAGTAGTTTCTTAGTGGGCGATGGCTTTATACCGACATGAATTATTGCGTTATTAGGGGGTCTAACTTTATTCACCCCTAGACTCGATATGCGATACTCTTAGACGAACATACCGGACTATATGGAGTTTGTCACTTTCAGGCTTAGTAGGGATACAAACAAATTTGCTTGTCGGCCTTCCTTTCGTTCTATACCTGGGTAGACATTACGTACAGCTAGTGCCACCGACATGCTTGTGATTAAACCCACTTCTAGTGTATTGTCGAATGTTTAGAGTCCCACACAGAGGGTTTTCCCAGCTCGGGCGAAACGATGTATGTGTGTATTTTGATACATACTCAGGTTCGATTAAAACACGTGATTTTGTGCACGTACTTTTAATTGGATAATTTGTTAATACCAGTCAGTTTGAAAGATAGCCAGATTATCACATTTTGGTTTAAATGTGAGCTAGTATTATATACAAATACGGTATTTATACGAATACGAGTATTTGTATAAATACTCATATTTGTGTCTTGATATTAATACAGGTATTTGTATCATTAGTACAAATACGGGTATTCGTATTTTGATACGAATACGGATGTATGTATTTATAGCATATACTTGTATCGGTGTATTTGTATATATATTTTTATATATGCATATACATATGTACATGTATGCAATGAGGTGGCCTCTCTTGTCTTTTTCTCTCTTCTTATATGTGTAGGAATGTTGTGGGCTTGTGACTCACCATGGTGAGTCACAACCCTACTCATTCCAAACACAAACAGAAAAGAAAGAAGAAAATGAATGAGGTAGATTTTCTTGAGTTGCCATTCTATCCTTCTCACTTGAACATTACCAAAGCTTTCTTCTTCTCCTTTCATAGTTTTCTATTAGTTGAGATTTAGGAAGGATTATGAAAGAAACTTTAGAGATTAGCCACTATATCAATTTTGTGATCAATTCCTTGAAATGTTTGATCACTAGTTCCTTCAAATGTGAAGCTAGAGCCTTAGTTTAGATTCCTTCAAGGTGGATCATTTTCGATAAGGAAGACCAACTCTCAAGCTCGTTCCCGACGACCTAAGGAGCTAAGGAAGTGGAAAGAAGACGAAGGACACAACTACAAAGGTTGTAACCACAAACCTAGTAATTAAAACTCCTTCTTTAGTTTTTAGTTTAGTGTTTAGATTCAATTCTAGGTTGTAGTAGTTCGTGCTCAAGCTTCAAAAAATTTTGTTTTGTATTCCGCATAGCTGCTAGTTTGCGGTGCGATCACAAGCATCTACTTACAAATAGACAACCCTGTATTCATGTCACTAGAGAACTATTATCTGACGATGGGTATAATACCATCCAGGAGTTCTCGGCGAGTCCGTTCGGTGTACTTACCTCCAGTAAGCAGCTGCATACAATCTTAGGTGCCAGACACCAATGGCTGTGAGACCTGCCACCACCCGTCGTCTGGGTCTAGAAACGTATACACTAGTCTACTCTAGAACATCCATTCCTAGTCTCGATACTCTCTCGACTAGGAACATTTAAGGATGTGCTTATGAACTACCTAGCTCCCACAAGTATGATCGCCATCACAACGCTGGTAGTCAAGTAAGGATCCTACGAGCTTTATCATTATATATTAGCGATAGGTAATAACGAGTAAAACATATACACATAAATGATAAAGTTAAATCAGATAGCATACTATCATCTCGAGCAATACTGTCCTACCCGTATAAGTCTACCTGCAATTACAATAATTGTCTACCTGCAATTACAATAATTATTTTGAGGACACTATATCTAACTATCTCCCACTTGCACTTAAGGCCAATTATTGCGGTATCGCATACCCACAGCTCGTGTGCTACTGAATACCTAACTTTTCTACTAACAGTTTCGCAAAGTTCGTTTGAGAAACTTTCGTGTTTGAGAAATAGCCCCAGTGAGTGGATCTGCTACAATATTTCTAATTTTATATATCTATATCTCAACTTCGCGGAGATCAACTATCTCCTAAAATGAGCCATACCTACCTTAGAATTTGTCTAGATACATAATGGGACCAAGTTCATATATGGACACTTTTATCCAACAAACATCTTGAGATGTATCCTCCACTGATCATAATTAGCATCCTGTACCATGTCTATCTCAGTATTGCGCTTGTAACCCTTTCCAACATACTGCCCCTCATAAGAGGGTAAACTTATAACTCTTGGCACATCCTCTGTTATTGTAACATTTCAGAAAATATAAAATATTATTTTTCAGAATTTAATATTAAAATAATATATTTCCCGAGAACTGCCGATTTGCGAAATTGGGGTTTTCGAAAAAGGGTATAAATATATATACCAATAATTATGAAATAAATAGAAATTAAAATGATTTATTCATTTAATATATAATTAAAGGTTTTGGCAATTTTAAAATTTATTATATGCAGTTTCGATGAAAACCCGATTAGTGTGCTAATCGCGATTAAGCCAAATCCGCGTTTTTACAGTTTCCATGGTTAGTGCACCATGACATGTTTCATTTTATTGCATGTTTCATTTCATTTGGGCTTTATATTAGGGTTTATTGGTGTAGAGAAAAGAGAAATGATTAAAGGAAAAGTCAAGGAGACATAATGATTAGGTTAGGTGAGCTTTGGAGAGAGAAAGAGAGTGTGAATTAGTGAGAGAGGGAAGGGGGCTGCTGCCCATTCTTTTTCCCCTATCTTTTTTCCTTCTTCTCTCCTTCATCTCCACAACTCCACAACCCTCCACCCAAAATCCCTAGATCCATTTCCTATCAATCCCCAAAACCCTACACACCCTTCACAAAAGTTAATCTCCTCTTCGACCTCTACACATGGGACCAAGAAAAATTCAGTTTTGATGATCTTGGGGGATTCATGGGTGCTATATGAGGTATAATTTCTTCCCTTTAGATTAGTTTTGTGTGATATTATGTTTAGATGCGTTTTGTGAAGATTAGTGGACATTGGGAAATCTTAGTGAATGTTTGAGTGTTGGTTTGAATTGGGTGATACCTAGTGGCTGTTAACTAAACTAGGTGCTGTTTAGTGACCTAGACCAGACCTTAGAAACCCCAAAACACGGATTTAGAAACCCGACATCGGATAAATGTGTGATCTGTGGAGGTATTTTGGAATCTAGAGCAACCCGGGGACACTAGAATTGATTTTGGAATTACTGGGAGTCGTGCAGACACCTAGGAAGCTACCACCAATACCCAAGTCCCTAATTCAAATCCTAGGCCATAGATTTAATCATTCTGGCCGCAATTTGTGGCCAGAGTAGAAGGGAATGGGTTCATTTTTTTTCCAGGGCTCATTTTGCACTAAATTAGACCCCTCCTATATGCAGTTTGGCTAATTGTCACCTGGGGAAAATCTGGGAGCATTTTGGTGTGTTTTAGGCGATATTTTCCGTATTTTTAAATTCACTTTCTTGATATTTGGATTTGTATTTGGTTGTCGGGTGTTCGTACATCGACAACAGGGGTTGTTTGATTGATTTGCACGTTTAGGCTATAGGTTCTAACCTGTGAGCACACTGTGCGCTGTATCGGTTTTCTGCATCGATTTTAATACGTATTGCGATTGGTTATTATTATAGGTACCCTCGCATGGATTCCGAGGCGAAGAAGCGTGGCGTCATCGATTTGGGCGAGCGAAGACCAGGTGAGTAGATCTATATCTACCGGGGAAGTCGGGTGGATGGCATATAGCACCCCCGCAAACTTTTGATGGGAAACCGATTATAGAGTATGGTTAGGAAACCTAGATTAGGAAACTAGGGTTAGAATATAGATAGCTATCTAGTCATATTAGAAACTAGAGGATAGTTAAGCATGATATGCTACTACTACTACCCTAGGATGATGTTTAGCGATATTACCGCTTAGGGTTCTGTAGGACTAGATAGTCGATGTAGATGCGTCATCCGAACCATATTTGTTTCTAAACCAAAGAATCATATGTATCTTTTAAATGTATATCTTGAGGGATGTTACGGATTTTCAAATGATATCTTTTCCTTAAAAACACCGTAACCCCTGTTTTCAAAACTACGATTCACTTCTTTAAAAATCTGATTGTATGGTTCGGGTGTGTTTGTTAGATTAGATACTTATACTTAGTAGAGATAGAATGTTTATGTAAACTTGACATGAAATGAGACATAAATGCGATGAAAGAATACAAGGAGAATTTGATGATATGATATGATGGTATACGGATGCGAGTCGATCGAAATGATTTATACCCTGCCGGTCCCCTGATATGAGATTATTGCAGATGCAACCTGGGACCTAGGTATATAGGGTTATATTTATATATAGAATGTTGTGAATCATGGATGATAAGCCGTATGTGATGTTAGGACGTACCCTCATTTGTCTTATAGGATGATAGGATCCCTATTAGCTTAATGCCGCCGCACGATAATATTCTGTGCGTGATGAGTTGACTTGATGATTGATCCTTACCCTTGACTAGAGGTTGCCATATGATGGATTATACTGTACACGGTGTTTTTGGGCTAGATGCCGATTGATAGATTCACCGACTCGGACATATGATTATTACGCATACCTTATAGCTGTTAGCTGATGAATTACTTGCTGCATTCATGATATTATCATTGCATCGCATATACCTGTGATAGTACACCTGCACCATTATCGATGATGTGTATGTTACATGTATACATATTTGCCGGCTCACACACTTCATCATCGATAATTGCCATGTCACTATACAGTAGGGTTGCTGCATCATGACATATACATAGATACATTCATACTTGCGGATATACACATCCGTATATCCATATTTGTGTACACATACCTTGATACACCCATACTTGTGCACATGCACATTGTATATTCATATTTGTGCACACATACATGGTACATCTATACTTGCGTATATACATATTGTACCTACATAAATAACCGGTTTTATTGTAAAATTGGGAACCGCATGCTATACTTTAAAAACTGGAATCATTTTAAAAGGGCGGTTTCCCCCTCAATATGTCATATCACTATTCCATATTGCACGATTCATGGATATGCTTGCATTTCTTTTTACATGTCGCATACATCATGCTCTATTATTTTACGCATTGAGATATGCTGTTTTTATGAGATTTCTGGATTTGAGAACTGTGGCTATTTCAAAAGGAAGCATGCACTATTTTAAAAATCCGGTTTCTCTTGATATGATATTTCAGTGCGTCCACCATGCGTTTTCTCGGTTCTGAGAGTGACATGTGAAACCCGATTCGAGGAGTGGTAGGCACCGATTGCGGGTACATGGTGGACCCGGTATGGTACCCCGGGGCGAGAACGGATCGCTGTGTAGTAGATGGTGAGCCTGGCAGAGGGACTACTACCTACCGGTGATAGTATTTGGACTCGGTGGATATCCGGAGGATACCGACCGGAGTCGAGAGATGATATGGGCTGATCCGGACTGATGGAGCCCGTGGGCCGATCCGGATTGACGGAGCCCGATATATGAGGATTTACGTGCCGATGCTGGGCATAATTTTCATGATGTTTTCGAGTGTCGATGCTAGGCACTCAGGTTCCATGATTTTGATGTGTCGGGAGGGACACCGTTGATCTATATATCCTCATACTTTCATGCACACTCCTTTATGATTTTTGCGTGCATACAGACATTGATTTTGGGTGGACGAGATCCACGTGCATACATACCTTGATTATGGTTGGACGAGACCCATATACATGTATTGTTTATTACTGTTGGACGTTATCCACATGCTTAGGTAGTGACTACCTTGTTGGCACATATACGACCCGGTCACCCTAGATATCATAGTACTACCTTATGATATAGTTGACCTAGGAGTCGTTGTTTATTCGATTTGTACTTGTAGATATATTTCTATTCACGAGTTGGCAACTCACCCTCGTTGTGCCACAGTTCTTGCAGGTTGACCGCTTGGATCAGTAGTGGATTCGTTGGCATACATTTTTATTTGGGTGTTTTGCATTGATAAGTGGGACATTGTATCGTACCCACTCTTGTATTATATTTCATATTGTATCTAGTTAACTCCATCCATCAATTAAAAGTTGTAATTGTATAAGTGATGAGACTTAGTGAGACTTGAGACTTGTAGTTGCGAGATTTGAGCGATGGGTTTTATTTTCCCTTTGGGGTCATATCTTGCTCTTTTCTTTATCTTTTGTGGTGAACTTCGCCGTTGGGCGTCGTATACTTATTCATACTGTATTGCGTGGTTGTGATCCGCCGTTTGGCGAAGAGCTAGCTCCCGCTTGGGGATGCCTTTATTCTTATTATGTATTGTGGTTTTGGATCAAAATATACAAAGGAGATGCTGCCAAAATTTTTCAAACGGCGAAACATGTTTTCAAACTAGAAAATTTCATTTGCATCATTCATGTTTCTTTCTATGCATTAAGCACACTTGATTTTATTATACCTTTATTTCAAAAACTCTACCTCCTTCATTTTCTTAAAAAGGTTTAGATTTCTGGGGTTCAGCTTACTTGAATTCCGTTACGCCTTTAGACGTTGCGTGATTCAAGTGCTGGTCACGAGCTAATATTTTGGGTCGTGACAGTTATCTAGGTCACCTTAGAAACTGGAACCAGTAACAGTCTCCTATAAGAGGCTGCCATTGCCATACTCCAAGAACATCATCTTATATTCTTCACTGCTTCCCTTCATTTCTCTAGGATTATATCAATATTTGCTTACTACAACTAGTGCAAATGCAATATCTGGTCTGATACATGACACCGCATGATTGACCTAATAGCCAAAGAAATAAAAATGTCATCCACGTAAGTTCCTTTCCTCATCAGTCTAGAAGATATCTCTTTAGAGAGGGTGACTCCATCACCTACGGGTATACTTCCTTGCCAAAAGTCGTCCATTCTAAACCCTTTTAGAATAGTGTCCAAATACCCAGATTGAGACACTTCCTAAATCTAGATCTATCAACATAGATCTAGTCACCAAAATTCTTGATATATTATCCAAATCCTATATAGAGAAATATCTGTGGCAACCAAAGTTTGACCGATTGTACTATAAGAACATTTCTTCCTATAAAGAGTATGTCATCCAAATACCAGGATAATACTCCCTTTATCCTTCTTACCAAGTTTATCTATTGTTTTGATGAAGTCAAACACCTTGACTGTCACATCAAAACCGACGATTCTTCTCCGCTATGTCTTCTTTAGTTTATAAATAGTTATAAGCAACTTGCATACCTTTCGCTGCTTCCACTGACTACGACAACCCTCTGGTAGAGTCATTTACATATGTACTTTTAAATTCCTATTTAGAAAGACGTTATAGTTATCCACCTACCTGATCTCATAGTCAGAATAGCAGCAGTGACAAGTCATTCCGTATGGACTTCTGTGTAGACACCGAAGTAAGAGCTTTATCACAATCCACACCGGGTAATTGATGAAAACCCTTTACTACAAGTCTAGCTTTATTAGTTTACTACCTTTCTACCTGCACTGATCTCGAAAGATCTACTTACTTCTAATGGGTTTTACCCCTTCTAGAGCATCTAGCAAAGTCCATAACTTTCTGGAGTGCGTAGAGTCCAACTTTGGATATATTGCATCTGGCCATCTGGAAGTCACCACTCTCTATGATTTGTTGATAACTAGTAGGGCCACCATCACTATGATGCAAACCTCTTTGTCACCGTCTATGAGGAAACCGAAGTATATCTCGAATGGCTGAGGTTACCTACTAAAATCCGCGGAGTGGCTAGGTTTGTAGAGTCTAATTCAATTCTTAGGTTCTACTAAATTTTCAGTAACTATTTGTGGTTCTGGAATCACTTCCAGTTTTACCATAGTTCCACTAGTTTCTTTTACAAAGAAATTCCTTTTGCAAAGAAATTTCTTTTATAAAAAGGCAGCGAGTCAAGAACAAACCAGCTTTTGATCTTAAAAATGGAAGAAGTTAAAACCTTACTAAAGTTTGGAATAACCCACAAACTGCCATTACTGAATCGTGCCTTGAGTATGTCCGGATTATGCTTTTAAATAAAAACCGGATAACTCCATATCTTAACAACCTCAAGATATACCACCCTTCTATGTCCATATAGAATCTAAGGCACTAATTTAGATGTAACCATATTCAATTGGCATGCAGCTGTTTCCTATGCATATCACCTAAATTGAAAAAGTCCATACAACTTTACTCATTATGGAGCGCACCCGCGGATGAGTAATCTGAGAGAGAATTAAATTCTCAATATTACTACAATAGAATACCCAGCATAAGTTTCTACATCTTTGATCATTTCGAAGAATCCTGATACTTCTAACGTTTGGTGCTCTAATTTATTGTAATACCCTATGAACTTCTCAAAATCTTTAGACCTTGCATTTCAATGAAAGCTTGTTTAAAACCAGAAAACTCATAGGTAAAACAGAATGAAGTAAGAGTATCAATCCCTTGTCCTAAAGGACGTCGGACAACATACATCACTTTGTATAAGTCACATGAGTTCAATAAATCAACATCCGTGTGTTGTAAGTTGAGAATTGTATTTTGGTTAAGAACATCTATACCGTTTATCTTATCCTCAACTGATAAAGGTAAATGTTTTTTAAAAATTATATCTCACTTTATTAAATAAAGAAACAGATATATCAGTTTTAAAGCTTGGTGCATAATAACAATTATTCAAAACTAAATATTTGTCATTAAGCAAAACCAGGTGAGTTTCCTAGTAGCACCAATTGTTACGAATTCTGATATTGAGAATCAAATCACCTTTTCCCAATATTCTACTCCATCGCATCATCTGCAACACCCTACAGATGTAGGATTCTAATCCGGTTTACATATATCCAGGAGCCAAAATTAATTGAGAAATGGTTTTCAATAACAAATATACAGAAAAACTGAATTATTAAAAACATTTTAAGAGGGTGGCAGGATATTCCTAGTAATGCCTCTTCCAATGCCCAGATTCATCACAGTAGTTGCTATTTCTTTTGCCCTCACTTCAACCCCTTTATATGTTTCTACATCTTACCTTTTGTACACCATACTTAGGATGGATGGTTTTCTTCTTTCCCTACCTTTCAGCACCAGCCTTAGATTTGGAAAAAGACTGTCTAACAAGCATAACTGGTATACTCTCTTAATACAAGGAGATCTCAACTCGAGAGAAGGTTAAGGGAATGTTAGTGTATATGCCCTAGAGGCCATTACTGTATCATACTAGTTTGTATATTACTTAATGGAAGCTTGGGATATTCACCTTGTATATACAATCTTGCTCAAAATAGTAGTATGCTACTTGGTTTGTTTCTACTTCAATGTGTACATGTGTTTATTTTTGTATATCGCCTATACACATTAGTGGAGCCCTTAGGATCTTTGCTTGATTACCAGCGATGTGATGGCCATCACACTAGTGGGGCTGGGTAATCTATAAGCACATCCTTATGCAGGTCCCTGGTCGCAGGACTATCGAGACAGGGCATCGATACTCCGGAGTAGACCAGCGCATGCGCTTCTCATCCCAGTGTGGGAGACGGTCTATCCCACAGCCGTCAGTACGTCGTACTTGAGATAGTATGCGGGTGCTCGTTAGGTTACGGGTACACTGGACAGGACTCGTCGGGAACTGACTAGTTGGTATTATGCCTATCGTCAGTTATCAGTTCCCAGGTGACATGAGTACAGCTTAGTCCGCTGACTTGACACTGTCACTTCGCCTCGAGTGTGTTCCCACTGTACTTTGATCACTACCCTACCACGGCTCAAAGGAGTCGTGCAAACAGGTAGTGGTTGGGTGCAGTCCCGAAGCACTTGGAGGCAGTGACGGTTAGACAGGATTCGTCTCTCCCAGTATTGGGGGTTGACATCGCGCTGTGTCTAGGAGAGCCATTACACGAGTAGTCCCTGGCCAGGGCAAACGAGATATACTGGTAGGCTTCCAGTGTTATCTCAGGGTGTTTTGGGCTTCGCTCCGGCATGACTTGTACCTCTATTGGGGGACTGACGTTTACCGCCCCCTAGGCCCGCCATGCGATGTATCAGACGAACAGACCGGACTGTACGGAGAATGTCACACTCAGGCTCAGTAGGAGTTCAGATGGGTTTCGCCTCGTCGGTCTTCTTATCGGCATTACTTGGGGACCGTTACGCACAGCTAGTGCCGCTTGCGGTCTGTGGTTAAACCTACTGCCAGCGTAGTGTCGAGTCTTTAGAATCCCACACAGAAAGCTTTTCGCCTTTAGGCAAAAGAGTAGAGGTCGCATGGTATTGCGACAGGTCGCATGGTTTTGCGACAGGGTTCGGTCACATCCGTGCACTTGTGCACGTACAGTGTCCGGACAGTTTACACTAGCGGGCTTTGGTTTAAGCCAGATCCTAGTGTACCTTTTGGGATTGGATTTATCCAGTTTGCATTCGTGTTCCTCGGAACGCGGATGCGGATGTGTATGCACAGTTGACAGGGAGGCAGAGGCAGCGGATTCTCATTAGGGTTGTTGACAGTTGACCGTTGACTATTTGACTTTTTGCTCAACCCTAATGAGAATATGATATGTGATTAACTATTATATTAATTAAGTATTATGGTGACATGGTTGTTGACTTTTGTTGACTTGTTGACTTTGTTGACCGGTTGACTAGGCTTGACTAGTTGACCATCATGATAACCATAGCCATCATTTCATGGCAAAGACTTTTACTTGCTTGCTCATTTGTGTAAAATGAGTGCATGATATGATATGGTTATGGTTGCTTCAACCATCACATAAGACTTTTTTTTGATATGATGAGTTATCATGACTTTGGATTATGAGAGGGTGGGAGACAAAATACTTGCTCATTCTTTCTTGCTCATTCTCTCTCTTGTTCTTGAGCTCTCCTTTTGCTCTCACCCTCATCCTCTTGCTCCCTCTCTTGACTCTATGGTTCATATCTCTCATGAGTTGAGAATCAAGAACCATAGATAAAATCCCATTCTAATTCTTCTCTACTCATTCTAGTTCACAAGGTTTAGCAAACCAAGTGAACTAGTTTCTTCAAAGAACGAAGAAGGAGCTAAAGGTTGGAGCTTTCAGGTGGATCTATCTTCGGCGTACGGAGACGACGAGAAGAAGCCAATCGGACCACCATCGGAGTTTGAAGACGAAGGAGTTCAAGACAAGCAAGGTATAACCCCCTAACCGAGTAGCTAGAAACTCATAGTTAGGTTGTTAGATAGATGTTTAACCAAGATCCGGGTTATAGGTCCATGTTACCACCTCCGTAAAAATCGTTTTTTACCAAATTCCGCATTCCCGAAAGTACCGGGAGAGGTAGCATGGACTTACAGTGGTATCAGAGCCTAGTTAAACTCTATCTAACATGTTAGCAAGTAACTAGAAGATCGATCAAAGAAAATGTCCCGAAAACGAACCCCAAAAATTCGAGTTTCTGTCGATTTTTTTACTGTTCAAAAGTTGATTATTTTAACACCTAAAATCGGCTCAGGGTTTTTTATTGCTACTGTAGAAAAATCACCAAGTGATTCCCCTAAACAACCGCGGAAACACGGCAATAGCTTGCTATTGCCGCGGTTCCGCGGCCTCCTTGGCCCCTCTCTGGTGTTTCTTTGCTACAGTATGCTTCTGGGGGTATTTTGGGAATTTTGGTACATGTATTTTCAACCCAGATTTTCCAGAACGAAAATTTTATTTTGGGGTCCCGAAAATCCGTATTTTTGATCGAACTTCTAAAAGACTTAAGCTAACGGGTTTTTCTGTAATGTGTTATTTGTATTGAACGTCTACTAATCGCTATATATCGATTAGTAGGGGTTATACAAATCTGTGATCTGTAATGTTGCTGGAATGTGTATATGAATATGTTGGATTGTCGCGGGTGAATAGCCGGGGGTTGTGAGACGAGAGTTTTCTTTTCTTTCAATTCATGTAAATTTGTAAATTGATATAATAATTATTTGTATGGCCGCACAACCGGATCGGGGTTGTAGCCGTCATTGTATAATTTCTTTTTACTGTTTTTGCTCCTAGGATAGACCCATGGAGGGGGTGCACAAACTACCGGGTATGCCGAAGTGTCGAGTGGCCTACTCATGGAGATGAGGGAGGTTGCTACGCTTCGGGTACTTGGCGGGTAGTTTGCCGCACCCGTAGGGGACTGAAGTAGTCCACATCGTGCGAATGATACATATCAATGGAAGTGAAACAACTCTCCCACCAGTCATCGACCTAAAACTCGGTCCTTGACTGTGGCTCAAAGGCAGCAACAACTGCAAGAAATGGCCGCTCAAGCAGCACTCGTTTGTTCACTGCCTAATGTGCATCCGGAGGATGAACAAGAAAATCCTGAGGAGGGTCTGATGTTGACTCTTTAAAATGTTCTCTCGATAAGAAAAACAAAGAAGCGGAGGATATGTCTAATATGAATAAAATGGCCCTCTTCATGCAGCAAGTGTGTGAGATGATGGCTCAACCGTCAGAACCGCTGGCAGAGGATGCCCAGTGGTCCTTGACAATGAAAAAGGGGATGCTGCAAGTCCTCTGCAAGCCCTATTAGTCGTCAAAGATGATATGATCTCAAAGGCGCAACTTAATGAGTACATCGCCCAACAGGTCAAAATTATCTCTGACAATGAAGCAGCTACCAAACTGGTGAAAACAGGTCGCCCATATCCAACGTGGTACGACCAGAAACAATACCCTCCAGGATATGTAATCCCGAAGTTTAACGCCTTCAAAGGAATGTGGAATCCCAACCAGCATATCACACAATTCAAAGCAATGTGCGGTAACACTGGAGGCAATGATCAGTTACTCCTCTGACAGTTCATCGGTAGCCTGACGGAGACTGCCTTCGAATTATATTTGAAGCTCCCAAATAACTCTGTCGAGACCTTTAATGATATGGAGCAGCTCTTCATGCACAGGTTCGTCAGCGCAAGAAAGTGTACTACGATCTCTATTCTTGCCAAATTTTTTTGGTTATGAGCTACTTGTTCCCTGATAAAAAAAAAGGGAGATAAGAAAGAGGAAAAGAATCCTCATAGTTTGGCATCACGTGTTAAACACGTGAGTGCTTATATGCAAAGCATATAAGTGCTGAAAACAAATAACTAAAGGCCAAACTGGCCTCACGTGTTAAACAAGTGAGCACTCATATGCAAAGCATATGAGCGCTAAATAAAATAAACCTAAAGGCCAAACTGGCCTCACGTGTTAAACACGTGAGCGCTCATATGCAAAGCATATGAGCGCTGAACATAAATAACCAAAGGCTAAACATGCCTCACGTGTTAAACACATGAGCGCTTATATGCAAAGCATATAAGCACTGGAAGCAGATAATCACTAAAGGCCAAACAGGTCTCACGTGTTAAACATGTGAACGCTCATATGCAAAGCATATGAGCACCGAAATAAACAAGTTAAAACCCACACCAGGGGTCACATGTTAAACACGTGAGTTCTCTTGCTGCATTCTTTGGCAGCGCTCACATACAAAGAATGTGAGCGCCCCAATCTTAAAATACTCACATCTGATAGAATGAAATTCTATTTAGGAACTATTTTTCTTGATTTTTCTAATATGGAAAGATCTTTCTCTAACAGAGAATCTTGGATTTAAAATCCAATTGTGATAAAATATCACCAATTAAACCATTTGATAGAATTAAATTCTATGTGGGAAATATTTCCCTGTCTTTCTCAAATTAGAAAGATCTTTTCTGTTAAACAGAGGACCCTTGGATCAAAGATCCAATGTTGATTATAAAATCACCCATCGATCATCTAGTAGAATAAAATTCTATCTTAGAAAAAATATTTTCTAATCTTGTTAAATAAATAAGAAAACTTCTCTGTTAAACAGAGAGCCTTTGGATTAAAAATCCAACGGTGAATAAAATTCACAAAGCGATTTAAAAGATCATTTTGGATTGATTATGAAATCAATCATGATCTCTCAATCAGAGATTTTCTTAACAAGTAGATCTTTTCTCTTCTCCTATAAATAGGAGCAGACGGAGATGGAGAAGAGGAGAGAAAAGAGAAGAAAGAGGAGGAAGAAAAAAGAAAGGAAAACCTCCCATAAGCTTCTGTAAAAATACAATAGGCTCTCCAAAAGGTTTCACAAAAATAAACAGAGAATTTAATTCTCAATAAAAGAAGAAGGTCTTCCTCCTCAAAACCCTAGGTAAAGAAAAAAACAAAGATCAAAACATCTCCTTTACCAAGCATATCACATCTAAGGGTTTAACCTTTTTTTAAAGAACATAGTTCTTTCTCTGGATCTGAGATCCGCAAGATAAATCTCTCACAAGTTGAGAATTTAATTCTCATCGAGAAGATCTTGTTCTTGAGAATTAAAGATTCAGGGAAGAATAAAGAAGAACATTGAAAACATGGAGTCCATAATCCTCCAGGAACTTAGTTCTTTCAAATCAAGAACTTAGTTCTTAAAGAACATGAGCCCGGATCTTCAAAATAATGATCTTGGTGATCGATGATGGTCAAAATATTATTAACATAGATTTAAGTTCTCTAAAAAACATCAACAGAGATTAAATCTCCAAAAATATAGCGCCTTATATGAAACACACGTGAGCGCCAGAGAAAATTAGTGCTTAGTACTATTGTAGCGCCTCACGTGAAAAGCACGTGAGCATTTAAGGCTAAGTTACAGAGAGCCTCACGTGAAAAACACGTGAGCGCCCATAAGATCCCTCCCCAACAGAAGTTAGTGCCTCACGTGGGCGTCTAAACCAGCGCACAGCGCCTCACGTGCTCCTTACGTCGGCGCCATACAAAAATGCTCAGCACTTCATATACAGCCAAAATGGCCAAGTGCTTAGCACTTATTGGGCATCGCCCATGTCTGAGCTCCTCACGTGACACACATGTGAGCGCTAGAGCTCCAAACAAGTGCTCAACACTTCTGCAATAAAAAGAAGACTAAGCAGACCAAGCCCAAATTGGCTAAGTCCCTCTGGAGTCAATTGCAACTAAGCTCAAATTCTCTGTTGTTGGATCTCAACTAAAATTTGATGATCCTTTGAGCCCAAACGCTCATATGTTTAAGTTGATCTTAATCTCAAACTAGATTAACAGTCCTTAAACCAAACAAAACATTTTTGAACTAAAGGAACATATAACCTAAGTTCAAAACCAAAAACCCAATCTTAGCCCAAATTGGCTAAGCTTATGCTCGTGATATCCAAATTGATATCCAAACTGATCTTAGTCTCAAACATGACTAATGATCTCTCATTGATGATATCCAAAATTATATTTATCCCATGCCTCCTAAGATAATCTTAGTCACAAATAAGGCTAATGATTCTTAGATGATCCATCACCCCTTTCCCTCAAATACGGGATTTGGTTTAAGGGTACATCTCTCCACACCTCTGATATATATCGTTGTAATTCCTCAACGTCTTCAGAGAGGTAGCGGGTCCCGACAACCAATAACTCCTTTCATCACATTGATGCACTTCCAAATTGACGTGCACACCTCAAATCGGATCACGTCCTAAATTGGACGCATTCCATGTCACCATCGTTCACTCCGCCACATAACAAATACACGTGCGCGCAAAATGAATGTTGGACCGAAATGTCCTTAAACTAATATTTGCCTCAAACATGGCAATGTTGGACCGAAATGTCCTTAAACTAACATTCGTCCTCAAAATGGGAATGCTGGACCGAAATGACCCTAAACTAAATTTCGTCTCAAAAATGGCGATAAAGGACCGAAATGTCCATAAATAAATTTCACCTCAAATATGGCGATAATGTACCGAAATGTCCTTAAACTAATATTCACCTCAAACATGGCGATAATGGACCGAAATGTCCTTCAAATAACATTCGTCCCAAACAGGGAATGTTGGACCGCGACGTCCTTAAACTAATATGTTTTGTCCTGCGGACTGTCTCCATTATGACTACCGTATACTATCCATGGGCTATTCATATATGATTTAATGATCAGTTGAGCCCATATGCTTACTGCTTATAAGTCGATCTTAGTCTCAAATATGGCTAATGATCCTTAGATCAAACCCAAATATCCCATGAACCGATGGACCTCACAAATGTGAGATCTGCGTCCTAGGTTCATTCCCGTTGGCAAACCAAGCTACCAACGTGGGCCCCGTCAAACAAAATTCTTGACCTAAACCCAAATCTAAAATATACAGATTTGGACTAATCCGCGCTCTACGGCGACATTATAAATTAGTCTCCGTATACAGTTCACGGGCAACTAAACCAAAACAAACAAAACCACATACGATACGAAGTGAACTTCCGGAGCTGGAGAAAGTGGTTATTGCAATGCGGTAATGTAATTAACTGCAACGGATTGCGCTTGCAAGGAAGAGTGTCCCCATAATAAAAAAACCCTCATAAAACGAGGGAGAATATGACGAAGTCCGCTACAATAGCCGTATCCGTCTAAACCTCCGATATACGGTGCCATAAATCAACTTGGCATCTTTAGAGAGATGGAAAAATAAATCCAAATAGCATCTGCCTCTAGATTCAGGTAAGACGATCTACCCTAGTTCTTCTCCGTTTCCAGCGGTAAACAGATCTGGCACGCTCGGTGGGACCTCTTCCTCTTTCCACTCCACACTTCGTGTGTTGTATTTTCCGCGATCAAATAATCGCGGTATAGATGTTTGTAGTTGCCCTTGGGTGATGGGATACTGAAGCCGGCGTTTTGTCTCTATGCAGAATGGCATTTGCTTCCACTCATCGCAACTCAGGCTCTGTCACATCTGGTGAAGTCAAGTATGGGCTATTTGCAGCCTCAAATCTCTGCAATCCGGCTCTTCAAGAAATTAATGGGCTTCTCTTTGGGTCTTTGCTCCCACCTCCCACCCTCGGTACCTCAATGCCGAAGGAGGAATCCCAGAAGAAGTCGGTCTTCCATAGGCTGGCTCCTCAAGTTTCTGCTTTGTCGACGGAGTCGGTCTCCAAACAACTAGTACCTTCCAAAGGCTAAGGTCGACGCAGGGGTAGAATACTCAAGCTTTTAAAGAAAATAGAGGACAGGCTCAGCAAAATCTCGAGGCTAATCAAATTCCGGCCGTAAGAAATGTCGATATCGGCGCCGTAAAAAACAAGCTGGGGCTAGTTCTCCATCAGCGCTGACTCCACCTGCTTTAACTCTGATGATGAATACTGCTGTTCCAATCGGGAACAGTTTCAAACTGATGCGAAGGGTCAGACAAAATTCTCCCACCGCAGTATCGAAGAAATCCCCACAGCCCATGGAAATCCAACGAGAGAAGAAACCAGTTCGCCCCCTAAAAAAATTTCCCCATCTATATATATGGTGTGGAAGCAGGTGAAGGACTCAGTCGTCGTCTGTGGCTTTTCCCATAAACGTCAGCCAAATTTTGACAAATCCCCTTTCAAATACAAGGGGACACACCCCAAGGAGGTTCCTGCTACAACGGTTTCTCCCTAAACCAAAGCGTCTTCTCACAAAAAAGAGAGGCCTAATAAAGCTCAAGTGCCCGAGCCAAACTCTAAAGGCCAAAACTCCAAACACCCTAAGCTTGGGGGCATGGCAGTTTATACAGTCCATGTGGTGTACTCCAAAGACGAAGTTCGAGCTTCTACTAGTTACCGACCTTAAAGTCGGTCCCTGACAAAAGTTCAACTGCAACGTAAAAAGCCGCAGGAGATGCTCGCTAAGGCGGCAGTACTCGCTAACCCATCGCCTAAGGAAAATCTCGAGGATGCACCTGAAGAAAGAGTAGGGAAGGAGTCGGACATTGATTTCCTAAAGCGCGCTCTCAAAAGAGAGATGAAGAAGCGGCAGAAATGTCCACTAAAATGAACCAGATGGTCCTTCTGATCCAGAACATGGCTAGAATGATGGTTCAATCGGAACCACTGGAAGATGAACCGCCGGTAGTCGCTCTTAAATACAAGGGTGACATTTCAAATCCTCTGCAAGTCTCATCAACGGCCGAAGAGGAAATGATTCCAAAAGCAAAGCTGGACGAATATATCGCTCAACAAATCAAAGCTCACCATGTCAGTGAAGCTGCAAATAGGTCAATCAAGACTGGTCGACTATATCCAACGTACTACGATCAAATACAGTACTCACCAAAATATATACTTCCAATATTCCGCATATACAAAGGAACCGAGAATCTTCCCCAGCACATCACGTGATTTTAATTCATGTGCGACAACACTGGAGGAAGTGATATATTGCTCCTCCGACAGTTCGTCAGCAGCCTGACAGGCATTGCCTTCGAATGGTATGCGGGACTTCCAAATGATTCTGTAAAGACCTTCGATGAGATGGATATGCTTTTCTGTCATAGGTTCGCTAGTGTGAATAAACACACTACCATAGCGGCATTGGTCAACGAAACGGTTGGATCGAATGAGACCTGGGTTCAATATATTACCCGATGGCGAAATCTCTGGTCCAAATGCGAGCAACGCATCGACGAAGCTGCAGCCGTGGGAATGTTTATAGCCACCCTTGAACCAAATTCAAAGGTGTTCCCATATATGGCCCTTTTCAAGCCGACGACCTTCCAAGAGCTCATGGATAAAATGACTCGATTGGATTAGATGGGTCAAGACCCTCATCATCTGATGAAGATGAATGAAAAGCGAAGACAAGGTGGCATTTGTCGCCAACGCTCAACAAAAAATGAGCGGCTCTGATGCAAGTAATCACCAAAATAGCGACGGCATGGGTACTCTCCCTCCCGAAATATACACAGGGGGCATATTCTTCACTGGCGGCAGGATCTCTACGTGAGATGGTCCTTTCCTCTCAAAGAACAGAAAGGATATCAAGGGACCTACAAACGGGTCCTACAATCAAGTGGAATATCCCACTTGAACTAAAATACCATGGGAGGTGTCACGCCCCGCTTCCCGGTGTATGGGCAAAGGCCACGACTGGCCGCTACGTATTTACTCTGAAGCAAATACGCTAAGCGTATCTAAGCAATATAAATAAAATGCACAAGAGAAAAAGACATTAGGTATAACTGAACAACAACTTTATTTATTAACATTCTTTTGTACAATGCATGGAAAAGTAAATACATCTGAATGAAAGCAATGCCTAAACTGTGGCATAACAAAAATGAAAAGTACTGAAATAAAATGTGTACAATGAAGCTAGAGCTCTGGGTCATAGGCAAGATGATCCAAGTCCTCGTTGGTAGGCTCGATCTCTTGAGTGTCCAGATCACCTGACAACATTCCAAAGAAGAAAGAGAAGGAATGTCGTCAGCGAACAATCGCTCGGTAAGTCCCAAAGATAAGGGAGAAACAGACTAGACAGAGAGAGAAAGTAGCTTTTAAAGTTGTATTATATGGTTAACACTGTTGTTTGTAGTTTGGTACAGAAGGATGCTAGTGTATACGAGAGGAGTCTCTATATGCCAGAGATTAAGGGCAACAGGAGTACAAGGAACCGTTTATGCCACGGTACAACAGCAACGGAAATATAGGTTAGGTATCTTAAGTCTTGCAGTCTCGTGCCACTTCAAACACCTTCTGTATCAACCTATCCCTTAAATCCCGTGATGTCTTGATTGTATTGTTTGTATTGTATTGCAACTTGTATTATCTTGTAATATAGATTGTATAATTGGATGACTTGCCGAAACCATGATATCAGTAAATGGATGTAACTGGAGAATCATGGAGGTAACTGGAGAATCATGTAAATGGAAGTATATCTATGGTTCGGTTAAGTCAATACAGATTGAATAAATTGAATATATGTATTCATAGATTCAAGATTGTAAATTGAACTTGAATCATATTCAAGTCAGATTATTTATAATGAGACTCGGTCTGAGTCCGAACAATTAGAAAGAGAAATTAAAGTCCTGGATTAGGTTTTGATGTTATCGGTAACCGTTGCACATGGGCGGCAGGATTTGTGTCTTTTTCAAAGACGATTACCGTGTTGATAACACCGTTGTTAAGTTGAGTACCTTAAATAGGTAAGCATCCACTTCTCAATCTCCCTGAGGATCAAGAGATTGGTCCCGCTTAAACCTATGTTTACTAGGGTCCTTATTGTAATTTATAAAACTTGAGGGGGTTTTATGTAAAAAATAATTTTATATAATTTAAAAAATACACCTCAAGTATTTAATTATCGTCTTTAGAGTTTTCATAGTTGTGGATTTTATATTTGTGACTTTTCTAGTAAATAAACCTATTTTTCATAATATAGGGTATTTAATTGTAATATTGAACTTGTATGGAATTTCATGTAAAGTAATCCTTTTGATTTAGAAAAGTTGGAATATTTATATTATATCAAAAATAGGTATTTTGATAATACATACATACATACATACATACATACATACACACACGCACACACACACACACGCACACATATATAAATAATTTTATTATTTTCTAGAAATCTCATTTTCTTAAGATATTTGTATTTCAAATTTTTCGAGATCGAATGCTCCTTGCGGAGGGCTGCATCTTGCACTACTAAGTCCAGGGATGTACGATAATCCGCACCATCGCAGTTGGGTTCCCTAAAATGGGTTGTAGCGGCGCTTTGCAAAGATTTGTAAAAAATACGTAATCTTGTAGAAAACGGTTTTTATAAGTTAAAAGTAGTTTTGTGTAAAACGGTATTTCCCGAATCTGTATTTCTCAAAAGGTATTGTGCTATGTTGCATATGAGTGTTGTGAAGAGGTAGGTCATTACCTCGTGATCTATTTAAAGCTATAGCAAGATTAATGATGTTTTAAAGTCGAAACTATACTACATGGTATTTTACTGAAAAAGAGCGGTAAAAGTTATAAGATGAAATATTTTGCTATGAAACTTGTTCAACATATTTTGTTACCAATTAATGGTCAAGATGCAAGAGTTTAATATAGTTGTGTTAAAAAAAATTGAACTTTATAAAGGAAACCGAATCGGAAGTCGGATTTAACTCCGCTTCCGTCAGGTTTTAGTTTTACAAAGTTTTAGTATGGAATAGAGAAGGGGGAAGAAGGACTTATGAGGTTAGAGTTAAGAGAAGAGGGAGAGGAAGCGGTAGGAGGCGTCGGTGTGTTGTTTCGTAGCCGGGAGCTCCTAGGGTCGTTGTCGGAATTTCACCGGAGCTTCGCCCTCCGCTAACTCCAATTGCACACTAAAATTCTATAAAGTTTTCTTGAGAGTTTGGATAGAATTGTGAGTGAGGAGTGTGTGTTTAGGGGTGGTATTTATAGGGCAATGCTAGGGTTTAGGGTAGGTGAAAGGTTGTATTGAAAATATAATAAAAATTGTATTAAAAATATGGTTTAATGGGGTTTTAATTGGATTTTAAAGGTTCTATTAATTTTCAGAGAATTTAAAGTGTACAAGGGAGTTAAGAAGACCAAAAGACAGAAGTTTCATGGAGAGACTCGACCGATCCGACTCAACTCGGCCGACGGAGGCGGGCCGAGTCGCCGGCCGAGTCACGGCGAGTCAGGCCGGGGCTCGCAGCCATGGGTCGCTCGTCGGTTGGTCTACTCCCTGGGATAGTTTGTTTTATATGTGATGTGGGGTTTTTACGAGTTATGCACGTGTAGACCCTTGGACTTCTAAAAATTTAAAATAAAACAATATTAAAAATAATGTGGGGGATGGGGTTTGAACTTTAGTGCTTTGGTTCAGCAGTGCAAGGTCTTACCAATGAGCTATAAGCTCCTTCTTGCTATTAAAAAGCAAAACAATTACTTATAATATTCATAGCAAGTGCAAATACCCCAAGTATACATTAACTTTTAAACAAATTTTTGTACACTAAAATTGGAGTTGTTACAGTCTACCCTCCTTACAAAAATTTTGTCCTCGAAATTTACAAATTTTATTTTAAGGACTAGTTTACAAAGAGGTGAGGATATCTTGCACGCATCTCATCTTCCCTTTCCCATGTCGATTCTCTTAGAGTGTCTTTTCTCCACATCACTCGAACTAAATTGAGTCCTTGTTCCGAAGTGACTTCATTTTCCTGTCCAGGATCTCCACAGGTTGTTGCTCACAAGATAAGTCGGGCTGTACAGTGAGCTTGAAATGATCGAGAATATGGCTGGGGTCACTCACATATCTTCTGAGTTGGGATATGTGGAACACATTATGCACTCCTTCCAATGAAGGTGGAAGTGCTAAGCGGTATGCCACTTCACCGACTGGTTCGAGTATGTCGAGCGGTCCAATATATTTCAGACTTAGCTTTCCCCGTCTTCCAAATCGAATCACTCCACGGTTCGGAGATATCTTTAAGAATACATGATCTCCTGGCTGGAACTCCAAGTGACATCTCTTTGCATCAGCCCAGTGCTTCTGTCGATCTTGGGCTATGCGCATCTTTTCTCTGATAGTTCGAACCACATCAACAGTTGCTACTATCATCTCAGGTCCAAGAAGTTCCCTATCTCCGATGTCGTCCCAAATTAATGGTGATCGACACTTCCTTTCATAAAGCGCTGCAAAAGGTGCCATTCTTATGCTTGCTTGGTAGCTGTTTTTATATGAAAACTCCACAAGATGTAGGTGATCTTCCCACGATCCTCCGAAGTCTAACATACACGCTCTGAGCATATCCTCCAAAATCTGAATAGTTCGCTCAGACCGACCATCTGTTTGTGGATGATAAGCCGTGCTGAAGTTCAGACTTGTTCCCAAACTTGCTTGCAGACTCTGCCAAAATTATGATCGGAACCTGGTGTCACGATCGGAGACAATGCAGACCGGTACTCCATGATGTCGCACAATTTCCTATATGAGTTCATGGGTATCAGAGATAGTACATATTTGAAGAGTTTAAATCTTAAGTAGATTCTTACCTCCATGTACTTCTTTGCTAATGTCTCAATTGATTGGAAAACTCGAAATGGGATGAAGTGAGCCGACTTTGTGAGTCGATCCATAATAACCCATACCGCATCGTTACCCTTTGTGCTGTAAGGAAGAGCAGTCACAAAATCTATTATGATGTGTTGTCACTTCCATTCTGGGATTGGTAACGGTTGAAGTAGTCCAGCTGTCCTGTGATGTTCAGCCTTTACTTGCTGACACACCAAGCATTTAGCGATGCTTCTGGCTACTTCACGCTTCATTCCATGCCAGCAGTAATTCTGACGTAGATCTTTGTACATCTTTGTACCTCCATGGTTTACTGAGTAGGGAGAGCTATGATCTTCTTTCATTAACTCTTCCCGAACAGAACCTTTTGGTACACATAATCTGCTGCCGTATCTCAAAGATCCGTCTTCATGGATGATGAAGTCTGTTATGAGTCTATTCTCCACTTGTTCTCTGATCTTTTGCAACTTAGTATCTTGAGCTGCTTTGATCTGGTTGACAATGGTAGATTGAACTTGTAAATTCATCAAACTTGAAGTATTACCTGACATGACTACTTCAATCTGCATTTGATGCAAGTCTTGCTGAAGCTACCACTGAGCGGTGAGATGCATTGCTAATGGTTGGCGACTAAGAGCATCGGGTACCACATTCACCTTCCCTGGGCGATATTGCGGGTTGATGTCAAAGTCTGCCATGAGTTCTAACCATCGTTTCTGCCGCATATTCAACTCCTTCTGAGTAAACACATATTTCAGACTCTTGTGATTTGTATATATGTTCACTCGCTCACCAAGAAGATAATGGCGCCAAATCTTGAGAGCAAAGATAATGTTAGTTATATGTATGCCCTAGAGGCCATTACTATACATACGTTGTATATTGTAGTGGATGCTTAGACATATATAGGGAGGACTTTCTTGCTCGACATGATAGTATGCTATCTGGTTACCCTTTATCTTAACATGTACTCTGATTGTCTCTATGTCACATGTTGATAAAGCCCTTAGGATGAGTACTTGACTACCGGGACTATGATGCAGATCATACTAGTGGGGACAATGTAGTCGCCAACTACGTCCTTCAAATGTTCCTAGTCGTGGGAGTACCGAGACAGGGCATCGATACTCCAGAGTAGACTAGCGTATGCGCTTCTTGACCCATATGATGGGTGATGGATGATCCCATATCCATTGGTGTTTGACATCAGAGAAGGTATACGGGTGCTCAGTGGAGACTGGGTACACTGGACGGACTCACCGAGAACTCCCAGATGGTATTATACCTCATGTCAGATGGCAGTTCTCTGGTGACACCGGTACAGGTTAGTCTGTAGACCTGAGATCATCATAGAGTCTTGTGTGATTTCCATTGTGCTTTGATTTCCATCATACCACGTCTAAGAGGGCGTGCAAAATGGTGGCTTTGGGTACAGTCCCGAATCACATGGAGGCAATGAGCGATAGGAGGGGTTTCGTCTCTCCCTGTATAGAGAGTTGATGTTGCGCTGTGTTCGATTGGCTATAACTGGAAATCCTTGGCCAGGGTTGCTGAGATTTACTGGTAAGTGTTATCAGTAGTTTCTCGAACTGTTATAGATCTCATATCGACACGACTTATCAAGCTACTGGGGTCTGACGTTTATCACCCCTAGGCGTGATATGCGACATATCAGACGAAGAGACCGGACTGGACGGAAGTGTTACTGGTTGGATTCACAGGAGAATGTACATGTTTGCTTGTTGATCTTCTGATTGCACAATACCTGGGTGGCTGTTACGTTTAGCTGACCGCTTGTAGCTTGTGGGTGTTTGATATGATCATCACCTACTGCCGGCGTATTGACGATTCTTTAGAGTCTTACACAGAGGTTTCCTGGCTCAGGCAAAACGGAGTAGGACCACATATGTGATATGTGCGGGACCGAGAATAATATGATATGAGATACCGTATTCTATTCTCACGATATATGATATCGGCCGGGTATATATGATATAGCCGGATCATCGGATCAAGTGTTGATTCGATGAATCGGTACATGTTATATTAGTCGGTTATATGCGATATAGCCGGATTGTCGGATCAAGTGTTGATTCGATAATTTAATGTATAATTATATATGTGATATATTACATTACATTAACTAATATAAGCTCGCTTTATTGATTCATTTTCTCACCGGGTAATACATTGATATATATGCGATATATGTTAATTGTATTATTTTCTTTTGTTACAAAAATATATTATATATATGATATATAATATTGTAACTAGTTAGGGTTACAAATGCAACATGATTTGTGGAAATTAAACAAGTTAGGGTTTGATTTGGGTTAGCTTTTTCATGAAGCTTCTAGAAGCTTTATTTTGTTTTAAGCTAAGATATTTTCTAACCCAACCCAAACCCTTTACTCTAGTTAATTCTCTACAAGGGTTAAGTCTTCATTCTTAACCCATGGTTGATTTGTAACTACAACAATGATTTTATTATTCATCACAAAAGGTTTTGCTTCATTTTCTTCTTCTTTCTTCATGAAGAAAACCTTCACTAGCTTTTTCTTTTGTGATGTTTATAAGTGAGAAATTGAAAACAAAAGAGAACAAAATTCCTACTTCATCATCCTCATCTATTCTAACCACTTAGATTAGGGTGTTTGCTTTACTAATACTTGATTAGTGAAGCAAGAGCTTGGGTTTGAGATTCTTCAAGGTAGATCATCTTAGTTGTTGAAGATTGGAAGCAAACTTGCATCTTTCTCTTCATGGAGCCTCTCTAGAGTCCGGGTACTTGATGATTGCAGCGAAGGGACCTCAACACGGAGCTTTTGAAGTGAAGGAACGGACTACAAAGGTTGTAATCCTTAACTCTTAGAAGTAAAGTTGTTTACTTGCTATGTTTACCCTATGTCTCTAGTTAAGATCTTGGTTAGGGTTTGTTTAGCACCCAAAATTTTTTAAAGTAGCATGATTGATGCTTGCCAAAACCTTGCTAAGGTGCTAAGCTAACCCTACAGTGGTATCAGAGCCAAACTAGAGCATTTGGCGATGTGTAGATGAAGTTTGAAGTTCGATCGAACTCCGAAACCCCGATAAATCCTTGTTTCTGGAATTCTTTTCAAAATTTGAAAATTTTCATATTAAAAATACTCAGAAAATCATGCAGGGAATTCTAAGAATTACTGTGAAGTACGAAACCATAACTCCATTAAGTCACCGCGGAACCGCGGCCAAACCATGCGTTTGGCGGCGGTTCCGCGGCCAAATTTGGGAGTTGTTGGCTCATACTTCAGGAGTTTATTCTTGGATACTTTTTCATACTTCTGGGAATTTTTTGTTCTACTCAAGTGTTAAGCTTTTTGGGACATATTGGGAACTCGTTAATTCGATCGGAAAGTTTAATTTCATTTAAGTTTCTTCCGGGTAATTTAGAATGTGTTAAAAGGTTCGAATGGATATCAATAACTCACTTTTTCCCCTGTCGGAAAATTTCCAAGCGTTGGATTTTTCCTTAGTTAAAGAATGTTCAAAGTCGTGCAAGTAACGCGGTGGACCCTCTAGAAGAACAAAAACCTTAACTCGATTATGTGACCGTCTGAACCGCCTCTAAACCTTAGGGTTTGGGGCAGTACGGCGTTGCCACATGCGAAGCTTTGGTTTGACCCTTCTACGGCTGGACCATTGGTACTGTGACATGTTCTGGGACTTTTTGAACTCCGCTCAAGTGTTGAGCTATTTGGGAAATCTTGGGTGTTTGTTTATTCGATCAAAAAGTTTAACATTGTCTATTTATCTGAAATGTGATACAATATTTGGAATCCACAAGTAGTTATGAGATAACTAATTCGAATGTTATAAATCTAGCATTTTTTAGTCTCATTTGATCGGTTGCCACGGGATTTTGATGTGATCAAAAGTCCGTCGCAATTACGTAGTGTACGCGGATACTCGCCGAGTAAACTTAATAGATAGCTATGCCCCATAGCCCCGACCAAGTGACTGTAGGAGAACCCCATCGCCAAAAGCATCCTTTCGGGTGCTCGCGGCAACGGTGTTCCGCCTTAGTGCACTTCGTCGACGGCATCGGGGGTGCGGCCGTCTACTAAAGTTTCCGACGAGCATTCGATCAGGATGTCCAATCTTGTTGAATTGCCCGACTTGATATTGAAAAGAGTTTTCGATATTGTGACTAAAATGCGGGGTTTATAATTGTTAGGCATGCGATGTCTAAGGAATTCATTTGGTTAGGCATGAGATGTCTAAGGAGGTTGCGGATTCCAACTGTTGTAGTTTTACACTCTCTTTTCTGCGACCATAAGTGTAATATGTGGGGTATCGCCGGTTTCTTTGCTATACATCAACGACAATTGGGATACGCATATTTACTTACGTTGATGACATGTGATGTTATGTGTTGCTGTGATATGTTATATTGGATCGTCGTATTTTGAATAGCCGGGGGTTTTATGTGAGATGCGAGTTTTTCATTTTCATTCATGTAAAATTCATTTGTATGTAATATTCTTTTATTGGGTCACTTCCGGGTTGAGGATGATGTCACCATTGTATATTATTTACTTTTCCGCATTAGGATAGACCCAAGGCGGGGAGCACAAGTAACCGGGTTCTACGGTCCAGTGGGAAACCATCTCGAGGAGTCGAGACCGGGTGTCCTAACTCTAGAATTGGTAGGGTTACTTGCCACTCTCGTAGGGGTCTAGGGATGTAGGTTTGGCTATTCATCGCGACCGTAGAATCCGTGTTTTATACATGCTCATATTAAAACACGGACCTCCTAGTATATCCAATATTTCATATATGTTCTTTTGCTGCAATGTTCTGTGATGAGATCATATTACTGCCTGAGACGAATATTTATATTATATATATGAGAAATATATTGTATATTGTTGATTTCGTTTCAAATGTGATGCTTGTGAAGTATAATAAAATGGGACTTCATTAATGAGATTAATGAAATAAAAGAAACCTAAAGATGTTATAGAAACTTGTCTCAAAAACAGGTAGCTTTACTTCTTGCTTTGCATAGCGGTATTCCTTGTAGAATATCCAGCACCTTATTCGATAAGGAAAGAGCCGAGATCCCTTCACCGGGAGTGACCTCTTTAGCGAAACTAGTAGATGCTACAAACTCGGTTTGTCTTTTGATTGTTTTTATAGTTTTTGCTTTGCATAGTGATATTTGTGAAATATCCTGCACCTTATTCGATGAGTAAAGAGCTGAGATCCCTTCACCGGGAGTGACCTCTTTAGCAAAACTAGAAAAGCCTAAAAAACATTCCATTTAAAATAACTGGATTCTACAACGATATCAAGTTCATTACGCAAAAGGTTTTCTTAAAAACCTGTCGTAGCCCTCCGTCATTTCAGATAAGTCCTACTTAGTATTCGTGCTACGTTTGTTGACCTCCGTCAAGGCGTAGTGTGCGGTAGCTGACTAGTATTTATCTGCTGCATATGATGCTATTGTTTTAGGGTAGTCGTGCGGCCTTGTTGACCTCCGTCAAGGGTCGTGCGGGTGGGTTTAATTCAATTAAGAAATGACGGGTAGAACATGACTAGCAGCCTATGGTTTGTTGACCTCCGTCAAGGTCATAGGACGCCAGGGGTAAAATATTATTGGGAATTTCAAGAGTTGAAATTTGCAATGAGATTGCATACCTTCTATGAGATAGTTGGATCCCGATACCGGCTGCGGGTAAGAGTTACTCCTGGGAGAGTTTTACACATTTACAATTAGCCAATCAAGTAGGTGTCTAGAAAGGTGTCAACGGGGTTATGCCTCTGGGAAAACGAGGTTTACTTTAATTAGGTCCGTGCGAAAGCACGGGGAACCTCCCTCAAAGTACCGGCACTGGCCTGGCTGAAAGATTGGCGAACTTGTAGGGTGTAATTAATCCTGGCTAGTCTTTCCTTTTAGGGTTTGAAGGAAGATTTGACTAAAACAGTGGGAGACATCCTGATTAGATATATTAATAACCAATCTAATCTTGCAAGGGCATACGCTGAGTGTTTTCTTCTATCTCTCTCCAGGTAGCGACCATGTCACGCCTTAATCAAGATAATAATACGGATGTATTAACCGAACTCGCTTGTTATACTGCGCTAGGGAACGTTGGTCCCGCTCCAACTTATAATTGTTATAAGACAGAGCAGGAAATAGGGGATTACCAGAATTCCCGTGCCGCCCAAACGAAGAAAGTACATGCTGATGCATCTTCTTTGGGTGTGTTCATTACCGAGAACTGTTTCTCAGTATCCTTTACGTACTGGGTATGAGATACCGGATCAGGATCCCACCAATGTAATTTGTTACATGGGCTACAGAGAGGTAGAGAACTGAGAACAGGTGATAAGTTTCAAGAGTTGGAAATGATGCAAGTGTAGCAGCCAAGTCTGTTGGCAGTTATCACCCTGTATTACCAGAATACATTGATTCTGAACGAATATTATTAGATACCGAACCTGATATACAACATCATATCAGTCTCTTTATTAGTAATGAAGGATATAATTTTGTATTGTTGGATAATATTTTGAACATTTCCTATATCAAGAGTTGATCGGTTCAGGCACGTTATCTAAAAGCATAGACGTTCTAAATCAAACAACAATTCTTAACGTACAGAACACACACAAGAGAAAGAGTTCAGAAATGAACGAATCCTTCTTGAGGCATTGTAGACTAGGTCATATCAATGCGACCCGACTAGCTGAAGTTGCATAAAGATGCATATTTAAATTAGTTTGGATTTACATCTTGTAAAACTTGCCAGTCATGTCACAAAGATAAGATGACCACAGCTTCGTTTATTGGAAACAAAGAAAGAGTTAGTGAACTATAGGGATTGATACATGATGATGTATGATAGTCCCATGTCTACAAATGCCAGGACAGGTTCTTTGTACTTCATTACATTCACTGATGATCTCTCAAGATTCAGACATATGTTCCTGTTGAAACACAAGTCCGAAACTTTTGAGATAATCACAGAATATAAGTTAGAAGTAGAGAACCAAAAACGGGTATAAGTATTATGTCCTTTGATGTGATCAAGGAGGAGAATACTTGAGCACGGAATTCCTGGACTATTCTGAAAGAGAATGAGATTCTCTCTCAGCATTACTCCTCTGAATACACCACAGCACGTCGGTGTATCGGGACGGAGCAATCGCACCCTATATGATATGGTGTGCTCTATGATGAGTACTACTGAGTTGCCTATTTTCTTTTGGGGTTATGCACTTGAAAAGTTGCATACCTATTGAATAGGGTTCCAACCAAATCAGATGCCTACCACTCCATATGTGATATGGTATGGGAAGAGCCCATCTCTTAAAGATGTTAAGATTTGGGGTTGTCCGGTCTATGTCAAAAGCAAAATCCGAACAAGCTCGAGGCAAGGACAGTTCTGTGGAAGTTTGTTGGATATCCCAAGTATTGGCAAGGGAATATCTTCTACCTAACTGAGGAACAAAAGATGTTTTGTTTTCTCAGCATGCCACCTTTGGGAAAGGGAATTTCTTGTGAAGAAATTAGTGGTCATGAGGTAGAAGTGGAAGTAGTTCCAGCTAAAACAAACTGCAGCTGATAATTTGGTAGAACCGGAGGATTCAATAGTTTCCAACGAACCTCAGCCTCTCCGCCGATCTGGCAGGGTTCCTCATCCACCTGAGAGATACTTCGGTTTCTCTATGACAGTCGGAGCAAGGATTGCATCATGAGATGATGACCCAACTAGTTTCGAGCAAGCCATCAGGAGTAGGGACTCTGTGAGAATGGCTGTATGCTTTGCGATCTGAGATGGAATCCTTATACACCAACAAAGTATGGACTTTGGTTGCTTTATCTGAAGGGTTAAATCCCCATCAGGAGCAAGTATATCTTAAGAAGATTACTTGGTGTACATGGAAAAATTGAGACTTTCAAAGCTATACTTAAGTCCATCCAGATCCTACTTGCCACTGCTACATACCATGACTACGATATCTGGCGGTTGGGTGTCATGACTGCTTTTCTAAATGATGATTTGGAAGAGAGCGTCTATAAGTACACAGCCAGAGGGATTCGTAGACAGTGGGAGCAGCGGAAACGTGTGCAAGATGTTTTATGTGATAAATAAGGCATCGCGGAGTTGGAACGTCTGTTTTGATGTAGTAGTCAAAGAGTTTGACTTCATCAAAATGGTAGATGAACCGAGTATATACAAAAAGGCAGTAGGGAGTATGGTGGTGATCCTCGTATAGTACGTGAATGACATACTCTTGATAGGGAAGGAGTTTCCTATGCTACGCTCGGTCAATCTTCACTTATCGCAAAGATTCTCCATATAGGATCAAGGTGATACCTCCTAAATCTTGGGTTATGGATCTATGAGATAGATCTAATTGGATGTTAGGATTCTCACTAGTCTTAGTGAGATGGTATCAAAAGATCCTGGGGAGAATCACTGGAAAGGTTTCAGGGTGATAAGGATGACTGAATGTCAGTCGCAGGCATTGTCTTCACCCTCAGTGGAGGGACGGTATGTTGGAAGAGTTCCAAGCTAGATATCGAGACTTACTAGACGATTAAAGGCAAGATACATCGTTACCAAGGATGCTACCAAAGAGGCAGTTTGGATATATATGAGTTCATGAGATGAATTTCGTTCCTACCATTGTGTGACAATGGAGTTGTGGCTAAGGCCTAGGAACCCCCGTCCTATCAGAGATTCGACATATTCTTAGGCAGTATCACCTGATCATGGAGATGGTTGATCTCCATGGAGATCGAGGTTAGGAGAGTAGACACAGAGGACAACAGCGCGGATCCACTCATAAAGGCCTATTTTCCAGTAGAGACTTTTATGGGATGGTTGAGTATGAGATACTTCAACCACAGCTTATTGTTGGGTATGAGATACTACAACAGATGGCCCTAGCGCAAGTGGGAGATTGTTAGTTATATGTATGCCCTAGAGGCCATTACTGTACATACGTTGTATATTGTAGTGGATACTTGGACATATATAGGGAGGACTTTCTTGCTCGACATGATAGTATACTATCTGGTTACTCTTTATCTTAACATGTACTCTGATTGTCTCTATGTCACATGTTGATAAATCCCTTAGGATGAGTACTTGACTACCAGGACTATGATGCAGATCATACTAGTGGAGATAGTGTAGTTGCCAAGTACGTCCTTCAAATGTTCCTAGTCGTGGGAGTACCGAGACAGGGTATCGATACTCCAGAGTAGACTAGCGTATGCGCTTCTTGACCCATATGATGGGCGATGGATGATCCCATATCCATTGATGTTTGACATCAGAGAAGGTATACGGGTGCTAAGTGAAGACTGGGTACACTGGACGGACTTACCGAGAACTCCCAGATGGTATTATAGCTCACGTCAGACGGCAGTTCTCTGGTGACATTGGTACAGGTTAGTCTGTAGACCCGAGATCATCATAGTGTCTTGTATGATTCCCACTGTGCTTTGATTTCCATCATACCACGTCAAAGAGGGCGTGCAAAACGGTGGCTTTTGGGTACAGTCCCGAATCATATGGAGACAATGAGCGATAGGAGGGGTTTCGTCTCTCCCGGTATAGGGAGTTGATGTTGTGCTGTGTTCGATTGGCTATAACCGGAAATCCCTGGCCAGGGTTGCTGAGATTTACTGGTAAGTGTTATCAGTAGTTTCTCGAACTGTTATAGATCTCATATCGACACGACTTATCAAGTTACCGGGGTCTGACGTTTACCACCCCTAGGTGAGATATGCGACATATCAGACGAAGAGACCGGACTATACGGGAGTGTTACTGGTTGGATTCACAGGAGAATGTACAGGCTTGCTTGTTGATCTTCTGATTGCTCAATACCTGGGTGGTTGTTATGTTTAGCCGACCGCTTGCAGCTTGTGGGTGTTTGATATGATCATCACCTACTGTCGGCGTATTGACGATTCTTTAGAGTCCTACATAGAGGTTTCCTGGCTCAGGCAAAACGGAGTAGGAGTACATATGTGATATGTGCAGGACCGAGAATAATACGATATGAGATACCGTATTCTATTCTCACGATATATGATATCGGCCGGGTATATATGATATAGCCGGGTCATCGGATCAAGTGTTGATTCGATGAATCGGTACATGTTATATTAGTCGGTTATATGCGATATAGCCGGATTGTCGGATCAAGTGTTGATTCGATAATTTAATGTATAATTATATATGTGATATATTACATTATATTAACTAATATAAGCTCGCTTTTTTGATTCATTTTCTCATCGGGTAATACATTGATATATATGCAATATATGTTAATTGTATTATTTTCTTTTGTTACAAAAATATATTATATATGTGATATATAATATTGTAACTAGTTAGGGTTACAAATGCAACATGATTTGTGGAAATTAAACAAGTTAGGGTTGATTTGTGTTAGCATTTGGGTTAACTTTTTCATGATGCTTCTAGAAGCTTTATTTTGTTTTGAGCTAAGATATTTTGCATAGATATTTTCTAACCCAACCCAAACCCTTTACTCTAGTTAATTCTCTACAAAGGTTAAGCCTTCATTCTTAACCCATAGTTGATTTGTAACCACAACAATGATTTCATTATTCATCACAAAAGGTTTTGCTTCATTTTCTTCTTCTTTTTTCATGAAGAAAACCTTCACTAGCTTTTTCTTTTGTGATGTTTATAAGTGAGAAATTGAAAACAAAAGAGAGCAAAATTCCTACTTCATCATCCTCATCTATTCTAGATTGGAAGCAAGCTTGTATCTTTCTTTTCATGGAGCCTTTCTAGAGTCCGGGTACTTGATGATCGCAGCGAAGAGACCTCAACACGGAGCTTTTGAAATGCAGGAACGGACTACAAAAGTTGTAATCCCTAACTCTTAGAAGTAAAGTTATTTACTTGCTATGTTTACCCTATGTCTCCATTTAAAATCTTGGTTAGGGTTTGTTTAGCATCCCAAAATTTTAAAAGTAGCATGATTGATGCTTACCAAAACCTTGCTAAGGTGCTAAGCTAACCCTACAGATAATGGCTGCCAACTCCAAATCACGCGTCAGATAATTATGCTCATGAGTCTTCAGTTGTCTTGAAGCATAAGCCACAACCTTACCATGCTGATGTAGAACACATCTTAATCCCTTACCAGATGCATCACAATGCACTTCGAAACCTCCAGATTGGTCCGGTATAACGAGAATATCCGCTGATGTCAACCTTGACTTGAGTTCTACGAAAGCTTGTTCGCATGCTTCTGACCACACAAATTCTTCATCTTTACGTGTGAGTTTGGTCAGGGGTGTTGCTATCTTAGAAAAGCCTTCAATGAACCTTCTGTAATATCCAGCTAGACCCAAGAAACTTCAAATGTCCTTCACTGACTTTGGTGTCGGTCATTCGCTTACTGCTGAAACTTTCGCTAGATCCACAGAGATTCCTTCATCTGATACGATATGTCTAAGAAAACCAACTTGATTTAGCCAAAACTCGCACTTGCTGTACTTGTCATAGAGTTAATGTTGTCGTAGAGTTTCCAGGACAATTCATAGGTGTTAGGCATGTTCTTTTCGACTCTTTGAATACACCAGGATGTCATCGATGAAGATGACAACAAACCTGTTTAAGTACTCCCGGAAAACTTGATTCATCAGGTTCATGAATATTGTTGGTGTGTTGGTCACTTCAAATGACATCACTAGAAATTCGTAATGTCCATAACGAGTTCTGAAAGCCGTTTTATGAATATCAGCTTTCTTGACCTTCACCAGATGATAACCTGAACGAAGATCTAATTTATATAAAACACAAGATTCACTTAGCTGATCGAATAAATCGTCGATGCGCGGGAGTGGATACTTGATCTTTATAGTGACTTCGTTCAAGGCTCTATAATCGATGCGCATTCTGTATGAACCTTCCTTCTTCCTCACAAGTAGTACAGGTGATCCCCAACTTGAAGTGCTGGGATGAATCCACCCTTTCTCCAATAACTCATCCAACTGAGTTCGGACTTCCTTCAAACCTTCCAGACTTAATCGATAAGGTGCTTTGATCACTGGTTGTGCTCCTGGTACGAAATCAATGCTGAATTCAAGGGCTCGATCGGGAGGCAAACCTGATATATCGTCAGGAAATACATCTTTGAACTCTTGAACCACTTCTGGCCTTGATTCTTCCTTTGCTTGAGTTGCTGCAATCACTGTTTCTCTTGGCTTCACTTTGTATGTACTTGGCTCTAGGGTACGGTCTCTACTTTTAAAATAGAAGACTGGATGATCTGGAATCTCAAATACTACCCTCCTTTGATGACAGTCGATGGTAGCATAAAAGGTTCTGAGCCAATCCATACCTATAACCACATTGAAGTTCAGTATGTCCAGCCCTTTGAAGTCAGCGTAGAATTCTCTGCTACAGACGACTACTGGACCCAAGCTGTATCCCATTGTTGCCTTTAGAACGCCATTTCCTGAACTGACATTCCAGTTGGATACAAGCGGTGTGACTGGAATCGCGTGAATTCGGATGAACCGTTGTGACATAAAGAAGTGAGATGCTCCAGTTTCGAAGAGTGCTAGTGCTGGAAGTGAGGCTACTAAGATTGTACCTAAGGTATGTGGAATATGTTTTAGGTATAGGTAAAATTATGTAGATAGATAGCAAGACTGAAAGAAAAACTTGAGAGAAAAGGGTTACCGGTGATAACTTGGCCAGTGGCCTCAGCTTCTTCCAGAGTCATCGTGAAAGCCTGTAGCCATGGTACATTCCTCCTGGCCTGAGGAGCATTTCTCGGAACGTTCCTTTGAGCTTGATGGAATTGACGAGGAGGAGGTGCATTAGGTGGTCCTCTAGGTGGTGGAGCAGGGAGAGCAAGTCTTGGAGCAGGTGCCTGAAGGGCTGGTCTCTGCTGGTAAGTGATTGCTGTCCTGGGTGCAACATATAGATTTTGTCTTTTGGGACAAGATTAAATACCATGAGTAGCTGAGCCGCAGACTAAGCAAAGACTATTGGCTCACCAGCAGCCTTTCATCTTATGCCCATCTCTCTTGCAGTAGTTATAAAAGGCTGGGCTAGGATGGTTGTTCGGTACTCCTGGTCTCTTTGGCACAAATGGTGGTCTTGACGAGGCTCCTCCTGTCATCTAGTTGACATGGCACTTAACTCCTGCAGATTGAGCTCTGCCCTTTGCTTTTACCACTGCCTCATAATGGTGGGCAGCTTTCAGAGCCGATTCATGAGTCGGAAAATCTCCTGTGGCCAGTGCAGCATGGATCTCCGAATCTAAACCTTGTTGAAATCGATGGGCTCTGATCTCATCCATCGGTATTAGGTGTGCCGCAAATCTGTTATAGTATTGTGTTAGCTGTGTAGTATGTGATATATATAGAAAAATTCAAATTATTGAGACATATCTTATCGACTGAGCATAGTGAACTCAGCGTCATACTCATCTACTGACTTGGTCCATATTGAACCTTGTTGCAGATAGATGAACTACTATTCCATGTCGAACCTGGCAGTCTCAGGGAAGTACTTTGCATCGAACATGTCTCGGAAAGTCTTTCATTCGATGGGTTGTTCAAGACGGCTCTCTTCCGTCTTCCACCAATTCCGTGCATTGTCCATGAGTTGCTGTTTCGCAACACGGAGCCAATCTCCCTCTGGCACTTGTGCCACTGCCAGATCATCTTCGATATTATGAGACCATTCATCAGCTTCCAGTGGGCTTTCCTTTCCTGAGAACTGTTTGGGGTGCAAAGCCCTGAATTGCTTCACCCCAGGTGCATCTGCCTTGGGATGGTTCATTAAAAGAGCAATCTGCTGCTGTTGTCCTTCTAGGAGGCTGCGGATTGCCTCAAGAAGAACCATCTGCTCGTTGAATGGAGCATGGATGGCAGGTGTGATTGGTAGTGGAGGTAGAGTGTTGTTGAAGTTGGTGCTGGTGTTGTTTGGGGAATCCATAACCTTGAAAAATTTGGGTTAGGACATATTCAAAGTAAATGAAAAGAATAAAGGAACATGAATTGTAAAGAATATTTTAGTTGCTGGTTCTTGTGTTATATTGCTTAGGTTGTTCACGCAGAGCAGAACTGCATGGTAGGGTTCTATACAGCTCTGACCTGCATGGGCCACCAACAAAACCTGTCACGTCCCGCTTCTCGGTGTACGGGCAGAGGACGCGACTGGCCGCTACGTATTTACTCTGAAGTAAATACGCTAAGCGTATCTAAGCAATATAAATAAAATGCACAAGAGACAAAGACAGTAGGTACAACTGAACATCAACTTTATTTATTAACATTCTTTTGTACAATGCATGGAAAAGTAAATACATTTGAATGAAAGCAATGCCTAAATAGTGGCATAACAGAAATGAAAAGTACTGAAATAAAATGTGTACAATGAAGTTAGAGCTCTGGGTCATACGCAAGCTGATCCAAGTCCTCGTTGGTAGGCTCGATCTCTTGAGTGTCCAGATCATATGACAACATTCCAAAGAAGAAAAAGAAGGAATGTCGTCAGCGAACAATCGCTCGGTAAGTCCTAAAGATAAGGGAGAAATAGAATAGACAGAGAGAGAAAGTAGATTTTAAAGTTGTATTATATGGTTAACGCTGTTGTTTGTAGCTTGGTACAGAAGGACGCCAATGTATACGAGAGGAGCCTCTGTATGCCAGAGATTAAGGGCAACAGGAGTACAAGGAACCGTTTATGCCACGGTACAACAGCAACGGAAATACAGGCTAGGTGTCTTAAATCTTGCAGTCTCGTGCCACTTCAAACACCTTCCGTACCAATCTACCCCTTAAACCCCGTGATGTCTTGATTGTATTGTTTGTATTGTATTGCAACTTGTATTGTCTTGTTATATGGATTGTATAATTGGATGACTTGCCGAAACCATGATATCAGTAAATGGATGTAACTGGAGAATCATGGATGTAACAGGAGAATCATGTAAATGGAAGTATATCTATAGTTCGTTTCGGTCAATACAGATTGAATAGATTGAATATATGTATTCATGGATTCATATTGGATTGTAGATTGCAGATTAAACTTGAATCATATTCAAGTCAGATTATTTATAATGAGACTCAGTCTGAGTCCAAACAATTAGAAAGAGAAATTAAAGTCCTGGATTAGGTTTTGATGTTATCGGTAACCGCTGCACATGGGCGGCATGATTTGTGTTTTTTTTCAAAGACGATTACCGTGTTGATAACACCGTTGTTAAGTTGTCTATCTTAAAAAGGCAAGCACCCACTTCTTCGGCTCCCTGAGGCTCAAGAGATTTGTCCCGCTTAAACTTATGTTTACTAGGGTCCTTATTGTAATTTATAAAACTTGACGGGGTTTTATGTAAAAAATAATTTTGTATAATTTACAAAATACACCTCAAGTATTTAATTATCGTCTTTAGAGTTTTCATAGTTGTGAATTTTATATTTGTGACAATTCTAGTGAATAAACCTATTTTTCATAATATAGGGCATTTAATTGTAATATTGAACTTATATGGAATTTCATGGTATTTTCATGTAAAGTAATTCTTTTGATTTAGAAAAGTTGGAATATTTATATTATATCAAAAATAAGTATTTTGATAATACATATATATATATATATATATTTATAAAAATAATTTTATTATTTTATAGAAATCTCATTTTCTTAAGATATTTGTATTTCAAATCTTTCGAGATCGAATGCTCCTTGCGGAGGTCTGCATCTTGTACTACTAAGCCCAAGGATGTGTGATAATCCGCACCATCCTAATCGGATTACCCAAAATGGGTTGTAGCGGCGCTTTGTAAAGATTTGTAAAAAATACGTAATCTTGTAGAAAACGGTTTTTATAAGTTAAAGGTAGTTTTGTGTAAAACGGTATTTCCCGAATCTATATTTCCCAAAAGGTATTATGCTATATTGCATATGAGTGTTGTGAAGAGCTAGGTCATTACCTCATGATCTATTAAAGGTATAGCAAGATTAATGATGTTCTAAAGTCGAAACTATACTACATGGTATTTTACTTAAAAAGAGAGGTAAAAATTACAAGATGAAATATTTTGCTATGAAACTTGTTTAACATGTTTTGTTACCGATTAGTGGTCAAGATGTAAGAGTTTAATATAGTTGTGTTAAGGAAAATTGAACTTTATAAAGGAAACCGAATCGGAAGTCGGATTTAACTCCGCTTCCGTTGGGTTTTAGTTTTACAAAGTTTTAGTATGGAATAGAGAAGGGGAAGGAGGGACTTACGGGTTTAGAGTCAAGAGAAGAGGGAGAGGAAGCGGTAGGAGGCGCCGGTGCGTCGTTTCGTCGCCGGGAGCTCCCAGGGTCGTCGTCGGAATTTCGCTGGAACTTCGCCCTTCGCTAACACCAATTGCACACTAAAATTCTATAGAGTTTCCTTGAGAGTTTGGACAGAATTGTGAGTGAGGGGTGTGTGTTTAGGTATGGTATTTATAGGGTAATGCTAGGGTTTAGGGTAGGTGAAAGGTTGTATTGAAAATGTAATAAAAATTGTATTAAAAATATGTTTTAATGGGGTTTTAATTGGATTTTAAAGGTTCTGTTAATTTTCAAAGAATTTAAAGTGTACAGGGGAGTTAAGAAGACCAAAAGACAGAAGTTTCATGGAGAGACTCGGCCGATCCGACTCAACTCGGCCGGCGAAGGCGGGCCGAGTCGACCGAGTCGCCGGCCGAGTCACGGCGAGTCAGGCCGGGGCTCGCAGCCGTGGGTCGCTCGTCGGTTGGTTTACTCCCTGGAACAGTTTGTTTTATATGTGACGTGGGGTTTTTACAAGTTATGCATGTGTAGACCCTTAGACTTCTAAAAATTTAAAATAAAACAATATTAAAAATAATATGGGGGATGGGGTTTGAACTCTGGTGCTTTGGTTCAGCAGTGCAAGGTCTTACCAATGAGCTACAAGCTTCTTCTTGCTATCAAAAAGCAAAACAATTACTTATAGTACTCACAGTAAGTGCAAATACCCCAAGTATAAATTAAATTTTAAACAAATTTTTGTACACTAAAATTGGGGTTGTTACAGAAGGGATGTGAAATCTATGTCCCACTCTGAATCAGACGATGAGGGGAAAACCCCCAAGTCAAATTCATTCTTCCAAGGAAGAGGAAGACTCGACAGAAGGAATGACGTGATGTCTCGTTTCTTTGTATGAAGAAGATGCTCCATCAATATCGGAAAGTGGCATTGATGAGCACGGGGAAGGTGCCGTGTAAAATGCCCGATAATTCCCGCAAAACAACCTGATTGGCACGATGATAGATGAAGCAGTTCAAGAAGGTGAAGATAGTCTAAGGCGGGAAGTGTCCATGCAAATAATGGACAGGCAGCAGCGCCTCAGCAAACAAGAGTTGGAAGGGATGAGTTATGCAACGCCCCAACCGAATGATAAAATGGACCGAAATGTTTTTAAAGTAACATTCATCCCCGGACATGCGAATGATGGACCAAGAAGTCCTTAAACTCGTGCGTTTCCCCAAACACGGCGATGTTGGACCAAAATGTCCTTAAACTAACATTCGTCCCCGAACATGGGAATGATGGATCGAGAAGTCCCTAAACTAGTGTGTCGTCCCAAACACGGCGATGCTGGACCGAGATATTCTTAAACTAGCATTTCGTCTCGAACATGGGAATGATGGACCGAGAAGTCCCTAAACTAGAGCGTCACCTCAAACATGGCGATAATGGACCGAAATGTCCTTAAACCAAAAATTAGCCTCAATTATGACGACATCGGACCGAGATGTCCTTAAACTAAAAGTTCGTCTCAAAAACAGCAATACCGGACCGAAATGTCCTTAAACTAAAAATTCGCCCCAAATCTGGAGATAACGGACTGAAATATCCTTAAACTAAAAATTCGCCTCAAATATGGCGATATCGGACCGAGATGTCCTTAAACTAAAACTTCGTCTAAAAACCGGCGATACCGGACTGAGAAGTTCTTAAACTAATTGTTCGCCTCAAGGCGACAGTGGACCGAGAAGTCCTTAAACTAATTATTCGCCTCAAACACGGCGGCAAAGGACCGGGAAGTTTTTAAAACTAAAAATTTGCCTCAAAACATGGCGATAACGGATTGAGATGTCCCTAAACTAGCACATCGCCTCCAAAACGGTGATATGCTTCCTTGAGATCTATATTGCAATCAAAGTCTCAACGGCAGAGGTTGCAACTCAAGTCCCACTGGCTACGCATCTACTTTAGCGATGAAGCCACCCCCAAATCCCACCAGTAAATAGATGGGTCACTCGCGGTGAAAATGCTTTCGAGAGTTCCATCGTTCGCAAAAAAAATGGAATGTTCACAGGCGAAATGGGCACGGATGAAAACCCGAAAGGGCACTATGGGTAAAAATAGCAGGATTGTCGGCGAGTTTGTGAAAACCCGAAAGGGCGCAATCTCATTTAAAAATAAAGAAAAAAGAGAGAAGAAGGAAAAAGAAGAAGAAAAGAAAAACGGTATATCCACAAGCAAAATGGGCACGGATGAAAACCCAAAAGGACGCCATGAGTAAAAACAGCAGGACTGCCGACGAGTTTGTGAAAACCCAAAAAGGGCACAATCTCGTAAAATAAAAAATTCATGTGCACTTGCAAGGTCCTCTCGACTATGTGAGGAGAAAATACCTGTGTGAGATCCTTACGACTTACAAAGGAGCAACACACTTAGGAATCCCCAGGATTCCTAAGGAGAAATTACACTTGCGGGATCTTCACGACTCGTTAAGGAGAATTCCCCCTATGAGACCCTCACGGCCCATAGAGTTCGAAAGTCTTAGGTTACAGGGATCTAAATATGTTCTTAATCCGTCATATCCTCCAAGTTGCCCTACAGGCGGTCTAATATTGACCCTTGTATACAATCCACGAGCATGAAAAAACAATTCCCCATCAAGTTCCTCCAATGGTGAGAAATGTCCCATATAGTGAACGACACTTGTAAGTCTTCTCGACTTATAAAAAGAAAATACTCTTATAAGATCCTTACGAATTATAAGAGAGAATATACTTAGGATTCCTCATGATTCCGAAGGAGAAAATACACCTACGAGATCCTCACGACTCTTAGGGAGAAAAACCTTTATGAGACCCTTACGGCTCATAAAGTCAAAAAGCCTTAGTCGACAGGATCCTTACCCTGTTTGCTAAGCTACCTTTGTTCAAATCAACAAAGGCAAATGATGAGTCGCTTCTGGAAATATTCCAGTCGTAGCGATGCTGATACCTAAAAAGGTATCAAACTTCAAGTCCTCTCAAGGAAAATGATGATTCGCTCCTGGCAATATCCCAGTTGCAGCGATACTGATGCCTAAATAGGTGTCAAACTCCAAGTCCTTTCATGGCAAATGATGATTCTCTCCTTTCAATATTCCAGTCGTAGCGGTGCTGATGCTAAGGTTGATATCAGATTTCAAATTCGTAATAAAACGGCAGCGAATAAAAAAAATATGCATATAAAAACAACAGAAATGTTTGGGCAACTCGCAATAAAAATAGCAGCGAGTAAAAAAATATGCATTTAAAAACAGCCAAAATGTTTGGGCAACTTGCAATAAAAAGCAGCAATTAAAAATATAAAATATAGCCGAAATGATTGGGCACCGCGGATAAAAAGCCGAAATGATTGGGCAATCGCGACTTTTCGCGATATGAAAAGTTGAAAAGATAGAGCATCGTAGCAATAAAAAAAATGAAATAGAACAAAATTTCCTATGTTCTGCAGATAGGTCCACACCGACCCCTCTATACAATCCATGGGCACAAATGATAGAAAGGGAACCATATTTTCCCACCAGGCTCCGTCAAAGGAAAAGCCAGATCTCGACGGGTCATTTACAACCTAGAGACCAACTCGACATTCTTATCATTCCAATAGGGTGCAGACGTGACGTTAAAAAAATATCCAAGGAGCCAAATAAAAAAGGAGTAATGGCAAAATTCCAGCTCCAACTCGACGTTCCTTCTCGGGGCAGATGCAACGTCAACCAGGACCTAGGTTGTCAAATAAAAGTGGAGCCATGGTAAAATCCTAGCTCTAGATCTTAATGGCGACATCTAAAGCCTAGAGATCAGCTCGACGTTCTTCTCATTCCAACATGGTGGAGACATGACGTCAACAAAGTTCCAAGGAGCCAAATAAAAAAAGAGTAATGGAAAAATCCCAGCTCCAACTCGACATTCCCTCTTGGGGAAGACACAACGTCAACAAACAAAAGTGGAGTGATGGCAAGAATCCTAACTCCAGCTCGACGTTTTCCTCATTTCAGCAGTATGCGGATGCAACAATCAAATAAATATGAAGTGACGGCAAAATCCTAGCTTCAGATCTTAATGGCAACATCTAAAGCCTAGAGACCACCCCGACGTTCTCTTCATGCCAGCAGGGTGCAGACACAACGTCAACAAAGACCCAAGGGTTAAATAGAAATGGAGTCACGGCAAAATCCTAGCTCCAAGTCTTGGCGGTTCATATACAACCTAGAGACTATCTTAGCATTCTTTCTCACTCCAGCAGGATGTAGACGCAACGTCAACAAAAGACCCAAGGGTCGAAACAAAAATGGAGCAATAGCATATTCCTAGCTTCGGACTTCAACTGCGATACATACAGCATGAAGGTCCTACAGATGTCTACCCTACTTTAGAAAAGAATTGGCGCGACATCGTCAAAGCAAAAAATGAAGTGACGGTATATTCCAAGATTCGGGTCTCGACGGAGACTCATATAAAAGCCGGAAGACCATTGGAGACCATCCCACCCTAGAAGGGTGCGGTTATGACTCATTGGGGCTCTAAATTGAGCCCAACCTCAAGTAAAAAGCGTCATGGAAAATTCCTAACGCTTGCTTTTCTAACGGTAATATAATCTAAGGAGATTACTTGAAGATGTCTTATCCAGCCTCCGAAGGGATCAGAGACACGACAGTCGTGGGGCGATGGCATATTCCTAGCTCCGGACTTCAATTGCAATACATACAGCATAGAGGTCCTACAGATGTTTACCCTACTTCAGCAACGAATCGGCGCGACATCGTTAAAAAAATGAAGCAACGACATATTCCCAGCTTTGAGTTCTGAAGGCCACTCATATAAAGCCTAAAATACTATTAGAGACCATCCCACACCAGAGCGGAGTGGTTATGACACATCGGGGCTCCAAATTGAGCCTAACCTCAAGTAAAAAGCGTCATGGAAAATTCCTAACGCTTGCTCTTCCGATAGTAATCTGACCTAAGGAGATTACTTGAA
This sequence comes from Agapanthus africanus, assembly GCA_030015575.1. Taxonomy (NCBI): domain Eukaryota; kingdom Viridiplantae; phylum Streptophyta; class Magnoliopsida; order Asparagales; family Amaryllidaceae; genus Agapanthus; species Agapanthus africanus. The sequence goes on along the minus strand of CM057339.1, from coordinate 780,965,392 downwards.
GACATCTTGTCCAGCCTTAGAAAGGATCAGAGACACGACAGTTGCGGGGGTAGTCGAACAGTAGCTTAAAGACTGCATATCAAGGAATACATTAGTCAATGCGACGGTACCACGGACTAAAACCTAGTACCACAAACCTAATGGACTTCCATCGTAAAGAATATGGGTTATCTATATTTCACGTTAGGATACACTTGCGAGATCGTCTCGACTCATCTCGACTCGTAGGGAAAAACATCTTTATGAAACCCTTACGGCTCATGAAAGTGAAAAGCCTTAAGCGACAGGGATATCAACCTGTTTCCTAAGCACCGTGGCCCTACAAATAGGTCTAAAATGACTCTTGTATACTATCCACGGGCCACATTCTCCAAAGTCGCATACGGACGATGAGGAGAAACCACTTACGGGTCCTCTCGACTCGTAAGGGGAAAATTTTCTTGTGAGATCCTTACGACTCTTAAGAGAAAACGCACTTAGGAGTCCTCACGACTTCTAAGGAGAAAATACACCTACGAGATCCTTTCGACTCGTAGGGAGAAAAGTCTTTATGAGACCCTTATGGCTAATAAAGTTAAAAAGTCTTAGGCGACGGATCTAAACCTGTTTCTTAATCCATCTCTGCCCTACAAGTAGATCCAAAATGACTCTTGTATACTATCCACAGGCCACATTCTCCAAAATCGCATATCGATGAGGAGAAGAATCCACTTACGAGTCCTCTCGACTCGTAAGGGGAAAATACTCTTGTGAGATCATTACGACTCTCAAGAGAAAACACACTTGGAGGTCCTCACGACTTCTAAGGAGAAAATAGACATACGAGATTCTTTCGACTTGTAGGGAGAAAAATCTTTATGAGATCCTCACGGCTCATAAAGTTGAAAAGTCTTAGGCGACAAATCTAAACCTGTTTCCTAAGCCATCGCTGCCCTACAAGGACTCAAGATGGACTCTTGTATACTATCCACGGGCCACATTCGCCAAAATTACATGCTAATGAAATGAAGAGGCTACTTACATGTCCTCACGACTCCTAAGGAAAAATACCCGAGTGAGATCCTCGACTCGCGGAGGCGATGAACACTTAGAATCCTCCCGATTTCTAGGGAGAATAGGCACTTATGAGATCCTCACGACTCATAGGGAGAAAAAACCTTCTTGAGATCCTTATGGCTTAGGAAGATGAAAAAAGCCTTAGGCTACAAGGACCATAAACTTGTCTCCTAAGCCATCAATTTTATGGTTAGGAATAACATTGCACTACTTCACCTACGTACATACTTACGTGGGCAAAGTAGTGGGGGGCATTTGTTCCTGCCAATTTTTTTTTGGCTATGAGCTACTTGTTCCTGTTTCCTTATAAAAAAGGAAGATGAAGAAGATGACAGAAAGAAAGGGGGAAACTACCCACTAAACAAGCCTCACGTGTTAAACACGTGAGCGCCCATATGCAAAGCATATAGGCACTACAACTAAACTACTGATAGGCTAAATAAGCCTCACGTGAGCGCCTATATGCAAAGCATATAGGCGCTACAATCAAACAACAGATAGGCTAAACAAAGCCTCACGTGTTAAACACGTGAGCGTCTATATGCAAAGCATATAAGTGCTGCAATCAAACAACAGATAGGCTAAACAAAGCCTCACGTGTTAAACACGTGAGCGCCTATATGCAAAGCATATAGGTGCTACAATTAAACTACAGACAGGCTAAACAAAGCCTCACGTGTCAAACACGTGAGCACCTATATACAAAGCATATAGGCTCTCCAATCAAATAACAGATAGGCTAAACAAAGCCTCACATGTTAAACACGTGAGTGCCTATATACAAAGCATATAGGCGCTGCAATTAAACTACAGATAGGCTAAAAATCCTCACGTGTTAAACACGTGAGCGTCTATATGCAAAGCATATAAGCGTTGCAATCAAACAACAGATAGGCTAAACAAAGCCTCACATGCTAAACACGTGAGGACATCTCCTTACGTAGAATTAAATTCTACTTAATGAACTGTTGGATCAAGGATCCAATGGTGATTAAACATAGAATTAAATTCTATTGGGAAGAATATTTTCTGTTAAACAGAGAGTTAATGGATCAAAGATCCAAAATATTTTCTATATCTTTCTACATAGAGAAAGATTATACTCTGTTAAACTGAGCACTCTTGGATTAAAAATCCAATGGTAATTAAAATGTCACCGCTCGATAGAATTTTATTCTATATATGGGAGAATATCCCCAATTTTGTTAAAAACAAGAACAATATCTTCTGTGAAATAGAAGTCTTTGGATCAAAAATTCAACGGTGGGTGAAATTCCCCAAATCAATTCTGAGACCAATAAAATCAATTGGGATCTCTCAATGAGAGATTTTCTCAGAATTAAACAAATTTCTCTCCACTATATAAAGAACCCGAGACTTCAAGTCTTAGAGACACAGACGTAGAAAGAGAGAGAGAGAGAACTCCCCAAAGGCTTAAAAAAAGAATATATAGTGAGCTTTGAGGAACATGAGAATTTAATTCTCAAAGAAAAGACTTGCTTCCTTGAAACACTAGGTAAAAAGAAAACACATCTCCTTTACCTCTCTAAGGGTTTAACCCTTCATATAAGAACTCGGTTCTTTCCTCTAGTTGAGATTTGCAGAGGCAAATCTTCCCACAAGTTGAGAATTTAATTCTCATTGGGGAGATTATGCTCTACAAGATTCAAAACCTAGGGAAAAAGAACTAAGTTACATAAAAAGGGGAGAAGAAGAACGGGAACACATAGGAATTTAATTCCTCCAAAGATTAGGGTTTAACCCTATATAAGGAACTTTTTTCTTCAATAAAAAAATAGTGATCCAAGATCTCCAAGGCCAAATCGTTGGTGCTTAACACTATTTCGAAGCCTCACGTGTTTCCTACGTGAGTGCTTCAAACGAATAAGGAAAATAACCAAAACTTCCTCACGGGTTTACTACGTGATTTGTTTAAGAGGAAAGTAAGTAAAAGAAAGAGGAAACTATAGTACTCCAGCATCAATAAAGGAAAAGGGGACACCCACGTGCTTTGCACGAGAACTCTAGCCAAGTGCTCAGCACTTATAAAAAAGAGGGAGATAAAACCCAAAGTCCAGCGCCCATATTCGGGGTGCCTCACGTGTATCACGTGAGCGCCATAAAACTCTAGTGTTTAACACTAGTCCAGTGCCCATATTTGGGGTGCCTCACGTGTGTCACGTAAGCGCCATAAAACTCTAGTGTTTAACACTAATCCAGTGCCCACGTGAAACACACGTGAGCACTGTATTCTTTAATGCTTAGCACTGTTGGAGACTCAATCTTAGACCAAATTGGCTAAGTTTTCTGAGATTAGACCTCTTTGATACTAAAATCATCGAGCCCCTGTGCTCATGTTTTCCCAAATTGACCTTAGTCTCAAAAATAACTAGTGGTCTCCCATTGATGATATCCCAAATGATACTCATCTTATATTTCCTAAGATAATTTTAGTCTCAAACATGACTAACATTTCTTAGGTCTACAGCAGCACCATCTTTTTTCCTCAAATATAGGATTTGGTTTAAGGGTACATCTCTCTACACCTCTGATATATGTCTTTGGAATTCTTCAACGTCTTCACAGAGGTAGCGGGTCCCGACAACTAACAACTCGTTGATGAACTTTCAAATTGACGTGCACTCTTCATATCAGACTGTACCCCAAATTGAGCGTATTCCATATCAACGTCGTTGTTCATACCGTCACGTAACAAATACACGTGCGCGCAAGATGGATAACGGAACGAGACATCCTTAAACTAAAATCTCACCTCCAAAATGGTGATCAGCGGACCGAGACGTTCTTAAACTAAAATCTCACCTCCAAAATGGTGATCAACGGACCGAGATGTCCTTACACTAGAATCTCACCTCCAAAATGGTGATCAACAGACTGAGATGTCCTCAAACTAGAACTTCGCCTCCAAAATAGCAATAATGGACCGAAATGTCCCTAAACTAAGACAACAGAGCCCAAACGCTCTTTTGTTGGATCTTAAATAAAAAATGATCCTAAAAAATTGTTAAGTGGACCTTAGTCTCAAATTGGACTAATGTATCCTTAACAAAAAAACCAACCGAGCCCCAACTGTTCACAGACATTTAAGTCGATCTTAATCTCAAACCAGATTAACGATCCTTAAATAAAACAAATCCAAATCTAAGATATACGGATTTGGACTAATCCACGCCCTACGGGCGACGACATAAATTAGTCTCCGTATACAATCCATGGGCAACCCAAACCAAAAATAAAACAAACACACACGACACAAAGTGAACTTCTAAAGAAGGAGAAAGTGGTTATCGCGATGCGGTAATGAAATTAACTGCAGGGGTTGCTCCTGTAGGAAAGAGCGTCCCAATAATTAAAAACCCCTCGCAAAACGAGGGGGAATTTGACGAAGTCTGCTACAACGGCCGCATCCATCCAAACCTATGATATACGGTGCCATAAATCAACTTAACATCTTCGGAATGGTGGATGGATAAATCCAAATAGCATCTGCCCCCAAATTCAGGCAGGACGATCCATCCCAGTTCATTCCCATTTTCGGCGGTGAATAGATTCTGGCATGCCCAGTGGGACATTTTCCTCTTTTTACTCCACACTTCGTATGTCGTGTTTCGCGAACAAAATCACGGTTTTCTATGGTTGCCCTTGGGTTTGAGGTACTAAGACTTGGTGTCTTTCTTCTATGCAGGAAGAAGAAGAAAAAAAAAGATCAATGGCTTCAAACTGCAAAAACTGCAACAGCAACTCCCGCTCCGCCCCAACTGGAGGAGTGACATATGGGCCCAATGCGGCCTCAATCTTTTGAATGCCGGTGGGACAGGTAACTCAAGCCACCACTAAATTGTTCTTCGGGACCATGCTCTCGCCAGCGAGTTTCAGCGCCCCAGTGCCACCACAGGAAGCTCCCAAGAAGTCGGTCTTCGATCGACTTGCAACCACCACGGCCCCTCTCAACGGGACGCTCAATTCCGCCACCCCAGTCTTCAACAGGCTGAGCCCAAGCTTAAGTGGGCCCGCAAAGAGGCTCGCGATACCTGAAGGGGCTATCCCAAAACGGATAGCCCCCAGCTCCTCCGACATGTGAAGTTGTCAAAGGTGCTTCGCCTACCAAAAGAACGGTCTTCGACAGATTGGCCGTTCCAACTCCTGCTGCGGGTGATGTCATCAAAGGTGCTTCCTCTACCAAAAAATCGGCCTTCGAAAGATTGGTCGTTCCCTCTCAACGGACGTCAGTTTTCGACAGGCTGACACCGACAATAGCCCCTCACCAAAGACGAGGGCATGATAGAGCCGCTTCAACAACTGAGGCGGTCCCGTTTGTAAGACACGCTCGACGTCGCCACTGGCGCCGGCTGAGAAGAGATGGAGGTAACTCCTTCTCTGGACTTACTCCACTAGCTCCAATGGTGGAATTTGACGCTGCTGTTCCAACCGAGAATAGCTTTGAACCGCTAAAGAGGGTGCGCAAAAACTCCCCAACCGCAGTTCTGAAGAAATCTCTCCCACCTGCTGATAACATGACGCAGGCAAAGCCGGAGCAGTCCCCTCAATGGCTCTCCTCCTAAATCCACAGGGTCTGGTGGAAAGTCCAGAATTCTGTGATCAACAAAGACCACTCTCGTCAACCGGAGAAAATTAAGGTTCGACAAGAGAAAAATCATCCCTCCACTATACAGCGAGGGACTTCTTTCATATAGGCACCTGTTACAACGGCTTATTCAATCTTGACCTCCCACAAAAGGAGGAGGCCAGATAAAATCTTATTGCCTGCGGCAAATTCCAAAGGCGCTGAACCTAAACGTCCCAAGCCTGGGGGCATGGTAGTACGCATGGTCTACATGGGTTCCGGGAAAGAGGAAAGCCATACATCCGTGGGTCGTTGACCACAAACTCGGTCGTTGACAAAAGATCAGGAGAAGCAACAAATGCTCAAGGAGATGCCGACGAAAATGGCAGCAGAATGCCCAGAAGCGACGTCTGAACAGCTCCAGGAGCAGGAGACCGATACAGAGTTCCTACGAAGGGTGTTGTAAAGAAAAGATAAGGAGGCCGCGGAACATGCTACTAATATAAAACAGATGGCACTTTTGTTCCAAGATATGGTGGAATGATGATCCAGTCAGAACCTCCAACTGAATGCCCACCGATAATCATCGAGGACGACAGAGGGGAAACATCAAACGCTCTTCCAGCTTTATCAACAGTCAGGGAGGAAACGATCTCCAAAGCCGCCCTTGATGATTACATAGCTCATCAAATATGAGCTCATCAGGTAAGTGAAGCGGCTGGCCAAGTCGTCAGAACTGGGTGACCGTATCCGGGCTGGTATGACCAAATCAAATACTCTCCTGGATATACGATCCCCAAGTTCAGCGTGTATAAGGGGATAAACAATCCTCATTAACACGTCGCTCAGTTTAGAGCTCTATGTAGCAATACTGGAGGCGACGACAAATTGCTGCTTCGTTGGTTCATTGGTAGCCTGTCAGAAACGGCGTTCGAATGGTACTCGGAGCTCCCAAGTGACTCCGTAAAAACATTCACGGAAATGGAATTGCTGTTTATGCAGCAGTTCGCCAGCGCAAGCGAGCGCACCCCGATCACGGCATTAATCAATGCCAGGGTGAAGTCAGGAGAGATCTGGGTTCAATACGCAATCCAGTGGCGGAACCTATGGTCAAAATGCGGACAACGCATCGATTAAGCTCCTGCCATGGGCATATTCATAGGGACTCTGGATCCTCAAGCGACTGTGTCCCAGTTCATGACGTTCTTTAAGCCGACCACCTTCCAGCCTCTGATCGACAAGTTAGCCCAAATGGACCAGATGGGCCACAGACCTTCCTCTTCAAAAATGGACCCTTGGTGTCACGACCCGAAAGTACGGAACGTGACTAGCACTTAAATTACGTAACGTCTAAAGGCGTAACACAATCTAAGTAAGCCAAAACCCAGAAATCTAAACCAAATGAGAAATAGTGTGAAGGAAAACTTATTAAAAGAAAGCAATTTTAACCAAAAAAAGTCACATTAAACATAAAAAAACTTCAAAATTCCCGAAAATTTCGGCAGAGTCTCCTTTGTAAATACTGGCCCCCAAACGGGTACAACACAAGAAAATACATACATACATATATATATATACATACATACATACATACATATATATATACATACATACATATATATATATATATATATACATACATATATATATACATATATATATACATAAAGGCATCCCCAAGCGAGCTAGCTCTTCGCCAAAGGCGGAATCACAACCACAAGCAATAAATATATCATAATAATGCGAAATAAGTATAAAAGCATAAAAGTATCACGTCGGCTCAAGTGAGTATCGACACCAAACCACAAATACAAGTCTCAAGTCTCACCGTCTAGTCCAATATACAATGGTAGATGGAGTATACTAGATACAAATAAAAATACACGGTAGGAGCAAAAGCAAATCCTCCAGAAACCCACCTGTGCGCAAGCTGCGAGTCAAAGCAATCGAAGCGGAAAAGAAAGTACGCCCGCCGCTACTGTGCTGACGTGTCAGACCTGCAAGAAACTGTGGCACAACAGGGGTGAGTTGACAACTCGTGAGTAGTAAGTAACATCTAATAAGGCAATCGTAAGCATGCACGCAAATGCGTCACACCCTACATATACCGATACTGATGCGATGCACTAATATGTATGCGATATGAATGCATAATCAACACAAAATTTGAATATGTTTGATATGAGAAGATCTATATCTTTAACTTGGTAAAACCTTTTGTAAAATAAAACTGGATTATAATCAGTGAAATCGACAGAAATGTTCGTGTCAAATATCGACACAAAATCCTCAATATCTCGGGCTCCATCAGTCCGGATCGGCCCATATCATCAAATCACACGACTACGATCGGTATCCTCTGGATATCCGCCGCGCTAGACATCACCAGTAGGTAGTCTACCCCTGCCAGGCTCATCGTCATCCCCACAAAAACACTCTCGCCCCGGGGTACCATACTGGGCCCACCATGTACCGAAACGGTTCATCCTACTCCTCGAATCGGGTCTCGAAAACCAAAAGCAATCATTAAAACTCATGGTGGACGACACATACATTACGAGAAAACCGCAACTTGCATTTTAAAATGATAATAAGTTTGTATAAAATTATTGCGGTTTTCCCCAAAATCCAGAAATCTCATAAATACCGAAATCCTCGAGAAGAATCATAATATACAAATATGCCGGTGATGATGAAAATCTAATGATACGGTAGTATATACAATACGAAATACGGCCAGAAGCTATGCGTGAATCATGATGCAATGAAGTATGTATACAGGATTAACAATCCTACGTATCCATATAATGAGATGAATAGGCAGGTATAAATATACGAATCATATACGATACAATGCACAAGAATATATTCTAAGCAAGTTCTATAGTGTTCGTGACATAGCAATTACTAATGGCGTGTGTGTTCGCATAATTAGTGCACGTGCGATAGGAACTAATGGTAATGGTGCAAGTGTCCTATGAGATGACATCACACACACACACACACATAACGATGCGATGCAATGAGATGGCTAACTAGGAAACTACACATATAATGTAAATACTATAAGTGATACTAAACCATCGGACGCCTCGTGCCATCCAGATGACCCCCTATAGATGTATATATCTACTCACCGGGACGCCTTAGCTAAACTGGTCCGATATCCGCCCTGTCTTTCTGCGCCGCATCCGATGCCTCAGCACCCGATTTTAGAATCATACATAAGGAATAAAAAGGATAATATACAATTAGTCGCGGACACAAATAACACAAGTCAAACAACGCGCGCTAATTAAACGCGCACGCACTTGGCGCACAAACTCGCTCGCGACCATGCCTCAACCATAACTAAGGTCGTAAAATGTGAAAACCATCCATCCTAGTATCCACTCGTACCAATTGCGCATTCACAATACTCTAGATATTATATGAAATAGGTCATAATTTATCAAAACCTCAAACTCATTTAAAAGCTATTTATTCCAAAAACCTAGTAAGCATAAATTTCCATTTTAGTTCAAATCTTGATATTTTAACAATTCTAGTGGGGACAATGCTCACTAAACATCTTAATTAAGTCACAAAAATATTAACTAGATTTTTATCTTAATTATTTTCATAAATTCTAAAAACCTAGTTTGCAAAATTATGTGATTCAGACAATTTTAAAGTATCAATTTGCAAACTAGCAACTAGCTTAGCTTTTACATGCCTTAAGATGTTAAATATATCACACAACCATAATCAAATGATCAAAAACCCCTAACTTAATCCAAACCCCAACCTTGAATTTTCAAGTTAGCAATTAGAACCAATTTAACACTTAAATATGCTAGATTAAAGTAATTAAACAACAAATTCACCAAAGGGTTAAGATTTATACATCCCAATTTTGAGTTCTAGCATGCAAATCTTAGCCTCCAAAATTAGCTTCCATGCTCTAAGATCCAAGCTTGAATGGCCAAAAAATAATTGTAGAGATTTAATTAGGAATTGGTGAAGTTTTTGTATTGATTTTTTTGATGAATTTTGAAGAATTTTGTGTTGGAATTGAAGTGGGGAATTTGGAGAACTGCACATGGAAGGGGGGGCTCGGCCTTAGCAGCCAAAGAAAGGAGAGAGAGAGAGAAAGAGAGAGAGAGAGAGAGAATTGTGTGGGTGTGTGTAGAACATCTTAATTTAATACATCTTTTCACTATTTCTTTAATTATTATTTTTTTTCCTTTAATTGACAAGATGAAGTGATTAGCATGAATAGATGGGGGCTGTCAAGGGGCTCGGCCTATATGAAGGGAGGTGAGTGTGTGAGGTGTGTGTGTGGAAAGTTCAAGAAAATCCCTCCTTAATACTTTGTTTTATTTATTTTCTTTTCATTTTCTATTTAAATTGCTCCTAGAATTGTCTAGAATTATGAAGACACATTAAAACAAAATGAGCATGTTACAAACTTGTTTTTGTGTTGTCATGGTTCATATTTGTGTAATTAACCCATTCAAATTTATAATTTACACCAATTAAATGTATAATGAAAGTTTAAAATAATATTTAAAATAATTAATTAAGAAAAATATTTAATTAAACTAGCAATTTATAAGTGACTAAATAAATACAAAATACTAGCAATTACATAGTTAAAATAGGAGTATTTAAGTCTATAATGAAAAATAATTATAGTTTAGTTTTACGAAAAATACAAGTTATTTTAACGGTTATCGGAAAAATTCACCTAAAATTATTTATTTATTTTTAAAACGTTACAATCTTCCCCCCTTAAAGAAATTCAGTCCCCGAATTTAAAATCTAACTACGCGTACCCTCGAAGAGATGGGATTGTTTCTTCCGCATATCGACCTCGGCTTCCTACGGGGTGAATATCTGAAAAGTTGGGTGGGAGAGTCAAACGATATGCAACTACGCCGACACGCTCAAGAATCTCTAAGGAACCCACATATCTGGGATTATGCTTCCCTTTCTTTCTGAATCTCAACACGCCCTCCAATAAAGAAACCCTCAAGAAAACATGACCACCTAAGGCGAATTCCAGTCTGTGACAACGTCTATCCACATAAGATTTCTGCCTGGGCCGCTCTCATCCTATCCCGAATCACTGAATCTTTTTAGTCATCTCTTGCACAATCTGTGGCCTTTAAAATACTGCTCTCACTGAGCTTTGTCCAACATACGGGTGATCAACATCTCTTCCCATAAAACACCTTAAAGGTTGCCATCTAAATCTCTTCCTGGAAGTTGTACTTGTAGGAAAACTCTATCAAGGGAAAGTGGCGATCCCAACTTCCACGAAATATAGGACGCAAACTCGGAGCATATCCTCAAGAATCTAAGTGGTCCTCTCTGATTAACCGTCGGTCTGCGAATAGAAAACTGCACTGAAACTCAAATGGTGTACAAGGCCCTCTGAAGTTTCTGTCATCGTCGGCAGGTGAACGGGGTGCTTCTATCAGACACAATATAAATCGAAACTCCATGTAGTCGCAGCATCTTATCAACACATATCTGAGTGAGTCCGAAAGTGGTCTTATCTGGTAGAAGGTGAGCTGCTTCCGTCAATCGGTATACTATTACTCAAATTGAGTCGTGTTCTCAACTGGTCTTAGGTAGACCCATGATAAAATCCATAGAAATCTGCTCCTAATTCTATCCCGGAGTGGGTAAAGGTTGTAATTCTCCTGCTGATCCCTGATGCCCAACCTTGACTTGCTGACGAGTCCGTATTCTGAAACAAAGTCTGTGACATCCCTCTTCATCCCTTCACATGATATCCGGAAGACGTTAAACTTTTCGATCGATTCATCAAAGTCCCATAATTTTCCAAGAGCTCAACACTTGAGCACAGTTTAAAAATACCCAGAATATGCCACAATACCTATGGACCAACCGTAGAAGGGCAGACCCAAGCCTTATTAATGGCACATCGGAACTGCCGCAAACCCTAAGGTTCGAAAGCGGTTCCATGGTTATTAAGTTGAGTTAGGATTTCATTCTTCTAGAGGGTCCACCGAATTACTTGCATGGTTTTCCGAATACCTTAAACTTGGAAAAAATGGGTTTTTGATATTCATTCGAACTTTTAACTTCGCTTAGACAACATGCGAATACCCAAAACAATGTTAAATTATGAATACGAAACACTCCGAATTGCCTATATTGTAAGATCATATTACCTACAAACTTAGCAAAAACAAGCAACACCTGAAACCCTAAAACCCAGATCCTGAAACACTAGAAAAAAATTTGAATCCAGAACTCTCAAACATGGCCGGCTGTCATGAAGAATCTGCTTATCTACCATCGACTGTCCCTGTACTGTGCTCAACCAACAAAATTGCCTCTTGCTTCCGACTCAAAACATCTGCCACAACATTCTCCTTGCCCGGACGATAAAGAATCTCGCACTCATAGTCTTCACTAGCTCCAACCATCGGCGCTGTTTCAAATTTGGACCTCGCTGCTGAAAGATATACCTTAAGCTTCTTGTGATCCATAAATATCTGGTACTACTCGTCTCCAAATCTTAAGTGTAACAATCACTGCGGCTATCTCTAAATCATGCATGGAATTGTTCTGCTCGTGCTTCTTCAATTACCGAAAAGCATCGCAATAACCAACAAAACCGCCTGATCCTGAAGGCAAAGACAATACTAGCACCGTAGTCCAACGAATCTCTAACTGTTGAAAACTCTGTTTACAATTCCCGGTCCAAAGAAAATGAACTCTCTTACGGGTCAACCCGGCCAACGCTGCAGCTATATGAGAAAAACCCTGTACGAAATGTCAATAGCATCCGTCCAAACCTAGAAATGCTGCGAACCTCCGTCACTGATATCCGTCTGGGCCAATGCTGCACGTCCTCGATCTCATTCGGTTCCATACATATACTATCTCTCATAACTACGGGTCCCAAAATTCATTACCATCCATCCATAAAACACACTAGCGCTCCCTCAAAGTCTGCAATGAAATCCTCTATTACTGCCCAGGCTCTACTTGGCTCCAAAAGTACACTAAGACGTCCTCAATGAACACGATGATAAACTGGTCAAGAACGGCCTGGATATTCGGTTCATCCAATCCATAAACACTCCTGGGGCATTGGTGAGTTCGAACGACATCACCAAGACTCATAACGCCCGTAACGTGTGAAAAGAAATCTTCGAAATACCATCCTCTCGAACCCACAACTGGTAGTAGCCTGACCGCAAGTCAATATTCGAGAAATGTCCCGCACAGTAACCCAATTCAACTGATGATAATCAATGCATAATCACAAACTACCGTCTTTCTTCTTGACGAGCAGAACATGAGCACCCAAGGCGACGCGCTTGGAAGAACAAGCCCTTATCCAACAATTCTTGCAACTATTCCTTCAGTTCTTTACGCTCCACCGGGAATCAAGTCAAAGCAGAACTCACTATCGCGCTCTAGCGACAAACCAAGCAACTTGTCTGGAAAGACATCTAGAAACTCTCTCACAATCGGGACCTGGTCCAACGGGACCTCTGCGGCTCTAACATCACAAACATATGCCAAGAATTTCTGACATCCCTTTTCTCAAAAGCTGACTAGCGCGGAGAGAAGAAATCAAACTGGGAAAGGCGACGCTACGGCCCCTCGAAAAACAAGAACTAGCTTACTCATAAAACTAAATCCGACTGCCTCCTCATGGCAGTCCATGGACGCATAATACGTGGCTATTAATCTATGCCCAAAAGAACTTCGAAGTCAAACATATCGAGAAAAATCAAATTGACAAAAGAATCTTTATCTCCGATGCGAACGAATCATGAATGAACAACATATCGAGCGACCAAAAGATTAGCCTGTCACAACGGCGTCTATCTAACCACCTCTGAGCTGGCATACTGGTACAATTCCGCTTTGGTCCAGAAAAGACCGAAGTTTCAAAAATGCGCTCTTCCAACAGTAAGGCCGTGTCCATGGCAGCGATGTAAGTGTAAAAAGGATGGGCACTAATAGCAAGAATTAACTGCATGTCCAATCTCCACACGAACCTCTTTATTTGTTTCTCTTCAGTATCCATCAGGGAAGGAGCATATCGGACTGCTGAGTAAGCTAAATGTCGTACTCGGACACTATCATCCCTGAAGTCTTACATAAAGACTTGAAACTACGAGCTCAGACATCTCGAACGCTCACCGGAAGGAAACGAGCAAGAATTACCGCTATGAACTCATCCCAAGTCATAGGTAGTAGGTTTGAAGCTCGGCCTCTCTCAATTAAATCACACCACGTCTGAGCAAGACCTTTCTAGACGAAAACCCGCTAGCTCAATCCATATCTTGTCAGAATATCTCTGTGAACGACAATTCCTAGCCATCCTGTCGAGGATTGTCTACGAATCCTCCGCTGCATCCGTGCCGGTAAAAATTGGAGGCTTCAGCATCAAAAACTCCTATAAGGATACAAAATTAATCTTGGTAACAACAGAAACAGCTGCCTGAGCAGCAGGTACAACCACAGTCCCTGCAGTAGGAGAGACATCATCGGCTCTCGGAGCTCGGCTAACCACCACTAACAATCCAATCATCTGTCACATGTCCTGAATACTCAGCTCCAGCCTAGCCATCCATCCTAGAAAAAGGCGGACCACTCTGTCCCTGAGGGGTAGGCATACCGCCATAGTCGGTCCTCGTCTCAAACGAGCCTACTCTAATCTCATCCCCGGCGGCAGCCCTCTAGCCCTCGTAGTCTCCGGCGGCATAGTGGCTTGAGCAAGAACAAGATCGACAGGAACATTGCAATCGAATCAACGGATTTCCGGAATCAAGGAAGGAATACAAGTAAATATATATATCCTAAGGTCACTTAGGCGGAGTACCGTATTATAAGTATGCCGCGGAACATACACACGCTACGTCACTCTACTCAAGTCACCTACTCCATATACCAAGGGTCATCCTACACTCAGAAAGGTAAAACCGCGCTCTGATACCAACTTTGTCACGACCCGAAGGTACGGAACGTGACTGGCACTTAAATTACGTAACGTCTAAAGGCGTAACGCAATCTAAGTAAGCCAAAACCCAGAAATCTAAACCAAATGAGAAATAGTGAGAAGGAAAACTTATTAAAATAAAGTGATTTTAACCAAAATAAGTCACATTAAACATAAAAAAACATCAAAATTCCCGAAAATTTTGGCAGAGTCTCCTTTATAAATACTGGCCCCCAAACGGGTACAACATAAGAAAATACATATATATATATATATGATAAAGACATCCCCAAGCGGGAGATAGCTCTTCGCCTAAGGCGGAATCACAACCACAAGCAATGAATATATCATAATAATGCGAAATAAGTATAAAAGCATAAAAGCATCACGTCGGCTCAAGTGAGCATCGACACCAAACCATAAATACAAGTCTCAAGTCTCACCGTCTAGTCCAATATACAATGGTAGATGGAGTATACTAGATACAAATAAAAATACACGGTGGGAGCAAAAGCAAATCCTCTAGAAACCCACCTGTGCGCAAGCTGCGAGTCAAAGCAATCGAAGCGAAAAAGAAAGTACGCCCGCCGCTACTGTGCTGATGGGTCGGACCTGAAAGAAACTGTGGTACAACAGGGGTGAGTTGCCAACTCGTGAGTAGTAAGTAACATCTAATAAGGCTATCGTAAGCATGCACGCAAATGCGTCACACCCTACATATACCGATACTGATGCGATGCACAAATATGTATGCGATATGAATGCATAACAACACAAAATCTGAATATGTTTGATATGAGAAGATCTATATTTTTAACTTGGTAAAACCTTTTGTAAAATAAAACTGGATTATAATCAGTGAAATCGACAGAAATGTCCGTGTCAAATATCGATACAAAATCCTCAATATCTCGGGATCCGTCAGTCCGGATCAACCCATATCATCAAATCACACGACTATGATCGATATCCTCCGGATATCCGCCGCGCCAGACATCACCAGTAGGTAGTCTTCCCCTGCCAGACTCATCGTCATCCCCACAAAAACACTCTTTCCCCAGGGTACCATACCGGGCCCACCATGTACCCGAAACGCTTCATCCTACTCCTCGAATCGGGTCTCGAAAACTAAAAGCAATCATGAAAACTTATGGTGGACAACACATACATCACGAGAAAACCGCAACTTGCATTTTAAAATGATAATAAGTTTTTATAAAATTCTTGCGGTTTTCCCCAAAATCCAGAAATCTCATAAATACCGAAATCCTAAAGAAGAATCACAATATACAAATATGCCGGCGATGATGGAAATCTAATGATATGGTAGTATATACCATACGAAATACGGTCAGAAGCTATGCGTGAATCATGATGAAATGAAGTATGTATACATGATTAACAATCCTACGTATCCATTTAATGGGATGAATAGACAGGTATAAATATACGAATCACATACGACGTATTGCACAAGAATCTATTCTAAGCAAGTTCTATAGTGTTCATGGCATACAATTACTAATGGCGTGTGTGTTCACATAATTAGTGCACGTATGGCAGGAACCAATGGTAATGGTGCAAATGTCCTATGAGATGACATCACACACACATACACATATAACGGTGCGATGTAATGAGATGGATAACTAAGAAACTACGCATATAATGTAAATACTATAAGTAATACTAAACCATCGGACGCCTCACGCCATCCAAACGATCCCCCCATAGATGTATACATCTACTCACCGGGACGCCTCAGCTAATCTAGCCTGATATCTGCCCTGTCTTTCCGCGCCGCATCCGACGCCTCTGCACCCGATCCTAGAATCACATATAAGGAATAAAAAGGATAATACAGAATTAATCGCGGACACAAACGGCACAAGTAAAATAACGCGCGCTAATTAAACGCGCACGCACTTGGCACACAAACGCGCTCACGACCACGCCACAACCATAACTAGGGTCGCAAAATGTGAAAACCACCCATCCTAGTACCCACTCGTACTAATTGCACATTCATAACACTCTAGATATTATATGAAATATGTCATAATTTATCAAAACCTCAAACTCATTTAAAAGCTATTTATTCCAAAAACCTAGTAAGCATAAATTTCCATTTTAGTTCAAATCTTGATGTTTTAACAATTCTAGTGGCCACAATGCTCACTAAACATCTTAATTAAGTCACACAAATATTAACTAGATTTTTATCTTAATTATTTTCATAAATTCTAAAAACCTAGTTTGCACAATTATGCGATTTAGACAATTTTATAGTATCAATTTGCAGACTAGTAACTAGCTTAGCCTTTACATGTCTTAACATGTTAAATATATCACACAACTATAATCAAATGATCAAAAACCCCTAACTTGATCCAAACCCTAACCTTGAATTTTCAAGTTAGCAATTAGAACCAATTTAACACTTAAATATGCTAGATTAAAGTAATTAAACAACAAATTCATTAAAGGGTTAAGATTTATACCTCCAATTTTGTGTTCTAGCATGCAAATCTTAGCCTCCAAAAGTAGCTTCTATGCTCCAAGATCCAAGCTTGAATGGCCAAGGAATAATGGTAGAGATTTAATTAGGAATTGGTGAGGTTTTTGTATTGATTTTTTTTGATGAATTTTGAAGAATTTTGTATTGGAATTGAAGTGGGGAATTTGGAGAACTACACATGGAGGGGAGCTCAGCCTTAGCAGCCACAGAAAAGAGAGAGAGAGAGAGAGAGAGAGAGAGAGAGAATTGTGTGTGTGTGTGTAGAACATCTTAATTTAATACATCTTTTCACCATTTCTTTAATTATTAATTTTTTTCCTTTAATTGAGAAGATGAAGGGAGTAGCATGAAGAGATGGGGGCTGTCAAGGGGCTCGACCTGTGTGAAGGGAGGTGAGTGTGTGAGGTGTGTGTGTGGAAAGTTCAAGAAAACCCCTCCTTAATACTTTGTTTTATTTATTTTCTTTTCATTTTCTATTTAAATTGCTCCTAGAATTGTCTTGAATTATTAAGACATATTAAAACAAAATGAGCATATTACAAACTTGTTTTTGTGTTGTTATGGTTCACATTTGTATAATTAACCCATTCAAATTTGTAATTTACACTAATTAAATGTATAATGAAAGCTTAAAATAATATTTAAAATAATTAATTAAGAAAGATATTTAATTAAACTAGCAATTTATAAGTGACTAAATAAATACCAAATACTAGAAATTATATAGTTAAAATAGGCGTATTTAAGTCTATAATGAAAAATAATTATAGTTAAGTTTTACGGAAAATACGAGTTATTTTAACGGTTATCGGGAAAATTCACCTAAATTTTTTTATTTATTTATTTAGTTATTTATTTATTTTTAAAACGTTACACTTGGAATGCAAAGGGTAAAGGGAAAGCGGCCTTCGTTTCCAACACTCAACAACAACCGAGTGACCCGAAACCGGTTGCCCGCCAAAAGAATGCATGCCCGCGCCAATCCCTGGAAGAGAAGTTAGGACGTGCTTACTCGTTTCCCCGTAATAAAACGGGGAGACTGTTCGAATTGGCAATGTGCAACAAACTCATCACTCTGCCGGAACGTCCACCGCAGCCCGTTGACGTCAACAATCCCAACTACTGCTCCTATCACCGAATAGTGAGCCACTCTATTGAGGATTACTATATCTTCAAGAACTGGGTCGAGGACCAATTCCGTCAAGGGAAATTCGTGCTGTCAGAGAACTGGAGGGTGAACCTGCCACAGAGGAATGCTCCTAAAAAGGTGGATACGCCGGGGGCATCATGTTCGTTTGTGGAAGAAGTTTTGTGGGAAGTTGTCCTTTCAGCTAAAACCAAAGGAATGTTGAAGGATCTTTAAGCATGTCCGTCGATCAGGTGGAAAAGCCTGCTTGAGCCCGAGATCATTAAGGGGATGCTGAAATCGCGTCCCACACCGAAAACAGCTATCGATGGGCAAAACACCCAGGTCAAGCCTTCAAAGTCTTCGAAAGGAAAGAAGAAGACCAAGAAGCCCGTGCAGCCAGATGACAAGCGCACGAACCTGCAAAAGTACATCGACGTGCTGGAGGAATACAACTAGAAGGCGCCGACCCCAGTCACCCTTGAAGAGTTTCTCAACCATATACTTGAGAACGGTGATAATGACGATGATGAGGGAAATGGCTCGTCGGGAGAAGCCGAAGATTATGTAGCAAGTTGCCACATGGTTTCTCATTCGTCGTTAAATAACGAAGAAACTTCCTCGGCGTCAGAAAGCAACGCAGAGGAACTGGGGGCAGGGTCGGTGCCAAAATCCCCGGAGTTGCTAGAAGGCCTAATTGACAGGCTGCTAAACGAAGCTTTTTAAAAGAGCAAAGCTAACCGAGAACGTGAAACGGCTATATACGAAAAGGCCAAGCATCGGCGTCAGGATGAAGAAGACGCAGCGAGGAAGAGTCACAAAGTACTCCAACCAGACCGAAGCACACCTGCGGCAAACAAAAGCAGTTTTAAGGCGGAGAAACAGTTTGCCAAAGCCCTGTCAATGGGAATGTAGCTGCCATCTCTCAAGGGAAATATTCCCGGGGCCACATGCCTCAACGGAGAGATTTCACATCCGAACTATTGCCTATATCATTGGAGGGTCACCTACCCCACCGAAGAGTGCAATGCCTTCAAAAAGTGGTGGCAAGGATACGTTGCTCACCAACAACACTTTAAGCGGATGAAGCGCATGGCTCGTCGACAACAAAGAAGCACGACAGATGAGCGTGAAGGAATGGATGGCAACTGTCATATGGTTGGTATTAGTTCGACAAAAGGAAAATCCTAAGTTCTTACATTCGGGAGAGATTATGAGGAAGAAATAAACCTCGGCCCTCTCTTCAAAGAATCCACCTCCAGAAAAGATGAGGAGGAGAAGAACTGTGAGAACATTCAGCTACATAATCGCACGCTGCCTGAGAAGAACCTCGGGTCTACAAATAAGGGTTCGAGCAAAAGAGACAAGGGGAAGGAGAAAGTCCCAGAGGAAATTGCCCTCGTTGATAGAGTCGTCGAAGAGCTCGCAGCCAAGAACCCACCTAAGAAAAATAAGGTGGATTACAATGTCCTGGCACATCTGAGAAAGATACCCTCACAACTGAGCATATTGGATGCTCTCCTCCTATCTAAAGAAGCAAGAGATTCTCTGATCAGGGCATTACAAGAGCCCGATCAGTTCCAAGCTTTCCTTGCAGAAGAAAAGATGAAGGACGAGCTGGCAGAGGTTATTACAGCTAACATTACATTCGGCGATGAAGATCTCCTTCTCGGAATGTGCGAGCACAACCGTCCTCTATATGTCACCGGGTACTGCCACGACATCAAAATAGGGAAGATCCTGGTCGACAACGGGTCCTCCGTCAACCTTCTCAACATGAAGGTGCTGAAGGAGATCTGCATGAACGTTCAGCACCTGGCTTGGGATAAAATTACCATCTTTGGGTTTGAATCACAGTCATCACGGACGATTGGGTCCGTAATATTGACGTTACACTTTGGGCTACTCGTCACTGACATCAAATTTCATGTCATCGACGCCAAGACTTGGTACAATGCTTTGCTCGGCAGGCCTTGGTTGCACGAGTACAACGTCATCCCTTCTACACAACACCAGTGTATGAAGTATTTCAAAGATGGCCTCGAGTGCACCGTTACGGGGGAGGTAAATCCATTCTCCATAAACGAAGTCCGAAAATATGAAGAAGCCAAGTACTTCCTACCAGACTTCAAAGACACGGAAAGATGTCATAAGTTGGAGAATAAACAAAAAACCGTCACCACTATCCCGATCTTTGGGAGCGATACCGAGGAGGATGAAGAGATAGTCTACTGGGGCAACCCCAAGGCAACAGGCCCAACCCATCTGCTCCTATTTTGGTCTTCGTCAGTGAATCTGAGGACGATACCAACGCTGTGTTCTCTACTCATCTGTCAGCATAAACTGTTACTGGAGCTGATCAGAGTTTACAAATCACTATAGTTCCGCCACGACATTGCAAAGAACTTGATGCGTTTGATACATACAGCGTACAAGAGCTGTGGACTTTCTACGTCGCTCTCAGGCGAAGAGGTGAAAAGGCGATCCTCTTCTACCAATCTACGGAGACTAAAGTAGAGAAAGAAGTTCGGCATGGTGCCGATCTTGTGCTTGACAGGTTTCAACCAATCCGTCTGCCCAGATATTACGCAGAGAGATTGAAAAGGCTATTAAGATACCAAGGCGTACCCTTCACACAAACCGCTCGACAAGCCCAGTTTTACAAAATGATTTGGGACATTCCTGAGACTCAGCGAAAGATGCCCAACAGGAAGATGGTGACAACTGGGCTTGGATACGTTCAGTGCAAGAAATGGGAGCGATTTCATGGCTGCCACGTCATAAACAGCTCTGGTGAAGAAGTGAACTCTCTTTCAAATAGTCGTGACGTTGAAACAGAACGAGTTCCCGCTCTAAGAACATTAAGTCCATCGTTCAAAGAACAAGTTGAAAAGCTAATGAAAGAAGTCTGTCAAAAGATTCGGGATAACCACAGTCGCGAAATGGCTATTTATGAAAAGGCTAGGACGCAACGCCTTAACCAGCAGTCCACAGAGAAAGAAAACTACAATGTCCTCCATCCCCAGCTCGCTGTATGTCCTCGCAAGAAGGAAAAATCCCGAAATAAAGGCAAAAATAGGACAAAGAGCGCAAACAATGGTCACAAATAATAAGGTATATCCAAGAAGCCGTGCTATTAAGAAAAACGTGGTTGGAACCCGTTTATTATCAAGAAGATGGGTCGGGAATACTCTTTCCCTTAAGACAAGATAAGGAAAATATTCAACCTTGTCATGAAGTATCAAATAATGACGCTTCCGGAGTCTCGATATCTCGAACAAATAAACGGGGTCCATCATCCGGATTATTGCTCCTATCACCGAGCAATAGGTCATCCCCTTGAAGACTGCTTCACCTTCAAAGACTAGGTCGAAGACCAGTATCAACAAGGCAAGTTCGCTTTATCCGAAAACTGGAGGGTAACCCCGCCGCAAAAGTATGAGCCAAAGAGGACCTATACCGTGAGGACATGTCACGCCCCGCTTCCCAAAATACGGAATACGAGGGGTAGACAAGGCCAGCCATGCTCCTACGGTCAAGGAAAAGTCCTGCCGTAGTCACACTTCGGCTTCTAGTTTATCATGGTAAACAGTAAATAATGCGCAGGTAATGAGAAATGCAGTAACTAGGATAAAACAGTAAAATGAACTGACCTGATGGGAGACAAAAGATATAACTCTGAATAGCTAAACAAGATGTCCGTGAAGTGCGTCTAGCCCTGGTCCAGGCTAAATCTTCTCCTCACACTGAGCATGCATACTCAGGTCGTCAGAGCGACACAATAGCAATATAATATATAAAATCAAGTGACAGTTCTAACAGTAGTAATAGATATGAATAACAGTAAATCAATGACAGCATGAATATGAATGTGCAGTAATCAATGCAGCGGAGCGGTAAAGCAGTAGAACGATATATCACGTATGTCAACACCGTATATAAGGTATATAAATGTCCGTATCCATATCAGTCTCTAAGTCTCACTGTACAGGTCACTAAGCCTATCGTCAGTCCAAGTGTGAGAGTCAACCACTCGCGAGTGTCCTCCACCCAAGGGCAAGGGACCACGGGCCCAACATGTAACATGTATATCACGGTGTATATCACATACCCTGTAAATCTCCATATATCTCCCTAAATATATAGCCGGCATGGGACTCCCGAGATTCTGTTGAACTCACACTTAAACTACTCCACACCCCGTGGTCTACATCAAACGCTAACCATAACCCTAAATACTAATCGATCCGTGACAAGTCTGCGCGAGAACTGGAGGCAGGACCTCTATCAAGCACGTCCCGACTAATATCTAAGATAAATGGCAGTGTCGGATGCCTTATCTGTGACACCCATGCAAGCGCTTCCATAAGTGTCCCATACCACTTATAGTCACACGTACACGTATCCCACAGACGTCGACAATGCAATAGAATAATAGGGTCACTGATTGTGTACAAGTACGTATCACTTTCACTTATTCACGGATACACGAACACTGACGTACTTGCCACAATCATCACTAGAATCTAACACTGGGTAAATGCACGATATCACCAGGTTATCACTACAATGATAGGGGTATGATATGATGCGTGAACAGTATATAAGCACGATTAAGGTGTCACAAAAATAGTATTCTATCACTTGCACGATTTATCATGAAATGTACGTATACAATTTAGCGAAACGATAAACAGATAGTAATTAGTATGTTCAGTTGTCCATCCATCGAATTTAGTTTCAAGCCAATCGGGTTCCAGGATCATTAATTACACCCATTTCATTTTAAGCGCTCGCGGCTGGAAATCCGGTTTCAGAATCAGAAGTCCATTTCGCAACGCATTTTAATCCCAATTGGGATCATATTTTAGCGATGCTACAGTTGGATGAAATCTAGGGTTTTTAGTAAGGTTTTCAACGCAATAGATGGATCATCAATCACATCTGCACGTCAGGAGTTATACACTGTTTAACACTAATATGTCAGTTCTGATTCTGTTGGGACTGTTATGCGTCCCGATCTTTTAAATTATAGAATAAATAACAAATGGTAACGAAACAGAGTGAAATCAATTGTGTTGTCTAGATAACAGATTTATATATAATAAACAGTGGAGTTCTGCAACCTATGAGTTAAGTAGATCTTGTGGTACCCATTACGGAACAGCAAGCAACAACTGGAGTCGCTCTGGACTGCAGTCCAGAGTCGCACTCCGATCCAATTATCATCACAGTTTAAGTACAGGAATGTCTGGAAACTAGTATAGGGTTAAATTTCGTCGAGTCGGATTCGATTTGAGCCCTCGAAAGCACCATTCTAGTATGTATATGATTTATGGTGAATTTAACGGTTTTCAGGTACAATAAAATTACAATTTTATGATTAAACTTGGGGGTAGTTGTTTTAGTCGTTAACGATCAAATTTTCCAGCGAAATTTGAACACGTTATCCATCCCTACAAGGGCCAATGTAATTTATCCAGTTCCGCCAAATTTGATAATGATTTCCTAAGAGAACAAGCATCGAACAGTTTTGTGTCGAATAATCTAACGGAAAGTAAAACATGAATTATATACGATGTTGATTTGTAATTAACGAAAGTAGCATGTAGCAAGTATGGAACTTGCCTGGAGGCGTCTTGGCGATGCACGTCAGTGGTAACAACACGAACGCGCGATGAATGGCGTGCATAGGGTTCGCGGCCTCGGCTCGTGCTCGGACTCGGCTATAGGGTTCTGCCTCGGTGACGCCTAGAGCTCGCGAGACCGGAAAGATAAAGGTGCTGCGAAGCCGATGGTGAGGGGTTTGCAGAGGGAGAGATATATTGAGAGAGAGAGTTAGCGAGAGAGAGAAAAGATTGGGATATATGAGAGAGGGGGTGGCAGAGAGATTTGAGAGAGGGAGAGAACAGAGGGGTTGCGGGAGAGAGAGAGGGATCTGAGATGAGGAGGGGAAAGAGAGAGAGAGAACTGAGAGAGAGACGAGAGCACAGAGGGAGAGGGAGAGAGAGCTGAGAAAGAGAGACGAGAGAGTTAGAGAGAGTGGGACAGAGGAAGAGAGAGAGAAACAGAGAGTGAGAAAGAGAGAGGGAGATTGCAGGGAGAGGGGAAGAGCGAGGGAGAGGGAGGAAGTGGGTGAGGCGGTGGTGATGATCGGGGATGATCGACGATCGTTGGAGGTTGCAGGGGCGGTGACGTCGAAGGTGGTGTCTCCGGTGATGGTGTGCGGGAAAAATGGGGTTGCGATCGAAGGAGTGCCCCGTCGATGGAGATGGCCGGAGGAGGCGAGCTCGGTGGGTGATGGTGGGGAAATGGTGACGGAGGCGACTAAGGGTGGTCGGAGACGAGGGTGATCGTCAACGGTGAAGGGAAGAGGTCGGTGATGGGTGCATGGGTCGGGGGTGTAGCGAGAAGAGGAGGAAAATGAGAATGAGGGAGCGAGCGAGCGAGGAAGAGGGGGTAGAGGGTAGAGGAGAGAGGGTCGTGGGGGAAAACGCGCGCGTCGTGGGCGTAACATCGCGAGAGTGGGGGCGACGGCGGAGGGAGCGGATCTCGCGCGGGGAAAAGAAAAGAGCCGTTAAGAAGGAGAAGAAGAATAGGAGCGGGTCGGGTTGGGTGTAACGTCGCAGGCCGTTGGGCTTGGGCCAAAAATTAATAAAAGGAAAAGAAATTCGATGAGGGAAGTAGGCCGGGCCAGGGAAAAAGGGATTTAATTTTTTTTAGAATTCTTGGGGA
Source organism: Agapanthus africanus (assembly GCA_030015575.1). Taxonomy (NCBI): domain Eukaryota; kingdom Viridiplantae; phylum Streptophyta; class Magnoliopsida; order Asparagales; family Amaryllidaceae; genus Agapanthus; species Agapanthus africanus. The sequence continues at coordinate 780,940,395 of CM057339.1, read as the reverse complement.
AAATGGGTGTTGGGCTCGGGCTGGGTTTATTCAAGAAAAAATTTGGATGAGAAAGGAGTGGGCTGGTTTGAAAGTAGAGTGGGAAATAAGTGGGCTCGGGGAAAAATTAATTTGGTTTTAGGATTTGGTTTTAAATTTTCAAATAAGATAAATGGGACTTTAAAATATATAAATAATTATATAAAAATAGATAAAATTATAAATAAGAATAAATAGGATTCTAGAGTAATAAAATACAGATTTTGGTATAACAGGGGCTGGGTATTACAGGACAGGACCAGCTCAACATCAAGAATGGAAGCAAACCCATATCTGCCATGTGGTAACACTCTCAAAGGAGGGAGGGCACGAGACTATAGATGACTCCTTCAGGTTCTTCGCAAATGAAGACAAGGATGAGGCGATCTCAGAGTTTCCACCAGCACTAAAAGAGCTGGAAGATGGGATACATACTACGGTGGACAACATGATAAAAATCAACTTAGGGACGGAAAATGAGCCGAGACCCACGTTTGTCAGTAAGCTGTTGTTTAAAAAATAGGTGGCCACATTAAAGGACGTGCTTATGCAATATAAAGACTGCTTCGCATGGAACTATTTCGAGATACCGGGACAGAATCCAAAAATAGCGGTACATAAACTGGCTATATCGCCAGATGTCAAGTCAGTCAAACAGGATCTAAGAAGAATGCGGCTCGAACTCGAGATGAGTATCAACGCCGAAGTCAATAAACTAATTGACTCCGGCTTTATCCAAGAAGTTCAGTATCCCGACTGGATTGCCAACATTGTTCCAGTGATAAAGAAAAATGGGACAGTGCGCATCTGCGTGGACTTTCAGGACCTTAACAAAGCTTGTCCGAAGGATGACTTCCCAGTACCTGTTACCGAGTTGATGATCGATAATACGTCCACTCATGAGGTTTTCTCCTTCATGGATGGATCTTCAGGCTACAATCAAATAAAAATGCATCCTAAAAACCAAAAGCACACCGCCTTCCGAACTTCGCTAGGCATATTCTGCTATAAGATGATGCCTTTTGGTTTGAAGAACGCAGGCTCTACCTACCAGAAGGCTATGACGAAGATCTTCGATGACCTCATACATGAGATTGTCGAATGCTATATTGACGACCTTGTAGTGAAAAGCAAATTGTACGAGGAACACTGGGAACATCTGAACATAGTGTTCCAGCATTTTCGGAAATACAATCTAAAGATGAATCCTCTGAAATGCGCGTTTGGAGTCTCCTCAGGCAAATTCTTAGGATTCATCATACGATACCGAGGCATCGAAATAGACCCATCAAAGATCAAGGAGAATATGGAAATGCCTATACCAAGAACTCTTAAACAACTGTGGTCTCTCCAAGGAAAGCTCTGCGTATATCCGGCGGTTCATAGTCAATCTCTCCGGAAAATGCCGCCCCTACAGCCATCTAATGAAGAAGGGGACCCCGTTCGTTTGGGATCATAAATGCCAAAGTGTACTAGACGAAATCAAGCAATACCTGTAGAACCCGCTGGTACTGACTGCTCCGGTCAAAGAAAAACCCCTCATCTTGTACACAACGGCCCTTGAAGGTTCTCTAGACGTGCTATGGGTACAGGAGAACAATCAGGGAAAGGAGAGTGCTCTCTATTATTTGAGTCGAGTTCTCCTAGGGGAAGAAAACAACTTCTCCCCCATTGAAAAGTATTGTCTGGCACCGATCCTCGCAATAACGAAGCTCCGGCACTACGCCTTGGCACATGAGGTCCATCTCATATCAAAGGTAGATCCTCTCAAATATATGATGTCAAGGGCCATACTAACAGGAAGGTTTTCCAAATGGGCCCTTCTCTTGATGGAGTTGTCGATAACGTATCGACCCCTCAAGGCAGTGAAAGGTCAGGCCATCACTGACTTTTTCGCTGAGCATCCGATACCGGCCGTTTCTCCCTTAAATTGCGAATTGCTAGACGAACACGCATTCGACACAATCGAAAGGGAGGAGGAAGGAAATAACGTCCAATAGGAACTCTACTTCGATGGAGAATCTTCCATGAAGAAGCGGAAGCATAACACCCCTATAATCAAAACCAGGGTGGGCCTCATCTTCGTGAATCCGCAAAGAGGGATAATGTGTTTCGCCCTTTCCTTAACGGAACCAATAACAAACAACGGGGCTGAATATGAAGCTTTGATAGTGGGTCTTGAGATCGCTGTCGATATGGGAATCGAAAACCTCCTTATATATGGAGACTCCCAGCTGGTCATTAGCCAAGTAAATGGCGACTATCAGACATGCAAACCAGAGTTGATAAGATATGGTAGGAGAGTGCAGTAACTGCTGACACAAATCCTGTCACGCCCCGCTTCCCAGAGTACGCTAGATTGGGCACGTGACATAGCCAACCATGCTACCTATGGGTAGGAGGTATCCATCCACAGTCATATTATGGCTGTAAAGATATCAAGAACAAGATAAAACTATCTAAAACATGTCCATAATCCAGAATAACAGGAGTCAATAATAAATAAACGCGGAAGCAAATGATCCAAAACAAATAACTGAAAAGTGTGTCCCATAATGCGGGCTCACATCAGGAAATAAATGCAGGAAATAAAACTAACTACTACTGAACTCACAGCTCAGCCTGCTGGCTGAAGTACTCCTGCTCGGACTGCAACAGCGGTACGGAATCTGGGCCATGCAAAACCCAGACGTCAGCGCGTCATGTCATCAAGTAATATAATATGAACAGTGTAGCAGGCAATGTAATATAAACATGAATACAACAAGAATAACAATAATATGTATCATACCAGTACAGGGTAGCGTGCAGTGGGTAAACTAAACTGTTCTATCAGGTTTTCTATTCTAAAGTCTTTGAAATCAATTGATGAATCATCGATGTAACTCAATAGTATCCCGTGCGTGCCCGGGACCACGGTCAAGATTCTCGGGGCTGAATCCGAGACGTGCCGCTAGGCAGTAACAGGTAGCAGGATGGGCGAGTGATGTCAGCATCATCACTCCGGGGCTGGCCTAGCCCGTAAGACTGATCAGAACAGGTATCGAACTGTTGAGTAACAAGTCAGGTTTCACCTTTGATTTCCCCATACCTCCAAGTTATATATGTCAAGTCAGGTATTCAGTAGTCAAGAACTAATGCCAACACAGGATCAGGTAAAAGCAGGTTTGTCTGGATAGACAACAGGAACGGTCCATGAGGACTACATGTTATGTTTGTTGGCATTAGACACAAGATCAGGTAACAGGTAAAGCCATGGTACATCAGGTCCAGCCAGGTAATGTATAAAGGTGTCATGTCATGTCAAGAGTGTACGGTACCATGTCATGTCAAGTAGGAAGTGTAACAGGTCATGTCAGGAAGCACAAGATGTCATGTGGGTGCTCATAATCAAACTAACATAAGCATGTGTATAAAAAACAAGCATGAGTACTATCAGAACAATAAACTGGAACATGTAATATGATATGCAAATAGATATAATTTCAAGGATATGGATGCACAGTTATCGATTAGGGTTACATTTATAGTTCCAATATTAATTAGGATGCAATTTATTAAACATGGAGTGTTGATATCACATTATTATGTAGTAATGTGATCTATGGATGCAATTATATGTATCTTAAATGCAATAGATGCAAACGGGTATCCGAAAAGTTATAAAACTCTAAAATGGTAATGTGGGATGTACAACTAAGCAATATGTGATATAATAATATTGATATGGATAGCATATTCAAAGCGATTAATAACTATAAAAGTGGTATTGATTAACCATGCACAAGAAAGTTCCTTTCAGAAATTCAGCGTCACCCTAATTTGTAAAATAGCTTAAAAATAACAAACGTTCTCCAAAAGGGACGTGTCTTATACCAAAACAAAGATAATTCAATAAGGTTTTCAGTTTTATAAGTATAAGCATCTCAGGTTATCCCTAAAAAAAGTTATGAACATTCGAAATTGAAAGTTTGCTGCTGGAATTTCCCTGGACAGCAATTTGGAGACATTTTCATTTGCATTTTACGTTATTTAAACCATTTATTTTGCAAGTAAATATTTATAAAGTTATAGTATTCTGAGTTAGCTTCGTAACGAACTAAAGAACATATACTAATGATTTTTCTATGATTTATAATGAATTTTATAAGGTAAGGTGTGCAGTAAATTTCAGATTTGTCGTATCCGCTTTTTCAACGACGTTTCATGTGTAAACTACAATATTTTCAAATATATAATATCATAAAATGCAGATTATAAACTAATTAAAGATAATAATAAGAAATATTACGACGATGTATATTTTAATTGATATGGATGCGGTATAATGTAATCTAGTATGTCACAAGATAAGTTTTCATGATCTAGATTTAATATGATATAAACAGATGCAAACGGAACATCGAAACGTTATAAAATTAAACATGGGGCACTAGATTTAAACTATAGGTATGGTATTTATTTAAATAGGTATAAAATGAATTATATAGCATGTAGCAAGATTAACTTGCTTCGATGGGTCGCGAATCGGGAAAACGGAACGTTAACCGTCGGCGGGGAAAACTCGCGACGGGCGCACGGTTCACGGAATGAACCCAAACGATGAATAAAGGAACCACACGGGTCGGGGTACCTCGCTGGAACGTCGAGAAGCGTCACCGGCACGACGGAATTCCGGCAACAAAAGAACAGTTAAAAAAAATGAGAAACGGGACATGAAGGTAGAAGAGAAAGAATGATAAAGAGAAGTACGAGAGAATATGAGAGAGAGAGAGAGAGAGAGAGAGAGCTGCAGGTGGGGGCCCACGGAATTAAAAGGAACGCGATTGGCTAAAGGGGAATCGTTAGTTAGGGATAAATATTAATTAAAGATTCAAAACATTTTAAGGAACAGTAGGATATATATATAGGTTAATTTAAAAATTTAAAAGATAGCTAATGAACAGTAAGATATCAGGTTAGTTAGAAAAATATATGCGATGGTTTTAATAATATTAAAATTTGGGATTTTGGCGCCAAATAAAACATTTCCCAATCGCGCCCGGGTCGAGTCCAAAAATTTGAAATTGAAATAATAGGATTTTAAGCGGGATCCAAATTTTAAAATTAAGTGTTTTATGATTAAAAAGCATACCCCCAAAACGGACACATGTACGCACGCGTAGCCGTCCAAACTCGCCCGTTTCACTGAACGGGACGAGAACACAATGCACGGACGCTACCACGAGGTTAGGGATGTCAAGTAGGCCAAGATGAATATTTTCAATTTTATTTTAGATGCCAAAATTTGTTATATGTAGAAATGACTTTGCCGGGTAAATTTTACAGTAAGCAACAAACAAGCAAGTTAAATGAAATGGGTACCACATTATGCTCAAACAGTAACTGAAAATAGTAGCATTGGGCTCGGGTGTTACATTATACCCAACTACAAAAAGAATTTCGTCCTCGAAATTCCAAGAATACAAAGATAGATAACTACAAGAGAAGGTGAGGATACTTCTGCCGGATTTCATCTTCTCGTTCCCAAGTGGACTCTCCATGCGAGCGATTACCCCAAGAAACAAGCACAAGGGGGATAACCTTGTTCTTAAGAACCTTTTCCCTTCGATCCACGATTTCAATCGGTCGCTCCTCAAAAGTCAAGTCTTCTCGTACTGTTAGCTCCGAATGATCCAAAATGTGTGTTTCATTTCGAACATACTTACGGAGTTGAGATACGTGAAACACATCGTGCACATTTGCCAAGGACTGCGGTAACGCCGAACGATACGCTACCTCACCAACACGCTCCACGATCTCAAGGGTCCAACGAATCGAGGACTAAGCTTTCCTCGACTTCCAAAACGAATCACCCCTCTAGTCGGTGATATCTTCAAGAATACCAAATCACTCACGGTGAACTCTAGAGGTCTTCTTGACATATCTGCCCAACTCTTCTGTCGGTCCTGTGCTGCCTTCATATGATTTCTGATAGGGTTAACCTTCTCAACTGTCTGCACAACCAAATCTGGTCCCAATAATCTTCGTTCACCGACATCGTCCCAACAAACAGGTGAACGGCATTTACGACCATACAAAGCTTCAAATGGAGCCATCTGAATAGTTTCCTGAAAAATGTTGTTGTAAGACAACTCCACCAAAAGTAGATGATCCTCCCAAGACCCCTTGAAGTCCAACATGCATGCTCTCAACATATCCTCAAGAGTTTGGATCGTTCTCTCCGACTGACCATCAGTTTGAGGATGATAAGCTGTGCTAAACTTCAATCGAGTCCCCAAACTTTCCTTTAAACTCCTCCAGAAGTGTGATAAGAACCGAGTGTCTCGATCGAACACGATGCTCACCGGTACTTCATGCAATCTTACAATCTCTTGCATGTACCGCTCTGCCAAAGTCTCTATTGATTGACCAACCCGAAAAGGAATAAAGTGAGCTGCCTTGGTCAATCGGTCAACAATTACCCATACTGCATTGTTGCCTTTTGGACTCCGCGGTAAAGCCGTCACGAAATCCATGGTTATATGTTCCCACTTCCATTGAGGAATCGGAAGTGGTTGCAATAAACCAGCAACCCTTTGATGTTCAGCCTTAACTTGCTGATACACCAAGCACTTCGCCACAAAACGAGCAATCTCCCGCTTCATGCCCTCCCACCAGAAATGCTGTCGAATATCTCGGTACATCTTTGTGCCTCCTGGATGTACAGAATAAGCTGAACTGTGTGCCTCCTTCATAAGCTCTTCACGAACATCACCCTTTGGCACACACAAACGACTACCATACCTCAACGAACCATCTTCGTGGATCAATAAATCTGTTCGTAGCCCGGCTTCAACCTGCTCTCGAAACTTTTGCAGTCTAGGATCCTGCGATTGAGCTGCTTTAATATTCTCGATCAAAGACGAATGTACTTGCAGCTGCAACAACTGTCCCGTAGAACGCGGTAGCACAACCTCCAAGTCAAATCTTCGAAAATCTGTGACGATCTCCTTCTGCGTAGTTAACACCTGAATTACTGGTAACCGACTAAGCGCATCCGGCACAACATTAACCTTCCCCGGATGGTACTTAAGATCAAGATCGTAGTCAGCCATCAGCTCCAACCATCTACGCTGCCTCATGTTAAGCTCCTTCTGTGTGAACACATACTTCAAGCTCTTATGATCTGTAAAAACTTCGACTCTTTCGCCCAAAAGGTAGTGTCTCCAAATCTTCAAAGCGAAAATCACAGCTGCAAGCTCCAAGTCATGAGTTGGATAATTCTTCTCATGGGTCTTCAACTGTCTCGATGCGTATGCTACAACCTTCCCATGCTGCATCAAAAAACATCCCAATCCTTTCCCAGACGCGTCGCTGTGAATCACCAATCCTCCGGAATTGTCTGGCACGGTCAGAATAGGGGCGGTTATCAACTTCTGCTTCAACGTCTCGAAAGCTAACGCACACTTATCCGCCCATACAAAAGGTACCTCCTTGCGCGTAATCTTGGTCAACGGCTCTGCCGGACGAGCAAAGTTCTCCACAAATCTCCTGTAGTATCCGGCTAATCCAAGGAAACTTCTTATCTCAGCAACATTCTTTGGAATAGGCCAATCTCGAACTGCTGCAATCTTTTCTGGATCGACGGCAATGCCATCGCCAGACACAACATGCCCCAAAAACCTTACTTCCTCCAGCCAAAACTCGCACTTACTCATCTTCGCATACAATTTCTCCTGTGTCAACGTCTGCAGTGCGATCTTCAAATGCTCACCATGCTCTTCAAAACTCTTCGAGTAAACCAGAATATCGTCAATGAATACTACAATGAACTGATCCAAGAACGGTGAAAAGATTCGGTTCATCAAGTCCATGAATACTCCCGGCGCATTCGTTACTCCGAAGGGCATCACTAAGTACTCGTAATGTCCATACCGAGTTCGGAACGCCGTCTTGCAAATATCTTCTGTTTTCACTCGGACCTGATGATATTGTAACGTTTTGAAAATCGTTTCAGTTAAATTTCGAAAAAACGGTAAAATAAGGGGGTTTTCTGTAAAAAGTCAAAATGCAAATATCTTTATTATAAAATTAAATATAAATATTCTAGCTATGTAATTGCTAGTATTTGGTGTTTATTGAGCCACTGCTGAAATTTCAAATTTTCTGAAAATTTTTCCGAAATTAATTATTTTAATATTATTTTAAGCCGGTAAGAAAATACCTTAAATTAGCGATAAATACAAATTTAAATGGGCTAATCTTAATCTTTAAAATCATGTTAATTAAAATCTAGTTGTAATATAATTTTTTAGTATATTATTTCAAGTTTTAATTGGTTTATTTTATGGAAAACAAAAATATAGTTATTTTGAACTAAAACTTGCAAATATGGTATTGTGGGGGGTCTTTTTGCATAGAATTTTTTTGTAAAGTCTCTCACACTCACCCTCACTCCCCTTGGCCGGCCTCACACTATTGTAGCAGCCCAAGAATTTTATTTCTCTCTTTTTGACCTTAAATCATGTGAGAAATGGGTTAAAATAAGGTTTTTATATATAGTAAAGTAGGTGGGGGTATTATAGTAATTGGGAGGGGCTTTGACTTGGATCTTTTGGCATCATCCCCTCACCTTTTTCCCCCTCTTCCTCTGCTGAAACCAGCAGCAGCAGCCCCCCCATTTCTTCTTCTCTTTTCTCTTCAAAATTCCATAAAAAAAAATCATCCAAAATGCTTCAAAAATTCCACAAAATCAAAATCTAATCCCTACCCATTTTTACTTGACCATTCTAGTATAGATCTTGGTGAAGGGAAGTATGTTTGGGAGGCTAGATTTGTGCTAGATTTCAAGATGATTGTGGGGTAAATTCTTAACCTTATGTCTAATTGTTGTTTGAATACTTTAAATCTAGCATATTAAGTTAATAGTTTGGGATTAATTGAATGTTTTGAAAAATATAGTAAGGGTTTGTGATTTCAATTAGAGTTTTTATCATATCATTAGGGATGCAAGGTTTAGTTTAACATCTTAATGTATGTAAAACCTAGTTTGGTTGATTAAATTGCACTTGTTATATGTAATTTGTCCAAATTGCTTAAATTGCAAACTAGGTTTTTGTAAACCTTGAATTTGATTAAGAGAAAAATGTAATTAGGTTTTTCATGACTTCATTAACATTATTAAGTGTGGTTTAATGTCTTTAGTTCATGAAAATCCTAGCTAAATTGTTGTTTGTGCATTTTTGCTATAAAATTGTTAAAATTGGGTATATTGTAAACTAGAATTTTGGGGCTAAAGAAATTTAATGAGATTAAATAATCGAAATGGTTTTTATGACTTGTTTAAGATGTTTAATAAGTATTATGGCCATTAAATTTGTTCAAACGTCGAGTTTTGTACTAAAACGGGTAATTTGTGCTTGCTAGATTTTCGGAAAAATGACTTTTAAAGTGAATTTGGGGTTTTTGTGAATTTTAAGCTATTTTATATTATAATTAGTGCTTGTGATTGTACAAATGAGTGTGTTTAGGTTTTTCTCGATAGTTTGGCGTTTGTACACGGACGTCGAGGGTTTTTGGGTTGATTTGTGAAAGCAACCATAGGTTTTGACCTATGTGGGTTTCGTGTGTCGTTTTGATCATGAGTCGGATTTTAATGCGATACGGTGCGTTATGATATGTAGGTACCCATGTGGACTTCGAGAAGACAAGCAAGCGCGTGGCGACGTCGGCACCGGCGAGCGAGAACCAGGTGAGTAGATTTATATCTACGGGGAGAAGTCGGGAGGATGGCGTATAGCACCCCCGCAGTTCGTGGTGATGTATACGAATACGTATACACACATTTATTGATTATATATTGTTTGAGTTTATTGATGATAAATATGGATGGTTTAGTATCGCGAAACCCTAGAGTAGTGGTCGCACCATACATGCACACACACACCCATACTTGCATACATTCTTCTTCCATTTGTGTTTACGGGAATATATATAGTTATGTGTTCACATGGGTATGGGACTATGTGTTCACATACGGATTTGAGGATGATACTTGGGATTGAGATGAATCGATGAGATTTGTGTTGAGGTTGTGATATCGGTGATATGGCAGGATTCGTACTTGAGGTACGTCCTGGTGTTATAGCGGATCTTGGGGCGGCGATACGGGTGAATAGTGTTATAAATAAAATGGTCGACATGTGATCGTGATATGAGACATGATATGCTAGGATATTGATATTAGGTCGTATCGGGCGATGTATACCCTTTGATGATGATATGTGCTGACGATATCGGTTTGTATGAGATTGTCGATCAGTAGTCAGATCATGAGTATATTGAGGATATTAGTATTGTACTAGACATAGGTCAGTACCCTAGACTATGATCTTGGATAAAGAGGATACCAGAGGAATAGTGTGAGGAGTATGATATTGACCCGTACCCAGATTTGGGGATGCCGTACGATGGATTTACGTACGAGCTATATCTTGATGATTGATCCGCACTCTTGACTTGGGATGTCTGATTATAGATATGGTATCGGATATGATATTATTGAGGCGGAATCACCGACTAATATATATACAGGTATGTATATGTATCGACTCAGATGTTAGGCGGTTCCTTACCTGCAGTCCAGCTTGTTAGCTTAGCCCTTTAGTTTAGTTTAGTTATTAGATTAGATTCGACTCCTACCTATTTCAAAAGCTAACAAATCATAGGTATTTTAAAAGACAGGTCAAGGGATTCTACGGATATTTCAAAAGACGTATCTTTTCTTAAAAACACCGTAGCCCATATTTTCAAAACCCCACGATTCGTGTTATTTTCAAAAGGCACCATTGTAGGACTTTTATTAGGTTAATGCAGATTAGTTATCGCTGCATCTAGTATTCAGCTCCCGCTCATTATTGTGGTTTGCTCCGCATCGCATGCTTATATTATGTTTCATATTCTATTGTTGATATCATGCTGTTAGGACACCAGCACCATTACCGATGACGCGTATGTACCACGTACACTTACTTGCCGGCTCACACACATCTTCATCGGTAATTGCCATGTCACGAACACTTTAGAAAATACTATTTCATTTGACATAGGTTGTTAGCTAATAGTTTAGACATGATATTAGTGTACTTGCCTTATATGCTAGTTAGACATTGTAGTTATTGCCTACTACTTCATGCATGTTATTATTCACTGTTGTGTCGCATTCATGGATTCTCATGCCTATATTCACTGTTTACATGCTATTGATGACTTGGATTCGGATTTCATGAGATTTCTTGGATTTGGAGGAAAACCGCAAAAACATAAATAAACCTTTTCTCTCTTTTAAAATAAAAAGTGTGGTTTTCCCATGATGTATGAGTCGTCCACCATGAGTTTGTTGATGGATTTCGAGACCCGATTCGAGGAGTGGAGGAACCGTTTCGGGTACATGGTGGGCCCGGTGCGGTACCCCGGGGCAAGAGGATCGTGTTGTTGACGTTGAGCCTGGCAGGGGAGCACTACCGACCGGTGATTTTTCTCGACGTGTCGGATATCCGGAGGATACCGTCGTGGTCTTGAGATGGATGGTAGGGGCCGGTCTGGACTGACGGCGCCCTAGATATTGTGATTGAGACATTGAGATTTTGAGATATTGAGCTACAGAGATTGTGACACAGAGATATCGAGATATTTGGATACTTGTTTTGTGTCGATGCTGGGCACTGTTTTATGCTGATTTCATTTATGGTACCTCCTATTTAAAATACAGAAATCTCACTGATTTATGAAAGTATCTTTATTCAGTACATGCATTCTGTTTCATGCATTCATACATCATCCATATGATATATCGCTACCTGAGGCACTGACACGGGCACATGGGATTACACTCGGGTTAGATATTTACCCTAATCATTGTTAGGCTGCATGTTATTTATATTTGAGGATATATTATGATCGTTGACCTAGGATTGCGTTGTTCATGTGGTTTCTGTTCATAGATGTTTTTCTACTCACGAGTTGGCAACTCACCCCCGTTGTGCCACAGTTTCTTGCAGGTTTTGCCGTACAGGTTTCATTACGGCTTTGCTGGCACTGTTTCTTTCGGGTGACTTGCTAGTAGGTGGGTTTATTTGTATCGTACCCATCATTATACATTGTATATTATTATTCAGTTGTATCTAGTAAATTCCATCAACCAAACATGTATTTATTTCAGAGATAGAGACCAGTGATGTTTATTCTTTTGACTTTAGAGTCGCGCGTTATATTTCTGTGGATTTCTGGTGGTTTTGAGTTTCCTTTTGAGTTTTGATCCTCGCCCTTGGCGTTGTATATTATATTGCTTGTGTGGTTGTGACCGTCGTTTGATGAAGAGCTAGCTCCCGCTTGGGGATGCCTTTTTGATTTCGTATACTATTCATGTTGTATCCTGTTTGGGGGCCAGTATTTACAAAGGAGACTCTGCCGAAATTTTTGATGTTTTTAAAAAAAAAACGCATAATTCGGCCTATGCTATTAAAACTACTTGTTTTAAATTGGTTTTTCTTCACTCTACTACCTTTCTTGGTTTGGATTTCTGGGTTTTCGGCTTACTTAGATTACGTACGCCTCGAGACGTTCGTAGTTTAAGTGCCGGTCATTTTCCTTACTTTTGGGACGTGACAGATATCCGGATCGTAAATCCAGCATCGAGAATACCCTCGCGCCACTAACCTGCTCAAAAAGTTCTCCAATGCGAGGGATCGGGTACTTGTTCTTGATAGCCAACCGTTTTAATTCTCGATAGTCGATGCACATCCTTCTTGTGCCATCCTTCTTCTTTACTAGAAGAACTGGAGCTCTCCAAGGCGAGTTACTGCTTCGAATCCAACCCTTTTCAAGCAATTCAGCAACCTATTTCTTTACTTCTTCCAAATCTACTGGCGCCATTGGATAATACGCTTTAGATACTGGCGCTGTACCAGGAATAAGATCAATTGCGAACTCCACGTCTCTCCTCGGCGGTAAACCCGATATATCTTCAAACACGTCCATAGAATCACGAACAACAGCCGGCTCTTTACTTTCATCACTTCCACTGATGCAAGAATATTGTTTGTCGGCCTAGCCCTAAACTCGACCGGCCCGACCGAACTGCTTCCTTAACGCAACCGCTGTCTGCTGCAAACTCCCTTTCATCCCAGATAAACTCTGCTGCTCTTGGCTGCTGCAAGTATTTGTGAGAAAGTGGTTAAACCCAGGGAGACAATCTGCCTTTGGATGTCCATGTCCAGTCTGTGCATGAACCTCCGTGCCCTGTCTGCATCGTTGGCAACTAAAGGTCCAGCGAAACTACTGAGTCTCGTCCATTCTGCTACATGCACATCTACGGGTGCTCCCTTCTGCTTTAGTCCGATGAACTTCTCTTCCATTTCCTCTCGTGCAGTCCGCGCGAAGAACTTCTCCAGGAAACTCTTAGAAAAATCCGCCCACTTGATCGGCTTGGGCAAGCGGGTCTCCTCAACAAGCCACCATTCTCGGGCTAGTCCACTAGCTGAATGCGTACCACAACAACTTTTTTGTCATCTGGAATCTGTGCCGCAAAAAGCAAGTTCTCTGTGTCAACTAGCCACTGCTCCACTGGCAAGGCTCCTTTAAACCAGTAAATATAGACGGACCCAATTGCCTGAAATCTGCTACGGTCCCTACTCGGTCAACTGGTCTAGCTCCAACATTGTTCACAGACTGCTGAACGATCTGCAAACCTTCCCGAAATGAGTCCGCTTGCTGCTGGATCAGCTCGGTCTGTTTCTTTGATTCTCTAGCATTCCTCTTATCACTCCAAGCATGGCGGCTTCGTCCACACGCCTCTGGTATGTCTTCAATTTCTTACCGGCCATAATCCTGAACTCAAAATACCCAACATTAGCATGATGATAGATTTTGAATATAGATCAAGGCTAGAACTCCAAGATACTTAAGTAGAGTACCGCATTGTAACTATGCCGCGGTATCATAGCCACAATTATCCAAGTCGCCTAAGTCCTAGAGATAACAAGGAATCAGGTTTTCGAATCGATATGCAAGGGAAGTTTGAACATCGTAAAAGATATAATCAGGAAGAATGTGATTCAAGAATGGTAAAATGGTCAAGGTGGCAGGACATGTTTCCTAAACACGGGGATTCTGATTCGTGTATGGGGTACAATACCCAACTACAAAAGAATCAACCCGACTATCCTATGGCTCTGATACCAAAAGAACCATGTCACGCCCCGCATCCCAGAGTACGCTAGATTAGGCACGTGACATAACCAACCATGCTACCTGTGGGTAGGAAGTATCCATCCACAGTCACATTATGGCTATAGAGATATCAAGAACAAGATAAAACTATCTAAAACGTGTCCATAATCCAGAATAACAGGAGTCAATAATAAATAAATGCGGAAGCAAATGATCCAATACAAATAACTGAAAAGTGTGTCCCATAATGCGGGCTCACATCGGGAAATAAATGCAGGAAATAAAACTAACTACTACTGAACTTACAGCTCAGCCTGCTGGCTGAAGTACTCCTGCTCGGACTGCAACAGTGGTACGGAATCTGGGCCATGCAAAACCCAGACGTCAGCGCGTCATGTCATCAAGTAATATAATATGAACAGTGTAGCAGGCAATGTAATATAAACAAGAATACAGCAAGAATAACAATAATATGTATCATACCAGTACAGGGTAGCGTGCAGTGGGTAAACTAAACTGTTCTATCAGGTTTTCTATTCTAAAGTCTTTGAAATCAATTGATGAATCATCGATGTAACTCAATAGTATCTCGTGCGTGCCCGGGACCACGGTCAAGATTCTCGGGGCTGAATCCGAGACGTGCTGCTAGGCAGTAACAGGTTGCAGGATGGGCGAGTGATGTCAGCATCATCACTCCGGGGCTGGCCTAGCCCGTAAGACTGATCAGAACAGGTATCGAACTGTTGAGTTACAAGTCAGGTTTCACCTTTGATTTTCCCATACCCCCAAGTTATGTATGTCAAGTCAGGTATTCAGTAGTCAAGAACTAATGCCAACACAGGATCAGGTAAAAGCATGTTTGTCTGGATAGACAACAGGAACGGTCCATGAGGACTACATGTTATGTTTGTTGGCATTAGACACAAGATCAGGTAACAGGTAAAGCAATGGTACATCAGGTCCAGCCAGGTAATGTATAAAGGTGTCATGTCATGTCAAGAGTGTACGGTACCATGTCATGTCAAGTAGGAAGTGTAACAGGTCATGTCAGGAAGCACAAGATGTCATGTGGGTGCTCATAATCAAACTAACATAAGCATGTGTAAAAATAAACAAGCATGAGTACTATCAGAACAATAAACTGGAACATGTAATATGATATGCAAATAGATATAATTTCAAGGATATGGATGCACAGTTATCGATTAGGGCTACATTTATAGTTCCAATATTAATTAGAATACAATTTATTAAACATGGAGTGTTAATATCACATTATTATGTAGTAATGTGATCTATGGATGCAATTATATGTATCTTAAATGCAATGGATGCAAACGGGTATCCGAAAAGTTATAAAACTATAAAATGGTAATGTGGGATGTACAACTAAGCAATATGTGATATAAATATTGATATAATAATATTAATATGGATAGCATATTCAAAGAGATTAATAACTATAAAAGTGGTATTGATTAACCATGCACAAGAAAGTTCCGTTCAAAAATTCAGCGTCACCCTAATTTGTAAAATAGCTTAAAAATAACAAACGTTCTCCTAAAGGGACGTGTCTTATACCAAAACAAAGATAATTCAATAAGGTTTTCAGTTTTATAAGTATAACCATCTGAGGTTGTCCCTACAAAAAGTTATGAACATTCGAAATTGAAAGTTTGCTGCTGGAATTTCCCTGGACAGCAGTTTGGAGATATTTTAATTTGCATTTTACGTTATTTAAACAATTTATTTTGCAAGTAAATATTTTATAAAGTTATATTATTATGAGTTAGCTTCGTAACGAACTAAAGAACGTATACTAATGATTTTTCTATGATTTATAATGAATTTTATAAGGTAAGGTGTACAGTAAATTTCAGATTTGTCGTATCTGCTTTTTCAACGACGTTTCATGTGTAAACTACAATATTTTCAAATATATAATATCATAAAATGCAGATTATAAACTAATTAAAGATAATAATAAGAAATATTACGACGATGTATATTTTAATTGATATGGATGCGGTATAATGTAATCTAGTATGTCACAAGATAAGTTTTCATGATCTAGATTTAATATGATATAAACGGATGCAAACGGAACATCGAAACGTTATAAAATTAAACATGGGGCACTAGATTTAAACTATAGGTATGGTATTTATTTAAATAGGTATAAAATGAATTATATAGCATGTAGCAAGATTAACTTGCTTCGATGGGTCGCGAATCGGGAAAACGGAACGTTAACCGTCGGCGGGGAAAACTCGCGACGGGCGCACGGTTCACGGAATGAACCCAAATGACGAACAAAGGAACCACACGGGTCGGGGTACCTCGCTGGAACGTCGAGAAGCGTCACCGGCACGACGGAATTCCGGCAACAAAAGAACAGTTAAAAAAAATAAGAAACGAGACATGAAGCTAGAAGAGAAAGAATGATAAAGAGAAGTATGAGAGAATATATGAGAGAGAGAGAAAAAGTGGAGAGAGAGAGAGCGAGAGAGAGAGAGCTACAGATGGGGGCCCACGGAATTAAAAGGAACGCGATTGGCTAAAGGGGAATCGTTAGTCAGGGATAAATATTAATTAAAGATTCAAAACATTTTAAGAAACAGTAGGATATATATATATATATATAGGTTAATTTAAAGATTTAAAAGATAGGTAATGAACAGTAAGATATCAGGTTAGTTAGAAAAATATATGCGATGGTTTTAATAATATTAAAATTTGGGATTTTGGCTCCAAATAAAACATTTCCAAATCGCGCCCGGGTCGAGTCCAAAAATTTGAAATTGAAATAATAAGATTTTAAGCGGGATCCAAATTTTAAAATTAAGTGTTTTATGATTAAAAAGCATACCCCTAAAACGGACACATGTACGCGCGCGTAGCCGTCCAAACTCGCCCGTTTCTCTGAACGGGACGAGAACACAATGCACGGACGCTACCACGAGGCTAGGGGTGTCAAGTAGGCCAAGGTGAATATTTTCAATTTTATTTTAGATGCCAAAATTTGTTATATGTAGAAACGACTTTGTCGGGTAAATTTTACAGTAAGCAACAAACAAGCAAGTTAAATGAAATGAGTACCACATTATGCTCAAACAGTAACTGAAAATAGTAGTATTGGGCTCGGGTGTTACAAATCCCCTCCTACATCCTGGAAATCATACCGCGTAAGGAAAATAACAAGGCGGATGCATTAGCCAAGCTTGCTAAGGAGCCGGCTGACGAAAACCTCGATGACGTAAGGATCGTTGTGCAAAGCCGCCGGGTTCTCACTCTAGAAGAAATATTTTCAGAGGATTCAGTGGAGCCATCTAAAGGAAAAGAAACGACAAAACAAGCGGTCCTCCAAATAGAAGACGAAGAAAAGGTCAAGGATTGGAGGGAAGTCTTCATAGACTACTTCAAATCCCAACGAACATCCGAAAACGCGTCGTCAAGACATCAGCTCATGAAACGGGATCTGTCTTTCGCTTTCGTCAATGATACTCTATACAAGTGATCGCTTGACGGTTTGTGGCTAAGGTGCTTGGGGCCAGGAGAAGAAAGGAGAGTCATTCAAGAAATTCACGATGGACTCTGCGGTTCTCATCAGGCCGGGCCAAAGATGAAGCTGAAGATCAAGAATATGGGTCACTATTGGCCTACAATGATTCAGGACTGTCTCGAATATGCGAAGCAGTATCACTCGTGCCAAATTCACGGGGACTTCAGCCACCAACATCCAAATCTGCTACACTCAACGGCATATAATCGGCCCTATTGAGCCAGCATCATCCAAAGGACATCGGTTCATATTGGCAACGACTGACTACTTTTCTAAGTGGGCGGAAGCAGTACCACTAAGGGAAGTGAAGACGGAGAATATTCTCCATTTCTTCAAGACACATGGCATCTACCGGTTCGGCACTCCGTAACGGATAATCTCGGATAATGGGCCAGCCTACAGGAGCCATAAAATTAGCCGATTTGCAGAACAACATAAAATAGACTGGAGATACTCTTCGGTCTATAATACTCGTGCCAACGGTTTAGCTGATGCTTTCAACAAGACCTTGACCAAGATTATAAAGAAAACGGTATCCAAAAACAAAAAGGACTGGCATGAGAGACTGCACGAGAGACTTCACGAAGCTCTCTGGGCGTACCGAACGATGTTCAAAATGGTTACGAATACAACACCATACTCGTTGGTATTCGGCACTGAAGCAATCCTTCCTTTGGAAATAGAACTCCCTTCTCTCCGAGTAGCGGTTCGATACGAGCTAACAGATGACGAAAATGCCCATCTTCGGTTTAAGGAGCTCGATGCCCTCGATGAAACTCGCCTCATAGTGCAGCAAAACCTAGAAGCTTACAAGGCAAGGATGACACACTTATACGAAAAACTGACTTGGCCGAGAACATTCCGCCAAGGCGAACTCGTGCTAGTTGTCAAAAGACCTATGATCCCCAATCATATAAAATGGGGGGAATTCGAGCTAAACTATGAAGGCCTGTATATCATAGACAAGGTTTACCAAGGTGAGGCCTATTTGCTCATGGATATGCATGGCGAAAGACCTTTCCGGCTAATAAACGGCCGATTCCTCAAGAAATACCATGCTTGACGAGTCACGACTAAGGTCAATGATAGATGACGACGCTCGTGTTCACTCTCTATCTTCCTGAGTCAAAACTCTAAGTGGTATTCGGAAAAACTTTGCCTCAAACGTGGCGACAACGGACCGTAATGTCCTTAAACTAAAGCTTCATCTCAAAAATGGTGATAATGGACCACTAAGTTCTTAAACTGGCAACGAACCAAGATGCCCCTAAACTAAAAATGGACCGGAATGTCCTAAAACTAGTGCGCCACCTCAAACATGGCGCATCGCCCCAAATTGATAATATCCACCCTTGAGTTCCGTGTTGCAATCGAAGTCTCAACAGCAGAAGTTGCAACTCAAATACTACCGGCTACACAGCTACTGCAGCAATGAAGCCGCTTCCCAAGTCCCGTTGGCAAACAAATGGGTTTAAAAAAAACGATATGTCCACAGGAAAAATGGGCACGGATGAAAACCCGAAAGGGCGTCGTGAGTAAAAACAGCAGGGCTATCAGTGAGCTTGTGAAAACCCGAAAGGGCGCAATCTCGTAAAATTTTCACTTACGATATCCTCTCGACTCATAAGGAGAACTCCACCTATTAGACACTCACGGCTCATAGGATTCAAAGCCTTAAGCTATAGGGACCTGGACCTATTCTTAAGCCGCCATATTCCCCAAGTTTCCATACAGGCGGTCCAATATTAGCCCTTGTATACAATCCACGAGCACAAATAATCGATTTCCCCCACCAAGTTCCACCAATGACGAGTAATTTTCTCATATGGTGAATGACACTTATAAGTCCTCTCGACTTGTAAGGAGAAAACACTTTTGTAAGATCCTTACGACTTGCAAGAGAAAATACCACTTAGGAGTCCTCACGACTTCTAGGGGAGAACCTACACCTACAAGATCCTCTCGGCTCGTAGGAAGAAATAATTTTATAAGACCCTTACGGCTCATAAAGTCAAAAAGCCTTAGTCGACTGGATCCTAACCCTGTTTGCTAAGCTACCTTTGTTCAAATCGACAAAGACAAATAATGATTCACTCCTAGCAATATCTCAGTTGTAGCGATGCTGATGCCTAAATCGGTATCAAATTCCATGCCCTCTCAAGGCGATGATTTTCTCCTGGCAATATTCCAGTCGCAGCAATGTTGATGCCAAAATTGGCGTCAGGATCCATGTTCCCGACTCGCAACAAAAGTATATGCATATGAAATAACCGAAATGATGGGGTAACTCGTAATAAAAAAATCAGCGAGCAAAAAATATATGTATATGAAACAACCGAAATGATTGGGCAACTCGCAATAAAAAAACAGCGAGTAAAAATAAAACAATACATAGCCGAAATGATTGGGCACCGCGAAAAATAGCTGAAATGATTGGGCAATCGCAACTTTCGCGATAAAAAAAGCTGAAAAGATAGAGCGTTGCGGAAACAAATAAAAAAAGACATATCAAAATGAAACTTTTCTACCCTGCAGGTGAGTCCACATCAACCCCTGTATACAATCCTTGGGTACAAATGAAAAAGGGAACCATGTTTTCCCACTAGGCTCCGTCAAAGGGAGAGCCAGATCTTGATGGCGACATGTACAACTTAGAGATCAGCCTGACATTCCTTCTCAGTGCAGACGTGACGTCAACAAAGACCCAAGGGTCGAAACAAAATGAAGCCATGCCAAATTCCTAGCTCCAAGTTTTGACGGTTCATATACAACCTAGAGACAACCTCAACATTTGTCTCGTTACAGTAGGCGCAATGTCAACCACGGCGTTTCTTCTCAGTCCAACGGGATGCAGACGCAATGTCAATGAAAGACCTCACAGTCGAAACAAAGTAGAGTGACGGCAAATCCCAGCTTCAAGTCTCAACGGTTCACATATAACTTAGAGACAACCTCGACATTCTTCTCATTACAGTAGATGTAATGTCAACAAAGGCTCCAAATAGCCAAATAAAAAATGAGTGACGGCGAAATCATAGTTCCAAGTCTCGACGATTCACATACAACATAGAGACAACCTTGACATTCTTCTCGTTATAGCGGTTGCAATGTCAACAAAGGCTCTAAAACAACCACATAAAAAAGGAAGTGAATGAAATATTCCTAGCTTCATGGTCTTAACGGCAACTCAAATAAAACCCGAAAGACTATCGGAGATCATTCCACACCAGTGCGGAGTGGTTATGACTCATCGAAGCTCCCAAACTAAGCCTAATCTCAAGTAAAAAGCGACATAGCAAAATTCCTAACGCTTGCTCTTCCGACAGTTAAACCGTCTAAGAAGATTACTTGAAGATGTCTTATCCAGCCCTCGAAGGGATAAGAGACACAACAGTCGTGGGGCTACTTGAATAGCAGGGTAAAGTCTGCATATCGGGGAATGCATCAACCAACGTGACGGTACCATGGACTAAAACCTTATTACCATAAAACCTAACGGACCTCTGTCGCAAAGAGCAGGGGTTATCTAAAATGTTAGGACAAGTTTGCCTATAAACCCAAGGGAGGTAAACTGAATAAAATCCGAAATGAGTCCATAAACTAGAGACTCCGGAATGAGTGAATAAACTACAAACTCTGAAATGAGTCCATAAACTAGAGACTTCGGAATGAGTGAATAAACTACAAACTCCGAAATGAGTCCATAAAATAGAAACTCCGCGATGAGTACATAAACTACTTTACGCCAAGTCAAGACATCGAAGGAAAGAGAAGCACTAGTGTGAAATTAAATATGTATTTTATTCATAAATTAAAATGAATACAAGATACTCTTATTTATAAATCAAAATGAATACAAAAAAGGAGAATATACAGCAACAAAAATTTCTAAGTCGGCAGACGGTTCAATAAGCCTGCAAGTCCATCATTTTTCCGCTGGACTTCTTCTTCGAGCTCTATCAGGGCCGCAAGACGAGCCTGCCTGTGTCTGTTGATTCTGGTTTGAAGAAAACCAACTCTCAAGTTCTTTCTCAGCGACCTTGTGGGCTTCAACCATCGCATGTGTAAAAATAATGGTTTTGTCAAGAGCTACCACATCTGTAATGGCTTCTTAAAGCACCCGCCAAATTTCATATGCACGAGTGGTCTTGACAGTGAGCTGGGCTTGAAGCTCCCTAAATCCTTTGAAGCCAACTCCCTTACCGAAAACTTCCGGTTAAGCCTTTTCTCGCACGACTGGAGATTGGCTGCACATCGTTCGATCCACCCACGCAGGCTCGCCTTTACATATATGATGTCGGAGGGAAGGCGTATGCATTCAATCCTATGTAGACAGGCCTCCACTCTGCGGCAGTACTCAACCCAGGTATGCACCAATGCCTCGTCATGATAAGTGGGAAGAATAGAGAAAGAAGCATTGGCTTCAGCAGCGAATTCGTCGGTCGCGACAGAAGTACCAGCGCGAAGATCTTCGATGAGAGACGCCAGGGAATAAACTCTCTATTTTTCCATCCTCTCAGATATGCGTCGGGCGTAAGGGGCTGGTGGCATGGAGATCCGAGACTCTAATAGGGTCAGGGCTGGCAAAGCTATGAAGATATATGTGCGGTCAGTTGTATTTCCAAATATAGAGTAAGCAAAATGATGCCAAAGGTAAAACGTCACTTACCCACAGTCATGCAAGGCTAGTTTGAGAGATCCACAGGTACATCAAGAATCTCGACTTCGTCGTCAGCTTCCAGAACTGTGGTTTAAAATGAAGGGCATATCAGCATCATTATAAAAATATAAAACAAAAAGAGCAAAATAATACCGACCTTAGCCAGAAGAGAGCATATGCTTTGTGGAGGTATCGCTTGTGGGGCCGCCATGTCAAGCAAACGCTGGAAGGTTTTCCTCAGAGAAAAATCTACGATGGAAGCCGCTAGCTCCCGCAATTCTGAAGGAAAGAAAGGTTCAGATAATGGAGGGGTCATTAAACAAAATGTGTATGTATATAAGATTACCTTTGATACTTCGCCCGTCCTGAACTGGAGGGATGGCAGCTTCGGCAGCCTCATCTACACCGTCAGGTCCATCACCGAGGATATTTGTGAAATCTGTAGTCGGCATGGCAGTCTCCAATAGAGGGAAAAAAGTCGCCGCTAAGGCCCTAAGGCGGGGATAACAGTTTCAACAATCTCTTCTACTCCCTCCGGTGCATCACTAGAGATATCCATGGGATCTATAGCCGGCAAGACCAACTCTGCTGGAGGAGTAGACACTGAAGGGAAATAAGCCATCACCGGAAGCCCCATAGCGGGGATAGTAGCTTCAGTGATCTCCTCTACACCCTCCGGTGTGTCATGAGAGATATTTGTAGAATTCACATCCATGGCTCGATCTGGGCTCGAAATTACTCCCGCTGCAGAAGGCCCTACAATTTTTTTTAAAAAGATAATGCAACGTGAAAGTAATACAAATTATTTGCTGAAACGGGCAAGACATATATGTACCAATACCTCAAGGAGCTTGAAGGATGTTCTGCTTGAGCCGCTGCGCTTTTTTGTTCAGATGCGCTCGTCGGGCTTCAATTGAAAATGGATCCCTATCCGCTTTCAAAGCAACTTCACCTTCAGAGGCATCCGATACCAGCTGTTTCAAAGCACGTTCACCTTCTAGCGCCAAAGGAATTATCGGCAACATGGCTAGATCTGGATCAACATCATGGAATACGACAGCAGGAAGTTTTCCTCTTCGGGAGGGAACATTTTCGGCCTCGTCTTATAAACGCTTTAAAGCCTCGGCCAACTGCACGGCCCCCTTGGCAGACAAACCAGGAAAGAGAAGACCGTCGTCCGGCTCCTGCGTAGATATCGGCTCGTCCCGAATAAAGGGCTCAGATTCAAGCAAAGTGTCGAGTAGGCCGATGACCGATTTCTTTCTCCTTTTGAAGCCTGTGCTAACACTAGCGGGGGAGCGCTTTCTCCCCTTTGGTGCTTTGGCACATCGCTGCCCACTTCACCTTCAGTATCACCCTTTGGTGACAGCACCGCAGGTGCTTTATCAGGAACTTTCGCCTCGGCTCTAGTACACACTGGCATACCAGTAGTGTGAGGGGCTGATCTACTTCCGTGGCTTTAGGGATAAGCATCGAACCGTTATCGCTCAGAGGAGGGCGAAACATCGACCGCGGCCGCAATGAGGCGCCGGTGACCTAAGCCGGAACGGGAGCTTTACACTCAAAAACACCCGTCTCTCCTCTACAATGACGGGACCAACTTGATGGCGATACCAACCCTTGAAGGACCCCACAGGCCTTGGAAGATAGTCGGGCTCCGGGATCATGAAGAGGGAGCCAGTGTTTAACCGCATGAAATGGTGAATGACATCGTGAGTAACCTCCAGGGAGAGGGCAGGCTCAACTAAAAATGTCTCGAGAGGAACGCCCTGGTTGTAGCCTAACTGCTCGGCGAAACGATGCGGATTATACCATATAAAGATGGCAGAATTATTCCGGCGGAACACCAAATACCCTGTCCTGATTGAGTATTAGTGCATGACCTCTTTTGGATTTAAAACTGGAACCTTATTCTTTGAAAAATTAAACAATTGTTGAACGGGCCCTGCTGGAGCAGAGAGGACTCGATCGCTAAAAACCATTCCGCCTTCATTCGAGTATAGATTGAGCAGTACGTGGAGATCCCCTAACTGGGTCAGATCGGGAGCGGAAGCATCTACCAACCTCATGATCCGCGGGAAGGTATACGAATCATAAAAATCTGGCCACCGGTGCGCAGCAAACGCTCCTAACACGTGCATCTCGATCCACGACGTGAAGTAGTGGAGGGAGAAATTCACGGTATCCACACCCGGGCTCGAAGTATTAGAGGCAATGCTTAACCCGTGATATAAATGTGATAATCCCGCAACACCAACAGCTAATCGCGCCCCTTCAGATATGTGGTGAGCATGGTAGAAGATGGAGGCTCTCATGAATCGTCAATGCATCGGCATGGCAAACCAGCTGAGCCAGAGACTGATAAAACCGATAAAGAAAGTTTCTTCGTCTATGCCAGGGGCCACGATTGCATCGAAAACTACGGCCGACGAGTTTGGAATATAAAACTGCGGCAAGTCTTCCTCTTTGGCCGGCGGTTTCTTCAACCTGAATCCAAAAGGGTCTTCAATTTTCACGAATTTTAGAACCTTTTTGGATAAGACATCCTCACGGAGAAAGCAGGTAGTGAAAGCATCAAAAGTGACACCTTACCCTTCCGGTGACTCGAAATTTTTTTCAAAGATACCCAGGGCCTTGATTAGACTTGGGTGCTTATGACATACTGCGTTCTCAGTCGTCAGGCCATCAAGCATAGCGGGCACTGTAGCACCATAGCAAACACACATTCATCAGGAGGCAGTAAATCTTCGTAATGCTCTCCCTTGATCGACAACCCTGAAATTTCGCGAAACTCTTCCAGTAAGATCAAGACTTCGCGATCCCCTAGCAAGAATGTGTTTATAGGAAAATTCCATTGGTTTAAGAAAGCCTTGACCCACCAGACATGAGGGGCATGATAATATAATAATGACGCATACACTGCATGGTACAACCCAACCTTCTGGAGCCGTGCGCGTTGGGCGGAGAGAATGTATCGAGCCCAAGAAAGGTAGCCCAGTGAATGGCGTGGGGTAACACCTACCTTATACACCTGTCCCCAGGGCCGAGCTTCATCCTGGCATATCTGACGCCCCAAGATATCAATGTCTATCGTAGGTTGATTAGGTATCCCAGTCGTCGACAGCTTAAGCCGACCCATGGGGGTCCAATTAACCGCTTCCACCGCATAAACCGTGTGCGGACGCTCTATCAATGACATCGAGCGGATAGGTTCTGTTGGCACTTCACAAGTAAAGCTACGGCGGCCCCTGATGATATGACCGTACCACACCCCCTACAAGAGAAGACTCGTATGGTCCTTGTCATGCGTCCTAATCATCGCCATAACTTCCTCGTCCGATGGTGATTGCGGAAAAGCGACTTCTGAGCGAGTGTAAGGAAAGTCAAGAAGGGAGGCCATCGTTCCTGAAATAAGAGGGGAAAAGAAAAACCCATTTAAAAAAAATATAATAATAAAATAAAATAAAATAAAATAAAAACATGATGTTTGTTTCACGGGACCACTGGCTGCAAAAGCAATGGACTCCACAAAATCAATATGGCGGCTCACCAATGATGAGACAAGATAATCATTGTGAAAATAAAAAACGATTCTCATTAAATAGACACTGGAGTTTAAACAACTCTTGTCATCCACAAAGAAAAATGAGTTTTGTTAAAATACCCAACAAATTTAAATTTGTGAAAATAAGGGTAAAACCCTATAATGAAAATATACTCAAGAACACCAGGGAATAAAATTCCCTAAAAGCCCTTTTGATCTTTCAGAGCTAAGCTCTTTGATGAGGAATCAAATTCCTTTTAAGCAATGGAATTAAATTCCAGAAACCCCCATGATGGAAAACGAAAAAATGGAATTAAAATTCCAAAGATCCTCAAAGTTCAGAGGAGAAACGCCCGATCTTCGAAGACATTGGCGCTTACTACACAAAAGATTATGTCTTTTTGGATCTCTAAGAGATCGGTTTCAGAAGAGAGCAAAGCTCTTGCGGTGGATTTAAAATCCAGAAAAAATTAGAGAAAAGGGGTTTCTTGTTCCTAAGAGATAAATGTTGTTCAATATCTTTACCCAAAAGAGTTTTTTTAACAGAGTTTAACTCTGAAATTTCAATGGGCAGAGAATTGAGCTCTGAAAGAAGAATTAAATTCTCAAGAGAAAGGATAAGGAAAAAGACGAAGAAACAGTGGCCATCTCAAGAGCTAAGCCCTCGTATTTATAAGACACGATGGGAACGGTTCATCTCCCCGTTCCCCTAGGCAATCCAACGGCTGTAAAAGTGGACAGCGTTGTACTCACGTGCAAGCCGCGTGAGAGCAAAACTGTGGGGGCATTTGTTTCCTTATAAAAAAGAAGAAGAAAAAGATGAGAGAAAGAAGGAGCAAACTACCCACTAAATAAGCCTCACGTGTTAAACACGTGAGCGTCCATTTGCAAAGCATATAGGCACTGCAACTAAACTATTGATAGGCTAAATAAGCCTCAGGTGTTAAACACGTGAGCGCCTATATGCAAAGCATATAGGCGCTGAAATTAACACAGATAGGCTAAACAAAAGCTCACGTGTTGAACACGTGAGCGCCTATATACAAAGCATATAGGTGCTGCAATCATACAACAGATAGGCTAAACAAAGCCTCACGTGTTAAATACATGAGCGCCTATATGCAAAGCATATAGGCGCTGCAATTAAACTACAGATAGGCTAAACAAAGCCTCACGTGTTAAACACATGAGCGCCTATATGCAAAGCATATAGGCGATGTAATCAAACAACAGATAGGCTAAGCAAAGCCTCACATGCTAAACACGTGGGGACACCTCCTGTTGGATACAGTGCCCTTAGAGTCAATTATTGGATCACAGGCACGTGATTGCAATGATTGAGGGAGGACCTATACCGGTAGGAAAGTCTTATTCAAGATGATAGTATGCTATCTGGTTTATCTTTATCATCGTGAACTGCTTTAGGTGACCTTACAGGTCGCTATTACACATTGATAGAGCCCTTAGGATTCTTACTTGACTACCAGCAGTATGATGGCGATCATATACGTGGGAGCTGGGGTCTATAAGCACATCCTTAAAGTGGTCCCTAGTCGTAGGAGTTTCTAGACTGGGCATTGATACTCCATTAGTAGACTAGTGTATACAGTCGAGACCCCGACGAGGGGCGGTGGCCGGTCTCACAAGCCATTGGTGTCAGTTGGTTCACCTAAGATGTATACATGTGCTCATTGGGTTATGAGTACACCGGACATGACTCGCCGGGAACATGCTAGTTGGTATTATACCTGACGTCAGATAGCAGTTCCCTGGTGACATGTGTACAGGTTAGTTCATCGACCTGAGATCGTTATTTGTCTCGTGTGAGTTCCCACTGTGCTTTGATTACTACCCTACCACGGTTCAAAGGAGTCGTGCAAACAGGTTTTAGTTGGGTACAGTCCTGAGCCCCATGGAGGCAGTGAGCGGATCGGCAGGGGTTTCGTCTCTCCCGGTGTTAGGGGTGAGATCGCGCTGTGTCTAGGAGAGCCATTACACGAAGTCCTTGGCCAAGGTAGGAGATTTACTGGTAGGTATTCCAGTAGTATCTCAGGGTGTTCTGGGCTACACTCCGACACGACTTGTACCACTTTTTGGGGTCTGACTTTTACCAACCCCCTAGGCCCGCCATGCGATGCTCATAGACGAACGGACCGGACTGTACAGATATTGTCATTGACAGACTCAGTAGGGTGTGAGGATGAGTCCGCTCATCGACCTCCCTTTTGGTCAATACCTGGTAGCCCGTTATGTACGGCTAGTACCTCTGACGTGCTAGTGGTTAAATCCACAACCAAAGTATTGATGAGTCTTTAGAGTCCCCCACAGATAGTTTCTCAAGTTTCGGGCAAAACGTTGTAGAGGCCGTATGATATATAGCAGGGTTCGATCATATACGTGTGGTAGTGCACAGATCATGATCGGGCGGATCATACTAGCGGGCTTTGGTTTAAGCCGGATCCTAGTATTAGATTTGTTGGATTACTTTAGTCTCATCGCATTCGCATTCGGTCGGAATGCGGATGCAGGTATGTATATACAGGTGAGGGGTATCCTTGTGATCCGTCACGAGTTTAGTTTAGATGTTGCCGTATCTTTTTGTTGTTGTAAACATTTGGGTTAATATTTACAAATGGAAATTATGAGCTAGAAATCATGATTAGGAGCATTAATTGTGACACATGCACAAGTGGTGACTCATGGTCTCTTTCTTTGTGCATGTGTCACATATTGTGATTGATTTGTGTTGATATGATGAGAAGAGAGAGAGAGGGGGGCTTCCATATGAGAGCTTGGTCTTGTTTTTTTTACATACTCTCTCTCATTTTATCATAAATAACAAAAAGAAAAAGAAAGCTTCTTCTTCTTCTTCTTCTTCTTCTTCTTCCTCTAGCTCACAACCTCCATTAATGGCATCATCTCCAACCTCCATCCATGCAATGGATGCAAGAGACAAAGTTGTCACAAACATTCTCTACTTCACCTTGGACACGTCGGCTAGCGAACTTCATGCCCGAGTTGCTTCGGATGAAGTGGGAGCCCGTAAAAAGACTCGAAGATGTGGTGCCCTTTCCGACGAGGAGATCGAGACCGGAGATGCCGCGAGGAGCTTGGGATGATAGCCAAAGTCCGAAGGACACGGATCGATCGATATAGCTTCCCAACCCTTTCTCTAGTTGCTAGTTGTAGGTTAATAGTTCGATCCGGGTTTAAAGTATACGATAGCGCCGGTTTCAAGTTTTTAAAAAGTTTTCGTTTCCGCATTTTGGTATCGGACAGACGGCCGGGGCGTTACCGTAGACTTACACCTCCTTACGTAGAATTAAATTCTACTTAATGAACCGTTGGATCATGAGTCCAACGGTGATTAAATATAGAATTAAATTCTATTGGGAAGAATATTTTCTATTAAACAGAGAGTTAATGGATCAAAAATCCAAAATATTTTCTATATCTTTCTAAATAGAGAAAGATTATACTCTGTTAAACTGAGCACCCTTGGATTAAAAATCCAATGGTGATTAAAATATCACCACTCGATAGAATTTTATTCTATATATAGGAGAATATCCCCAATCTTGTTAAAAAAAAGAACAATATCTTCTATAAAACAGAAGTCCTTGGATCAAAGATCCAACAGTGGGTGAAATTACCTAAATCAATTCTGAGACCAATTAAATCAATTGGGATCTCTCAATGAGAGATTTTCTCAGAATTAAGCAAACTTCTCTCCACTATATAAAGAACCCGAGACTTCAAGTCTCAGAGACACAGACGCACAGAGAGAGAGAGAGAACTCCCCAGAGGCTTTAAAAAAGAATATACAGTGAGCTTTTGAGGAACAAGATAATTTAATTCTCAAAGAAAAGACTTGCTTCCTTAAAACACTAGGTAAAAAGAAAACACCTCTCCTTTGCATCTCTAACGGTTTAACCCTACATATAAGAACTCGGTTCTTTCCTCTGGTTGAGATTTGTAGAGGCAAATCTTCCCATAAGTTGAGAATTTAATTCTCACCGGGGAGATTTTGCTCTGCAAGATTTAAAATCTAGGGGTAAAGAACTAAGTTACATAAAAAAAAAAGGAGAAAAGAAGAACGGGAACACATAGGAATTTAATTCCTCCAAAGTTTAGGGTTTAACCCTATATAAAGAACTTAGTTCTTCAATAAAAAAACAGTGATCCAAGATCTCCAAGGCTAAATTGTTGATGCTTAGCACTATTTCGAAACCTCACGTGTTTCCCACGTGAATGCTTCAAACGAACAAGGAAAATAACCAAAACTTCCTCACGTGTTTACCATGTGATTTGTTTAAGAGGAAAACAAGTAAAAGAAAGAGGAAACTACAGTACTCCAGCATCAATAAAGGAAAAGGGGACACCCACGTGCTTTGCATGAGAACTCT
Source organism: Agapanthus africanus (assembly GCA_030015575.1). Classification (NCBI taxonomy): domain Eukaryota; kingdom Viridiplantae; phylum Streptophyta; class Magnoliopsida; order Asparagales; family Amaryllidaceae; genus Agapanthus; species Agapanthus africanus. The sequence goes on along the minus strand of CM057339.1, from coordinate 780,909,994 downwards.
AGCCAAGTGCTCAGCACTTATAAAAAGGGGGGGAGATAAAACCCAAAGTCTAGCGCCCATATTTGGGGTGCCTCATTTGTGTCACGTGAGCGCCATAAAACACTAGTGTTTAACACTTGTCCGGTGCCCATATTTGGGGTGCCTCATGTGTATCACGTGAGTGCCATAAAACTCTAGTGTTTAACACTAATCCAGTACTCAGGTGAAATGCACGTGAGCACTGTATTTCTCAGTGCTTAGAACTGTTGGAGACTTAATCTTAGCCTAAATTGGCTATGTTTTCTGATGTTAGACCTCTTTGATACTAAAACAACCGAGCCCCTGTGCTAATGTTTTCCTAGATTGACCTTAGTCTTAAAAATGACTAGTGGTCTCTCATTGATAATATCCCAAATGATACTCATCTTATATCTCCTAAGATAATGTTAGTATCAAACATGACTAACAATTCTTAGGTCTACAGCAACACCATCTTTTCCCACAAATATGTGATTTGGTTTAAAGGTACATCTCTCTACACCTCTGATATATGTCGTAGTAATTCCTCAAAGTCTTCAGAGAGTTGGCGGGTCCCGACAACCAAAAAAATCTTTGATGCACTTCTAAATTGACGTGCACACCTCAAATCAGATTGTACCCCAAATTGAGCATATTCCATATCAATGTCATTGTTCATCCCGTCACGTAACAAATACACGTGCACGCAAGATGGATAACGGAACGAGACGTCCTTAAACTAAAATCTCACCTCCTAAATGGTGATCAACGGACCGAGATGTCCTTAAACTAAAATCTCACCTCTAAAATGGCGATCAACGGACCGAGACGTCTTTAAACTAAAATCTCACCTCCAAAATGGTGATCAACGGACCGAGATATCCTCAAACTAGAACTTCGCCTAAAAAATGGCGATAATGGACCGAAATGTCCCTAAACTAAGACAACAGAGCCCAAATGCTCTTTTGTTAGATCGTAAATAAAAACGATCCTAAAAAATTGTTAAGTGGACCTTAGTCTCAAATTGGACTAATGTATCATTAGCAAAAAAACCAACCGAGCCCCAACTGCTCACAGACATTTAAGTCGATCTTAATCTCAAACTAGATTAATGATCCTTAAATAAAACAAACCAATATCTAAGATATATGGATTTGGACTAATCCATGCCCTTCGGGCGACGACATAAATTAGTCTCCGTATGCAATCCACGGGCAACCCAAACCAAAAATAAAACAAGCACACACGACACAAAGTGAACTTCTGGAGCTGGAGAAAGTGGTTATCGCGATGCTGTAACGTAATTAACTGCAGGGGTTTGCGCCTGCAGGGAAGAGAGTCCCCACAATCAAAACCCCCTCGCAAAACAAGGGGAATCTAACGAAGTCTGCTATAACGGCCGCATCCTTCCAAACCTCTGATATACGGTGCCAAGAATCAATTTGGCATCTTCGGAGAGGTGGACGGATAAATCCAATTAGTATCTGCCCCCAAATTCAGGAAGGACGATCCATCCCGGTTCGTCCTCGTTTTCGGCGGTGAACAGTTCCCTGAAAAAAAGGGAGATAAGAAAGAGGAAAAGAACCCTCATAGTTTGGCATCACGTGTTAAACACGTGGGCGCTTATATGCAAAGCATATAAGCGCCGAAACAAATAATTAAGAGCCAAACTGGCCTCACGTGTTAAACACGTGAGCGCTCATATGCAAAGCATATGAGCGCTAAATAAAATAAACCTAAAGGCTAAACTGGCATCACGTGTTAAACACGTGAGCGCTCATATGCAAAGCATATGAACGCTGAACATAAATAACCAACGGCTAAACTGTTAGTTATATGTATGCCCTAGAGGCCATTACTGTACATTGGATGTATATTGTAGTGGATGCTGGGACATATATAGGGAGGACTTTCTTGCTCGACATGATAGTATGCTATCTGGTTGATCTTTACCTTAACGTGTATACTGATTGTCTCTCTGTTACATGTTGGTAAAGCCCTTAGGATGTGTACTTGACTACCTGGACTATGATGCGGATCATACTAGTGGGGACATGGTAGTCCATAAGTACATCCTTCAAAGTCCCTAGTCGTGGGTGTATCGAGACGGGGCATCGATATACCAGAGTAGACTAGCGTGTACCCTCTCGACCCATACAGATGGGCGATGGATGATCCCATATCCATTGGTGTTTGACATCGGAGATGATATACGGGTGTTCGGTAGAGACTGGGTACACTGGACGGACTCGCCGAGAACTCCCAGATGGTATTATACCTCACGTCAGATGGCAGTTCTCTGGTGACACTGGTACAGAGTAGTCTGTTGACCCGAGATCGTCATAGAGTCTTGTGTGGTTCCCACTGTGCTTTGATTTCCATCTTACCACGTCCAAGAGGGCGTGCAAAACGGTGGTTTTTGGGTACAGTCCCGAGTCACATGGAGGCAATGAGCGATAGGAGGGGATTCGTCTCTCCCGGTATAGGGAGTTGATGTTGCGCTGTGTTCGATTGGCTATAACAGGAAATCCCTGGCCAGGGTTGCTGAGATATACTGGTAAGTGTTACCAGTAGTTTCTCGAATTGTTATAGACCTCATATCGACACGACTTATCGAGCTATTGGGGTCTGACGTTTACCACCCCTAGGTAAGATATGCGACATATCAGACGATCAGACCGGACTGTACGGTAGTGTTACTGGTCGGATTCACTGGAGTGTGAGCGGGCTTGCTCGTCGATCTTCAGATCGCTCAATACCCGGGTGGCTGTTACGTTTAGCAGACCGCTTGCGGCTTGTGGGTGTTTGATATGATCATCGCCTGCTGCCGGCGTATTGACGAGTCTTTAGAGTCCTACACAGAGGTTTCCTGGCTCAAGCGAAACGAAATAGGAGCGCATATGAGATATGTGCGGGACCGAGAATAATGCGTGTATGTGATACCGTATTTCATTCTCGCGATGAATATATCGATTAGGTTATATGCGATATACCCTAATTATCGAATCAAGGGTTGATTCGATAAACCGATGCATTGCATACTAGTCGGTTATATACGATATGACCGGATCGTTAAATCAAGTGTTGATTTAATGGTTTGATGCATAATTATATATTTGATATATTACTTTGCATTAACTGGTATCGGTTCACTTTAAATGGATTTTCTCGCTCGGATGTGCACATTGTATATTCGATATAGTTTTGTGCACATGCTTGTTTCATGTATGATGATATATGATAGCTAGGGTTTGTGTAAAGAGTTAATACCTTGGTTAAATAAATGGTTAAGGTTTTTATTCATTTATTCATGCAATTATCTTTTAATTTGGATTAAAAGAAAATGTGAGAAGAAAATAGAAAGGTTGCTTTCAACATGAAGCTTCATGAAGCTTCATGCAACTTTGACTCATGAAACCTTTTTGTCTTCTTCTTCAAACCCTAACCATTCATCTAACTTGAGTTAACTCTCTACAACAAACCATGGTTCATGTTATGATAAGAATAATTCTTTTTGATTTATTCTAATTAACTTATCATAACTTTCTTCTTCTTCTTCTTCTTCATCTTCTTCTTTGAAGAAGCTTGAAGTCATCAATGGTGATTGATGATAAAGAGTGAGAAATCCAATTCTAAAGTGAACCGAACTCCTATTTCTTCATCCTCTACCTCTTGCCAAGTAGTAGAGTGTGTTTCCTTCATATGTTTTCATGGCTTGGTGAAGGTGGAGCTCGATCTAGTGATGCTTCGACGTAGATCATCTTCGGCACGTCGTCGACGACCTAGCCCGTCCAGTCTCCGATGAAGCCGACGCTAGAGCCCGGATTCGATTTGGACAGCGGAGAGGACCTCATCTCGGAGCTATGGAGGTGGAGAACCGGATCTACAAAGGTTGTATTTCCGTATTCCTTTAGTTAAGTGTTAACTAGTTATCTTTTCGCCTAGTTTTCTAGCAAACGATCCGTAGTCGGGTCTCTCGGCACCTAGAATTTTTGAAATTGGCATGTTCGATGCCTTGTGAGACCTCACTTGAGTGCCTAGGAACCCTACAGTGGTATCAGAGCCTAGCTAGAGCCTTAGGCGAAGTCTAGACGGATTTTGAAACCCGAACGAACCCGAAAACCCAAACCCAACATGCTCTCTGTCCTTTTTTCAAAAATTGGGATTTTTCCATATTAAAAATATTCAGTAAAATCAGCAGGAAATTCTAAGGGATACTGCAAAATTCGTGTGCCAGATTCCATCAATGCGCCGCGTTTCCGCGGCACGAGCATGGCTCGTGCGGCGGAACCGCGGCCATTTTGTCGTTTGTGGCATCCAAATTTGTACAGTAATTCATAATATGTTGTGCTGGTTTTCCTGGGTATTTTTGATATTTTTTCAAGAGTTGTATTTTCTGGAGTTGTTTTGGGATTTCATGGATTCGATCGGAGTATCAAATTTTGTCTGTGTGGCTTTCCGGATAAATTTTAGAATATGTTAAAAAGTTCGACCGGATATAAATACCCAATTTTTCCCCTGTCGGGAAATTTCCAAGTGTTGGATTTTTCCGTAGTTTAACGACGTTCTAAGTAGTGCAAGTAACGCGATGGACCCTCTAGAAGACAACAAACCTTAACTCGATTATGTGACCGTCTTGAACTGCCCTTTGAACCTTCGGGTTTGGGGCAGTACGGCGTGCCACATGTGAGGCGTTGGCTTGACCCTTCTATGGCTGGACCGTTGGTACTGAGGCACGAACTGAATGTTGTTAGACTTATTTCATGTGTTGATCTGTATCGGGAAAACTTGGGTGTTCGATTGTTCGATCGGAAAGTTTAACATTTTCTGTTTGTCCGGAATGTGATACAACAATTGGAATTCACAAAAGTTATGTGATAACTGGATGAATGTTATAAACATAGCAATTTAGTCTCACTTGATCGGTTGCCACGGATTTTTGATATGATCAAAAGTCCGTCGCAATCACGTAGCGTACGCGGATACTCGCCGGGTAAACTTAATAGACAGCTACACCCCATAGCCCCGACCAAGTGACTGTAGGAGAACCCCGTCGCCGAAAGCATCCGTTCGGGTGCTCGCGGTAGCGGTGTTCCGCCTTGGTGCACTTTGTCGACGGTATCAGGGGTGCGGCCGCCTACTAAAGTTTGCGACGAGCATTCGATCAGGATGTCGGGAATCCTGTTGAATTCCCCGACTTAATGTTGAAAAGAGTTTTCGATAAATGAGACTAAAATGCGGGGTTTATAATTGTTAGGCATGCGATGTCTAAGTAATTCATTTGGTCAGGCATGCGATGTCTGAGGTGGTTGCGGATTCCAACTGTTGTAGTTTTACACTTTCTTTTCTGTGACCATAAGTGTAATATGTGATATCGCCGGTTTCGTTGCTATATGTCAACGACAATTGGGATGGACATATTTACTTACGTTGATGACATGTGATGTTATGTGTTGCTGGATATGTTATATTGGATCGTCGTGTTGAATAGCCGGGGGTTTTTTATGTGAGATGAGTGTTTTTCATTTTCATTCATGTAAAAACTTGTATGTAATATTCTTTTAATGGGCGCTTCCAGGTTGCGGAAGTTGTCACCTTTTGTATATTATTTACTTTTCCGCACTAGGATAGACCCAAGGAGGGGAGCACAAGTAACCGGGTTCTGGAGTCCAGTGGGAGACCAACTCGAGGAGTCGAGTCCGGGTCTCCTAACTCTAGAATTGGTAGGGTTGCTTGCCGCTCTCGTAGGGGTCTAGGGGTGTGGGTTTGGCTATTCATCACGACCGTGGAATCCGTGTTTTATACTGGCTCGTATTGAAAACAAGGACGTCCTAGTATATCCAATATTTCATATGATTCTTCTGCTGCGATATCTGTGATGTGATCATGTGATGTTCTGTGATAGATACAGTATATAGTATATATGATATATTATATAGGCGTTACTTATGTTTTACACCCGCGCTAGCCCTGCCCCGCTCTGTCGTTAGTTACCTAACCTAACGGTGCACGAGGGGACATCGAGGCGAATGCGGATGGCATAAGTGTACGTCGTATTTATCTGTGATGTTTAGGTATTTAAATGATGGGACTTCATTAATGTGATTAATGAAATAAAAGAAACCTAAGATGTTGTAGAATCGAATTTCAAAATAAAACAGGTAGCTACAGTTCTTGCATTGCACAGCGGTATATACGATATATCCTGCACCTTATTCGATGAGGAAAGGACCGAGATCCCTTCACCGGGAGTGACTCCTTTAGCAATAACTGGCAGATGCTACACACTCGGTTTGTCTTTTGATTGCTTTTAAGTGTTTTTTGCTTTGCACAGTGATATATATGATATATCCCGCACCTCATTCGACGAGGAAAGGACCGACGATCCCTTCACCGGGAGTGACTCCTTTAGAAAAACTAAAAAAGCCTCAAAAGCACTCCATTTTAAAATTCATTCGATCCTACAACGATATCAAGTTCATTACGCAATAGGTTTTCAGAAAAACCTGTCGTAGCCCTCCGTCATTTCAGATAAGTAGTAGTTAGTATTCGTGCTGCGTTTGTTGGCCTTTGTCAAGGCGCAGTGTGCGGTAGCTAACTGGTGCTTATCTGCTTATGCATATGATGCAGATTGGGTTAGGGTAGTCGTGCGACCTTGTTGGCCTTTTGTCAAGGGCCGTGCGGGTGGGTTTAATTCAATCAGGAAATGACGGGTTGAACTTGACTAGCATCCTATGGTTTGTTGGCCTTTGTCAAGGTCATAGGAGGTTAGGGGCAAAACATTATCGGGAATTTCAAGTGTTGAAATTTGCAATGAGATTGCATACCTTCTATGAGATAGTTGGATCCCGATACCCGCTGCGAGTAAGAGTTACTCCTGGGAGAGTTTTATACATTACAATTAGCCGATCAAGTAGGTGTCTAGAAAGGTGTCAACGAGGTTACGCCTCTGGGAAAACGAGGTTTACATTAATTAGGTTCGTGCGAAAGCACGGGGGACCTCCCTCAAAGTACCGACACTGGCCTGGCTGAAAGATTGGCGAACTTGTAGTGTGTAATTAATCCCGGCTAGTCTTTCCTTTTAGGGTTTGAAGGAAGATTTGATAAAAAGCAGTGGGAGCCATCCTGATTAGATAAAATAATAACTAATCTATTCTTGCAAGAGCGCACGCTGAGTGTTTTCTTCTCTCTCTCTCCTGGTAGCGACCATGTCACGCCTTAATCAAGATAATAAAACGGATTATTGACCGAACCTGATTGTTATACTGAGCTGGGGAACGTTGGTCCTGCTCCAACTTATAATTGTTATAAGACAGAGCAGGAAATTGGGGAATACCAGAATTCCCGTGCCGCCCAAACGAAGAGAGTGCATGCTGATGCATCATCTTCGGGTGTATTCGTTACACAGAACTGTTTCTCAGTATCCTCTGAATCCAGGGTATATGATACCGGATCAGGATCCCAGATATGTAATCTGTTACATAGGGCTACAAAAGGGTAGAAAAACTGAGAACGGGTGATAAGTTTCATGAGGCAGAAAATGGGGCAAGTGTTGCAGCCAAGTCTGTCGGTCACTGTCACCCTGTATTACTGATACATTGATTCTGAACGAATGTTATTAGATACCGAACCTGATATACAAAATCATATCAGTCTCTTTATTAGTAAAGAAATGATAAAATTTTGTATTGTTGGATAATGTTTTGAACATTTCCTATATCAAAAGTTGATCGGTTCAGGCACGTTATCTAAAAGCGTTAATGTTCTAAATCAAACTACAGTTCTTAGTATATGGAACACACACAAGAGGAAGAGTTCAGAAATGAACGAATTCTTCTTGAGGTATTGTAGACTAGGTCAGATCAATGTGACCCGACTAGCTAGAGTTACATATAGATGCATATTTAAATCAGTTTGAATTTACATCTTGTGAAACTCGCCAGTCATGTCACAAAGATAAGATGACCATAGCTCTGTTTATTGGAAACAGAGAAAGAGTTAGTGAACTCTTGGGACTGATACATGATGATGTATGTAAGGTCTCCTGTATACACATGCCAGGACTGATTCTTTATACTTCATTACATTCTCTGATGATCTTTCGAGTTTCAGACCTATGTTCCTGTTGAAACACAAGTCCGAACCTTTTGAGATATTCACAGAATATAAGTTAGAAGTAAAGAACCAAAATACGGGTATAAGTATTATGTCCTATGATGAGATCAAGGAGGAGAATACTTGAGCACGGAATTCCTGGATTATTCTAAAGGAGAATGAGATTATCTCTCGGCATTACTCCTCCGTATACACCATAGCACGATGGTATATCGGGGCGGAGCAGATACACCCTATTTGATATGGTGTGCTCTATGATGAGTACTACTGAGTTACCTATTTCCCTTTGGGGGTTATGCACGTGAGAAGTTGCATACCTATTGAATAGGGTTCAAATCAAATCAGTTGCCTACCACTTCATATATGATATGGAAAGGGAAGAGCCCATGTCTTAAGCTAGTTAAGATTTGGGGTTGTCCGGCTAATGTCTAAAAGCAAAATCCGGACAAGCTCGAGGCAAGGTCTGTAATGTAGAACTGGAAATGGTTCCAGCTATACAAAATACAGCAGATAATTTGGTAGAACCAAAGGATTCAGTAGATTCCAACGAACCTCGGCCTCTCCGCCGATCTAGTAGGGTTCCTCACCCACCTGAGAGATACTTCGGTTTCTCTATGACAGTGGGAGCGAGGATTGCATCATGAGATGATGACCCAACTGGTTTCGAGCTGGCCATCAGGAGTAAGACTCTGTAAGAATGGCTGGATGCTTAGCGATCTGAGATGGAATCCTTATACACCAACAAAGTATGGACTTTGGTTGCTATATCTGAAGGGTTAAATCCCCATCAGGAGCAAGTATATCTTGAGAAGATTACTTGGTGTAGATGGAAAAGTTGAGACTTTCAAAGCTAGACTTATTAAAGGTTTGCATCATTGACCAGGTGTGGATAATGATGAAACTTTTTCTAAGGATCTATGCTTAAGTCCATCCAGATCCTACTTGCCACGGCTACATACCATGACTACGATATCTGGTGGTTGGGTGTCATGACTGCTTTTCTAAATGATGTTTTAGAAGAGTGCGTCTATAAGTACACAGTCAGAGGGCTTCGTAGACAGTGGGAGCAGCGGAAACGTGTGCAAGATGTTTTATAAGATAAAGCAGGCATCGCGGAGTTGGAACGTCTGTTTTGATGCGTTAGTCAAAGAAGTTGACATCATCAAAATGGTAGATAAACCTTGTATAAACAAAAAGGTAGTAGGGAGTATGGTGACGATCCTCGTAGAGTGCGTGGATGACATACTCTTGATAGGGAAGGAGTTTCCTATGCTACGCTCGATCAATCTCCGCTTATTACTATGATTCTCCATATAGGATCAAAATGATACCTCCTAAATCCTGAGTTTTGGATCTATGAGATAGATCTAATTGGATGTTAAGACTCTCACTAGTTGTAGTGAGATGGTATCAGTCGATCCTGGGGAGAATCACTGGAAATGTTCCAGAGTGATAAGGACGACTGAATGTCAGTCGCAGGCATTGTCTTTACCCTCAGTAAAGGGGCGGTATGTTGAAAGAGTTCCAAGCTAGATACCGTGGCATACTAGACGATAAAGGCACGATACATCGCTACTTAAGATGCTACCAAAGAGGCTGTTTGGGTGTATATTGGTTCATGAGATGAACTATGTTCCTCCCATTGTGTGACAATGGAGTTGTGGCTTATGCCAGGAACCCCCGTCCCATCAGTGATCCAGACATATTCTAAGGCAGTATCACCTGATCATGGAGATGGTTGATCTCCAGGTTGATCGAGGCAAGGAGAGCAGACTTAGAGGATAACGCAGCGGATCCACTCACGAAGGCCTATTCCCAGAGAGAGACTTTTATGGGATGGTTGAGTATGGGATACTACAACCACTGCTACAGATGGCCCTAGTGCAAGTGGGAGATTGTTAGTTATATGTATGCCCTAGAGGCCATTACTGTACATTGGATGTATATTGTAGTGGATGCTGGGACAAATATAGGGAGGACTTTCTTGCTCGACATGATAGTATGCTATCTGGTTGATCTTTACCTTAACGTGTATACTGATTGTCTCTCTGTTACATGTTGGTAAAGCCCTCAGGATGTGTACTTGACTACCTGGACTATGATGCGGATCATACTAGTGGGGACATGGTAGTCCATAAGTACATCCTTCAAAGTCCCTAGTCGTGGGTGTATCGAGACGGGGCATCGATATACCAGAGTAGACTAGCGTGTACCCTCTCGACCCATACAGATGGGCGATGGATGATCCCATATCCATTGGTGTTTGACATCGGAGATGATATACGGGTGCTCGGTAGAGACTGGGTACACTGGACGGACTCGCCGAGAACTCCCAGATGGTATTATACCTCACGTCAGATGGCAGTTCTCTGGTGACACTGGTACAGAGTAGTCTGTTGACCCGAGATCGTCATAGAGTCTTGTGTGGTTCCTACTGTGCTTTGATTTCCATCTTACCACGTCCAAGAGGGCGTGCAAAACGGTGGTTTTTGGGTACAGTCCCGAGTCACATGGAGGCAATGAGCGATAGGAGGGGATTCGTCTCTCCCGGTATAGGGAGTTGATGTTGCGCTGTGTTCGATTGGCTATAACAGGAAATCCCTGGCCAGGGTTGCTGAGATATACTGGTAAGTGTTACCAGTAGTTTCTCGAATTGTTATAGACCTCATATCGACACGACTTATCGAGCTATTGGGGTCTGACGTTTACCACCCCTAGGCAAGATATGCGACATATCAGACGATCAGACCGGACTGTACGGTAGTGTTACTGGTCGGATTCACTGGAGTGTGAGCGGGCTTGCTCGTCGATCTTCAGATCGCTCAATACCCGGGTGGCCGTTACGTTTAGCAGACCGCTTGCGGCTTGTGGGTGTTTGATATGATCATCGCCTGCTGCCGGCGTATTGACGAGTCTTTAGAGTCCTACACAGAGGTTTCCTGGCTCAAGCGAAACGAAATAGGAGCGCATATGAGATATGTGCGGGACCGAGAATAATGCGTGTATGTGATACCGTATTTCATTCTCGCGATGAATGTATCGATTAGGTTATATGCGATATACCCTAGTTATCGAATCAAGGGTTGATTCGATAAACCGATGCATTGCATACTAGTCGGTTATATACGATATGACCGGATCGTTAAATCAAGTGTTGATTTAATGATTTGATGCATAATTATATATTTGATATATTACTTTGCATTAACTGGTATCGGTTCACTTTAAATGGATTTTCTCGCTTGGATGTGCACATTGTATATTCGATATAGTTTTGTGCACATGCTTGTTTCATGTATGATGATATATGATAGCTAGGGTTTGTGTAAAGAGTTAATACCTTGGTTAAATAAATGGTTAAGGTTTTTATTCATTTATTCATGCAATTATCTTTTAATTTGGATTAAAAGAAAATGTGAGAAGAAAATAAAAAGGTTGCTTTCAACATGAAGCTTCATGAAGCTTCATGCAACTTTGACTCATGAAACCTTTTTGTCTTCTTCTTCAAACCCTAACCATTCATCTAACTTGAGTTAACTCTCTACAACAAACCATGGTTCATGTTATGATAAGAATAATTCTTTTTGATTTATTCTAATTAACTTATCATAACTTTCTTCTTCTTCTTCTTCATCTTCTTCTTTGAAGAAGCTTGAGGTCATCAATGGTGATTGATGATAAAGAGTGAGAAATCCAATTCTAAAGTGAACCCAACTCCTATTTTTTCATCCTCTACCTCTTGCCAAGTAGTAAAGTGTGTTTCCTTCACAAGTTTTCATGGCTTGGTGAAGGTGGAGCTCGATCTAGTGATGCTTCGACGTAGATCATCTTCAGCACGTCGTCGACGACCTAGCCCATCCAGTCTCCGATGAAGCCGACGCTAGAGCCCGGATTCGATTTGGACAGCGGAGAGGACCTCATCTCGGAGCTATGGAGGTGGAGAACCGGATCTACAAAGGTTGTATTTTCGTATTCCTTTAGTTAAGTGTTAACTAGTTATCTTTTCGCCTAGTTTTCTAGCAAACGATCCGTAGTCGGGTCTCTCGGCACCTAGAATTTTTGAAATTGGCATGTTCGATGCCTTGTGAGACCTCACTTGAGTGCCTAGGAACCCTACATAAACATGCCTCATGTGTCAAGCACATGAGCGCTTATATGCAAAGCATATAAGCGTTGGAAGCAGATAATCACTAAAGGGCAAATAGGTCTTACGTGTTAAACACGTGAGCGCTCATATGTAAAGTGTAGGGTTACGGCAGCGCCCCGGCCATCAATCCGTGGCCAAACGTGGAACAAAAACTTTTAAAAACCGGTAACGGAACCATAATCGACGGATCGTATCATTAACCCTATACTAGTTAACTGTAAAGAGTTTAGAGAGGTTATACCGATCGATCCGTGTCCTTCGGTCTTCAACCTCTGTCCCAAGCTCCTCGCGGCTGCCTCGATGAAGTTCAGTCTCTAGTCTCCCTCGTTAAAGACGATCCACGTCGAGGATTAGTAATACGGGCTCCCGCTTCAAAACCGAAGAAACTCAGGCATCCAGTTTGCTAGCTTAGATACTCAAGATGAAGTAGAGAGAGTGTGTGATCATTTTGTCTCAAAACACCCAAGGATTCTCAACACATGAGATGGAATGGGTGGAGGTTGAAGAAGAAGCCATGTAAAGAAAAGAGTGAACTCAAGTTTTGGCTACAGAAAAACCAACCAAAGAAAAGTGTCTGTTGTTCTTTTTTGTGAATGTTGTGAAGTATTTGTGAGCAACTAAAGAAAGTCTCCAGCACAAGAAAATGATCTCACAAAAATCTCACACCAACCACCAAGAACCATCAATGCACCATGAATCATACAAGACCCAACACCATGAGTCACATGCCATAATCAATGCACCAAACCAAAACTTGCACTCACACTTCACCTCAACAATATTAAACATTTATAAAACTCTAAATGTTTAATACAAGAAAAAGAAATGGCAACCCTAAAGTTATCTCGTAACGAATTACAAGAATACCTCTCATCCGTATATACATACCTGCATCCATATTCTGAGTGAATACGAATACAACGAGACAAAAATAATCCAACAATATAATACTAGGATCCGGCTTAAACTAAAACGCACTAGTATTATTCGTCCGATCATGATCCGTGCATAAGTGCACGAACATGATCGAATCCTGCTATAAAACCAAACGGCCTCTACAACGTTTCGCCCGAACCAGGGAAACCTTCTGTGTGGGACTCTAAAGACTCGTCAATACGCTGGCAGTGGGTTTAACCACAAGCACGTCAGTGGCACTAGCTGTACGTAACGGCTGCCCAGGTATTGAGCGAAAGGGAGGCCGACGAGAAAACTCATCCTGAAACCCTACTGAGCATGACAGTGAAAATATCCGTACAGTCCGATCCGTTCGTCTATGAGTATCGCATATCGAGTCTAAGGGGGTGGATAAAGTTAGACCCCTTATAACTTGACATTTAGTGTCGGTATGAAACCTATCACCAACTGAGAAACTACCGATCCAAATCAGTAATTCTTGTCTACCCCAGCCGAGGATTTTGTGTGATGACCACCTGTGCACACCGGGACATCAACCCCCAATATAAAGGGAGAGACGAATCCCCAGACGATCCGCTCACTGCCTCCATATGGCTCGGGACTGAACTCAACTAAAACCTGTTTGCACGACTCCTTTGAACCGTGGTAGGATAATAATCAAAGCACAGTGGGAACTCACACAAGATAAATGATGATCTCAGGTCGATAGACTAACCTGTACACATGTCACTAGGGAACTGCTATCTGACAATAGGTATAATACCAACTAGCATGTTCCCGGCGACTCCGTCCGGTGTACTCATAACCCAATGAGCACCTGTATATATCTTAGGTGAACCAACTAACAACAATGGCTTGTGAGACCTGTCACCGCCCCTCATCGGGGTCTCGATCCGTATACACTAGTCTACTCTTAGAATATCGATACCCAGTCTTGAAACTCCCACGACTAGGGACACTTTAAGGATGTGCTTATAGACCACCCAACTCTCATGTATATGATCACCATCATACTGCAGGTAGTCAAGCAAGAATCCTATGGGCTCTATCAATATGTAATATTGATCTGTAATGTCACCTGAAGCATATAAACGATGATAAAGACAAACCAAATAGCATACTATCATCTCGAGTAAGACTTTTCTACCGGTATAGGTCCTCCCTCAATCATTGCAATCACGTGCCTGCGATCCAATAATTGACTTGAGGGCACTATAGCCAACATAAAGCATTTGGGCGCTGAACATAAATAACCAAAGGCCAAACATGCCTCACGTGTTAAACACGTGAGCGCTCATATGCAAAGTATATGAGCGCTAAAAATAAATAAGTTAAACCCATACTAGGGGTCATGTGTTAAACACGCGAGCTCTCTTGCTGCATTCTTTGGTAGCGCTCACATGCAAAGCGCCCCAATCTTAAAATACCCATATCTGATAGAATTAAATTCTATTTGGGAAATATTTTTCCTGATCTTTTTAATATGAAAGATCTTTCTCTAACAGAGAATCTTGGATTTAAAATCCAATTGTGATAAAATATCACCAATTAAACCATTAGATAGAATTAAATTCTATGTGGGAAATATTTTCCTGATCTTTCTCAAACTAAAAAGATCTTTTCTGTTAAATAGAGGACCCTTTGATCAAAGATCCAATGGTGATTATAAAATCACCAATCGATCATCTGATAGAATAAAATTCTATCTTAGGAAAAATATTTCCTAATCTTGTTAAATAAATGAGAAAACTTCTCTCTTAAACAGAGAGCATTTGGATTAAAAATCCAACGGTGAATAAAATTCACCAAGCGATCTAAAAGATCATTTTAGATTGATTATGAAATCAATCATGATCTCTCAATCAGATATTTTCTTAACAAGTTGATCTTTTCTCTTCTCCTATAAATAGAAGCAGAGGGAGATGGAGAAGAGGAGAGAAAAGAGAAGGAGGAGGAAGAAAAAAGAAAGGAAAACCTCCCATAAGCTTATGTAAAAATACAGAAGGCTCTCCAAAAAGTTCCACAAAAATAAACAGAGAATTTAATTCTCAATAAAAGAAGAAGGTCTTCCTCCTCAAAACCCTAGGTAAAGATAAAAACAGAGATCAAAACATCTCCTTTACCAAGCATATCACATCTAAGGGTTTAACATTATTTTAAAGAACTTAGTTTTTCTCTGGATCTGAGATCCGCAAGACAAATCTCCCACAACTTGAGAATTTAATTCTCATTGGGAAGATCTTGTTCTTGAGAATCAAAGATTCAGGGAAGAACAAGAAGAACATGAAAAATATGGAGTACATAATACTCCAGGAATTTAGTTCATTCAAATCAAGAACTTAGTTCTTAAAAAACATGAGCCCAGATCTTCAAAATAATGATCTTGGTGATCATTGATGGTCAAAATATTATTAACAGAGATTTAAGTTCTCTAAAAAAACATCAACGGAGATTAAATCTCCAAAAACATAGCGTCTCACGTGAAACACACGTGAGCGCCAGAGAAAATTAGTGCTTAGCACTATTGTAGCGCCTCACGTGAAAAGCACGTGAGCGCTCAAGGCTAAGTTACATAGAGTCTCACGTGAAAAACACGTGAGCGCCCAAAAGATCCCTCCCCAATAGAAGTTAGCGCCTCACGTGGGTGCCTAAACCAGCGCATAGTGCCTCACGTGCTCCTCATGTGGGCGCCATACAAAAGTGCTTAGCACTTCATATACAGCCAAAATGGCCAAGTGCTTAGTACTTATTGTTCAGCGCCCATGTCTGAGCTCCTCACGTGATACACATGTGAGCGCCGTAGCTCCAAACAAGTGCTCAACACTACTGCAATAAAAAGAAGACTGAGCAGACTAAGCCCAAACTGGCCAAGTCTCTCTGGAGTCAATTGCAACTGAGCCCAAATACTCTGTTGTTAGATCTCAACTAAAATTTGATGATCCTTTGAGCCCAAACGCTCATATGTTTAAGTTGATCTTAATCTCAAACTTTATTAACGGTCCTTAAACCAAACAAAACATTTTTGAACTAAAAGAACATATAACCTAAGTTCAAAACCCAAAACCCAATCTTAGCCCAAATTGGCTAAACTTATGCTCGTGATATCCCAACTTATATCCAATCTAATCTTAGTCTCAAACATGACTAATGATCTCTCATTGATGATGTTCAAAATGATATTCATCCAATGCCTCCTAAGATAATCTTAGTCTGAAATAAGGCTAATGATTCTTAGATGATCCATCACCCCCTTTCCTTCAAATACGGGATTTGGTTTAAGGGTACATCTCTCCACACCTCTGATATATGTCGTTGTAATTCCTCAACGTCTTCAGAAAGGTGGCGGGTCTCGACAACTAACAACTCCTTTCATCACATTGATGCACTTCCAAATTGACATGCACACCTCAAATCGGATCGCGTCCCAAATTGGACGCATTCCATGTCACAATCGTTCATTCTGTCACGTAACAAATACACGTGCGCGCAAGATGAATATTGGACCGAAATGTCTCTAAACTAATATTCGCCTCAAACATGGCAATGTTGGACCGAAATATTCTTAAACTAACATTCGTCCCCAAAATGTGACTGTTGGACCGAAATGTCTCTAAACTAATATTCGCCTCAAACATAGAAATGTTGGACCGAAATGTCCTTAAACTAACATTCATCCCCAAAACGGGAATATTGGACCGAAATGTCCTTAAACTAGCATTCATCCCCAAAACGGGAATGTTGGACCGAAATGTACTTAATGTAAGTCGATGTACAACACCCCAATACTTGTGGGGAGGCGGAATTTTCAAAAACGAACTTGTTTAGTGAACAAACATCGACTAACCGCTTGAATCGAAGCTAAACGATAACTAACAACAAACATAGAGTTTCTATGTTACTATGTTTAGGGATTATACCTAACGAATCGTGTCCTTCGTCTTTGTGAACTCCTCCTCCTCCTCGGCCTTCTCGAAGTAGTAGACGATCCACCCGAGAGCTTTACTCCAAGCTTAGCCTCTAAACTTGAGGCAACTAAACTTCTTTAAGTGCTAATCAAAGAAACTAGGTGTAATATAGAGAGGGTTATGGATTAAGTAGTCTTACTAATCCTTGTACTCAACTCATGAGAGGGGAGGATTAGTGTTTGAAGAGGGAGAGCTTGAGGAGAGAGAAGATGATAAAGATAATGATGTGAGAATAGTGAGATAACATGATATATATCAAGCATTTCTTTTTATCAAGAAAAGAATAAATAACAATTTAACAACCATGCTTGATAATATCTAGTGATGATTCATTATATTGACAAAAGACATGTATGAATCATCTAGGTGACTCACTAATCACAATCATTCTATATGCCACCTTAACCTCCTTAGTCACCACCTTCTAGAAGCTTCTCGCATAATTACGAGAACGCCCCTCCTTTCCGCAAAAATACGGAAAAACTTTAGACTGTATAAATCCAATTACCGGATACCAGTAACTGGCTTAAACCAAAGCCGACTGGTAAAAACTGTCCGAAAGTCGTACGTGCGTAAACACACGTATGCGTCCGAACCCTTGTCGTAAAACCATACGACCTCTATATCGTTTCGCCTGGAGTAGGGAAACTCTCTGTGTGGGACTCTAGAGACTCGACTACTACGCTGGCAGTAGGTTTAACCACAGACCGCAAGCGGCACTAGCTGTACGTAACGGTCCCCAGGTAGATATCGATAAGAAGGCCGATGAGGGAACCCATCCGAACTCCTACTGAGTCTGATGTGACAATCTCCATACAGTCCGGTCCGTTCGTCCAAGACTATCGCATATCGGGCCTAGGGGGCGGCAAGCGTCAGTCCCCTAATAGCGGTATAAGTCGTGTCGGAGGGAAGCCCATTACACCCTGAGAAACTACTGGAACCTACCAGCAAATCTCGCTTGCCCTGGCCAGGGACTTTGCGTAATGGCTCTCTGACACAGCGCGATATCAACTCCCAATACCGGGAGAGACGAATCCTATCTAACCGCCACTGCCTCCAAGTGCTCGGGACTGCACCCAACTGCTACCTGTTTGCACGACTCCTTTGAGCCGTGGTAGGGTAGCAATCTAAGAACAGTGGGACACACTCGAGGCGAAGTAGCAGTGTCAAGTCTGCGGACTATGCTGTACTCATGTCACCTGGGAACTGTTCACTGACGACTGGTATAAAACCAACCAACAGTTCCCTGTGAGTCCTGTCCGGTGTACCCGCAACCTAACGAGCACCTGTATACTATCTTCAGTACGACGTACTGACGGCTGTGGGACAGACCATCTCCCTAACTGGGATGAGAAGCGTACACACTAGTCTACTCCGGAGTATCGATGCTCTGTCTCGATAATCCAACGACTAGGGACCTGAATAAGGATGTGCTTGTAGACTACCCAGCCCCCACTAGTGTGACTGCCATCACAACGCTGGTAGTCAAGCAAGATCCTAAGAGCTCTATCAATACGTATACTCACATATTAAGATAGAAAAAACCAAGTAGCATACTACCATGTTTAGCAAGACTGTTATATACATGTGAATATCCCAAGCTTCCATTAAGTAATATACAAACTAGTATGATACAGTAATGGCCTTCTAGGGCATAAACACTAACAATCTCCCACTTGCACTAGGGCCATGTACTGGCATATCGAAGACCAATGATCTCGAGTAGCCTCTCGAACTGCGTCTGAGGTAGGGCCTTCGTGAATGGATCAACAATGTTCTCTTCTGAAGCAACTCTCCGAACCTCGATCTCCTGATGATCAATGATCTCCCTGATCAGGTGATACCGCCTTAAGATGTGTCTGGACTTCTGATGGGACCTTGGTTCCTTCGCTAAAGCTATAGCTCCGTTGTTGTCTCAATACAGAGGTATTGGATCAACTATGGTAGGAACCACCTGAAGTTCTGTTAGGAACTTCTTCATCCAGACTGCTTCTTTTGCGGCATCGCAAGCAGCTATATACTCCGCTTCCATCGTCGAGTCAGCAACGGTGTCCTGCTTGGAGCTCTTCCAGCACACCGCCCCTCCATTGAGGGTAAAGACATAACCCGACATGGACTTGGAATCGTCCTTATCACTCTGGAAGCCGGAATCAGCAAAGGCCTCCAACCTGAGGTCTTTTCCGCCGTAAACCAAGAACATCTCCTTAGTCCTTCTCAGGTACTTGAGAATGTTCTTTACTGCTATCCAGTGTTTCTCCCCTGGGTCTGACTGATACCGGCTCACCACGCTTAGTGCGTAAGCTACATCTGGTCTGGTACACAACATCGCATACATTATAGAGCCTACCGCAGAAGCGTACGGTATAATAGACATGCGTTCCCTTTCCAAATCAGTCTTGGGAGACATCTCTTTGGAGAGGGTGATTCCGTGACAAGCCGGTAGATTACCGCGCTTAGAATCTTCCATACTGAATCTTTTCAGTACAGTGTCGATATACCTGGACTGCGAAAGTCCCAACATCCTCTTGGATCTATCACGATAGATCCGGATCCCCAGAATGTAAGAGGCATCACCCAGGTCTTTCATGAAGAACCTGTGTGACAAGAATCCTTTGACAGATTGTAGCATAGGAATGTCATTTCCTATCAATAGAATGTCATCCACGTACAAGACGAGGAATACGACACTTCTGGCTACAACTTTACTATATATGCACGGTTCATCTGGATTTTTGATAAAGTCATATTCTTTGACTGTCTCATCAAAACAGATGTTCCAACTCCGCGATGCCTGCTTTAGTCCATAAATGGACTTAAGCAGCTTGCATACTTTCCCGCTGCTCCCACTCTGATTGAAACCCTCTAACTGATCCATATAGACGCACTTTTCCCATTCAGAAAAGTCGTCTTTACGTCCATCTGCCAGATTTCATAATCAAGGAAGGCAGCAATAGCAAGAAGGACCCGAATGGATTTGAGCATAGCCACTGGAGAAAAAGTTTCGTCATAGTCCAAACCAGGTCTTTGACGAAAACCTTTTGCAACAAGTCTAGCCTTATAGGTTTCCACCCGTCCATCTACACCAATCTTTTTCTTGAAGATCCATTTGCATCCTATGGGTTTTACCCCATCTGGAGCAAAGTCCAAAGTCCATACTTTGTTGGTGTACATGGACTCCATTTCGGTCCGCATTGCATCTAGCCATCGTACCGAGTCGCCGCTCTGGATGGCCTGCTGGAAGTCAGTAGGTTCATCATCATCTATGATGCAATCCTCTCTATCCCCATCTATGAGAAAACCGTAGTATCTCTCAGGCGGATGAGACGGCCTACTACTCCTGCGGGGGGGTGCGGGAATGTCCTGTACTTCTTGAACTTCCGGTTCTACCAAACTTTCAGTAGCAGTTTGTGGTTCTGGTATTTCTTCTAGTTCTACTACGCTCCCACTCTTCTGATTTTCTAAAAATTCAGTTTCTAAGAAGCGGGCATGACGAGAAACAAAAACCTTTTGTTCCTCTGCGTAATAGAAACAATATCCCATAGAGTTCTTTGGATATCCCACAAACTTACACTCTACTGAGCGTGCCTCGAGCTTGTCCGGATGCTGCTTTTTTACAAAAGCTGGACATCCCCATGTCTTCAGGTACTGAAGATAGGGTTTCTTCCCACTCCACATCTGATATGGTGTGGTAGGCACAGTTTTGGTTGGAACTCTGTTCAAAAGATATGTCGCTGATTCTAGCGCATAACCCCAGAAAGATCGTGGTAACTCAGCATTACTCATCATGGATCGTACCATATCCAATAGGGTTCGATTCCGCCTCTCCGATACACCGTTATGCTGTGGAGTGTATGGAGGAGTAAGCTGAGAGAGAATTCCTTTCTCTTTTAGGTAACCTAGGAACTCGGCACTCAAGTATTCACCACCTCGATCAGATCTAAGTGTCTTGATACTCTTGCCGGTTTGGTTTTCTACTTCATTCTTATACTCTTGGAATTTCTCAAAAGTCTCGGATTTATGTTTCATCAGATAAATGAATCCGTATCTTGAGTAATCATCCGTGAAAGTAATGAAATAGGAAAAACCACCTCTTGCATGTGTAGACATTGGACCACATACATCGCTGTGTATGAGTCCTAAGAGCTCGCTCGCTCTTACTCCTTGTCCAGTGAATGGAGTCTTTGTCATCTTTCCTTTGAGACAAGATTGACAAGTGTCATAAGATTGATATTCGAACGAGTCCAAATATCCTTCTCTATGCAACTTAGTCAACCTTCTCTCATTGATGTGACCCAGTCTACAATGCCATAAGAAAGCTTTATTTAAATCTGGAGACTTTCTTTTTAGTGTGTTCTGGACATTGAAAATTTGGAGTTGGTTTAAAACATATATACCGTTATTTAGTGTACCTGACCCAATCAATTCATGATTAAGGTGGATGTTGACAACATCTCTTACAAACGTGAAATCATAACCTTTATTTGATAACAAGGAAACTGATATGATATTACACGTTAAGCTTGGCACAAAAAAACAGTTATGTAAAACCAAAATGTGTCCACTCGTCAATCCTAGGTGATAATCCCCGACGGACGCAGCTCCCACGCTAGCTCCGTTAGCAACCTTTAGGGTCATATCACCTTCCTTCAGCACTCTACGGTTTCTCAGTGCCTGCAATGAATTACAAATATGAGATCCTGATCCGGTATCCAATACCCAGGAAGTAGAGTTGATCGACAGACAATTCTCAATTACAAACACACCTGAAGTCGAAGCCACAGCTTGCTTCGGTTCCTGGTTCTTGGCGTTCCACGCCTTGCAATCCTTATTCCAGTGCCCTTTCCTGTGACAATGGAAGCACTCATCCTGGCCAACTACCGATACCGCAAACTTTTTCTTTCCCTTCCTTCCCACCTTACTAACACCTCCTCTAGGTTTGGGTGCGGCCTTCTTCTTCCTTCCTTTGGCTCTTGCCTTGGACCCGGAAGAAGATGTACCGCCAACAAACATAGCGGGTGTTTCCCTTGTATTCTTCAAGGTGCCCTCTGCACTCCTTAACATGTTCAGGAGTTCCGGAAGTTCAACTTCTTTTCTTTGAATGTTGAAGTTCAGGATAAACTGGGCGTAGGTGTGAGGAAGGGACTGGAGAATAAGGTCTGTATAGAGCTCATTATCCAAAGTCGTCCCATGGTCTGCGAGCTCTTCAATATAGCCGATCATCTTTAGAACATGTTCTCCTACCGATGACCCGACAGCCAACCTCGCTCGAAACAAGTTCTTAGAGGTCTCGTATCTTGCTATACGAGATTGCTCTCCATAAAGTTCCTTTGTATGGAGAAATATACCATCAAGGTCCATATCCTCGTGCCTCCTCTGATGTTCATTGTTCATCGAGGCAAGCACGATGCACTTGGCTTTCGCGCAATCTAAATCCCAGGTTTTGCGGATTTCCTTATCCGCATTACTGGATTTGGGACCAGGGACAGCAGGTGCCATAGCGGTGAGGACGTACCCCAATTTGTCATAGGTCAAAGCCATTTTGACATTCCGCAGCCAATCTTTATAGCTTGGCCCTGTCAGTATATTTTTCTCTAAAAGTAACTTAAGTCCAGTCATTTTCAGGGTCGCTGCAATTAGGAGAGAGAGAATAAAACTCTTTAGCATGATGCTCTTGCAAGTTTAGAGTGGTTTTTAGTTTATCTAAACTGGATGGCTCCCACTGTTTCTCGAATCCTTCCTCAAACCATAAAAGAAGAATTAGCCAGGACTATTTTCACCGTACAATACTTGCTTAACCGTTCAGCCAGGCTAGTGTCGATACTTCGAGGGAGGTTTTCCAACACTTTCGCGAAGTTCCTTAATTAAATAACCTCTTTTCTCTGGGGGCGTAACCCCACTGACACCTTTCTGGACACCTACTAGGTTTATAGCATTGATCGTTAAGTGACGAATATCCTGATAAGTAGCATATACTCACAGTAGGATCGGGATCCAAATATCATCGTATGATAATGTTGAAGGAATCCTACCAACATTCATCAAACTCCAAATGGTATGCATCTCTTTGCAAATTTCAGTTTCTTTAGAAATTCCCGATATAAGTTTTTGCCCCATGCTCTTATGACCTTGACGTAAGCCAACAAATCATAAGTCACATGTCAAGTTCTGCCCATCATTTATCTTGTTAATTTGAACCCACCCGTATATACCCTTGACGTAAGCCAACAAGGTAATGCGACTGTCCCAAACCAACACATCTATCTATGCAACAAATGAATACCCCAGTAGCTACCAAACACTATGCCTTGACGAAAGCCAACAAGCATAGCTTGAATACTACTGACCATCCATAAGAAATGACGGAGGGCTACGACTGATTTTGGCGAAACCGTGAACATAGTGAACTTGATATAACCGAAGAAACCTGATAGCTTTTAAAAGGAGTGGTTAAGGCTCCGCATTTAAAAATATCTGTTTTAAAAATTAACCGAATGGTTTCTTTTAAATTGTTCCAACGATTAAAACTTTGGTTTATTTTCTTTGCATTATAGATAATGCGTCCCATCATTAACCTATCATTGCAGAAAACAACGAAAATACAACGTCCTCTTATGCCATCCGCATTCGCCACGGGGTCCCGTCATTACCCGTTAGGTTACTTAACTAACGATAGAGCGGGGGCTAGGCTAGCGCGGGTGTAAAACATAAGTGACGTCTAAATAGCTATTATATATATAGATATTTTACATTCGTCTGACGCAATGATATTCATTCCAGATCACTGATGAACTTAATTGGATTTGCAAGCAATCCGTGTTTGTTTTGAGCCTGCAACAAAGTACGGATTACACAGTTGTGATGAATAGCCATTACCCCACCCAAGACCCCCTGCGGGTGCGGCAAACTACCCACCCGGCAGTTTGTGCACCCCTCCTTGGGTCTGTCCTAGGAGCAAAAGCAGTAAAATGAAATAATACAACGGTGGCTACAACCGCAACCTGGATGTGCCCCGCAAAATAATATTACAACAAATTACATTTACATCAAATGAATTAAATAATAACCCATCACATAACCCCGGCTATCGATCACAACAGTCCAACACAGTTCATATGCACAAACAGATAAAATCCATTACAGAAATGTGCAACCCCCTGCCAACCGTCATACTAGCAGTTAGGGGAGGTTTACGAACACATTATACAATCACAGATATAATCCAACAAGCAAATACTGTATAATTTCGATCGATTAAACATTTTTAATTTTTCTCCAATACTGCTCTGTAAATCTGAAACCTGAGCAAAAATAAAATATTCCAGAAAATACCATATATCACAGAGAAGCAACACAGGAAATTTGGGTTCCTGACTCGGCAACTCGGCGGCGGAAGCGCGGCGGATCGGTGGGATCCGCCGCGGTTCCACGGCTCGGTAGACGATTCAGGAGCCCAAATTTCTTGGGTGTTCTTCTGGTGTCTTTTTAAGTTCTCTGAACTTCCCTGAGAAATTTTAGGACTTCATTTAAAATTCGACAGAAAACCATGATTTCGGGCTTTTCCGGTTTCGTTTTTTCCGTTCGAAATTCATACAAATTTGCAAGTAAGTTATTTATTGTTTAGCGAGGTTCTGATACCACTGTAAGTCGATATACAACACCCCAATACTTGTGGGGAGGCGGAATTTTCAAAAACGAACTTGTTTAGTGAACAAACATCGACTAACCGCTTGAATCGAAGCTAAACGATAACTAACAACAAACATAGAGTTTCTATGTTACTATGTTTAGGGATTATACCTAACGAATCGTGTCCTTCGTCTTTGTGAACTCCTCCTCCTCCTCGGCCTTCTCGAAGTAGTAGACGATCCACCCGAGAGCTTTACTCCAAGCTTAGCCTCTAAACTTGAGGCAACTAAACTTCTTTAAGTGCTAATCAAAGAAGCTAGGTGTAATATAGAGAGGGTTATGGATTAAGTAGTCTTACTAATCCTTGTACTCAACTCATGAGAGGGGAGGATTAGTGTTTGAAGAGGGAGAGCTTGAGGAGAGAGAAGATGATAAAGATAATGATGTGAGAATAGTGAGATAACATGATATATATCAAGCATTTCTTTTTATCAAGAAAAGAATAAATAACAATTTAACAACCATGCTTGATAATATCTAGTGATGATTCATTATATTGACAAAAGACATGTATGAATCATCTAGGTGACTCACTAATCACAATCATTCTATATGCCACCTTAACCTCCTTAGTCACCACCTTCTAGAAGCTTCTCGCATAATTACGAGAACGCCCCTCCTTTCCGCAAAAATACGGAAAAACTTTAGACTGTATAAATCCAATAACCGGATACCAGTAACTGGCTTAAACCAAAGCCGACTGGTAAAAACTGTCCGAAAGTCGTACGTGCGTAAACACACGTATGCGTCCGAACCCTTGTCGTAAAACCATACGACCTCTATATCGTTTCGCCTGGAGTAGGGAAACTCTCTGTGTGGGACTCTAGAGACTCGACTACTACGCTGGCAGTGGGTTTAACCACAGACCGCAAGCGGCACTAGCTGTACGTAACGGTCCCCAGGTAGATGTCGATAAGAAGGCCGATGAGGGAACCCATCCGAACTCCTACTGAGTCTGATGTGACAATCTCCATACAGTCCGGTCCGTTCGTCCAAGACTATCGCATATCGGGCCTAGGGGGCGGCAAGCGTCAGTCCCCTAATAGCGGTATAAGTCGTGTCGGAGGGAAGCCCATTACACCCTGAAAAACTACTGGAACCTACCAGCAAATCTCGCTTGCCCTGGCTAGGGACTTTGCGTAATGGCTCTCTGACACAGCGCGATATCAACTCCCAATACCGGGAGAGACGAATCCTATCTAACCGCCACTGCCTCCAAGTGCTCGGGACTGCACCCAACTGCTACCTGTTTGCACGACTCCTTTGAGCCGTGGTAGGGTAGCAATCTAAGAACAGTGGGACACACTCGAGGCGAAGTAGCAGTGTCAAGTCTGCGGACTATGCTGTACTCATGTCACCTGAGAACTGTTCACTGACGACTGGTATAAAACCAACCAACAGTTCCCTGTGAGTCCTGTCCGGTGTACCCGCAACCTAACGAGCACCTGTATACTATCTCCAGTACGACGTACTGACGGCTGTGGGACAGACCATCTCCCCAACTGGGATGAGAAGCGTACACACTAGTCTACTCCGGAGTATCGATGCTCTGTCTCGATAATCCAACGACTAGGGACCTGAATAAGGATGTGCTTGTAGACTACCCAGCCCCCACTAGTGTGATTGCCATCACAACGCTGGTAGTCAAGCAAGATCCTAAGAGCTCTATCAATACGTATACTCACATATTAAGATAGAAAAAACCAAGTAGCATACTACCATGTTTAGCAAGACTGTTATATACATGTGAATATCCCAAGCTTCCATTAAGTAATATACAAACTAGTATGATACAGTAATGGCCTTCTAGGGCATAAACACTAACACTTAAACTAACATTCGTCCCCAAAATAGGAATGTTAGACCGAAACGTCCCTAAACTAAATTTCGCCTCAAACATGGCGATAATGGACCGAAACGTTCCTAAACTAAATTTCGCCTCAAATATGGCAATAATGGTCCGAAATATCCTTAAACTAATATTCGCCTCAAACATGGTGATAATGTACTGAAATGTCCTTAAAATAACATTCGTCCCAAATAGGGAATGTTGGACCGCGACGTATTTAAACTAATATGTTTTGCCCTGCGAATTATCTCTATAATGACTACCGTATACTATTCATGGGCTATTCATATATGATCTAATGATCAGTTGAGCACATATGCTCACTGCTCATAAGTCGATCTTAGTCCTAAATATAGCTAATGATCCTTATATCAAACCCAAATATCCCATGAATTGATGGACCTCATAAATGTGATATCTGCGTCCTAGATTCATTCCCGTTGGCAAACCAAGCTACCAACGTGGGCCCCGTCAAGCAAAATTCTTGACCTAAACCTAAATCTAAAATATACGGATTTGGACTAATCCACGCCCTATGGGCGACGACATAAATTAGTCTCCGTATACAATCCACGGGCAACTAAACCAAAATAAACAAAAACACACACGACACGAAGTGAACTTCTAGAGCAGGAGAAAGTGGTTATCGCAATGCGGTAACGTAATTAACTGCAGGGCCTTGCGTCTGCAGGGAAGAGTGTCCCCACAATCAAAAACTCCATCATAAAACGAGGGGGAATCTGACGAAGTCCGTTACAACGGCCGCATCCGTCCAAACCTCTGATATACGGTGTCATAAATCAACTTGGCATCTTCAAAGAGGTGGATGGATAAATCAAAATAGCATCTGCCCCCAGATTCAGGCAAGACGATCTATCCTAGTTCGTCTCCGTTTCTAGCGGTAAACAATCTCCTAGTTAATCAACGAAAGGGTGAGGTCAAAAGAAACATTAGCGCAATATGCTATCCAATGGAGACACCTTGCTTCAAAATGCGAACAACCCATCACTGAACCCTCAGTCGTCGGGATCTTCATAAGCACTCTCGACCCGCGATTGAAGGTCTACCCGCTCTTGTCTTTCGCCAAGCCTACTACCTATCAAGAGCTCCTTGCCAAGGTAGTTGAACTGGTGCAAATTGACCGGGTCTCTTCCTCTGCAGAAGGAGAATCGTGAAACAACAAAAACAAGAACAAAGCAGCATTTGTTGCCAATGCTCATCAACAACAAGGAAGCTCTAAAGCACCAGGTCATCGAAATAATAACCGTTCGGGCCCCACTCTGGAAGAAAAGTTAGGACGCAAGTATTCATTCCCGCGTGACGAGACGAAAAGGTTGTTCAACCTTGCCATGAAGAACCTTATGCTGTCATTATCCAAGCTACGATGACCAGCACAAACCAATGCGGTCAACGATCCCAATTATTTTCCTTACCATCGGGTCATAAGTCACTCAATCGAATACTACTTTGTATTTAAGAACTGGGTCGATGACCAATACAAGCAAGGCAAATTTATGTTATCAAATAGCTAAAAGGTGGATCCTCCGTAAAGACACATCCCAATGAAGGCTGATACGGCAGGGGCATCTTGCTTGAATGTAGCAAAAGCACCATGGGAGATGGTCCTCTCGTCAAAAACAAAGAAGATGCTAAAAGAGCTACAAGCGTGTCCCGCAATCAAGTGGAAAAGCCCGCTTAAACCGCAAACCATCGAATGGATGTTAAAACCACATCATACTCTAAAGACCGACGATAAGGAGAAAAATCTCCCAACTAACTCTTCACGGAAGAAGAAGAAGAAGAAGAAGAAGAAGATGGCTAAGAAACCTGTACAACCTGACAAATATGTCGACAAGCGTACAAACCTTCAGAAGTATATTGATGTGCTGGAAGAATATAACCATAAGGCGTGTGTTTCCATTACGCTCAAGGAATTTCTTCAGTATCTCTTCGAAAATAGCAATGCTGTTTAATAGAAGAAATGGAAGAGCATGTGGAAAGCAGCTACATGGCCTCCTATTCTTTTGTATATGATGAAGATTCCCTGTCAACGTCAGAAAGTGATAAAACTAAGCAGGGGGCAGGGTCAGCACATAACACACCAAACCCGCTATTAGAAGACCCAACTGATAGCTGATAAAAGTTGTTCTAGAAGGTGAAGGCATTCTAAGGCATGAGATGGCTATATATGAGAAGGCCAAATAACTACGCCTAAGCAAGAAAGCTGCAGAAGGGATGAGTTGTGACTTCCCTAAATGAAGCGAATTCCCGTCAGAAAGATTAAATGCAAGACTAAAGTTGAGAAATGATTTGCTAAGGCCCTATCAATGGGGATGAAGCTGCCACCTCTCATGCTATATACCCCTGGAGTCCTATACTTTGAAGGAGGGGAAGAACACTTATTGTCTCTGTCACCGGAGAATCTCACACCCAATCGATGAAAGCAATGCATTTAAGAAATGGTGGCGAAGCTATATCTCTCATGAAAGAAAGCTGAAGAAAGAAAAGCAAAAGGCTCATGATCGTCAGCTAGAGAACAATAAGCTTGAAGCAATCGGTCAAACGGAATCAGTAGAGGAAAACTGCCACATGATTTCTCAAAGCAGCAACTGTCTAAGTAAGGCCCAATCTCCAAAAGAAGGAGGTGGAAAATTTCTTACCTTCGGAAGTGACTCTGAGGATGAATTCATCTTTAATCCTCTTTCAGCTGCAAGCTCCGTCTTGAAAATAGAAAAAGAGTCGAAAGCCTGTGACAACATCTAGCTGTGGAAATCATACCCTTCCTGAGAAAAATATTGGGCCCTCAAACAAAGGTTCAAAGAAGTAAGATAAAGGAAATGAAAAAGTAACCGAAAAGATCGAGGTGATTGAAGAAATTGTCGAAAATCTCACCGCCAGGGACCCATCTAAGAAGACAAAGGTGGACTATAATGTCCTTGCTCACTTGAAGAAGTTGCTTTCGCATTTGAGTATCTATGATGCTTTGCTTCTGTCAAAAGCACTGCGGGAGTCGTTCATTAAGGCACTAAGCGAGCATGATCAGTTCCAATCCTTCTTTGTAGAAGAAAGCATGAAGGATGAATTGGCAGAAGTTCACACCGCTGACACAACATTTCGCGAAAAAGACCTTCCCAGTTCCATTTGTTCTTATCCGTAATTGTGAATAAATATGTTTCCTTATTTTTCCTATTTATTTGCCAAATTACTTATTTATTTCCCCCTAAAATATTCTAAAAAACTTCCAATTATCTATCATATCATTTTTCTTAATATTTAAAACCCTAACCCAACACCTATACCCAAGCCCCAGCCCAAGACTTCTCTCTCTCTTTTCTATTATTTTCCCTCCACTTCTCCCCCTTTAATTTTTCCAAGCCCAAACACCCAAGCCAAAAAGCCCACCAATCTAATCCCACTCATTTTGGCCGGCCCCCTCACCCATTCATCTTCTCTTCTTTCCTCCTACTGTTACTCATTCCTTTTGAAATCCCAACCACAAATCCACTCCTTTAACCCCCTTTAATCACCATTTTAATTCCCCAATTAATCCTTTTAATTACCCATTAAATTCTATTAGTTCTTTCAAATCTCTCTTCCATTTCAAATACACAGAATATTCTTTTTCTCTCTCAATCACTCATTCTCTCTCTCATTCACTCTCCCAACTCCAAATCTCCAACCTCCACTGCCAACTACAACTCCGGCCACCACCCAACCACCCCCGAACACAACCCGAGTCCCCTTGCCGCCGGTCGCCGAGATTCCCCGCACCATCTCCATCAACGAGCCCCCTCCAGCTCCATAGCCGACTCCCTCTTCCCTCACAACTCCATGAAAAACCCACACCACCATTTTCTCCTACACCCTAAATCGAACCTCCCCTTGCCACTCGTCGCTGCACCCACCTCCTTCGAAGCTCAAACATCCGAGCTACAGCTCCGAGACAATTCCAGTGCCAAGACGAGCCATATATGTTGCTATTGCTTGTGTTTGCGCTGTCGTGCTCTGCCCGTTGTTGCCGTGCATCTAATGATCTCCTTCAAGCAAGTGAAAACCCCCTTTCACTTGTTCATCATACTATCCGAATCATTAGATATAATATATAATGACATATGTATAGGTATAGATATTTCTATATATATTGTTTGTGAAGTTAATATCGAATAAATACTATCATCGTTAATTTTAGTGTTTGGGATCAAACTTGAGTCGACTATGCCGTAGCAATAACATATAGAAATTCATGAATTGATTTCATGATGATCAAGTAAAAGTAATTGATATTTTGATCGATAATCGTTTGCATTGCCTAGGTGTTCGATATGGAACCCTAAGCGAAAACCTATTTTAAAATGATGGAACTTATGATTAATAAATTCTTTTACCGATTATGAATATCGTGAAGGAATTTGGAATTAAAATATCGTAGTTTCGCACTTGAAATAATACCCCCGATAACCGACATGAAATCTGTAATTTTCTCCATAATTCGTCGTATTAAATTCATAATAAATTCTATATATCTCGTATCGTGGCTTGCTTAGGCTTGTTACAAAGAAGACAGAATAATCTATGAATCTATGGAGACGGTTACTGAATATTGTTAAGTTTACATAATTTAAACTGAAGAGAATTATGGCTCTGGATTGAAGTCCAGAGCAGTAATCTCTGCTAATACCTGTTTTTAAACACCTATATCTCTATGTTAAAACATGAAAATTTAGTTAACTTTCATAATCTACCCGTTTCACAAAATTCCATCATATTTTAATATTTTTATCAAAATTTATATTGTCGACGTGTTTGGCTGATTACTGCAGTAACAGTTTATACGTAGTGACACTAAACAGACCGTAACTCTCTGCATACGATGGCTATTATTGATCCATCTATTATGTTGGAAATATAACCTATAAATCTATATTTAATTGAATTGTAGCAATGCCAAAATCTGAACATAACCATTGGCAAAATGTGTTCAAAGTTTGACTTTCAGTTCAGAAACTGGAATTCCAGTAGTGACCGTTTGTTTTAAAACGATCTCATTTTCCTAACCAAAACCCCAATTGGTATGAAACTAATTTTATTGTCTAGATAATCGAGTCCACCGTTTATGATTTTTATATTGTTTCGCTTGATTCTGCATGTATAAATAACTGTGAATTTTCTAACCTGTATAACACTGACTGCCCATACTTTACTCGTAGTATATTTCACTGCATTTCTATCATATTGCATGACTGTTATACCCCCAGTGATTAGTGACCATTTGCATTGACACCCTATTAAATATAGCGCATTGTCAGGTGATAAATGATATCGATTGGGGGTGACAAATACGTCGGTGATAGTGATTGAAATTGAAAGTGATATAAGGGAAAATGGGATTGAACCGTGAAAGTGACAAACGTACTCGTATACAACCAATTCGATAGATGAATATATTCTATAACTTGAGGAAATAGGAAAATCGATGGTGGAATCGAATTCGTATTTAGCGAGGTATAGTGTTTAGAGGATGATCATTCGAACAACGATATATATATATATATATATATATATATATATATATATATATATATATATATATATATATATATATATATATACTGATTAGGTCGTGGGTTTAGTGGCACGGCTGCAGGGTTATATCCCTAGAACAGTGGACCGTAGTCTTGGGCATGCATGAGACCCTTGTTAAACACGACAACTCTTTTCCACCTATCGATTTCAAATTGACTTAGCGACTAATAGGTTTAGCGACATGGATATTACATTGATTACTGTTTTGACACACATGCTACACTATTCACTTGTGCTTTCTATATCATATACACTTATTATTATTTTCCATGCCTGCTACTTAATGTTTACCTTATTACACATATTATATATTACTTTATCGTGTCGTCCTGACAACCTGAGTGTGCATGCTGAGAGGACGGAGTGGATTCAGTTCAGGATCAAGACTTGCCTTTCGAGATCACAGAGATTTAGACAACGACTCAGAGTTACCATCTTTCCTGCTTTCAATAAAGTCTTTATATTTCATTCAGTTAGTTGTTTCTTTTCATTTAAAACTTGTATCTGTTGAACTCCTGGGTGTTAATGTAATAAAGTAGTGATTGCGATTTCATTTACTTGCTGAATTTTACTGATTATCATGTAATGCGAGAAGCCAAAGCATGACTACGACAGGATTATTCCTTGACCGTAGAAGCATAGCTAGCCTAGTCGCCCCTCGTATTCTATATTTTAGGATGCGGGGCATAACACGTTCTCTTGGGACATCTGAGCATAACCGACCATTGTTTGTTGCCGGGTATTGCGGAGATGTGAAGGTAAATAAAATCCTTGTCAAAAATGGATCTTTGGTCAATCTGCTAAATGCGAGGGTGCTCAAGGAGCTGGCCATGGACACCAGATTTCTCGCTCGAGAGAAGATCACAATGTTCGGATTCGACTCCTAGTCTTTGCAAACCTGTGGGTCCGTAGTGTTTCCACTTCAGTTCGGACAACTCGTCACTAACGTCAAGTTTCATGTTATTGACGCTAAAACTTGCTACAAGGCTCTACTCGGTAGACCATTGCTACACGAGTACAATATCATCCCTTCTATACAACATCAGCGTATGAAGTACTTTAGGGATGGTAAAGAGCACACCATAAAGGGGAATTCAATCCATTCTCGATGAATGAAGTACGAAAATACGAAGAGACTATGTATTTCCTTCCTAATTTTGAAGAATTAGAAAGGTGTGGTAAACCAGCAACAGAAGGGAAAAACAAGCAGAAGCAGGTGGCTACTATTCCGGTATTCGAAAGTGACTCCGAGAATGAAGAGGATACAATAAACCCAAACCAATCTCAGGTGAGAGGCAATGGGCAAAGCCCGCCAACCTTCATCCCGGTCTTCGGAAGAGATTCAGAAGATGAAGCTGAGGCAGTGTTCTCTATGCACTCTACATCAAAAATACCTAACGAGGTCGATCGGCCCTTGCATGTCACTATGGCCCCATCTGGACATTATAAAGAGCTCGATATTATCAGCATCCACAATGTAGAGGAGTTGATAACTTTCTCTGTGTCTCCCAAATATAGATAAGCGAAAGAAATTATCTTCTACAAATCTGAAGAGACCAAAGTTGAAAGAGAAATCGGGCTGGGAATTGATCCAAACCTCGATAAGTTGCAGCCTATCCGCATGCCAAAGTACTTCTCGAGGAGCTTAAAGAAACTCCTGGGCGTTAAGGGGTACCGTTCGAACAAACCGTTTGAGAGGCCCAGTTCTGCAAAAGAATTTAGGAAGTGCCTGGAACACATAGAGTTGGCCCTAATGGTAAAGCCGATACTACCAGATTAGGATATGCTCGATCGAAAAGGCAGGAGAAAGCGCATACCCACAATAAGACTCTCAAATGAGAAAGAAGACAAAGAAATGCTTGAGCTCTTCGATTGCTTCACCAATGAATATAAAGAGATCTTTGAAATGCCTCCAGCACCAAAAGAGCTGGAAGGTGGGATCCATACCATGGCAGATGAATTAAAGAAAATAAACTTAGGAATGGAATGTCACGCACCGCTTCCGGGTATACGGCGAAAGGGACGGGACTGGTCCGCTACGTATACACTCAGAAGTATATACGCTAAGCGTATATAAGCAATATAAAAATAAATACACAAGAGACAAGATATAATAAAAACAACAACTTTTATTTATTAACATTCTTTTGTACAATGCATGAAAAAGAAATACAACTGAAATACAACTGAATATAGGTTAGGTGTCTTAATCTTACCGCCTCGTGCCACTTTTAACACCTTCCGTACCAATCTACCCCTTAAACCCCGTAGTGTTTTATTTGTATTGTTTTGTAATGTAAATTGAATTGAGTATATAATTTTAAGACTGACCGAAACCATGATATCAGTAAACGGATGTATCCGCGGAATTATGTAAGTGAAATAACTAGAGAACCATGTAAATGGAATGTATATCAATGGTTCGGTTCAGTCAAGTCGTATAGATTGATAATTGGATTCATGAATTCATGTTGAAGATTGTAGATTGACTTGAATCATATTCAAGTCAGATTAATCAGACTCAAACCCGAGTCAGACAATTAGAAATGTAAATCGAAGTCTTGATTATTTCTTAAACCTATAATTGCTAGGGTCCTTAGGGTAATTTGTAAAACTTGAGGGGGTTTTATGTAAAAATACTTTTTATATACTTTTTAAAATACTCCTCAAGTATTCGTTATTCGTCTTTAGAGTTATAATGAAGGTGGATTTTATATTGGGATATTTCTAGTGAAAATATCCTAGTTTCATAAATAAATGTATTTATTTGTAATATTGATTTATATGGAATTTATGGTATTTTAATGTAAAATTGATTCTTGTGATTTTTAGAAAAAGGTGGAATATTTATATCTTAACAAAATGGATATTTTAATGATAAATATACATATATTTATACAAAAATAATTTTTAATAAATATTTTATATTCTACAAATCTCATTTTCTTAAGATGTCGTATTTTAAATCTTTCGAGACCGAATGCTCCTTGCGGAGGTCTGAATCTCGCATTACTAAGCCCGAGGATGTGCAATAAACCGCACCATCCCGAACGGGTTCTCCAAAGTGGGTTGTAACGGCGCTTTGCAAAGATTGTAAATACTAAATCCTTTAGAAAACGGTTTTATGAAATAAATGGTATTTATTTGTAAAGGTGTATATTTTCCGTATTGTATGTTCTAGATTCTCCTAAGTCAACCAGTCTATTCCTAACTGGTCCAGACGACAAGTTGTGAGATGCCTCAAATCGCCTCTTCACCGCCAATTGTGGCCAGGTAAGTACAAGTGAGGAAAGGAGGGATCCGCTCACGAATCACCGTGAGTCGGGCCTTTTAAAGTTATCTTTCTCACTTGCCTAGCCTAGACACCACAAAGTCAGGTTTAGATAAACGACCGATGTCCACAACTTATCGTATTTTCATAATAAGTGGTACTTCTTTAAAAAGCGTATCAAAACTAAATCTTTTAGAAATGGTTTTATTAAATATATGGTATTTAAATGAAAATATTTATTTTCTCGTATTCTAGGTTCTCGGGGGTGTTTCATATGAGTGTGTGAGGAGGTAGGTCGTTATCTCGTGATCTACTTTAAATGTATAACAAGTTTGATGGGGTTAAATGAAGGAATAAAATAATGTGGTATTTAAGTGAAAAATACGATAAATTGAAAAGCTATCATTTCATGTGACAAAACTTGATCAAATTGTTTGATTAGTATTTAATAGTCAACATGAGAAAGTTTAGGTATGATTGTATTAGTGAGAAGTGTAATTTTATAGAAAACCGAATCGGAAATCAGATTTGTTCCGATTCCGTCGGGTTTTGTAATTTCGTATTTTGAGAATGGAAAAAAGAGATAGAAAGGGACTTACGGGTTTTAGATTAAACAAGGGAGTGAGAGGGAACTAGAGGGATCGCCGATGTATTGCGTCGTCGCCGGTAGTTCCTTAAAACGGTTGCCGGAAGTTCCGCCGGGAATTCGTCGGAGCTTCGCCTCGAGCTTGTTTTCAAACTACACAACTTTTGGAAATTTTTTGAGAGAGTGGGCTCAGGATTTTGGGGTGAGAGGGTAGTGTGTATGGTTGGTATTTATAGGGTTAGGCTAGGGTTGGGGTAGATGAAAAGTTTAAAATAAAAATGTGATAAAATGTAATAAAAATGTATTAAAAGTGGAGTAATTGGGGTTTTTTAAGAGCTCTGGAAATGGTCTGAGGCTGAAATTTTGCAGGTGCATAGGGAATATGAAAAGACACAACTTTCATGTTGGGGCCGTCGCCGGAATCGGCCGACTCGGCCGTGACTCGGTCTGAGGACCGAGTCAGACCGAGTCAAGGCTGATTTGGCCGATTCCCGGCCGAGTCAGGCGGCCGGAATCCCCCCGATGGTTCATCTAACCTCTGGAAATGTTACACTTTTGGGTGTAGTGGGGTTTTTGTGAGATATGCACGTGTAAACCCTTGGTATTCTAAAGGTTTTAAAAAAAAATCAATATTAAAAATAATATGGGGTATGGGATTTGAACTCTGGTGGCTTTGTTCAGCAGTGCAAGGTATTACCAATGAGCCACAAGCTTCTTCTTGTAATTATTGTGTGAAACAAATACTTAAAGTGGTAACAGCAACATTAAATACCCCAAGTATACTTCAAATTTAAATCAAATTTATGTACACTAAAAATGGAGTTGTTACAGTCTACCCTCCGTACAAAAATTTCGTCCTCGAAATTTACAACTTTTATTTGAGGACTAGTTTACAAAGAGGTGAGGATATGTTGCACGCATTTCATCTTCCCTTTCCCAAGTGGATTCTCCTGGAGTGTCTTTCCTCCACATTACTCGGACCAAGTTAACTTCCTTATTCCGAAGTGTCTTCACTTTTCTGTCCAGGATCTCCACAGGCTGTTACTCACAAGATAAGTCGGGCTGCATAGTGAGCTCGGAATGATCAAGAACATGGCTGGGGTCACTCACATATTTTCTGAGTCGGGATATGTGGAACACATTATGCACTCCTTCCAATGAGGGTGGAAGCGCTAAGCGGTATGCCACTTCACCGACTCGTTCGAGTATGTCGAACGGTCCAATATATCTCGGACTTAATTTACCCCGTCTTCCAAATCGGATCACTCCGCGGTTCGGAGATATTTTCAAGAATACGTGATCTCCTGGCTGGAACTCCAAGTGTCGTCTCTTCGCATCAGCCCAGTGTTTCTGTCTATCTTGGGCTATGTGCATCCTTTCCCTGATAGTACGAACCACATCAACGGTCGCTACTATCATCTCTGGTCCAAGGAGTTCCCTATCTCCGATGTCGTCCCAACTTAATGGTGATCGACACTTCCTTCCATATAATGCTGCAAAAGGTGCCATTCCTATGCTTGCTTGGTAGCTGTTATTGTACGCGAACTCCACAAGATGCAGGTGATCTTCCCATGATCCTTTGAAGTCTAGCATACACGCTCTGAGCATATCTTCCAAGATTTGAATAGTTTGCTCAGACTGACCATCTGTTTGTGGATAATAAGCCGTGCTGAAGTTCAGACTTGTTCCCAAGCTTGCTTGCAGACTCTGCCAAAATTGCGATCGGAACCTGGTGTCACGATCGGAGACAATGCAGACCGGTACTCCATGAAGTCTCACAATTTCCTGTATGAGTTCATGGGTATCAGAGATAGTACATTATGAAGAGTTTAAATCTTAAATATATTATTATCTCTATGTACTTCTTTGCTAGTGCCTCAGTTGATTGGCCAGCCCAAAATGGGATGAAGTGAGCCGACTTCGTGAGTCGAGATCCACAATGACCCATATAGCATTGTTACCCTTTGTGCTGCGAGGGAGAGCAGTCACAAAATCCATCGTGATGTGTTGCCACTTCCATTCTGGGATTGGTAACGGTTGAAGTAGTCCAGCTGTCCTGTGATGTTCAGCCTTTACTTGCTGACACACCAAGCATTTTGCGACGCTTCTGGGTACTTCACGCTTCATTCCATGCCACCAATAATTCTGACGTAGATCTTTGTACATTTTGGTACCTCCAGGGTGTACTGAGTAGGGAGAGAGCCGTGAGCTTCTTTTATTAACTCTTCCCGTACAGGACCTTTTGGTACACACAATCTGCTGCCGTATCTCAACGATCCGTCTTCATGGATGATGAAGTATGTTCTGAGTCCATTCTCCACTTGTTCTCTGATCTTTTTCAACTTAGCATCACTTGCTTGAGCTGCTTTGATCTGATTGACAATGGTTGATTGAACTTGTAAATTCATCAAACTTGAAGTGTTACCTGGCATGACTACTTCAATCTCCATCTGATTCAAGTCCTGTTGAAGCTTCCACTGAGCGGTGAGATTCATTGCTAGTGGTTGGCGACTAAGTGCATCAGGTACTACATTCACCTTCTCTGGATGATATTGCAAGTTGATGTCAAAGTCCGCCATGAGTTCTAACCATCTTCTCTGCCGCATATTCAACTCCTTTTGAGTAAACACGTACTTCAGACTTTTATGATCTGTGTAGATGTTCACTCGTTCACCAAGTAGATAATGGTGCCAAATCTTGAGAGCAAAGATTACGGCTGCCAACTCCAGATCATGCGTCGGATAATTGCGCTTATGAGTCTTCAGTTGTCTTGAAGCATAAGCCACAACTTTACCGTGCTGATGTAGAACACATCCTAATCCCTTACCGGATGCATCACAATGCACTTCGAATCCTCCAGATTGATCCGGTATTACGAGAATAGGTGCAGATGTCAACCTTGACTTGAGTTCTACGAAAGCTTGTTCGCATGCTTCTGATCACACAAATTCCTCATCTTTACGTGTGAGCTTGGTCAGGGGTGTTGCTATCTTTGAAAAGCCTTCAATGAACCTTCTGTAATATCCAGTTAAACCCAAGAAACTTCGAATGTCCTTCACTGACTTTGGTGTAGGCCATTCGCTAACTGCTGCAACTTTCGCTGGATCCACAGAGATTCCTTCTCCTGATACGTTATCTCCAAGAAAACCAACTTGCTTTAGCCAAAACTTGCACTTGCTGTACTTGGCATAGAGCTTATGTTGTCGAAGAGTTTCCAGGACAATTCGTAGGTGCTCTGCATGCTCTTTCCGACTCTTAGAATACACCAGGATGTCGTCGATGAAGATGACAACAAACCTGTCTAAGTACTCCCGGAAAACTTGATTCATTAGGTTCATGAATATTGCTGGTGCATTGGTCACTCCAAATGGCATCACTAGAAATTCGTAATGTCCATAGTGAGTTCTGAAAGCTGTTTTGTGAATATCAGCTTCCTTGACCTTCACTTGATGATAACCTGTACGAAGATCCAATTTAGAGAACACACAAGATCCACTTAGCTGATCGAATAAATCATCGATGCGCGGGAGTGGATACTTGTTCTTTATAGTGACTTCGTTCAAGGCTCTATAATCGATGCACATTTTGTATGAACCTTCCTTCTTCTTCACAAGTAGTACAGATGCTCCCCAACTTGAAGTGCTGGGACGGATCCACCTTTTCGCCAATAATTCATCCAACTGTGTTCGGACTTCCTTCAAACCTTCCGGACTTAATCTATAAGGTGTTTTGATCACCGGTTGTGCTCCTGGTACTAAATCAATACTGAATTCAAGAGCTCGATCGGGAGGCAAACCTGATATATCGTCAGGAAATACATCGTCGAACTCTCGAATTACCTCTGGTCTTGATTCTTCTTCCGCTTGAGCTGCTGCAACTACTGCTTCCCTTGGCTCTGCTTTGTAGGTACTTGGCTCTAGGGTACGGTCTCCACTTTTGAAATAGAAGACCGGATGGTCTGGAATCTCGAATACTACCCTCCTTTGACGACAGTCGATGGTAGCATAAAAAGTTCCAAGCCAATCCATTCCTAGAACCACATCGAAGTTCGGTATGTCCAGTACATTGAAGTCAGCATAAAACTCTCTGCTGCAGACGACGACTGGACATAGGCTGTATCCCATGGTTGCCTTTAGAACGCCATTTCTTGAACTGACATTCCAGCTGGATACAAGCGGTGAGACTGGAATCGCATGGGTTCGGACAAACCATTACGACATAAAGCAGTGCGATGCTCCAGTATCAAACAGTGCTAGTGCAGGTAGTGAGGCTACTAAGATTGTACCTAAGGTATGTGGGATATGTTTTAGGTATAGGGAAAGTGTGTAGATAAACAAGACTGAAAGAAAAGTTTGAGAAGAAAAGTTTACTAGTGATGACTTGGCCAGTGGCCTCAGCTTCTTCCACTGACTTAGTGAAAGCCTGGCGCCATGGTACATTCCTCCTGGCGTGAGGAGCATTCCTCGGAATGTTCCTTTGAGCTTGATGGAACTGACGAGGAGGTGGTGCAGCTTGTGGTCCTCTGGGTGGTGCAGGTAGTGCAAGTCTTGGAGCAGGGGCTTGGATGGCTGGGCGCTGTGGGTAATTGTTTGCTGGCCTGGGTACAGCAACTGGGTTTTGCCTTTGGGGGAAAGACCCAATATCATGAGTAGCTGAGCCGCAGACTAAGCAAAGATGGTTGGCTCGCCGGCAGTCTTTCATCATATGTCCGGCTATCTTGCAGTAGGTACAAAAGGCTGGGCTGGGACGATGGTTCGGTACTCCGGGTCGCCTTGGCACAAAAAGTGCCTTGGACGAGGCTCCTCCTGCCATTTGGTTGGCAGGGCGCTTAACTCCTGCAGACTGAGGTCTGCCCCTTTCTTTTATCACTGCCTCATAACTGCGGGAAGCTTCCAGAGCTTCCTCATGAGTCGGAAATTTCCCTGTGGCTAGTGTAGCCTGAATTTCCGTGTCCAAATCTTATTGAAAGCGACGGGCTCTGATCTCGTCCGTCGGTATCAAGTGTGCCGCAAATCTGTTTAAAGGATTGTGTTAGCTGTGTAGTATGTGATATTTTAGAAATTTGAAATACTGTGACATATCTTACCGACTTAGCATGGTGAATTCAGCGTCATATTCATCCACTGACTTGTCCCACATCGAACCTTGTTGTAGATGAATGAACTGCTGCTCCATGGCAAACCTGGCAGTCCCAGGGAAGTACTTCGCGTCGAAATTCTCACGAAAAGTCTTCCATTCAATAGGATGTACAAGATGGCTTTCTTCCACCTTCCACCAGTTGCGAGCAATGTCCGTGAGCTGCAATTTCGCCACACGGACCCAAACTATGTCTGGCACTTGTGCTGCCGCCAGATCATCCTATATGCTTTGTGCCCATT
The DNA here is from genome assembly GCA_030015575.1 of Agapanthus africanus. Lineage (NCBI taxonomy): Eukaryota > Viridiplantae > Streptophyta > Magnoliopsida > Asparagales > Amaryllidaceae > Agapanthus > Agapanthus africanus. The sequence goes on along the minus strand of CM057339.1, from coordinate 780,868,502 downwards.
CCTTAGCTTCAAGAGGACTTCCCTTTCCGGAGAACTGCTTGGGATGTAAAGCCCTGAATTGCTTTACCCCAGGTGCGTCAGTCTCGGGACGGTTCAGGAGTTGTTGCTGTCCCTCAAGAAGGCTGCGGATCGCCTCAAGTAGCATTGTTTGCTCGGTGGGTGGCGTAGGAACAACATGAACGATTGGTAGTGGAGGTGGAGGTGTGTTGTTGACATTGGTGCTGGTGTTGTTCGCGGAATCCATAACCTTGAAGAAAAATTTGGGTTAGAACAGATTCAAGTACATGAAATGATAAGATTCAAGGAATATGTAAGATTCAAGGAACATGAATTGTAAAGAATGTTTTAGTTGCTGATTCTTGTGTTATATTGCTTAGGTTGTTCACGCAGAACAGAACTGCATGATAGAGTTTCATACAGCTCTGACCTGCATGGGCCACCAACAAAACCTGTCACGCCCCGCTTCCCGGTATACGGCGAAGGGGACGGAACTGGTCCGCTACGTATATACTCAGAAGTACATACGCTAAGCGTATCTACGCAATATAAAAATAAATACACAAGAGACAAGATATAATAAAAACAACAATTTTTATTTATTAACATTCTTTTGTACAATGCATGAAAAGGAAATACAACTGAAATAAAATGACGCCTAAACAATGGCATAACAGGAAATGAAAAGTACTGAATGGAAAATGTACAATGAAACTAGAGCTCTGATTCTTCAGTAAACTGCTCCAAGTCTTCTGCAGATGGCTCGATCTCTGCCGGGTCCAAACCACCTGACGACATTCAAAGAAGAAAGAAATAGAATATCGTCAGTGAACAGGTCGCTCGGTAAGTCCCAAAGATAAGAGGAAAGTAGAATAGACAGAATAAGAGAGTATCTTTTAAAGTTGTATTGTTGTGTTACCACTGTTGTTTGTAGTTTGGTACAGAAGGATGCCAGTGTATACGAGAGGGGTCTCTATATGCTAGAGACCAGGGCAAACGGAATGTACAAGGAACCGTTAAGCCACGGTACAACAGCAACGAAATATAGGTTAGGTGTCTTAATCTTACTGCCTCGTGCCACTTTTAACACCTTCCGTACCAATCTACCCCTTAAACCCCGTAGTGTTTTATTTGTATTGTTTTGTAATGTAAATTGAATTGAGTGTATAATTGTAAGACTGACCGAAACCATGATATCAGTAAACGGATGTATCCGCAGAATCATGTAAGTAGAATAACTGGAGAATCAAGTAAATGGAATGTATATCCATGGTTCGGTTCAGTCAAGTCGTATAGATTGATAATTGGATCCATGGATTCATGTTGAAGATTGTAGATTGTAGATTGACTTGAATCATATTCAAGTCAGATTAATCAGACTCAAACCCGAGTCAGATAATTAGAAATGTAAATCGAAGTCTTGATTATTTCTTAAACCTATAATTGCTAGGGTCCTTAGGGTAATTTGTAAAACTTGAGGGGGGTTTATGTAAAAATACTTTTTATATACTTTTCAAAATACTCCTCAAGTATTCGTTATTCGTCTTTAGAGTTGTAATGAAGGTGGATTTTATATTGGGATATTTCTAGTGAAAATATCCTAGTTTCATAAATAAAGGTATTTATTTGTAATATTGATTTATATGGAATTTATGGTATTTTAATGTAAAATTGATTCTTGTGATTTTTAGAAAAAGGTGGAATATTTATATCTTAACAAAATAGATATTTTAATGATATATATATATATATATTTATACAAAAATAATTTTTAATAAATATTTTATATTCTACAAATCTCATTTTCTTAAGATGTCGTATTTTAAATCTTTCGAGACCGAATGCTCCTTGCGGAGGTCTGAATCTCGCACTACTAAGCCCGAGGATGTGCAATAAACCGCACCATCCCGAACGGGTTCCCCAAAGTGGGTTGTAGCGGCGCTTTGCAAAGATTGTAAATACTAAATCCTTTAAAAAACGGTTTTATGAAGTAAATGGTATTTATTTGTAAAGGTGTATATTTTCCGTATTGTATGTTCTAGATTCTCCTAAGTCAACTAGTCTATTCCTAACTGGTCCAGACGATAAGTTGTGAGATGCCTCAAATCGCCTCTTCACCGCCAATTGTGGCCAGGTAAGTACAAGTGAGGAAAGGAGGGATCCGCTCACGAATCACCGTGAGTCGGGCCTTTTAAAGTTACCTTTCTCACTTGCCTAGCCTAGACACCACAAAGTCAGGTTTAGATAAACGACCGATGTCCACAACTTATCGTATTTTCATAATAAGTGGTACTTCTTTAAAAAGTGTATCAAAACTAAATCTTTTAGAAATTGTTTTATTAAATATATGGTATTTAAATGAAAATGTTTATTTTCTTGTATTCTAGGTTCTCGGGGGTGTTTCATATGAGTGTGTGATGAAGTAGGTCGTTACCTCGTGATCTACTTTAAATGTATAGCAAGTTTGATGGGGTTAAATGAAGGATTGAAACAATGTGGTATTTAAGTGAAAAATACGATAAATTGAAAAAAATTACCATTTCATGTGACGAAACTTGATCAAATTGTTTGATTGGTGTTTAATAGTCAACATGAGGAAGTTTAGGTATGATTGTATTAGTGAGAAGTGGAATTTTATAGAAAACCGAATAGGAAATCGGATTTGTTCCGATTCCGTCGGGTTTTGTAATTTCGTATTTTGAGAATGGAAAAGAGAGATAGAAAGGGACTTACGGGTTTTAGATTACACAAGGGAGTGAGAGGGAACTAGAGGGATCGCCGATGTATTACGTCGTCACCGGTAGTTCCTTAAAACGGTCACCGGAAGTTCCGCCAGGAATTCGTTGGTGCTTCGCCTCGAGCTTGTTTTCAAAGTACACGACTCTTGGAAATTTTTTTAGAGAGTGGGCTCAGGATTTTGGGGTGAGAGGGTAGTGTGTATGGTTGGTATTTATAGGGTTAGGCTAGGGTTAGGGTAGATGAAAAGTTTAAAATAAAAATGTGATAAAATGTAATAAAAATGTATTAAAAGTGGAGTAATTGGGGTTTTTTAAGAGCTCTGGAAATGGTCTGAGGCTGAAATTTTGCAGGTGCATAGGGAATATGAAAAGACACAACTTTCATGTTGGGGCCGTCGCCGGAATCGGCCGACTCGGCCGTGACTCAGTCTGAGGACTGAGTCAGACCGAGTCAAGGCCGATTTGGCCGATTCCCGGCCGAGTCAGGTGGCCGGAATCCCCCCGATGGTTCATCTAACCTCTAGAAATGTTACACTTTTGGGTGTAGTGGGGTGTTTGTGAGATATGCACGTGTAAACCCTTGGTATTCTAAAGGTTTAAAAAAAATCAATATTAAAAATAATATGGGGTATGGGATTTGAACTCTGGTGGCTTGGTTCAGCAGTGCAAGGTATTACCAATGAGCCACAAGCTCCGTCTTATAATTATTGTGTGAAACCAATACTTAAAGAGGTAACAGCAACATTAAATACCCCAAGTATACTTCAAATTTAAATCAAATTTATGTACACTAAAAATGGAGTTGTTACATGGAATATGATTCTCAACTTTCATTTGTGAGTGAGCTGCTAACAGAAGAACAAGTGGCCACTCTGAAAACCGTACTTATAGGGTACAGAGACTGCTTCGCCTGGAACCATTTCGAGATGTCGGGACTCGATCCAGAAGTGGCGGTGCACAAACTAGGTATAACGCCGGGGGTAAATCTCGTCAAACAAGAACCAAGAAGGATGTGGCTCAAACTCGAGAAAAGCATCCATGCCGAAGTCAAGAAGTTAATAGACTCCGGGTTCATCCATGAGGTGTTGTACCCCGACTGGATTGCCATCATTGTTCCTGTGAAGTAGAAGAATGGAACAATTCGGATCTGCGTGGACTTCCGAGATTTAAACAAAGCATGCCCGAAAGATGACTTCCCTATACCGGTCATAGAGCTCATGATCAATAATGCCTCCATTCATGAGGACTTATCGTTCATGGATGGGATGGGTCTTCCAGATACAACCAAATCAAGATGGATCTTGAAGACCAAGAGCACACAACCTTTCGCATCCTGACAGACGTTTACTACTACAAATTTATGCCCTTCGGATTAATGAATGCCGGAGCGATATCAAAGGGCAATGACCAGCATATTCGAAGACCAAATCCATGAGATTGTCGAATGTTATCGATAATCTTGTGGTCAAAAGCATGTCACATGAGGAACAATGGGGGCATCTTAAGATTGTCTTCGAGCGCCTCCGAAAGCACAACTTAAAGATGAACCTGCTAAAATGCGCCTTCGGAGTTTCCTCCGGCAAGTTCCTACGATTCATAATACGCCACCGAGGGATTGAAATCTATGCCTCTAAAATCAGGGCAATTACAGAAATGCCCCCGCCAAGAAATCTCAAGCTGTTGCGATCACTTCAAGGGAAGCTCGCATACCCCACATTGAGAAACATTGCTTGGCGCTGATCTTTGTTGGTTATAGTGTACTCAGGATAATTATTGTAATCGCAGGCATGCAATTATTGTAATTGAGGGAGGACCTATACGGGTAGAACAGTCTTACTCGAGATGATAGTATGCTATCTGGTTCATCTCTATTATCATGTATATGTATAACGTGGTATTACAGATCACTATTACATGTTTATAGTGCCCATATGATTCTTACTTGACTACTAAGGTTATTGTGGTGATCACACTTGTGAGAACTGGGTAGTCTATAAGCAAATTCTTAAATGTCTCTAGTCGTGGGAATATCGAGACTGGGCATCAATATTCCAAAGTAGACTAGTGTATACGTTCCTTGATCCCGACGAGGGAAGATGTCCGGTCTCGCAGCCATTGGTGTTAGTTAGTCACCAAAGATAGTATATAGGTGCTCATTGGGTTATGAGTTACACTAGACGGACTCGTCGGGAACATGCTAGATGGTATTATACCTATTGTCAGAAAGCAGTTCTTAGGTGACATGAGTACAGGTTAGTCTGTCGACCTGAGATCGACATTTATCTCGTGTGAGTTCCCACTGTTCTTAGATTACTACCCTACCACGGCTTAAAGGAGTCACGCAAACATGTTTTAGTTGGGTACAGTCCCGAACCATATAGAGGCAGTGAGCGGATCTTCAGGGGTTCGTCTCTCCCGGTATTAGGGGTAGATGTTGTGCTGTGCACGTGTGACCATCACTAGAAATCCTTGGCCAAGGTGGATGAGAATTACTAATTTGGATTATTAGTATCTCAGTGGGTGATGGGTTTCACACCGACACGAATTATCGCGTTATTAGGGGTTTGACTTTATCCACCATCTAAACCCGGTATGCGATACTCTTAGACGAACATACCAGACTGTATGAAGATTGTCACAGACAGGCTCAGTAGGGGTACGTATGAGTTTTCTCGTCTGCCTTCCTTTCGTTTAATACCTGGGCAACCGTTACATACAGCTAGTATCGCCGACTTGCTTGTGGTTAAACCCACCGCCAGCTTATTATCTAGTTTTTAGAGTCCCACACAGAGGGTTTTTTCGGTTCGGGCGAAATGATGTAGTGGCTGTATTTTGATATGTGTAGGATTTTGATTAAATATGTGTGCTAGCCACACTTATTTTAATATGGAGGATGATAATACTAGCCGGTTTAGGATTAAGCCGGATTATTAAATCAAGTTTTGATTTAATAATTTACATATATATTTCAATATGTATATTCTAATATTATTTTCTTAGTATTTTTCTATCTTTTGGATATTCGTATTTTGATACGAATACGGACATGTATTTGCGGGGACGTATTCTTGTATTTATACAAGAATACTTCTAGAAGGAGGACACCTCATTTCTAGGAATTTCTTTTTAAAGAAATTGAGAAATGAGGTAGAGTAGAGAAATGGTGGAGGGTATGGGCAAATAAATTGTTAATTCATTTTCTCATACTATTCAAGCATAGTTTTAATTTTAAAATGGCAAGAAAAATTTTAACAAAAAAAATTGCATGCTTGAATTGGTGATGAAGTTTTATTCATTCTACCATTTAGCTTCTCTCTCTTCTATGGCTCCTCCTCTTTCTTCTTCATTATCTTCTACCATCTCATGAGTTGAGAATCATAAAGATAAACAGAATGAAAAATGCTAGAACAATCATATACATCACTAAGCATCCTAGATTAGCATCCTAAGATCCTTAGTTACTTCATTGATGAAATTGAAGCTTGAACTTGGTTCTCTCGGGTGGATCAGCTTCAGTGAAGGAAGACCGGCTTGCAAGCACGAACCGAAGCTCTTGAGAGATTTCTAGAGTCCAACCCAATTGAAGCTCTTGAAGAAATCTTGAGGTTGTGAGTATTGCTAACATAGTAGATGCCTCTTGTTGTTTTCTAGTTAGGTGTTTGGTGTAGATTCTTGGGTATAAGTTTCTAGTGCCATGAAAATTTTCATTTTTGGATTCCGCATTGGCCGCGGGTTAGAAACAAGGGCATTAGGAACGTTCAATGGTATTAGATCCACCCAAACATCCTAAACTAGATGGATACGATTCCCGAATCTGCCGGTTTTTGCCCCGCAAAAACTGCCAAAAAACCAATGAACAATTCCTTGCTAATTTGATGTTTTGGCCCCCCGCGGGATCGCGATTTGGACCGAGAAGCCGCAGGGAGGTGTGCAGAGACCCCGGAGACATCCTGGAGGGACCTAACGAAGAACTACTCCCCCGTGAGACTACCCTAAGGTGGCCTTAAGAGGTGGGGACCCGAGCTCTGCCTCATGTGGGCAGGCTTGGGTCAGCCTACCCTCCAAGGCCACCTTAGGCTGGCTAGGGGGTGGGTACCCCCTAGGTGCCCTCCGTGTCGATGTTAATTTTATGCCGGGGTCCTTCGCGAAGTTTCAGATCAATCCGAGCTCATTTCGGTCTCCTGGAGTGGTTTTAGCATGTAATTTTTGCTGGTTTTTAGCACACTTGATTTTCGGTGTTTGGAAAAATCGATGTGTTAGCTATAAGTGTGTGGTATTCGATTATCATAGGCTTAGTGATGGTTGCGTGTATCATAATATTTAGTAAAACGTCGTCTAATTTCTATACGCATCAATTAGACGGGGTTACGGAACTGATACTCGCAAGTTTGCATGTTCTGTGATGGATGATACTTAGTGATTGTTGTTGTGTTGGATTTGTCGTGATGGATAGCCCGGTGTATGTAGTATTAGATGTAATTCTCTGTGATGTAATGTATATTCATTATTGTATGACGAGCATCCGACATGTGGACTGCCATCATCGCGGCTTGTATTTTTCTTTGTGGCGCGTTTTGGTTGCGGACGTAGTCACTGTTGTATATTCAGGTTTTTATTACATGCACTAGGATTACCCCGCGACGGAGTGATCGAGTAGCCGGGTTTTAGAGGGCAATGGGCCACCATCTCATGGCATTGTGATCGGGATTTCTTACTTTAGAATTGGCAAGCTATTCGCCGCACTCGTAGGGGGTATAGGTTGACCCGCGGAGGTGTCATGACCCGATAAGTACGGAACATGACCGGCACTTAAACTACGAAACGTCTCGAGGCGTACGTAATCTAAGTAAGCCAAAACACAGAAATCCAAACCAAGTAAAGCAGTAGAGTGAAAGAAAAACCAATTTTAAAGCAAGAAGTTTAACAACATAAGCCGAAGTATGCATTTTTAAAATGTCAAGTCTTTTCTGAAAATTTCGGCAGAGTTTCCTTTGTAAATTCAGACCCCAAACGGGTACAAAACCTGGTAAAGCATGTATAATGAATAAAGGCATCCCCAAGCGGGAGCTAGCTCTTAGTCAATTGACGGTCACAACCACGCAAGCAATATAATATACAACGCCGAAGGGCGAGGATCAAAACTCAAAAGAAAGCCCATATCCACCAGAAAACCATAATAATACAGCACGCGACTCTAAGGTCGAAAGAATATACACTGGTCATCTATCTCTAACAATATACAAGTATGGTTGATGGAGTTTTACTAGATACAACTGAAATAACAAATATACAATGGTGGTCCTGATGCAAAAGAACCCACCTACCAAAGAAATCACTCGGAAGGAACAGTGTGCCAGCAAAGCCGCAACGAAACCTGTACAGCAAAACCTGCAAGGAACTGTGGCACAATGGCGGTGAGTTGCCAACTTATGAGTAGAAAACATCTACGAGTAGAAATCGCATGTATGACGCTATCCTAGGTCATATCAAGTAATATCCTCAAATAAATATCCTGGTCCATCTATGTATAAGTGTAATACTACATGCTCGTATCAGTACCTCAGATAGCAACATATCAGATATATGATGTATGAATGCATGACGAATGGAAACAGAATACATCATGAAATCAACAGAGAAATCAGTGTCAAGCATCGACACAAAACATAAATCTCAGTATCTCAATATCCCAATATCTCAAATCTCAAAATCTCAGTGTCTCGAATCCCAATATCTCAATATCTAGGGCTCCGTCATTCTGGATCGGCCCATATCATCAAATCATACGACCACGGACGGTATCCTCCGGATATCCGCCGCGCCAGGTAAAATCACCAGTAGGTAGTGCTCCCCTGCCAGGCTCATCGTCTACAACTCGAGCTTATTGCCCCGGGGTACCTTACCGGGCCCACCATGTATCCGAGACGGTTCATCCTCTCCTCGCAACGGGTCTCGAAAACCAACAGCAATCATGAAAACTCATGGTGGACGACTCATACATCATGAGAAAACCGCAACTTACATTTTAAAAAGAGGGAGGGAGAGAGAAGTTTATATATATTCTTGCGGTTTTCCCCCAAATCCAGAAATCTCATGGAAATCCGAAATCCAAGAATCAAGAGTAAGTAAACAGTGAATATCGGCATAAAACCCCAAAATACTGGATAACCAATGAGTATATGAATGCATCTGATATCATGCAATGAGTGCAATAGTTAAACCAGCATATGAAAGCGATAACATATTGCAACTATCAACTAGCAAGCTGTGTCAATGAATAGTATTTTCTAAAGTGTACGTGACATGGCAATTACCGATGATGATGTGTGTGAGCCGGCAAGCAGGTGTACGTGGAACATACGCATCATCGGTAATGGTGCTGGTGTCCTGACAGTAGGGTTTCATGATAATTACAGATAACATATGTATAAGCATGCAATGCGATGAAACATCATGAATATACAGAAAGTGATGTAGTAACAACAACACTGAAAAATTATACCTACCCAATATACGAGTCATACAGTTTGGTATTTAAAATACTCACGATTCTCCACTTTTGAAAATGAGTATGACTCGAACCCAGTCAAAAGGGTAAGGGAATCCACCTAAGTCTGAGTCGATCTATATATATACCTAGTAGTCGGTGATCTCGCCTCAATAGTATCACGTACGATACAATAAATAATATGACATCCTCGAGTCAAGTGTGCGGATCTATCCTCATAACTATATCTCGTACGGTAAATCTATCGTACGGCATCCCAAATCTGGGTACAGTTCAAATATCACATTTATCTCATTATTCATCTGGTATCCACATCATCACACATCGAGAGCAGGGGGTACTGATCTAAGTCTAGTATACTACTAATATCATCAACAATATCATGATCTGGCTACTGATCTAAAGTCTCCTACAATCCGATGTCATCCACACATATTATCATATAGAAGTATACATCGCCCAAGCGATCCATTATAAATATCATAACCTATCTCATCTCATATCTCGATCATATGTCAACTATCATATATATATCATCATCCACATGGTATCATCGTCCAACGATCCACTTTAATATCATGACATATCTCGGTCACATATTAAATACCTCACGGCATCATGCCCGATTAGATCGACTCATTCCCAAGTATCATATAACATTCTCATCATCCAAGCATAAGAACACCAATATATATATATATATATATATATATATATATATATATATCCCCAATACGCACAAGGAAGTAAATGTATGCGAGTATGTGTACGTGCGTGTATGCAAATCTTTACTCAAGGGTTTCATGACTAAGAAATCGCCTAAAGTCCTTTCTTCAATTCTCGCTAACACTAACCCCTAATCTCCTAAAGCTTTTCTTGCTAAGGTTCATATCACACACTAACATATAAAAGTATATATATCACATCCCATCATTTCTCACAACTTTGCGGGGGTGCTATACGTCATCCACCCGACTTCCCCCGTAGATATAATCTACTCATCTTAATCCTCGCTTGCTGAAGTCTATGACGCCACACTCATCCTCATCGTCTCGAAGTCCACGTGGGGGTACCTACATATCACATATAATATCATAAACCGAAATCGTGCACGAAAACCAAAACGGCACGCGTATCATACATAGGTTAAAACCTATGGTCTACACATGCAAGAATGGCCAAACAACCCTCGAGATTGATGTGCAAACGTCACACCATCGAGTCAAAACACAAATAATAAAATCCAAAACATAAATAGCCGCAAAACCCAAGCAGCAACACAAGAAAACACTCCCATATTTTGTTCCAGGTGAAATTAAGCAATTCTGCATATGGGGTAGGTCTAATTTGACTAAAATGAAGCCATGGACCAAGCACGAATCAATTTGGGAGTACCAAGGCTGCAAATTGCAGCCCAAATGATTAAAATGGCAGCCTAAACATGAGCATATGGTCTCGAGTTTTGGGGTTAGCTTCTAGGTTGCCTGCATGACTCTCTGGCTTTGCTAAATATTTTTTAGGTCACCCGGGTTATAGCAGATTCCCAAATACCCTCATAATTCTCACAATATTCCGATGTCGGGGTTTCTAAGTTCGTGTTCCGGGGTTTTAATCTCAGGTTTAGTCCAGTAAACAGTCACTACAGGGGTTGCAAGGCCTCTACTAACCTCAATTTCACTATCACAACTCGCAACTCCCTCAAACCCTAACTAGGAATTTTCTAACCTCACTAAACATCACAATATCGCTTCTAAACATGCAAGGATACTAAAGTAAATGAAATACAAGACTAATTGTGGAGAAATTACCTCATTTGGGCAACTCAATAAAAACCGTAGTTTGCCAATGTTGTCCAAATCCTACTTTTCTCGGTCCAATGTGTAGAGGGTGTAGAGGGGGTCAATTTTAGTGAAAAAGGGTTTAGGGTTTGGATCAATATTTTGAGATGATATCATGGGGTGAAGGTGGAAGGAAGGGAGGAAGAAGAAGAAGAAGAAAATGATGGGGAAGGTAAAATGAGGCAGCCCCTCTCTTTCCTCTCTTATTCTCACCCCTCTCTTATTCTCACCCCTCTCTTTCAAATATTACCCTTCTACCCTTCTCATTTTCTTTTCCTTTTTATTTAAAACAAACCAACTCACATAATACCCCAAAAAAACAAAAGAAATAACATGTAATCAAAACAATTCATGACATGGTGCACTGGCCATGGAAAACTGTATAAACACGGATTTGGCTTAATCACGATTAGCAGTGCACTAATCGGATATTTATCCAAACCGCATATAATAAATTTTAAAAATGCCAAATCCTTTAAATATATTTTTAAATGAATAAATAATTTTAATTCCCAATTATTTCATAATTATTGGTATATATTTATACCCTTTTTCGAAAACCCCAATTTCGCAAATCGGCGGTTTTCGGGAAAAATATTATTTTAATATTAAATTCCAAAAATAATATTTTATATTTTCTGAAATTTTACAGGAGGGGTGCCCAAGTCACCGTATTTTGGAAGAGCTGGGTGGCTCACTCAATTTGTTGATTGGGGTTGCCTCGCTTCTGGGTTTCGCGAATGGCTTGTCAGATTCGTAGGGGTCTAAGATCTGATACTATGGGCTATCCACACAACCGGAAAATTGCATTTCATATTCGGCTCCATTGAAATATACTTTTCCAAGATTATCCGCATTTCCATATTATGTTTGCTTCTGCTGTGTAGCTTCTGTGATGTTACTTGACATCATGCGTGAGACAAATGTTTATATATATTATATATATTTAGTAGACACTATATATGTTTTTCATCCACGCTAGTCATGTCCCCGCCCTGCCGTAAATTCAGTAACCTTACGGTAAAGACCTGGGATCCTATGGAGAATGCGGATGCCATATATATACGTGCTTATTTTCGTTTCTTTCTGGCATGATATGATTAATTGATGAGACTGCATTAATTCTGATTAATGAAAAGAAAACAAACTTAAATGATGTTTTTGGAACTGATTTTTGAAAACTATAGGCGTTTCCTTTTGCTTTGCGTCGAGTTATTCAGTTAGGAATATTCTGCACCTCATTCGATGAAGAAAGAGCGTAGATCCCTTCATAAGGAATGACCTCTTTGGCAAAACTCTACGTGACTATAAATTACTCGGTTTATTTCAAAACCATCGGTTTTCTATAACCACTTCTTTAAAAAATACGGAGCCTAAACCACTTCTTTTTAGAAAATTGCTTGAGTTCCTTCAACGATATCAAGTTCATTACGTTAAAGGTTTTTTGCCAAAAACCAGCCGTAGCCCTTCATCATTTCGGATAAGTAGCACATAGTATTCATGCGGTGTTTATTGGCCACAGTCAAGGCATCGTGAATGGTAGCTATGTGTTGTTTATCCGTATATAGATAGATGCATTAGTTTAGGACAGTTGTACCACCTTGTTAGCCAATGTCAAGGGTGTGTACGGGTGGGTCTAAATTAATCTTGATAATGACGGGTAGAACTTGACTTGTGTGTTATGATTTGTTGCCTAAAGTCAAGTTCATAAGCGCATGGGAAAAAAATCATATCGGGAGTTTCAAATATAAGGGAAACTTGCCAAGTTTGTGCATACCTTCTGGAGTGTGGTAATTTGGGTCGGCTTCCGTCAAAGTTATCATACAATGATAGTTGGGTCCCGATTTCCACTGATGAGTAGGTATTAATCCTCAAGAGATTTTCACTTCACAATTAGTTAACCTATTAGGTGTCTGTTTGACATGAAAAATTCATCAAATAATAAACATGCATTTAAATATTTTTTCAAGCTACAGGTAAGAGATTACCAAACATGGGATCAGAATTACAAGGATTACCAAAATAGTATATAAGGTTGTCTAACTCCCTCTCTGCCCTCTCTACATGTCGTAACAGTGGTTCTCATGAAGAGTCCCTCTCTATCTGTCAGCACCACGCTCGTCGGCTAAGGAAAACATGATAGCCCGCCGAGCCCGGAATTGACTCAGCATGTGAATCGAACGGTCCCTCAGAGGTTTTGTAATCAAGTATGCCTCATGAATGTAGTCGATCTTGTTCTCCGCTACGTCAAGTATCGCTAGGGTCATCTCCACCGGATGAGAGGGAATGTCGTCAAGGATGGTCAGGAAAATCATTCAGAGCCAAATAGAGCCGGTGGGGAGAGGAGACTCCCTGCAAATCATGAGCTCATGCATCACCGTGTCACACTGAGTATGTAAGAGCATGATTCACCAGACGCGCAGCAAAACGAGGAATAATCTCCCTAATGGGCACCTCCCATGGCTGTCGTGGAGCATATGGGCGATCGCAATCCATGATTCTCTCTCTGTGAAAGTGAAGGAGAAGAAGAACATTGTTTTAGATTATAAAAAGAAGCATTCAAGTTTCGGCACAGAAAATGTTCTGCATGGTGTTAGTTGGAACTATTTCCAAACTCTGATTAAACTGACGGTGTTGGAAAAGAATAAGGTTGATTCAGAAAAAGAAGAGAAAGAAAGGGGAAACGAAACCCTCCCATGAGCAAAGCACGTGAGGGCTCACATGCAAAGCATGTCACCGCCAGCATCTAGGAGGATTAAATCCTATAGCTTCCTATGTGCAAAGCATATAAGCGCTCACATGTAAAGCATGTGACCTCTGGTTTTAATAAGGATTAAATCCTGTGATATAAAGTTTCTCGTGTTAAACATATGAGCACTCGCATGCAAAGCATGTGAGCGCTAAATACAAATCAATTAAAACCTAAATAGGGTCTCACGTGTTAAACATGTGAGCGCTCACATGTAAAGCACGAAAGTGCTGCTACCGTTTATATATGACAGCCCTCATGTGAAAGTCATGTGAGCGCATAAAATTGAAGCACTAGCTTCAGATATAATTAAATTATATTTAGAACTAAATTCTATTTAGGGAAATATTTCTTTCTGATCTTTCTAAAATTATAAAGATTTTCTCTGTTGAACAGAGAATCCTCATCCAACGGTGATTATAATATCACCGATCAAATCAGAAGACAAAATCAAATGCTTTGTTAGGAAAATATTTTCCTAATATTGCTAAACTAAACAGAAAATATTTTCTGATAAATAAAATTCACCGGATCAAAGATCCAATGATGGACAAAATTCCCCAGGAGATCTTTAAGATCAATTAAATTAATTAATATCTTTCAATGAGAGATTTTCTCAAACTAATCAACAATTTTTCCTCACTTATATAAAGGACCCAAGACTTCAAGTCTTAAAAGGATAAAGAATCCCATAAGGTGATAAAAAAACCATAACTGAGAATTTAATTCTTTTGCTGAAGAAAATCTCCTTACTCCCTTCAAACTCTAGGTAAAAAAAGTAGAGATTAAAATATCTCTTTTACCTATCATACATAAATACAAGGGTTTAACCCTTTATAAAGAACTTAGTTCTTTCTCTGGGTCTGAGATCCGCAAGCCAAATCTCCCATAAGTTGAGAATTTAATTCTCATCGGAAAGATTTTGTTCTTCAGATTCAAGATCTAGGGGAAAAAACTAGGTATGAAGAAAGAAATATGAAGAAAAGAAATGTAATGCATATTTCAGGAATTTAATTCCCCCCAAAAAAGGGTTCAACCCTTCAAAGAACTTAGTTCCCACAAAAAGGAACAAAAGAACTTAGTTCTAAAAAAATCCGATCCTAGATCTTCAAAACAGTGATCTTGGTGATCGTTAATGGCCAAAATACCATTAACAGAAGTTTAACTTCTTTTAAAAAAATAAGCATACAGTTAATCTCTGAAGACGCAACATCTCATGTGATATCAACGTGAGCGCTCACAAGATTTTATGAAGATAGTGTCTCACGTGATATTCACGTGAGCGCTGAAAGGAGCCCATGAAGACAACGCTTCACGTGCCTCGCATGTGAGCGCCCATAAATAAGGACCCAACACCTCACGTGATATACACATGAGTGCTTAAAATTGAGCGTCTCACGTGATACCCACATAAAGAAAGTGCTTAGCACTAATAGGGCAACGCTCAAGCCTGAGCACCACACGTGACACCCACGTGAGCGTCAGAGCGGAATTTGGATATTATATCCATAGTCAAAAGACTAAGTGCTTAGTATTGCTAGATGATGAAAATCCCAAGACAGAGCCCCAATCTAGGCTGAGCCCCTAAAACTTCATACTCCTTGAGCCTATATTGCTCATCATAATCGAGCCCATATGCTCACTTCTGTTGATAGATCTTAACAAAATTTAATGACCCTTAACTATATTTCTAAGTTGATTTTAGTCTCATATAAGACTAACGTATCATTAGTTAAAATAAATTGAGCTCAAATGCTCATATATTTAAGTTGATCTTAATCTAAAATCAGATTAACGGTCCTTAAATAAAATAAAATATCCCCTGAACTGATGGAACATACAACTTAGATTCAAACCCAAATATATATGTATGAATTTGGTCTAATCCGCGCCCTACGGACGACAACATAAATTAGTCTCCGTATACAATTCACGGGCAACCCCGAAATAAACAACATAACACGAGACAAAGTGAACTACCGGAGCAGGTGAAAGTTGTTATTACAATGTGGTAACGTAATTAACTGTAGGGGCTTGCGCCTGCAAGGATGAGCATCCCCACAATCAAAAACCCCTAAGAGAGGGGGAATCTGATAAAGTCACGATACAACGGCCGCATCCGTCCAAATCTCTGATATACGGTGCCATAAATCAACTTGGCATATTCGGAGAGGTGGACAGATATGTTCCTAATAGCATCTATCCTTAAATTTAAGCTAGACGTCTTAGCGTCTCAGTCCAGTCTTCGGCGGTAAACAGATTCGGGCATGCCCAGTGGGACCTCTTTCTCTTTCCACTCCACATTTCATGTGTCGTGTTTCGCGAACAAAATCGTGGTTCACTAAATTCATGGTTGCCCTTGGATGCGAGATACTAAAAGTTGGTGCTTCACTTCTGTGCAGAATCAATGGCCTCTCACTGCACTTCCTGAAAAAGTAATTCTCATTCCAGCCCATCCGGAGGAGTGATCTACGGGCCCAACGCGGACTCCATCTTCTCAATGCCAGTGGGGTAGGTCACTCAAGCCACTACTGGGCTATTCTTTGAGACCATTCTACCGCCCATGAGCTTCGGCACTTCAACACCTCAAGAAGAAGCTCCCCGATGGTCGATCTTTGATTGGCTAGCTACTATGATGGCTCCTATCAGCAAGCCGTATAACTCCAGAGTTTCAGTCTGTAACAGGCTGAAAAAAATCTCAAACGGGCTTGTAAGAAAGCCCATGATTCCAGAAGGGGTTGCCCTAAAATGGCTAGCCCTCTCCGCTCCTTCTATGCATGAAGCCGACAAAAGTGCTTCACCACCAATACGATCAGTCTTCGACAGATTGACCAACTCTACTCCAGCTCCGCCGAGAATGTCCGTCTTCCATAAGCTGACACCAAGCGAAGCTCCCCAGCAATACCAGGGGACGATGAAGATGCCTCTAAAACAGAGGCAATTCCTATTGCGAGACATACTCGAGTCATCACTGGCGCCGAGTGAGATAAGCTGGGGATAACTCTCCCTCTGGGCTTACCCCACCAGCTTCTATGGTGGATGTTGACGCTGTTGTTCCAACTGGGAACAGTTTTGACCTGCTTAGGAGGGTGCGCAAAAAATCCCCGATAGCGGTACTAAAAAGATCACCTCCGCCTGCAGAATCTGAAGTGCAGGCAAAGCTGGAGCAGCTTTATCAACGACTCTCCCCGCAAATACACAGAGTCTGGCGGAAAGTCCAAGACTCGGTTCTCGATGAAAATTATGCTCGTCGACTAAAAAGATCCAAGGTCCGACATGTCGATGATTGCTTCTTCGCCACACAATAGGGGGCTTCTCGCAAAGAGGTGCTTGTCATAGCGGCCTCTCTTGCTCCAACCTCTCATAAAAGAGTGAGGTTGGAGAAAATTTCATCGCCGGCGGCAAAACCTAAAGGCGAAGGCTCCAAACGCCCCAAGTCTGGGGACATAGCCATACATACGATCTATATGACCAATGGTAAAGAAGAGAGCCGTGCTTCTGTGAATCATAGACCGCATACCCGGTCGTTGACGAAAGCTCAGGAGTAACAACAGAAGAAAGATAAGGAAACTGCGGAGCATGCTGCTAATATAAAGCAGATGGCTCTTCTGTTCCAAGATATGCTTGGGATGATGATCTAATCAGAATCACCGGCTGAGGATCCTCCGATGATTGTCAAAGATGATAGAAGAGAAACATCGAATCCTCCGTAGGCCCTATTAATGGCCAAGGAAGAAATAATATCCAAGGCAGCCCTGGATGATTATATCGCTCAGCAAATTAGAGCTCACCAAGCCAATGAAGCCGCAAACCATCAGGTCAAAACCAGGCGACCATATCCGGCATGGTATGACCAGATACAGTACCTACCGGGGTATACGATCCCGAAGTTCAACGTATATAAAGGAGCGGGTAATCCCCACTAACACGTCTCACAATTCAGAGCTTTGTGCGGCAATACCGGAGGAAACGACAAACTTCTACTTCGCTAATTCATCAGAAGCTTACCAGAGACAGCATTCAAATAGTACCCGGAGCTCCTAAATAGCTCCGTGAAAACCTTCTCTGAGATGGAGCTGCTCTTCACGCAAAGGTTCGCCAGTGCAAGTGAACACACTCCGATCACAGCGCTAATTAATGCCAGGGTCAAGCCAGGGGAAACGTGGGTCCAATATGCGATCCGATGGCGGAACCTATGGTCCAAATGTGAACAGTGTATTGAAGAGTCTCTGGCTGTGGGAATGTTCATTGGGACTATTGATCCTTAATCGAGCGTGTCCCAGTTCATGACCTTCTTCAAGCCCACTAGATTACAGGCGTTGATTAATAAGTTAGCATAGATGGACCAGATGGGTCATGGTCCTTCCTCCGCAAGCAAGGACCCTCAGAACAATAAGGACAAAGGAAAAGCAGCCTTTGTTGCCAATACAAAGCAACAACAGGGCAGTCCGAAAGCACCTGTCCGCCAAAACAACACTCGTACGCGCCCGTCCTTAGAAGAAAGGTTGGGACGTGCTTACTCGTTCCATCGCAATAAGACGAGGTGGTTGTTTGAGCTGGCGATGCAAAATAATCTGATCACATTTACAGACCCACGGCGACCCGCACAAGCCAGCGGCGTCAACAATCCCAACTACTGCTCCTATCACAGGATAGCGAGCCATCTAATTGAGGACTGCTACGTCTTCAAAAACTGGATCGAGGACCAGTACCAGCAGGGGAAATTTGCACTGTCTGATAGCTGGAGGGTAGATCCTCCCCAAAACACGCTTCTAAAAAAGTGGATGCACAGGGGGCATTCCGCTCTCTCTTGGAAGAATCTCCATGGGAAGTATTTCTTTCAGCAAAATCTAAAAGAATGCTGAATGATCTACAAGCTTGTTCGGCGATCAAGTGGAAAACCCCATTTCAGCGTGAAATTATAGAAGGGATGCTAAAACTGCATCCCATGCCGAAAGTCACTGACAAGGGGAAAAGTCAACAAGTTAAGCTTTCGAAGTCTTTTAAAAAAATAAAAAGAAGAATACCACGAAGCCTGTGCAGCCTGTTGAATATGTCGACAAGCATACGAACATCCAGAAATATATAGATGCGTTGGAAGAATCCAATCAAAAAGTGAGAACGCTAGTCACACTCGAAGAATTCCTCAAGCATATTCTTGAGGACCAGAATAGTGACGATGATAAGGAAAATGACTCATTAGATGAAGCAGAGGAACCTGTGGCAAGCTGCCACATGATCTCCCACTCGTCCATGTATGATGAAGAAGCCCTGCCGACATCGGACAGCGACACGGACGAACTGGGGGAAAATCGGCGCTAAACTCCCCGAAACCGCGAGAAGAAGATATGATTGAAAGGCTACAAAATAAAGCTTTTCAAAAGAGCAAAAATGACCAAGAGCGCAAGACGTCCATATATGAAAAGGCTAAATGTCAGTGTTTGAAGAAAGAAGCTGCGGTCAGGATGAGTTATAAAGCTCTCTAACCAAATCAAAGTGTGCCTGCAGCAAATAAGAGTAGGGCTAAAACTGAGAAGCGGTTTTCCAAGGCCCTATCACTGGGATGAAACTACAACCTTTCATGATGTACATGCCTAGGTTCCCATATTTCGATGGTGGAGAGGGACATCCAAAATACCCTGCATACCACCGAAGGATCGCTTATCCCATCGAGGAATGCAACGCCTTTAAGAAGTGGTTGCAAGGATATGTTGCTCATAGAAAAAACTTCAAGAAGGAGAAGCATGAAGCCCGCACTCATCGAGATGAAAATGGCGAAACGACAACACACAAAGAAGCAACTGGCAGCTGTCATATGGCTGGTACTAGTTCAGAAGGGGGAAAACCCCAAGTTCTCACATTTGGGAGCGATTTAGAGGATGAAATACCCCTCAATTCTCTCTTTGAAAACTCCCCCTTGGAAAAAGAAGAGGATGAGAAGGATTATGAGAACATCCAGCCGCGTAACCGCACGCTGCCTAAAAAGAGCCCCGGACTCGCAAACAAGGGTTCGAGTAAAAAGGACAAAGGGAAGAGGAAAATGCCCGACGAGATTATCCTTGATGAAGAGGTAGCCAAAAAACTCATCACGAAAGACCCACCTAAGAAAGGCAGAGTATAATGTCCTTGCGCAGCTGTGGAAAATACCCTCACAATTGAGCTTATTGGATGCTTTGCTCTTATCCAAAGAGGCACGAGACTCCTTAATCAAAGCCCTGCAAAAGCCTGATCAGTTTCAAGCCTTTCTCGTAGAAGAGAAGATGAAGAATGAACTCGCAGAGGTCCACACGGATGGCATCACATTCCACGATGAAGATCTCCTCTTCGGTACATGTGAGCGTAATCGACCGCTCTATGTCTCCAGGTACACCCACGAAGTCAAGATAGGGAAGATCCTTGTCGACAACGGATCCTCCGTCAATTTTCTTAATGTGAGAGTGCTGAATGAAATATGTATGAATGTTCAACACTTTTCCCGAGACGAAATTACCATCTCGGGGTTCGACTCGCAGTCATCACGGACGCTTGGGTCCGTAATATTGATGCTCTGCTTCGGGCTGCTCATCACTGACATTAAATTCTATGTCATTGACGCTAAGACTTGTTATAACGCTCTACTAGGCAGGCCCGGCTACATGAGTACGTCGTCCCTTCTACACAACATCATTGTATGAAATATTTCAAAGATGGCTTGGAGTACACTGTCACGGGAGAGATCAATCCTTTCTCGGTGAACGAGGTGAGAAAGTATGAAGACGCAATGTGTTTTCACCCGGATTTTGAAGACACTGAAAGGTGCTATAAACCAGAGAATAACCAAAAGTCCGTCGCTACCATCCCGGTCTTCGAAAGTGATACTGAGGAAGATGAACAAATAGTCTACTTGGGACAACCTCAGAAGGAAAACAATAAGCTCGGACCATCGACCCCTATCCGGGTCTTTGGTAGAAACTCCGAAGATGAGATGAATGTGGTGTTCTCTATTCGCCCATCAACGCAAACTCTTGCCGAAGCGGATCAGAGTCTACATATTATTATGACTCCGCCAAGAAACTATAGGGAACTTGATGCGCTCAATACATATAGCGTACAGGAGCTTGAAACTTTCTATGTGCCTCTAAGACAAATAGTTGAAAACGCGACCCTCTTCTATAAATCTATGGAGACTAAGCTGGAAAAAGAAGTCTGGCTTGGCGCCAAATCCACTCTTGACAGGTTACTATTTCCCCCAATCAGAGCAAAGCTCTGTTCAAATTTTAAAATCTGAAATGAAGCAGCGCTTCATAAAAGCGCCGGCGCTCTGAAGCAGCGCTCACGTGCAAAGCTCGAGTGCGCTAGTGCCAAGTGCGCCAGCGCTGAGAGTCAAAGACTGTTGCAGCGCTCACGTGCAAAGTATGAAAGCGCTCGCGCTAGCAGCGCCAGCACTAAGAGTCAAAGACTCTGATGCAGCGCTCACGTGCAAAGCACGAGAGCGCTAGGGCTAGCAGCGCCAGCGCTAAGACTCAAAGACTCTGTTGCAGTTCACGTGCAAAACACGAGAGCGCTAGCGCTGGAACTAAATGTTCCCTGCCGTTGGATCAAAAATCCAAAGGTGATTAAAAATCACCAAGATGCAGAATAAATTCTGTATGGGGAAAGATTTTCTCAATCTTGATAAAAACAAGAACATTGCCTTCTGTAAAACAGAAGCCTTAGGATCAAACATCCAATGGTGATGAAACAACCCCAAATCAATCCGAGAAAGATCTCTTTAACTGATTCAACAAATCAGCCTACCCTATAAAAAGGCCCCAAGACTTCAAGTCTTACAGAGATTAACCCCCCCCCCCCCACAAACTTTGAGAAAGTTCGAAAAGAAGAGCAAGCTCTCGGCAGAAGAAGAATTTCTTCAAGGTAAAATAAAGAGATCAAAGTATCTCATCAGAAAAAGAACATAGTTCTTATGCTAGATCATAGATCTATAAGGAAAATGTTTTCAAAAAGAGATCATAACATCTCATTATAAAAGGGGGGGGGGAGAATGATTCAATTCTCTTAGGATCACAGATCTATAAAGGCAAAGCCTTTCACCAAAAACATAAGAGATTGAAATATATCCTATAAAATAAGAACTTTGTTCTTAGATCCATGAGACAAAGTCTCTTATAAGAGAGAATATAATTCTCAGAGAGCAAAGTTGCCTAAAAATAGCCCTAGCGCTCCAATTAAAAGAAGCGCTTTAGCGCTCCAAAATCTAGCGCACAGCGCTGTAGAGCCCTAGCGCTCCAATTAAACGAAGCGCTTCAGCACTCCAAATCTAGCGCACAGCGCTGCAGAGCCCTAACGCTCCAATTAAATGAAGCGTTTCAGCGCTCCAAATCTAGTGCACAGCGCTGCAGAGCCTTAGCGCTCCAAATTTAATGAAGCACCTCAGCGCTTCAAGTCTGGCGCACAGTGCCAAGCGCGCCACGTGCTCCTCACGTGTGCGCTATTTCACAAGAAGCGCTCTGCGCTCATTGTTTGGCGCACAGCGCCAAGCGCGCCACGTGCTCCTTACGTGTGCGCTATTTCACAAGAAGCGCTCTGCGCTCATTGACTGGTGCATAGCACCAAGCGCGCCACGTGCTCCTCATGTGTGCGCTACTTAACAGAAGCGCTCTGCGCTCTTTCACTGGCGCTCAGCGCCAAGCGCGACACGTGCTCCTCACGTGTGCGCTACTTAACAGAAGCACTCTGCGCTCATTGACCGGTGCTCAGCGCCAAGCGCACCACGTGCTCCTCACGTGTGCGCTGAGGGAATACAAAGTGTTCTTTAAATAAAAGCCCCAGAGCTATGATGAGTATTCAACTCTCAATAAAAGACAAAAAGGGTTGTCAGAACCTAAACTAATGCTCAGCATTGTTAAATGTTCAACATTTAACTGAGTGGGCCGAGCCCAAGTTGGCCACAGACCCCCTCATTCAGATTAATTGAGCCCACATGCTCATAAATTTTTGATCTTAGTCCCAAATTGGACTATAGATCTCCCAACCAACATTGGTTCAAGGGTACATCTCTTCATACCTCTGATATATGTCGTTGTAATCTTTCAACGTCTTTAGAGAGGTGACGGGTCCCGACAACCAGACATTCCACGGACTGTGGGGTCCTTAAACTCATGGACTATGATGTCTTTAAACTTTACGGACCGTGGGGTCCTTAAACTCATGGACTATGATGTCCTTACACTTTACAGAGTATGATGTCTCTAAACTACCATGGACTGTGAGGTCCTTAAACTCATAGACTATGATGTCTTTAAACTTTATAGACTATGAAGTCTTTAAATTGTCACGGTCTATGATGTCCTTAAACTTATGGACCGCAAAGTCCCTAAACTAAAACGATGGAGCCCAAATGCTCTTTTGTTGGATCTAAATGATCCTGTTAAGTAGATCTTAGTCTAAAATTAGATTAACATATCCTTAACAAATGGTTAAGTTGATCTTAGTCTAAAATTAGACTAACGTATCCTTAACAAACGTTTAAGTTGATCTTAGTCTCAAATGAGATTAATGATCCTTAAACCAAAACCAAAACCAAATCTAAGAAAATACGGATTTGGACTAATCCACGCCCTACGGGCAACAACATAAATTAGTCTCCGTATACAATCTACGGGCAACCTAAAACAAAACAAACATACACGACACGCAGTGACCATCTGGAGAAGGAGAAAGTGGTTACCGCGATGCAGTAGCGTAATTAACTGCAGGGGCTTGCGCCGGCAGGGAAGAGCGTCCCCACAGTCAAAACCCCCTCAAATCAGGGGGAATTTGACGAAGTCTGCTACAACGGCCGCATCCGTCTAAACCTACATGGTGCCATAAATCAACTTGGCATCTTCGGAGAGGTGGACGGATAAAACCAAATAGCATCTGCCCCCAAAATTCAGGCCAGACGTCCCAACGTCTCGGTCGCGTCTTTCGGCGGAGAACAGATTCTGGCACGCCTGGTGGGACCTTTTCCTCTTTCCACTCCACACTTCGTGTGTCATGTTTCGCGAATGAATCGCGGTTTGATATGGTTGCCCTTGAATTTGAGGTACTAAGATTTGGTGTCTTGCCCCGTGCAGAGATCAATGGCTTTCAACTGCACCAACTGCAACAACTGCAACAACTCCCACTCCGTCCTTGCTGGAGGAGTGACCTATGGGCCTCAAGCAGCCTCCTTTTTTACGATGCCAGTGGAACAGGTGACTCAGGCCACCACTGGACTGTTCTTTGGGACCATGCTTCCACCCATGAGCTTCAACGCCCCCCTGCCGTCATGAGAAGCTACGAAGAAGTCGGTCTTTGATCGGCTTACGACTACCGCGGTCCCTCTTAATGGGTCGCCCAAATCCAACGCCTCAGTCTTTAACAGATTGGGCCAAAACTCTAATTGGCCCGTAAAAATGCCTGCAGTACCTGAAGGGGTTATCCCGAAACGGATAGCCATCCCTGCTCCAGTGAAAGAAGTCGTCAAAGCGGCTTCTCCCACTAAAAGATCAGTCTTTGCAAGACTGGCCGCTCCAACTCCTGTTCCGGGCGAAGTCACCAAGGCTGCTTCCCCTGGTCGGAAGTCTGCCTTCGACAGGTTGACCATCCCCACTCAACGGACGCCAGTTTTCAATAGGCTGGCTCCAACGGCAACCCTTCACCAGGATAGGGGCATGAGGGAGCCACCCCCATAGCTGAATCAATACCGTCTGCAAGGCATGCTCGACGTCGCCACTGGCGCCGAATGAGAAAAGCTGGGGGCAGTTCCCCATCTGGACTTACCCCGCCGGCTCCAACGGTGGAAGTCGATGCTGCTGTTCCTACCGGGAACAACTTTGAACCACTCAGGAGAGTCCGTAAGAACTCTCCAACTGCCGTGCTGAAAAGATCTCCTCCACTTATGGAGAATGCTACAAAGACAAAGCTGGAGCAGCCCCCTCAGCGGCTATCCTCCAAAATTCACGGGATCTGGCGAAAGCTCCAGGACTCGGTGATAGATCAAGACTACTCCCGCCGACCGAAGAAGATGAAAGTTCGGCAAGAGAAGGACCGCCCTATCGTCCCACAGAAAGTGTTGTCCACTTGGGTGCCCGCTGCAACGGCTCCCTCAACTTCGACCGCTCATAAAAGTGGAAGGTCGGAGAAAATTCCTGTGTCTGCGACGAATGTCAGGGGCACTGAATCTAAACGCCCTAAATCTGGGGGCATGTTGGTGCACACTGTCTATATGGTATCCAGGAAAGAGGATAGCCGTATCTCTACGGTTCATCGACCACTCACCAGATCCGTAACAAAGGCCCAGGAGCAACAACAAAAACTCCAGGAGATGCGAACACAAATGGCCGCACTCACTGGGACAAAAGAAAGCCCGGAGACGTCGTCAGAGCAGCGTCAAGAACAGGAAACCGATGCTGAGTTCCTCCGCAGAATTCTCGAGAAGAGAGACAGAGAGGCCGCGGAACAAGCGGCCAACATAAAACGAATGGCGCTTTTATTCCAAGATATGGTCGGGATGATGATACAGCCGGATCCTCCAACTGAAGACCTTTCGATTATCCTCGAAGACGACCGAGGGGAGACGTCAAACCCCCTCCCTGCTTGTTCAGTAACCAAGAAGGAGAGTATCTCCAAAGCCGCCCTGGATGACTATATCGCTCAGCAGATACGAGCTCATCAGGCGAGCGAAGCGGCTTGGCAAATTGTCAAGACTGGACGACCCTATCCGGGTTGGTATGATCAAATAAAGTACCCGCCGGGATACACGATTCCTAAGCTCCACGTATACAAGGGGACAGGCAATCCCCATCAACATGTCGCTCAGTTCAGAGCCTTATGCGGTAATACTGGAGGTGACGATAAGCTACCGCTTCGCCAATTTGTCGGCAGCTTGGCAGAGACGGCGTTCGAATGGTATTCAGAGCTTCCCAACAATTCCGTCAAAACTTTTACGGAGATGGAGTTTCTATTCACCCAGCGTTTCGCAAGCGCTAGCGAACGCACCCTAATCACGGCATTGATCAATGCCAGGGTGAAGCCTGGAGAAACATGGGTTCAGTACGTGATATGGTGGCGGAACCTATGGTCGAAGTGCGAACAACGCATAGAAGAGGCTCCTGCAGTAGGCATGTTTGTTGGAACCCTCGATCCGCAGGCTACCATATCCTAGTTTATGATGTTTTTCAAGCCGACCACGTCCAGGCCTTGATCGACAAGCTGGTCCAAATGGACCAGATGGGCCATAGGCCTTCCACTTCAAAGACGGAGCCTCGAAATGAAAAAGGCAAAGGGAAAGCGACCTTTGTCGCCGACGCTCAACAATAACTGAGTAGCCCGAGACCGGTTGTTCGCCAAAGCAACAAGCGGCGATCCCTCAATGAGAAGTTGAGCCGCCCTTACTCATTTCCCCGGGATAAAACGAGAAGACTGTTCGAACTGGCAGTGCGTAACGTGCTCATCACTCTGCCGGATCCAAGACATCCGTCGCAACCTGGTGACGTTAACCATCCTAACTATTATCCCTACCACAGAGTATCACCCACTCGAAGATTGCTACGTCTTCAAAAACTGGGTTGAAGACCAATACCAGTAAGGCAAATTCGCGTTGTCCGAAAACTGGAAGGTGAACCCGCCACAACCACATGTTCCGAAAAAGATGGACATGCCAGGGGTATCGTGCTCATTCATAGAGGAAGCTCCATGGGAAGTTGTTCTTTCGGCAAAAACTAAAAGAATACTGAAAGATCTTCAAACATGTCCGGCGATCAGGTGGAAAAGCCCGCAAGAGCCGGAGATCATCGATGGGATGCTGAAACCACGCCCAACATCGGGAGTTAGTAGCGATGGGCAAAACACTCAGGACCAGCGGTCAAAGTCTTCGAAGAAAAAGAAGAAGACCAAAAAGCCCGCGCAGTCTGACGAAAAGCGCACGGATCTGCAAAAGCATATTGACGCGCTGGAGGAATACAACCAGAAGGCGCGAACCCCAGTCACCCTTCAAGAGTTTCTCAATCACATCCTTGAAAGTGAAGATAACGACAATGATGAGGGAGACGACTCGTCAAAGGAACCCGAAGATTATGTGGCAAGTTGCCACATAATCTCTCATTCGTCGCTATGTAACAAAGAAGCTCCCTCGGCGTTAGAAGATAACGTAGAGGAGCTGGGGGCAGGAGCAGTGCCGAAATCCTTGGAATATGTGACAAGGTCTATCAAGGGGAAACCTACTTGTTCATAGAGCATCCGGCGAAACTTCGCCTCAAAGCTACTATGAACCGAAAAGTCCGTAAACTAGAAATTTGCCTCAAATATGGCAACAATAGACCGTAATGTCCTAAAACTAGATATGGACCGTAACGTCCTAAAACTAGCTACGGACCGTAACATCCTTAAACTACTACGAACCGCAGCATCCGAAGGCTGACGCAAAAAAAAAACGGTATGTCCACAAGCAAAATGGGCACGGATGAAAACCCGAATGGGCTCCGTGAGTAAAAACAGCAGGGCTACCGGCGAGTTTGTGAAAACCTGAAAGGGCGCAGACTCATAAAAAAGGGTATGTCCACAAGCAAAATGGGCACAAATGAAAACCCGAAAGGGCTCCGTGAGTAATAACAGTAGGGCTACCGGCGAGTTTGTGAAAACCCGAAAGGGCGCAATCTCGTTAAAAGACACTTGCAAGGTCCTCTTGACCTTGTAAGGAGAAAACTACCTGCACGGGATCCTTACGACTCACAAAGGAGCAACACACTTAGAGATCTCCATGATTCCTAAGGAGAAATTACACTTAGGAGATCCTCATGAATCGTAAGGAGAACCCTCTTATGAGACCCTCACGGCTCATAAGATTCAAAAACCTTAAGCTACAGGGATCTGAACCTGTTCTTAAGCCAGCACCTTTCCCAGACTGTCCTACAAGCGGTTCAATGCTGACCCTTGTATACAATCCACGGGCACGAATAAACATTTCCCTAACAGAGTCCCACCAGCGACTAGGGATATGCTCACACGGTGAACGACCCTTGTAAGTCCTCTCGACTTATAAGGAGAAAACACTCTTGTAGGATCCTTACGACTTATAAGAGAACATACACTTAGGAATCCTCACGATTTTTTAGGAGAAAACGCACTTACGAGATCCTTACGACTCGTAGGGAGAAACACCTTTATGAGACCCTTACGGCTCGTAAAGTCAAAAAGCCTTAGTCAACAGGATCCTAACCCTGTTTGCTAAGTCACCTTTGTTCGACATCGACAGAGGCAAATGATGATTCGCTCCTGGCAATGTCCCAGTGGTAGCGATGCTGATGCCTAAACCGGTATCAAATTACAAAGTACTTTCACGGCAAATGATGATTCGCTCCTGGCAATATTCCAGTCGCAGCGATGCTGATGCTGAGATTGGCACCAGATTCCAAGTTCCACACTCGCGATAAAAATCAGCGAGCCAAAAATACATATGAAATAGCCGAAATGATGGGGCAACTTGCAAAAAAAATCAGCAAGTAAAAATATATGCATAAAAAATAGCCGAAATGGTTGGGCAACTCGCAATAAAAAACATCGAGTAAAAAGAAAAAAATAGCCGAAATGATTGGGCACCATGAAAAATAACCGAAATGATTGGGCAATCGCGACTTTCGCGATACAAAAAGCTGACATGATAGAGCATCGCAGAAAGAAAACAAAAAAATATATAATACATATAACATGAAACTTTTTCCCTACAGGTGAGATCACATTGATCCCTGTATACAATCAAGGGGAACAAACAAAAAGGGAACCATATTATCCCACCAGGCTCCATCAGAAAGAGAGCCAAGTCTCGACGGCCACATCTACAGCCTGGAGACCCACAACTGCGTTCCTCCTCATTCCAGCAGGATTCGGACACGACAATCAATCTCGGAGCCACGGCAGAGTCCCTAGTTCCAAGTCTCGACAGCCATATCTACAGCCTGGAGACCCACAACAGCGTTCCTCCTCATTCCAGCAGGATTCGGACGCGACAATCAATCTCGGAGCCATGGCAGAGTCCCTGGTTCCAAGTCTCGACGGCCACATCTACAGCCTGGAGACCCACAACAGCATTCCTCCTCATTCCAGCAGGATTCAGACGCGACAATCAATCTCGGAGCCATGGCAAAGTCCCTAGTTCCAAATCTCGACGGTTCACAGACAACCTCGAGACCACCTCGACATTCGTCTCAATACAGCAGACACAACGTCAGCAAAGCGGAGCCATGGCAAAGTCCCTAGTTCTAAATCTCGACGGTTCACAGACAACCTAGAGACCACCTCGATATTCGTCTCATTACAGCAAACGCAACGTCAGCAAAGCGGAGCCGTGGCAAAGTTCCCAGTTCCAGGACTCGGCGGTGCACAGACAACCGAGAGTCAACCCCTGACCCCGTAGAACACGGCTAAAGTCAATCCTGACCCCGTGGGAAACGGCCAAAGTCAATCCTGACCCAGTGAAACACGGCCAAAGTCAATCCTGACCCTGTAGAACAAGGCCAAAGTCAATCCTGACCCCGTGGAACACGGCCAAAGTCAATCTTGACCCCATGGAACACGGCCAAAGTCAATCTTGACCCCGTGGAATATGGCCAAAGTCAATCCTGACCCCGTAGAACACGGCTAAAGTCAATCCTGACCCCGTGGAACACGGCCAAAGTCAATCCTGACACGGCCAAAGTCAATCCTGACCCCGTGAAACACGACCAAAGTCAACCCTCGACCTCCCCGTTGAAGCAATGCTTTGACCCGGGAGTAGGTCAACTCATCAACCACTTACGAGTCCTCTTGACTTGTAAGGAAGAAAATTCTCTTGTGAGATCCTTACGACTCTTAAAAGAAAACACACTTAGGAGTCCTCACGACTCCTAAGGAGAAAATACACCTACGAGATCCTCTCGACTCGTAGGGAGAAAAATCTTTATGAGACCCTCACGGCTTATAAAATTGAAAAGTCTTAGGCAGCAGATCTGAACCTATTTGCTAAGCCATCGCTACCCTGCAAAGAGTCCAAGATGGACAGCTACCTACTACCTACAGGCCACACTTGCTAAAATCACATGGCAATAAAACAGCAAAGAGAAGAAAGCAACAGTGGAAGAAAAAAATGTGTATCTTTTATTCATGAATTCAATGGAGTACAAGATGAATTATATAAAAGAATAAAAATGGATACATGTTATTCATGTTTAATTGATAGAAAAGCAGCTACTGAGAAAGAGGCGTTTTCAATAAATAAGTCAGTTGCTCGCGCACTCCTCTCAACTCCTTTTCCTGATCAGCCGCCGCAACCAGCTCTGCTTCGACTTGGGTCCTTTGCTGCAGACAGGATGAAAGTTTCTCATCAATTTCCTGCTGAGCAGCCTCCTGACTCTGCACAACCTGCTCAGTAAGATCAAGCTTCTTCCTCAGCACCAGCCCGTCAGAAATACATCGTTGAAGGTTTTCAAAGATGGAGTTCAGCTGTGCAGCATTTGCTGAGACCTCAGCACGCAGTTGGACAGATTCAGCGGAAGTCGCCTCACGTTCCTTTCGCTTAAGAGTCGCCTCTCGTTCGAAATGGCGAAGGAACGGAACGCTCTGCTTAACCCATGCAGCTCACTGGGAGTTCGAAGCCAACACCTCCGGAGCAGGACACCTAAGCTCAATCTCATACAGACAGGCCTCAATCTTCTTGCAATGATTAACCCAAGACTCGACGACGTCCTCGCTATGGAAGTGCACGAGCTTCACCAGCATGGGATTAACCTCGGCAGCAAAATCTATAGCAAATGCGGGGGCCTCGGCGTCAAGGTCCTCAACGAACTCGCTTAACATTCGTAGACTATTCGCAACACCTCTGGAAGAAGGGCGTTTAGCAAAAGGCCCTACCGGCATGGGAATCTGAGACTCAAAGGGAGCTGGAGTCGGTGTGATTGCTGCAAAACAAATCATAATCAAATATCGGCTTAAGAGATAAAGAAGATGCAAGAGCAATGAAGGCTACTATACCGGCTACGGTAGGTGGCAGAGTTGGGGTACTGGTGGAGCGACGATTCTCTTGTCCCCTCCTTCAATTTGTAGCGCCGTAATCAATTTAAAGTTAACAACGGTAGGGTCACCCATTAAAGGAAAGAAAGTACGTCGGTTAGAAAAAAGATATTCACCGGCACCAGTAGGAAAAGCAACTTCCGACTGGAAGGAGAAATGTGGGTTCAACACCTGATAAAGATGATCAAAGAGAACTCCTGTAAGGTTGCGATGATGCATGGTCAGTACAAGGAAGATGACATCTACAATTTAAATTATACAAATCGCAAACCCATACCTTCCAGCATGTGAGACGACACGAGAGAAGGCGAAGGGTCGGCGACCGTTAGAGCAGCAACCGGTGACGCTTCTTCGGGTGGCACGACCTCAACGCTCACCACACCTGCATTAGAAACAAAAGAAATGCCGTCAGAAAGGATTGAAAGGGATTGCGGGATAAAAAGGAAAACAATGACCCAAGATCCACCTGATGAGTCGCCAATCGAAACCGCGACAAGAGCATCACTATGCGCAGTGACTGCTTCGCTCTCCTCCATTGGAAGGGTTTTGCCGCCCGTGCTTCATCCCCCGATTCTACGAGAGCTGTCGTGACACTCACAATTCCAGACGATGGCAGGGAACCTCAACGGGAAAGAGTGGCAGTTGGGGCAGTCCCGGACTCCTGAGAAAGAGTGGCCACTTCGGGCTCGGTGATTGCCGTCATATCACCTCCTCACCAGGACTTGGCCCTGCAGGATATGATATATGAGAATCTGAAGATCAAACTCTAATAAAAGGATCCAGTGTTACGTCACCTTGGGACGGCCTTTCAATTGCCTCCCGAGCCGCGCGTACCGCCTGTCTATGAGCGGTAGACAGGGCATCCGGAGCACCCTCTGGAGAAATAGGGACAGGGGAAGCAGTGCTCGAGCCTGCACCTACAGCCAAGGCGGAATCACGTTCTTTCGCTGCACGCCTCTTGCGCTTTCTTTCAGCGTAAGCCACGAGAGCTGACCTCCTCAGGACTTCCGATAAAGGTAGACCATCATCTGAACCAAGTTCTGCCTCCGGCGCCGTTACGACGTCTATCATCGGCTGCTTCTGTGAGACCCCTGGTGGCGACTTAGGGATAGCCGTGGCTGCAGTGGCCGGCGCTAACGATACCGCTGCGTCACCACTCGCGATCGGCACTGCACTTAGGATAACCTGAGTCGAGGTAGTCCCTGCAATAAGATGAAAAAGAAGAGTTAGTTTACCCATAAAAAAGGGGAATGAAGGCACAGTGAGCCGAAATATACCGAGGCCCAAGGAAGCGCGAAGCCTTTCCTCCTCTTCGAAAGTCTTGAGGGAAGCTGCAAGAGCTTCTTCGGCGGAGATACCTGTTGAAGAAGAAAGCATTAGTCAAAGCATAGTAATTAAAATGACCACGGAAAGATAAAACTGAAGTATACCTGATTGAGCAATGGTGATCAGTGCTACCTCATTGCGAGCCAATTACACTGAAACCGTGATAGCAGCCTCCAGATCATCATCCGGTGCCATGAATAAACCTTCATTGGTCCCGTACTCACTCAAACCCTCACTATAGGGAGCATGGGGCTCTTGACCAAGTACGACGTCGAGAGAAAACATCGACTTCTTTTTCTTCTGTGAGCGAGTGCCGGGAACCGATAACTCAAGCTTGCGCTTGGCGGGCAATTTGGGGCGACGAGTCCCTATCTACGCACCCACGCCAGACTCGGGAGATGCCACATCAACCGCTTTTATAGGCACACGGGGTAGGGGCATCTTAGGAATAACACGTGGTACCACAGTTGTAGCAGCTTCCCTCAAGGGAGGACGGACAATGGTCTGTCACTTCAAGTGAACGGCTGGATTACCAGCCGGGGCGATGCCCTTGCGATCAAGCAGCAATCGTTTTTCTTCCCTAATAACGGTGCCCATCGAATATTGATACCATGCCACATATACGTTCAGGGCTTTCGGAACACAACTCGGCTCATTGATGAAGAAATTGGACCCTGTGTTTAGGCGCATGAAGTGGTGCAAAGCGCTCCGGATACCCTCTTCAGTAGCAACCGGTTCTGCCAAGAAGGCCTCGAGCGGGACGCCCTGATTATAACTTGATTGCTGGGCAAAACGGTGGGGGTTATATCTCATGAACAAAGTCAAGTCGTTCTGCCTGAACACCAAGTAGCCCGGCCTGATCGAATATAAATGGAGAATCTCCCAAGCTTTCAAGGTAGAAGCTCCGTCCTTAAAGGTGTCCCACAGCGACTGCACCGTCTTGGTTGATTCATTACCGATAGTCATGATCTTATCAACAAAGGTCATGCCGTCACCAACTGTACGCGGGTGAAGAATCAGACCCCGAGCCTCTCGCTGATTTGGCTCCAAAGCAGAAGCATCGACCAACCGCATGACCCGGGAAAAGTTGCAAGTTTCATAGAAATGGGCCGCTTGTGAATTTCAAAAGCACCAAGCACATGCAGCTTGAGCCATGAAGTAAAATAATGCATCGGGAAGTTCACGGGCTGCACCCCCGGTTGAGTAGTGTCGGCCGCCAAGCTAAGGCCATGATACAATTAAGCCAGCCCGGCAATCCCAACGGCAACCTGAGTCCCTTCGACCATTCGGTGAGCCGGGTAGAAAACGGACAGCCTCATGTAACGAGGGTGCATGGGAAGCGCGAACCAGCTTAGCCATAAACCAAGAAACCCTAGAAAGAACACCTCTTCATCGATGTCCTGAGCGGCGAGTTCTGAAAAGGGGACGACCGCGGCATTCGGGAGGAAGAAACTTTTTTGATCCGCTTTCGCTATCGGCCGGCTATCCAAGCCAAAACAGAAAGGATCGTCGAGTTTGGCGAACTTTTCACATTGTTGTGACAAATCTTCTAGACAAAGAAAACGGGCGATGAAGTCCGCAAAGCTGACCCCGTGGCTTCCAGATTCGAGAAATAATCCCTCGTAAATATTTAGCACCTTGATTAAGCTTGGGAACCGGTGCTGAATGGCATTCTCTGGGGTCAGACCCATCATGACCGATCGAGTGGTGAAAATATACTCGTCGGGGGGTAAGATCTCCTCGTAGTGCTCCTCCCTCACAGGCAAGCCGGAAATCTCCGCAAACTCTTCCAAAGAGATTGAAACTTCCCGATCTACTAGAAGGAAAGTATTAGTTGGAACGTTCCATTGTTCCAAAAAGGCTTTGACCCACCATGTAGGAGGTGTGGAATACTGGAACAAAGAAGCATAGATCGCGAGGTACAACCCGAGCCTTAGCAGTTGTGACTTCTTTTCCGATAAGATGTATCGGGCCCACTGCAGATATCCGGCTGGGTGACGGGGAGTTAAGCCTATGTTGTATGGCTGTCCCCAAGGGCGCGACTCGCCCTGACATATACGCCGTCCCAGGATATCCAAAGCCATCGGCGGCTGCACGGGTATCGCGGCCATAGAAGGTTGGAGACAACCCTCTGAGGTCTAGTTGACCTCCTCCACGGCATAGTTCACCGGAGGTGCGTCAGCATAATGGATCACCGAAATGGGCTCCGAAGGTGCTGCGCAAGAAAAGCTACGTCGACCCCTGATGATCTGATTGTACCATGTTCCCCATAGATGAAGGTTCTTCCGCTTTGGGTTATGATCCTTGATCAGTGCAAAAACTTCCCGGTCTACTGGCGCGTCAGCAAATGCGCTCTCCGGACGAACAAAGGGGAATGAAGTGTCGAAAGACATAGTGCCTGCACGAAAAAGAACAAAAAAAAAAATTAAATTAGCCGTCGATGCTACAATTTAAGTTCTGGCACTTCGTACTTTAAATTCGTATCGCACTGCAATGCAGTGGAAAGGGACCAAAGGGGACCCACACAATCTTGATGACAGTTCATCATTAATAAAACAGCCTCATCGTTTGATGATACAGTCATTAAATAAAGAAATCCTAAAAGAATTCTCATTTCATGAGCGCCCCTTAGGCCAAGGAGTAAATCTCCTTTGAGAGCAGTGCTCCGCAACAGATATGCCATATGTCATGAAAAGAATAAAAATTCCCCAAAGAAAAAAATTCTGAAGAGCCATTGCTCTATGAAGATGATGGAATTATCCATGAAAACCCTAAAAGCAAAGCTTTTAATGAATTAAAAATTCCATGATCTTCAAGATCCATGAACAAACTTTAAGAGTTCTTCATGAAAGGTTAACAAATCTATATGTTTTGAAAAGAGCAAAGCTCTATTGAGAAACCCTAAATATCTATATGATTTGAAAAGAGCAAGGCTCTGTTAATGGGTGAAACCCTAGATTATAAAATAATCTCTTCAAAAGATTTAATCTTTACCTAAAAAATTTTGACAGAGTTCTGTCTCTAGGATAGTTCTTAAAACAGAGAGCTATGCTCTAAAAGAGAATTAATTCTCAGAAAAACAAACAAGAAGATGAACAGGGGTCATCTCAGGGGCCAAAGGCCCTATTTATAGGCACTGAGAGCCGTTTCAACTTCTAAGTTGATCTAATGGTGGAGATGCTGCCACCGCTACATTCACGTGTGAGCCACGCGAGGCAACGGTGGGGGGTATTTGTTTCCCCCAATCAGAGCAAAACTCTGTTCAAATTTTAAAATTTGAAATGAAGTAGCGCTTCATAAAAGCGTTAGCGCCAAGAGCGCCAGCGCTCTGAAACAGCGCTTGCGTGCAAAGCACGAGTGCGCCGGCGCCAAGTGCGCCAGCGCCAAGTGCGCCAGCGCTGAGAGTCAAAGACTCTGTTGCAGCGCTCACGTGCAAAGTACGAGAGCGCTAGCGCTAGAACTAAGAGTCAAAGACTCTGATGCAGCGCTCATGTGCAAAGCACGAGAGCGCGAGCGCTAGCAGCGCCAGCGCTAAGAGTCAAAGACTCTGTTGCAGCGCTCACGTGCAAAGCACGAGAGCGCTAGCGTTGGAACTAAATGTTTCCTACCGTTGGATCAAAGATCCAATGGTGATTAAAAATAACCAAGATGCAGAATTGATTCTGTATGGGAAAGATTTTCTCAATCTTGATAAAAATAAGAAGATTTCCTTCTGTAAAACAGAAGCCTTAGGATCAAAGATCCAATGGTGAGGAAACATCCCCAAATCAATCAGAGAAAGATCTATTTAACTGATTCAACAAATCAGCATACCCTATAAAAAGGCTCCAAGACTTCAAGTCTTGCGGAGAGGAACCCCTCCCACAAACTTTGAGAAAGTTCAAAGAGAAGAGCAAGCTCTCGGCAGAAGAAGAATTTCTTCAAGGTAAAATAAAGAGATCAAAGCATCTGATCAGAAAAAGAACTTAGTTCTTATTATAGATCATAGATCTATAAGGAAAACGTCTTTCACAAAAAGATCATAACATCTCATTATAAAAAGGAGGGAGAATGATTCAATTCTCTTAGGATCACAGATCCATAAAGGCAAAGTCTTTCACCAAAAACATAAGAGATTGAAATATCTCCTATAAAATAAGAAATTTGTTCTTAAATCCATGAGGCAAAGTCTCTTATAAGAGAGAATTTAATTCTCAGAGAGCAGAGTTGCCTAAAAAGAGCAGTAGCGCTCTAATTAAAAGAAGCGCTTCAGCGCTCCAAAATCTAGCGCACAGCGCTGCAGAGCCCTAGCGCTCCAATTAAACGAAGCGCTTCAGCGCTCCAAATCTAGCGCACTGCGCTGCAGAGCCCTAGCGCTCTAATTAAACGAAGCGCTTCAGCGCTCCAAATCTAGCGCACAGTGCTGTAGAGCCTTAGCGTTCCAAATTTAAAGAAGCACCTCAGCGCTCCAAGTCTGGCGCACAGCACCAAGCGCGCTACGTGCTCCTCACGTGTGCGCTATTTCACAAGAAGCGCTCTGTGCTCATTGTCTGGCGCACAGCGCCAAGCGTGCCACGTGCTCCTCATGTGTGCGCTATTTCACAAGATGTGCTCTGCGCTCATTGACTGGAGCACAGCGCCAAGCGCGCCACGTGCTCCTCACGTGTGTGCTACTTAACAGAAGCGCTCTGCGCTCTTTGACTGGCGCTCAACGCCAAGCGCGACACGTGCTCCTCACGTGTGCGCTACTTAACAGAAGCGCTCTGCGCTCATTGACTGGCGCTCAGCGCCAAGCGCACCACGTGCTCCTCACGTGTGCGCTGAGGGAACACAATGTGTTCTTTAAATAAAAGCCCTAAAGCTATGATGAGTATTAAACACTCAATAAAAGACAAAAAGGGTTGTCAGAACTTAAACCAATGCACAACATTATTAAATGTTCAACATTTAACTGAGTGGGCCGAGCCCAAGTTGGCCACAGACCCCCTCATTCAGATTAATTGAGCCCACATGCTCATAAATCTTTTATCTTAGTCCCAAATTGGACTACAGATCTCCCAACCAACATTGGTTCAAGGGTATATCTCTTCATACCTCTGATATATGTCGTTGTAATCTTTCAACGTGTTCAGAGAGGTGACGGGTCCCGACAACCAGACATTCCACGGACTGTGGGGTCCTTAAACTCATGGACTATGATGTCCTTAAACTTTACGGACTGTGGGGTCCTTAAACTCATGGACTATGATTTCCTTACACTTTACGGACTATGGTGTCTATAAACTACCATGGACTGTGAGGTCCTTAAACTCATAGACTATGATGTCTTTAAACTTTATAGACTATGAAGTCTTTAAACTGTCACGGACTATGATGTCCTTAAACTTATGGACCGCAAAGTCCCTAAACTAAAACAATAGAGCCCAAATGCTCTTTTGTTGGATCTAAATGATCCTGTTAAGTAGATCTTAGTCTAAAATTAGATTAACGTATCCTTAAAAAATGGTTAAGTTGATATTAGTCTAAAATTAGACTAATGTATCCTTAATAAACGTTTAAGTTGATCTTAGTCTCAAATGAGATTAACGATCCTTAAACCCAAACCAAAACCAAATCCAAGAAAATACGGATTTGGACTAATCCACGCCCTACGGGCGACAAAATAAATTAGTCTCCGTATACAATCCACGGGCAACCAAAAACAAAACAAACATACACGACACGAAGTGACCATCTAGAGAAGGAGAAAGTGGTTACCGCGATGCGGTAACGTAATTAACTGCAGGGGCTTGCGCCTGCAGGGAAGAGCGTCCCCACAATCAAACCCCTCAAATGAGGTGGAATCTGACGAAGTCTGCTACAACGACCGCATCCGTCTAAACCTCTAATACACGGTGCCATAAATCAACTTGGCATCTTCAGAGAGGTGGACGGATAAAACCAAATAGCATCTGCCCCCAAAATTCAGGCTAGATGTCCCAACGTCCCGGTCGCGTCTTTCGGCGGAGAACAATTCCAGCCCATCCGTATGCCAAGATATTATACAGAGGGATTAAATAAGTTGTTAAAGCGCCACATCATACCTCTCGAACAAACGGTTTTGCAAGCCCAATTCTAGAAAAAAGATTTAGGATATTCCCGGGACTCAACAAAAGAAGTCCAACGGGAAGATGGAAACAACTGGGCTAGGATATGTTCAATCCAGGAAGTGAGAGTGAATCTACAGCTGCCATGCCATAAGCAGCTCGAATGGAGAGGAAATTGTTTCTCCAAGCAGCCATGTTTCCGAACAAGATAAAAGTTTCTTAAGCCCGTCGCTCGAAGAGCTAATTGACAAGTTAATAAAAGAAACTTGTCAAGCCTGCCGAGACAACCACAGTTGCGAAATGTCCATATATGAAAATTCCATGATGCAGCGTCTCAGTCGGCAATCAGTAGAAGAAGTAAATCATGATACTTTCCATCCA
Organism: Agapanthus africanus; assembly: GCA_030015575.1. Classification (NCBI taxonomy): domain Eukaryota; kingdom Viridiplantae; phylum Streptophyta; class Magnoliopsida; order Asparagales; family Amaryllidaceae; genus Agapanthus; species Agapanthus africanus. The sequence continues at coordinate 780,829,857 of CM057339.1, read as the reverse complement.
CAACCCACTGTGCACACCCATAAAAGAGGAAAATTCCGAAGCAGAAAAGAGAATCTGGCAGCAATCTCGAGCCACATTCAAGGACAACAAAATAAGTCCAGGACGCCTTCTAAATAAGGAAAGTTCTCTCTTAGCTTGTCCTTCATAAAGAAGATGGGTTGGAAATACTCATTTCCTCGAGACAAGATGGGAAAGATCTTCAGCTTAGTCATGAAGCACCAAATGATGACGCTTGCGAAGTCTTGGAATCCCGAGCAGATAAATGAAGTTCATCACCCGGATTATTGCTCTTATCACGAAGAAATGAGTCACCCAATTGAAGACTGCTTCACATTCAAAAACTGGGTCGATGACCAATATCATCAATGCAGGTTTATGTTTTCTGACAGCTGGAGGATAAACCCACCACAAAAGCACAAGCTAAAGAAAACCTATACCGTCAGGATAGGACCAACTCGAACGCGAAAATGGAAGTGAACTTATACCTGTCATGTGATAACACTCTCAAAAGAGGTAGGGGACGAGAATATGATTGATCTTTTCAGATGCTTCAAAAACGATGACGATGATGAGGAGATCTCAGAATTTCCACCGGTGCCAAAAGAGCTGGAAATTGGAATACATACCACGGCAGACAACCTAAGGAAAACCGACTTAGGAACGGAGGATGATTCGAGGACGACATTTGTCAGTGAGCCGTTGTCTGAAAAATAAGTAGCCACACTAAAAGACGTGCTTATGCAGTACAAAGACTGCTTCGCTTGGAACTACTCCGAAATACCGGGTTTAGATCTAGAAGTGGCGGTACATAAACTGGCTATATTGCCAGAGATAAAGCCAGTAAAACAGGCGCCAAGAAGGATGCGGCCCGAGCTTGAGATGAGTATCAATGCCAAAATCAAGAAATTAATTGACTCTGGCTTAATCCAAGAAGTTCAATCCCTCGACTGGATCGCTAACATTGTTCCAGTGATGAAGAAAATGGGACAGTTTGCATTTGTGTGGACTTTCGGGACCACAATAAATTGTTCTCGAAAGATGACTTACCAGTGCCCGTTACCGAGTTGATGATCGATAACACATCCACCCACGTGTTATACCCCGCTTCCCAGAGTGCGCTAAGATCGGCACGTGACAGAGCTAACCATGCTACCTGTGGCTAGGAAACATCCCTCCACAGTCACATTACGGCTGTCTATAAGATATCAAGAACAGTAGAAATAAAATAAACTATCTAGTACATGTCCATATGCCAGAATAAACGAGTCAAGAAATAATATGCGGAAGCAATAAAATCAATAAACAATAACATCTGGAAAGTACGTCCCAAATACGGGCTCACATCAGGAAATGAAAGTACAGAAATAAAACTAAACTAAACTAGATACTAACAGGTTCCTCACTGCTCGCTCTGAAGGCGAAAATACTCCTGATCAGCCTGTGAAAGAGACAGAGGATCTGGGCCATGCAGAACCCAGACGTCAGTGCGTCATAATATCAACAATAATAAATGAACAGGATACACGTGATATGCAGGCATGAATATAAACGATGACATGAATATAACCAGTAAACATGGATATGCAACAATGAAGTGTATACGTGTAGGTGAAGTGCAGTAAGTAATCCAAACTATACTACCGGGTTATCTATTCTAAAGTCTTCGAAATCAATTAATGTAATTCTCATCGTAACCTATCGGTCTATGTCCCGTTCATTCTCCACGGGACCACGGTAACAGGATTATTCCGTAACGCCTGGAAAAACGGCAAACAATATATTCTGTAACGCCCGGAAAAATGGCAAACAATATATTCCGTAATGCCCGAAAAAACGGAAAATAATATAATAGCCCTTTGAGTTATGTTCGGTTACATTCTTGATTTCCCCTTACCCCCAAGGTTATGTGTTCAAGTCATGTATTGCCAATCGATATCTAATGCCAACACAGTATCAAGCAGGTACATGTTTTGTCTATACAGACAACAGTAACGTCCATTGGGACAATAAGTCAAGGTTGTCGGCATTAGTAACAGGATCAGGTATCAAGTCAAGCAGTGGTGTATCAGGTTATGTCAGGTGGTGTACAGTGTATCCAATGGATGCCCAACAGTAAAATCTAACTAGTATCGAAACACGGTAAAACACGGATGCACAAGTGTTTATCAGGGATCACATCTACAACTCCATGACTAAGTAGGATGCACATTATCAAGAATAGGGTGCCAATGTAACAGTAATATGAAATAGAATGGCATGCAACTAAACATATAATAAATTGTACAGATGCACAGTAAAGCACAGATGCACAAATATCTATCATGGGTTACATCTACAACTCCATGACTACGTAGGATGCACATTATTAAGCATGGAGTGTTAATATAACAGTAACATGAAATGATATGATCTGGCATGCAACTAGATAAATAATAAATGATACGGATGCATACGGGTATCGAAAAACTGTAAAACAGTAACATGGATGTACAATGCAGTGAACATGTGATATTTTTATTCATATGGATGCAAAATATATATTATAGCATGCGGCAAGATAAACTTGCATGCGACTAAATATGTAATAAATGATACAGATGTAAACTGGTATCGTAAAACAGTAAAACGGTAGCAGGGATGCACAATGCAATGAACATGTAATATTATTATTAATATGGATGCAAATATAATAACATAGCATGTGGCAAGATAAACTTGTCTGATCGGATCTCAATACGGGTGCGTACACAGAGTCCGACGACGGTAAACGTCGCAATGTACACGCGCGCACATGGGACATGACCAGGCAAAGCAAGAAGTGACCACGCTGGCTGGGGATGTCCACCGGGTATCCCTGATCTGTGGCGGCGGCACGGCTCCGGCGATGAACGGAAAACCATGAATGTAGAAAAGAAAAGAGAAGAAGAAGAAGAAGAGGAAGAATAAGAAGAAGAAGGTAGTCTGTGGTTTAGTGTTTGGGGACAGAGGAAAGGCAGGTGAGACGATGGCGACGATGATGGGCCGTCGATGGCGGGATCCACGGCTATGGCAGTGGCCGCGGTGTGCAGGGGTTCTTAGTATAGGGAAAGGCTCTGGTGTTGGGTTGGCGTCATGGAGTTTGGAGAGAGGATGGAGGGAGGAGAGGTGGCAGCGAGGGCGTGGAGGCGACGAAAAGGTGGTCGGAGCTCCGGTGGCGAGGTGTGTAGGGTTCTGTGCAGGGGTCGGGGCTTTCTTAGGTGTGCAGGGAGTGAGTCGGGGATGGTGGTGGTGGTGTCAGAAGTTGAAGGGGGAGGCGAGGAAACGGAGGTGGTGATGCGGATGACAGGGTACGGCCGTCGAAGAGGTCTCCGGCATGTGTACGTGATGTTGGGTTTTCTGCAGTTGTGGGTCTTAGTGCTCGGGGTTTGCAGGGAAGGTGAGGATGAGGTCGAAGAGAAGGAGGTGATTGTGGAGGAGACGGCGAGGTGATGGTAGAGGCGGTGATGGCGATGAGGGGACTGAACGAGGTATGGGTCGCTCGGTGGGTTTCTGGGTTCGGGAAAGGTTTGCAGGGGAGGAAGACGAGAGAGATGTGAGCGGGGAGAGGCGACCGCGAGGATGAGGAGTGGATGGTCGACAACGACGAGGGCGTCGGGGGCGAGGCGAAGGGCGCAGCCACGGGTTCGAGCGCGCGAAGGGAGAAAGAAGAAGAAGGAAAAGAAAATGTGTGTGTTGGGGGGGGAGAGAGAGAGACGTGGGGTAAGCTAATAATATATATATATATATATATATATATATATATATATATATATATATATATATATATATATATATATATATATTGTACAGAGGAGAGAGAGAGAAGGCAGCAGTTAGGTATAAAAAATATTTAGAAAATATTTTTTGTTTAAAATTTTATATTAACGTATATAAACGGTTATATAAAATATAAGAATATAATATTAAGAAAATTTGAGTTTTCTGGCTAAAACAAACTTACTTCAAAATACTCGGGTCTAAAATTTTTGAAAATATGGATAATATACGTGTCAACCAAGATTAAAATACGATATCAGGGTAACGAAAATGCATACCCCCAAGAACGGATACACATAGCGATCCAAACGAGTCCGTTTCATTGAATGAGACAAGAACACGATGTACGGACGCTACGACAGGGTTAGGAGTATCATGTAGGCCATACTAGATATTTTTAAATTTTTTTATTTGACTTTATATATTATATTAAAAATGCAGATGCCAGATATAATGCCAGTCTGCAGTATAAACAACATGAAAGTGCACGGATCCTCATAACTAGCCGGGATAAATCATAAACAGGAATCAAGACGGGTTTCCAGCAAGCAGGTCGGGTCGGATGCAAATACATATGCCAATTATACTATTCACACCCAAATAACAATAAATCAAGAAATACCCAAAATAGAACTGGTACAAATGAACTACGGTGTTACATTACACCCAACTGCAAAAGAATTTCGTCCTCGAAATTTCCAAAACAAGAAAAACCAACAAACATGAAACTACGAGAAGAGGTGTGGAAACTTCTGTCGAATCTCATCTTCTCGTTCCTAAGTCGATTCTCCGTGCAAGCGATTCCCCCATGAAACAAGTACGAGCGGGATAACCTTGTTCTTGAGGACCTTTTCTCTTCGATCGACAATCGACAGCGGTCGTTCTTCATAGGTCAAGTCCTCTCTTATAGTCAGCTCCGAATGATCCAGCACGTGCGTCTCATCTCGAACATACTTACGGAGTTGAGATAAATGAAACACGTCATGAACACTCGCTAAAGAAGGTGGTAAAGCCAATCGATAAGACACTTCTCCAACACGCTCAATAATCTCGAAAGGTCTCATGAATCGAGGACTAAGCTTGCCTCGACTCCCAAAATGAATCACTCCTCTAGTCGGTGATATCATCAAGAATACCAGATCACCAACAGCAAACCCTAGAGGTCTTCTCCGTGTATCGGCCTAACTCTTCTGCCGATCATGTGCTGCCTTCATGTGATTCCGGATAGTATTAACCTTCTCTACTATTTGCACGATCAAATCTGGTCCCAACAATCTTCGTTCTCCAATATCGTCCCAACAAACGGGTGAGCGACACTTGCGACCATATAACGCTTCGAATGGAGCCATCTGAATAGTCGCCTGAAAGCTGTTATTGTACGAAAACTCCACCAAGTGTAGATGATCCTCCTACGAACCCTTGAAGTCTAACATGCAAGCTCTCAACATGTCTTCAAGAGTTTGGATCATTCTTTCTGACTGGCCATCTGTCTGAGGTTGATAAGCAGTGCTAAACTTCAATCGCGTCCCCAAGCTTTCCTGTAAACTCCTCCAGAAGTGCGATAAGAATCGAGTATGACGATCGGAAAAGATGCTCACAGGTACTCCATGCAATCTCACAATCTCCTGCATATACCATTCTGCTAACGCTTCCGTCGACTGACCAACTCGAAACGGTATGAAATGAGCTGCCATGGTCAAACGATCAACAATCACCCAAACTGCATTGTTGCCCTTTGGACTCCGCGGTAAAGCTGTCACGAAATCCATGGTTATATGTTCCCACTTCCACTGAGGAATCGAAAGTGGTTGCAGTAAACTAGCAACCCTTTGATGTTTAGCCTTAACTTGCTGACACACCAAGCACTCGCTACAAAGCGAGCAATCTCCCTTTTCATGTCTTCCCACCAGAAATGTTGTCGTAGATTACGATACATCTTCGTGCCTCCTGGATGTACGGAATATGTGGAATTGTGCACCTCCTTCATAACTTCTTCACGAATGTCTCCTTTCGGCACACACAAACTGCTACCATAACGCAACGAACCATCTTCATGAATCAACAAGTCCGTTCGAAGTCCCGCTTCTACCTGTTCTCGAAACTTCTGCAATCTTGAGTCGTGCGACTGCGCTGCTTTAATATTATCGATCAATGACGACTGTACTTGCAGTTGCATCAACTGTCCCGAAGAATACGGTAGCACGATCTCCAACTCGAATCTCCGAAAATCTTCGATAAGCTCCTTCTGTGCCGTCAACATTCGAATTGCTGGCAACCGACTAAGCGCACCGGCACTACATTAACTTTCCCCGGATGGTACTTGAGATCAAGATCATAGTCAGGCATCAGCTCCAACCATCTACGCTGCCTCATGTTAAGCTCTTTCTGCGTGAACACGTACTTTAGGCTTTTGTGATCGGTGAATACTTCGACCCTTTCGCCCAATAAGTAGTGTCTCCAAATCTTCAAAGCGGAAATCACTGATGCAAGCTCCAAATCATGAGTTGGGTAATTCTTCTCATAGGTCTTCAACTGTCTCGATGCGTAGGCTATAACCTTCCCATGCTGCATCAAAACACATCCCAAACCTTTTTCAGAGGCGTCGCTGTGAATCACCAATCCTCCGGAACCGTGGTACGGTCAAAATAGGAGCGGTTATCAACCTTTGCTTCAATGCCTTAAAAGCTGAAGTACAACTATCCGTCCAAACGAACGGTACTTCCTTTCGCGTAAGCTTGGTTAAAGGCTCAGCCAATCGAGCAATATTTTCCATGAACCTTCTATAATATCCAACAAGTCCAAGAAAACTTCTGATCTTCACTACGTTCTTCAGAATCGGCCAATCATGAACTGCTGCAATCATTTCAGGATCAACAACGATTCCATCTCCGGATACGACGTGCCCCAAAAAATTCACTTCTTTGAGCCAAAACTCGCACTCGCTCATCTTCGCATACAGCCTTTCTTGCCTCAACATTTGCAGTGCGATCTTCAAGTGTTCTGCATGCTCTTCTAGGCTCCTCGAGTAAACCAGAATATCATCGATGAACACCACTATAAACTGGTCCAAGAACGGTGAAAAGATTCGGTTCATCAAGTCCATAAATATCGCCGGTGCATTCGTGACTCCGAATGGCATCACTAAATACTCGTAATGTCCATATCAAGTTCGGAATGCAGTCTTGCAGATATCCTCTGATTTAACTCGAACCTGATGATATCCGGATCGCAAATCTAGCTTCGAGAATACCCTCATGCCACTAAGTTGCTTGAATAATTCGTCAATGCGAGGGATCAGGTACTTGTTCTTAATATTCACCCGGTTTAATTCTCGATAATCGATGCATATTCTCCTTGTGCCATCTTTCTTCTTGACTAGAAGAACTGGAGCTCCCCAAGGTGAATTACTGCTGCGAATCCAACACTTCTCTAGCAATTCGGTAACCTGTTTCTTTACTTCTTCTAACTCCACTGGTGCCATTGGATAGTACGCCTTTGAGATTGGCGCTGCAACAGGAACACGATCGATCGCGAACTCGATATCTCGCTTTGGCGGTAAACCTGAGATGTCTTCGAACACGTCCATGAACTCTCAAACTGCTGCTGGTGCTTCTTCCTTATCAACTTCCATTGATGCAAGAACGGTGCCTGTCGGTCTATCCCTGAAATCGACTGGCCCGACAGAACTGCTGCCTCTAGCAAAAACAAACTCCGGATGTCCAGGAATCTGGAAAATCACTTTCTTTACCCTACAATCAATGTGAGCGTGGAAAGTGCCGAGAAAATCCATTCCTAAGACAACATCATAACTGCCGGTATCGATCACCAAGAAATCTGCAAATAACTCTCTTCCGCAGATAACAACTGAACAATCCTTGCACTCACTACTAGATACGATCTTCCCGTTCCCAGTGTGTATGTCCCAACAACAAGACAGGTCCGTGCAAGAAATCGAGCGTTTAACAATAAACTTGGACGACATACAACAATGGGATGCACCTGAATCGAATAGTCCTAATACGGGAAAATCATGAACAAGTAGGATACCCGAAATGACTTCACCTGAAGCCAAACACTGAAGAAGATAAGCACGGTAAACAACATTCAAGCTTGCGATAAAACATAAATTGGTAAGCAATGAAACCGAGAGAAGCAAGGTAATATAACTACCATAAAACAAGGAGATGAATCAAGACTAAGACTCCAAGTTACTTAAATAGAGTACCGCATTGTAACCATGCTGCAGTTCATAATTATAATCACATAACTCCATTCAAGTCACCTAAATTCTAGTATCAGAATCAATGGAATAGGAAAGGATAATCAATAAGGAACCAACAAGATTTCAAGCCGAGATGCAAAGTTGTTTGCATATCGTCAAGACAAGGGTCAAGAGAAAAATAAGATTCAAGGATCACGACAACAATGTGGCAGCACATGTTCCTAATTACAGGTTTTCTAATTCATGTATTGGGTCAAATACCCAAATACAAAAGAATCAAACCCGATTAATCTAAATCCTATGTCTCTGATACCAAACAAACCCTGTCACGCCCCGCTTCCCAGAGTGCGCTAAGATCGGTACGTGACAGAGCCAACCATGCTACCTGTGGTTAGGAAACATCCCTCCACAGTCACATTACGGCTGTCTATAAGATATCAAGAACAGTAGAAATAAAATAAACTATCTAGTACATGTCCATATACCAGAATAAACAAGTCAAGAAATAATACGCGGAAGCAATAAAATCAATAAACAATAACATCTGGAAAGTACGTCCTAAATACGGGCTCACATCAGGAAATGAAAGTACAGAAATAAAACTAAACTAAACTAGATACTAACAGGATCCTCACTGCTCGGCTTGACGGCAAAAATACTCCTGATCAGCCTGGGAAAGAGACAGAGGATCTGGGCCATGCAGAACCCAAACGTCTGTGCGTCATAATATCAAAAATAATAAATGAACAGGATACACGAGATATGCAAGCATGAATATAAACGATGACATGAATATAACCAGTAAACATGGATATGCAACAATGAAGTGTATACGTGCAGGTGAAGTGCAGTGAGTAATCCAAACTATACTACTGGGTTATATATTCTAAAGTCTTCGAAATCAATTAATGTAATCCTCGTCATAACCTATCGGTCTATGCCCCGTTCATTCCCCACGGGACCACGGTAACAGGATTATTCCGTAATACCCGGAAAAAAGGTAAACAATATATTCTGTAACTCCCGGAAAAATGGCAAACAATATATTCCGTAACGCCCGGAAAAACGACAAACAATATAATAGCCCTTTGAGTTATGTTCGGTTACATTCTTGATTTCCCCTTACCCCCAAGATTATGTGTTCAAGTCAGGTATTGCCAATCGATATCTAATGCCAACACAGGATCAAGCAGGTACAAGTTTTGTCTATACAGACAACAGTAACGTCCATCGGGACAATAAGTCAGGGTTGTTGGCATTAGTAACAGGATCAGTATCAAGTCAAGCAGTGGTGTATCAGGTTATGTCAGGTGGTGTACAGTGTATCCAATGGATGCCCAACAGTAAAATGTAGCTAGTATCGAAACACGGTAAAACACGGATGCACAAGTATTTATCAGGGATCACATCTACAACTCCATGACTAAGTAGGATGCACATTATCAAGCATAGGGTGCCAATGTAACAGTAATTTGAAATAGTATGGCATGCAACTAAACATATGATAAATTGTACGGATGCACAGTAAAGCACGGATACACAAATATCTATCAGGGGTTACATCTACAACTCCATGACTACGTAGGATGCACATTATCAAGCATGGGGTGTTAATATAACAGTAACATGAAATGATATGATCTGGCATGCAACTAGATATATAATAAATGATACAGATGCATACGAGTATCGAAAAACTGTAAAACAGTAACATGGATGTACAATGCAGTGAACATGTGATATTTTTATTCATATGGATGCAACCTATATATTATAGAATGCAACAAGGTAAACTTGCATGCGACTAGATATGTAATAAATGATACAGATGTAAACTGGTATCGTAAAACAGTAAAACGGTAGCAGGGATGCACAATGCAATGAACATGTAATATTATTATTAATATGGATGCAAATATAATAACATAGCATGTAGCAAGATAAACTTGTCTGATCGGATCTCAATACAGGTGCGTACGCAGCGTCCGACGACGGTAAACGTCGCAATGTACACGCACGCACACGGGACATGACCAGGCAAAGCAAGAAGGTGACCACGCTGGCTGGGGATGTCCACCGGGTATCCCGGATCTGCGGCGGTGGCACGGCTCCGGCGATGACCGGAAAACCATGAATGTAGAAAAGAAAAGAGGAGGAGAAGAAGAAGATGAAGAAGAAGAAGAAGAAGGTGGTCTGTGGTTTGGTGTTTGGGGACAGAGGAAAGGCAGGCGAAACGACGACGATGATGATGGGCTGTCGACGGCGGGATCCACGGCTATGGCAGCGGTCGCGGTGTGCAGGGGTTCTTGGTGTAGGGAATGACTCTGGTGTTGGGTTGGCGTCGGGGAGTTTAGAGAGAGGATAGAGGGAGGAGAAGTGGCAGCGAGGGTGTGGAGGCGACGACGAGGTGGTCGGAGCTCCAGTGGCGAGGTGTGCAGGGGTCGGGGCTTTCTCGGGTGTGAAGGGAGTGAGTCAGGGATGGTGGTGTCAGAAGTTGAAGGGGGAGGCAAGGAGACAGAGTTGGTGATGCGGATGACAGGGTACGGCCGTCTAAGAGGTCTCCGGCGCATATATGTGATGTGGGGTTTTCTGCAGTTGTGGGTCTTGGTGCTCGGGGTTTGCTGGGAAGGTGAGGATGAGGTCAAGGAGAAAGAGGTGATTATGGAGGAGACGGCGAGGTGATGGTGGAGGCGGCGACGTCGACGAGGGGACTGAACGAGGTATGGGTCGCTCGTTGGGTTTCTGGGTTCGGGAAAGGTTTACAGGGGAGGAAGATGAGAGAGATGCGAGCGGGGAGAGGCGACCGTGAGGATGAGGAGTGGATGGCCGACAACGACGAGGGCGTCGGGGGTGAGGCGAAGGGCACGGCCACGGGTTCGAGCGCGCGAAGGAAAAAAGAAAAAGAAGGAAAAGAAAATGTAAGGGGGGAGAGAGAGAGAGAGACGTGGTGTAAGTTAATAATAAATATATATATATTATATAGAGGAGAGAGAGAGAGAGAAGGCAGCAGTTAGGTATAAAAAATATTTAGAAAATATTTTTTGTTTAAAATTTTATATTAACGTATATAAACAGTTATATAAAATATAAGAATATAATATTAAGAAAATTTGAGTTTTCTGGCTAAAACAAACTTATTTCAAAATACGCCCGGGTCGGGTCTAAAATTATGGTTTGAAAATACGGATAATATACGTGTCAACCAAAATTAAAATACGATATCAGGGTAACGAAAATGCATAACCCCAAGAACGGATACATATAGCGATCCAAACGAGTCCGTTTCATTGAACGAGACTAGAACACAATGTACGGACACTACGACAGGGTTAAGGGTATCATGCAGGCCATACTAGATATTTTTAAAATATTTTATTTGACTTTATATGTTATACTAAAAATGCAGATGCCGGATATAATGCTAGTATGCAGTATAAACAACATGAAAGTGCACGGATCCTTATAACCAGCTGGGATAAATCATAACAGGAATCAAGACGGGTTTCCAGCAAGCGGGTCGGGTTGGATGCAAATACAGATGCTAATTATACTATTCACACCCAAACAACAATAAATCAAGAAATAGCCATAAATAAAGAAATACCCAAAATAGAACTGGTATAAATGATCTAAGGTGTTACACACGAGTTCTTCTCCTTCATGGATGAATCTTCAGGATACAACCAAATTAAAATGGATCCTGAAGACCTGAAGCACACCGCCTTCTGGACTCCGTTAGGTGTATTTTGCTATAAGGTGATGCCCTTCAGTTTGAAAAACGCCAGAGCTACATACTAAAGATCCATGATGAAGATATTCGATGACCTCATACATGAGATCGTCGAATGCTATATTGACGACCTTGTGGTTAAAAGCAAATCTCATGAGGAACACTGGAAGCATCTAAAGGTCGTGTTCGAGCGTCTTCGGAAGTATAATCTGAAGTTGAACCCTCTAAAGTGCGCGTTTGAAGTCTCCTCAGGAAAATTCCTAAGCTTCATCATCCATCACCGAGGTATCGAAATTGATCCTAAAAAAATCAAGGCAATTATGGAAATGCCATCATCAAGTACCTTTAAACAGTTGTGATCTCTCCAAGGGAATCTCGCGTATATCCGACGGTTCATAACCAACCTCTCTGGAAAATGCCATCCCTGTAGCTAGCTAATGAAGAAAGGGACCCCGTTTGTCTGGGATCAGAAATGCCAAAATACATTGGACGAAATCAAACAATACCTGCAAAATCCATCGGTATTGGTAGCTCCGGTTAAAGGAAAGCCTATTATCTGTATACAACGGCCCTTGAAGGTTCACTAGGTGCGCTGTGGGCATAAGAGAACGATCAAAAAAAGGAAAAATCTTTGTATTATCTAAGTCGAGTTCTTCTGGGGCAGAAAGTAACTACTCCTCTATCAAAAAGTACTGCTTGGCGCCGATCTTCGCAATAATGAAGCTTAGACACTACGTCTTGGCGCATAAGGTCCATCTCATATCAATAGTAGACCCTCTGAAGTATCTGATGTTAAAAGCCATACTGATGGGAAGTCTTTCCAAATGGGCCTTACTGTTGATGGAATTCTCGGTAACATATCGGCTCCTCAAAGCGGTGAAAGGACAAGCCATCGCCGATTTCTTTGCGAAACATCCGATACCAGCCGATTCTCCCCTAGACTGCGAGCTGTCGGATGAACACGCGTTCGATGCAGTCAAAGAGGAGAAAGAAGAAAACGAGTCTCGATGGGAACTCTATTTCGATAAAGCATCTTCCATGAAGCAAGGGTTTCATAGGATCCGTCTAACTTCCTGGAACATAGGTTCCCTTACGGGTAGACTAACAGAATTAATGGAGGTGATGATTAGGAGGAGAGTTGGTATTATGTGTTTGCAAGAAACTAAGTGGGTAGGTGAAAAGAGTAGAGTCATAGAGCCTTAGGGTTATAAGCTTTGGTATACGGGTAGAGATAAAAATCGTAATGGGATAGGCATAATCATAGATAGACGGTTGCTTGAGGATGTTGTTGAGATTAGGAGAAAAGGTGATAGAATTTTACTTGTTAAGCTTATTCTAGGTGGAGAGATCTTTAATTTTATTAGTGCTTATGTACGACAGATAGGTCTTGATGACGTTAGTAAGCGTCTATTCTGGGAGGATTTAGACGAGATAGTGCAAAGTATACCTAGTGGAGAAAAGTTATTTATTGGTGGTGATCTTAATGGACATGTAGGTACTAGTCGTAGTGGGTTTGATACTATCCATGGAGGTTTTGGTTTTGGACAAAAGAATGAAGTAGGTGGCTCAATTCTAGATTTTGCCTTATCTTATGACTTGATCTTAGCAAACACCTGATTTAGGAAAAGAGAGTCCCACCTTATCACTTTTAGGAGCGGATCAAGTGCTAGTCAAATAGACTTTTTTCTGACGAGAAGAATAGATAGAGATTGTTGTATCGACTGTAAGGTAGTGCCATGTGAGAGTGTAACCACTCAACATAGACTTTTAGTTCTAGATTTTCAATTTAGAAGAGCACCTAGAAAGATTAGACGTAAGGTAGAGCTTAGAATTAAATGGTGGCGATTGAAAGAAGGTAACCAAAAGGCTTTTATAGATCGTGTAGTCTAAGAAGCAGATTGGCAGTCAGAAGATAATTCAGACAGAATATGGAACAAAATGGCTAGTTGTATCAAAAGTGTAGCTAGAGATCTACTTGGTGAGTTGAGAGGTGGTGCTCCACCATCTAAGGACACATCATGGTGGAATGAAGAAGTAAATGCTGCTATTAAAATTAAAAGGGATTCTTATAAAGATTTGAAGAAAAGTAGAGATGTGGAGAGAATTGAGAAGTATAAAATGGCTAAAAAGGAAGTTAAGAAAGCTGTTCGGGAAGCTAAATCTAAGGTCTACAAGGAGGTGTATGAGAAATTAGACACTAAAGAGGCCGAAAATGATATATATCGGATTTCTCGAATGCGGGAAAGGAAGACTAGAGACTTATGTGCGGTGAAGTGTGTTAAAAATGAAAATCAGAAGGTATTAGTTCGAGATGAGGATATCAAGGAAAGGTGGAGAGATTATTTTGATAAATTGTTCAATGAGAGCTTTACTAAGAATTTGGATGGACTTGTCATTCAATCTCAGGATATAAACCGTGATTTCATGCGTAAAATAGGACTACCTGAGCTTAAAGAAGCTTTGAACAGAATGAGTTTAAGAAAAGCGGTTGGTCCTAACGGGATTCCTATCGAGATTTGGTGATGCTTAGGAGAAATAGGCGTTAAATGACTGACAGATCTGTTTAATAAGATTTGGCAGACAAAAAAGATGCCAAATGAATGGAGGAAAATTATCCTTGTACCTATCTACAAGAACAATGGTGACATTCAAAATTGCTCAAACTACCGTGGAATAAAACTTATGTGTCACACCATGAAACTTTGGGAGAGAGTGATTGAACACAGGCTAAGAAAAGATATTAAGATAACAGAGAACCAGTTTGGGTTCATGCCTGGACGATCGACGACAGAGGCTATTCATTTGCTTCGTCAACTTATCGAGCGTTTTCGAGAGAGAAGAAGAGATTTGCATATGATATTTACTGATTTAGAGAAAGCGTACGACAAGGTACCTAGAGAGGTATTATGGGGGACAATGATGAAGAAGGGGGTCCCCGTCAAGTATATTGACATAATCAAGGATATGTACGATGGAGTAGTGGCAAATGTCAGAACTTGCGGCGGCCTAACGAGTGATTTTCCGATTACAATTGGTTTACATCAGGGATCTGCATTAAGTCCATTCCTGTTTACCATCATGATGGATGAGTTTACTAGAACTATCCAAGATGAGGTACCTTGGTGTATGCTATTCGCTGATGATATTGTTCTAGTAAATGAGATGAAAGCAGGGGTTAATGCTAAATTGGAATTATGGAGGCAAACATTGGAATCTCGAGGGTATAAATTGAGCAGGTCCAAGAAAGTATATATGCATTGCAAATTTAGTAAACAGAGAAGTCAAAACCATATTGGTATAAAATTGGAAGGGCAAGAGATATCACCAAGCGATCAATTTAGATTTCTAGGTTCCATCATACAAAAAGATGAGGAGATCGATAGTGATGTTAATCAAAGGATCCAAGCTGGTTGATTGAAATGGAGGAGTGCAACAGGGATTTTGTGTGATCAAAACATCCGTTAAAATTGAAAGAGAAGTTTTATCGGAGTGCTATTCGGCCTGCCTTATTATATGGTACAGAATGTTGGGCTCCTAAGAAGCATCATACACAGAAGATGCACGTAGCGGTGATGCGCATGTTCGTTGGATGTGCGGTAACACTAGAAAAGATTGTAAGGTTACTACAGCGTCCCGACAATCAATCCGTGGCCAAACGTGGAACAAAAACTTTTAAAACTCGGCGCTAACGGAACCTGATTCCCGGATCGAACCATTAACCCTATACTAGTTAACTGTAGAGTGTTTAGAGAGGTTATACCGATCGATCTGTGTCCTTCAGTCTTCAACTTCTGTCTTAGGCTCGTCGCGGCTGCCTCGAACAAGTTCGCTCTCCGGCCTCCCTCGTCGAAGACGATCCATGTCGAGGATTCTTAATACGGGCTCCCGCTTCAAAACCGAAGCAACTCAGACATCCAGTTTGCTAGCCTAGATGCACAAGATGAAGTAGAGAGAGTGTGTGATCATTTTTTCTCAAAACATCCATGGATTCTCAACTCATAAGAGGGTATGGATGGAGGTGAAGAAGAAGCCATGTGTGTGAAGTGTGAGCTCAAGACTTAGCAAGAAAAGGTAACCCAAGAAAAGAAGTGGCCTCTCTTTTTTTTCTTGATGTGTTGTGAGGTGTTAGTGATGGGCAAGCAAAGAAAATTCATAGCACAAAATATCTCCAATGCCCTCACAAATATCTCACAACAATCCAATAAAATATCAAGCATGGCCCATGCCACAATAAATGCACCATGCCAAGACTTATCCTCACACTCTACACCACAACATAATATTAAACATTTATACAAAACCCTAAATGTTTAATACTAGAAAAAGAAATGGCATCTTCAAAAGTAATCTTGTAACGGATTACAAGAATACCCCTAATCTGTATATACATACCTGCATCCGTATTCCAACTGAATACGAATACAACGAGACGAAAATAATCCAACAATATAATACTAGTATCCGGCTTAAACCAAAGCCCACTATTATTATCCGTTCGATCATGATCCGTGCACAAGTGCACGTATATGATCGAACCCTGCCATAAAACCATACGGCCTCTACAACGTTTCGCCCAAACCAGGGAAACCCTCTGTGTGAGACTCTAAAGACTCGTCAATACACTGGCAGTGGGTTTAACCACAAGTACGCCAGTGGCACTATCTGTACGTAACGGCTACCCAGGTATTGAGCGAAAGGGAGGCCGACGAGCAAACTCATCCAGAAACCCTACTAAGCCTGACAGTGACAATATCCGTACAGTCCGGTCAATTCGTCTATGAGTATTGCATATCGAGTCTAGGGGGTGGATAAAGTCAGACCCCTAATAACTTAACATTTAGTGTCGGTATGAAACCTATCACAAACTGAGAAACTACTGATCCGAATCAGTAATTCTCGACTACCCCGGCCGAGGATTTTCGGTGATGGTCACCCGTGCACACCGCGACATCAACCCCCAATATACCGGGAGAGATGAATCCCCCGACGATCTGCTCACTGCCTCCATGTGGCTCGGGACTGTACCCAACTAAAACCTGTTTGCACGACTCCTTTGAGCCATGGTAGGGTAGTAATCAAAGCACAGTGGGAACTCACACGAGACAAATGACGATCTCAGGTCGATAGACTAACCTGTACACATGTCATCAGGGAACTGCTATCTGACAATAGGTATAATACCAACTAGCATGTTCCCGGCGAGTCCGTCCGGTGTACTCATAACCCAATGAGCACCTATATACATCTTAGGTGAACCAACTTATACCAATGGCTTGTGAGACCAGCCACCGCCCCTTGTCGGGTTCTCGATCTGTATACACTAGTCTGCTCTTAGAGTATCGATACCCAGTCTCGAAACTCCTACGACTAGGGACACTTTAAGGATGTGCTTATAGACCACCCAACTCTCACGTATATGATCGCCATCATACTGCTGGTAGTCAAGCATGAATCCTATGGGCTCTATCAACATGTAATAGTGATCTGTAATGTCACCTGAAGTATATATACGATGATAAAGACAAACCAGATAGCATACTATCATCTTGAGTAAGACTGTTCTACTGGTATAGGTCCTCCCTCAATCATTACAATCACATGCCTGTGATCTAATAATTGACTTTAGGGCACTATAGCCAACAATCTTCCACTTACACTTAAGGCTAGTTATTTCGGTGTCGCATATTCACAGCCCGTATGATACCAAACACCCAGCTTCTCTACCAATCAGTTTCACAAAGCTCGTTTGCGAAACTATTGTGTTCGAGAAATAGCCTCAGTGAGTGGATCCGCTCTTATGTTTCTTTCTATGTCTCTCTTTATCTCAAGTTCACGGAGAAAGCCTTCTCCTAAAATGAGCATTACCTATCTTAGAATATGTCTGGATATCTGATGGGACCCAGTTCACGAATGAACTCCAAATCCAGTAAACATCTTAGACTGTATCGTCAACTGAATTTAATCAGTATCCTGCGCCATGCCTCCCTCAGTATCCGCTTGGACCACCTGTCCAAACTACTGCCCCTCAAAAGAGGGAAACTATAACTCTGACAGTCACTCTATCATCCAGGTCACTTTGGAATCCTGGAATGATAACTGTCTCCCGAAGGAGGCTGCCGTTACCAAATCCCTAGAATATCCATTTATTTTCAAAAACTGCTTCCGAACGTTTCTCCAGGATTGGATTAATATATCAACTTATTGCATCTAGTGCAAAAACAACATCTGGTGTGGTACTTGACATCTCATGATTGACTTAATTGCCTAAGCAAGTGATATGCCAATCATGCACATCCCTCTCCTTTTTAGTCTGTAAGACACCTTCAGAGAGGGTGACTCCATCACCTGCAGGTACACTACCATGCCAGGAGTCGTCCATTCTAAAAACACTTTTAGAATACCGTCTAAGTACCAAGATTGGGAAAGTATCCAAATCTAGATCTAAAGCCATAGATCTAGTAACCAGAATGCCAGATATAATATCCAAATCCTATGTGGAGAAACCACTGTGTGACAACCACAGTATAACCGATCGTAATATAGGAATTTCACTTCCTACAAAGTGTATGTCATCTAAATACCAGGACATACCGCCCTACTCCCTTCTTAACAGATCCATCTCCTTTTCTGATGAAGTCAAATCCTATGACTGTCACATCAAAAATAGATGATCTATTTTCGCTATACCTTTTTTAGTCTATAAATAGACATAAGCAACTTGTCCACTATACTTCCGCTGCTCCCACTGACTACAACAACCCTCTGGCAAAGTCATATACATGTGCACTTCTAAAGCTAGTTTAGAATGACGTTATACTCATCCTCATGCCGGGTCTCATGGTCTAGAACAACAGTAATGGCAAGTCTGGGTAAATAAGAACCTCCTTGTCACGGTCTTTGAGGATACCAAAGTACCTCTCGCGTGGCTACCCACCATATCTGCGGAGTGGCTAATGGAATGTCATATCCGATTGCATCTTTAGGTTCTATTAAACTTTCAGTAATCGTTTGCGGTTCTGGAATCACTTCCAGTTCTACCATACTCCCACTACTGTTTTCTGATAAAATCCATTTTACTAAAACTGTGGCGAGTCAAGAACAATATCACTATTGATCTCCCAGATGGTAGAAAGTTAACCCTCATCATAGCCTGGGATAACCCACAAACTGCCATTAAACGTGCCTTGAGTTATCCAGAGTCTGGTTTTAAGCATAAGCCAGACAACTCCATATAACTTAACATCGTTAAGATATGAACCATTCTATATATAATATAGAAACAGAGGTACTGATTTAATTGGAACCAGATTCAGATAATGCAGCTGTCTCCAGAGCATGTCAACTAAATGAAGAGAGGCCGATCAGCATTACTCAACTTAGGAGTGCATCCAGATATGAGTAACCTGAAAGAGAAGCAAGTTCTCAAAAACCATTACTATCAACTGAATACCAAACACAAGTATCTACATCTTCTATCACCTCGAAAAATCCTGATACTTACGTGGTTATCTACTTTATTCTTGTACCTATAACTTCTCAAAACTTGGACCTTGTATTTCTACGAAACACTTGTCTAAAACTAGAGAAGTCACAAGTAAACAGAATATAGTACGAGGACCAACCCCTCTGTCCTAATGGACACTGGACAACACACAATACTTTGTATAAGTCCCCTGAGTTGAATAACTCAAACCAAGTGCGTCGTAGGTTGAAAACTGTACTATGGTTAAGAAGAATTACACCGCTGTATAACGCTCCTTACCCAATCATCAACTGATATAAGTAAATGTCATGGACATAATTTCAAAAAGTTTTATCTCACTTTATAAAATAAACGTACAGATATATCAGTTTGAAATTGGTGCATAACCACGGATATTCAAAACCAAATATTTGCCGTCAGGCAAAACCCTAGGCAATTTCCTCAAATATCACCAATTACAACAAATTCCGATATAATGATGATATAATAACCTAATTCCCAATAACTTACTCCCACTCATCATCTGTAAAACCATACAGATATGAGAATCAAACCTGGTAAATACATACCCTGGAGTAAGGGTATAATTGGGAAATCAGTTTTCAATTAACAATGGACAGTGAAACTGAAACATGAAAATGTTTCGAAGGGGTATCCGGGTATTCCTAGTAATGCCTCTTCTATTATCCAGATTCATGACTATAAACTTATATTTCTTTGCCATCTCTCCAAATCCCTTTATTTGTCTTTACTCATTACCTTCTGTACACCACTCTTAGGCTAAATGGTTTTCTCCCTTCCCTACCGTTCGGCACCAGCCTACGGTTTGAAAGAAGACTATCCAATAAGCGTAATAGGTGTACTCTCATAATCCTAGGAGTACTCGCAACCTGAGAGAAGGTAAAGATAAAAGACAACTGAATAATCCTTATTCTATTTCTCCTGAACCAGAATCCATCCTCGAACTGGAACAAGTTCCTTCGAGTTCGTATGTAACTATACGACGGATTATCCATTAACTATAGATCTTCGTAGTGATACGGGGTGTTCTGGAGAAATTCAAAGGTGAAATAGGAGTGGCGACGTTATACGCGGTTTGGTCGTGAATGATAGCAGTCGCAATTTACTTTGGTCTCTTTCTAATCCCTTTATTTGTCTTTACTTATTACCTTCTGTACACCATACTTAGGCTAATTGGTTTTCTTCCTTCCTCACCTTTTGGCACCTGCCTATAGTTTGGAAGAAGACTATCCAATAATAGGTGTACTCTCTCCTAATCTTAGGAGCCCTCATAACCTGAGAGAAGGTAAAAGGAAAAGACAACCGAATAGTCCTATTCAATTTCTCCTGAACCGGAAACTATCCTCGAATTTGGAACAAGTTCTTTCGAGTTCGTATGTAACTATACGATGGTCATATCCAATAAATGTGGATCTTCATAGTGATACGGAATATTCCGGAGAAAAGCAAATGGTAAAAGTAGGAGTGGCAATGAGGTACGCAACATAGACAATACAAAAGTCAATATGTTTTAAGAAGGTTCGGTTATCCTGGTTTATGAGTTATAGTCTAGGGTGTAACACCTTAGAATGCGATTAGTGTTAATTAAGCGATAATGCGGGTTTTCTGCAAAAAAGTTTACCAAATTGGTTTCCTCACATTTTATAAAAATTAATTAATATTTTATTATTTTTTTTTTTTGGCTTGCACACACTTGTGCATGTTAATGTGAGGGTTTGTTTACGTTAATCTAGTTTAGCAATCATGACACTTTAATCTAATCCTTGCTTGTTTAAGCCTTAACCCTAACCCTAGATATTTGTGTGAGATATTTGTTTTGGATGAGAGAGGTGGCTAGGTGAGTCATGGAGGCCTTAATGAGCATTTAATGTTGCATTAATTGAGAAGAGGAAGAGAGTAAGTGTAAGGGTGCTCTCACCCTACACTCACCCCCTCGCATCCTTATCACCCCACCCTCTCATTCTCTCTCACTCTATCTCTTTCTCAATCATTTTCTTCATTCCTCAACCCTCAAACTGAAACCTTATCATTTCCTTCACTAATCTCTCACTAAACTTCATCAAATCTCATCCAAATCACTTCATAAACCTTGTTTTGCCTCTAGGATCCCTTAGAGCTTGGAAAGCTAGGATCTTTGAGCTTGTGGGAGTAGATAATGATCTCTATCTGTTGAGTAAGTCTTTTTAATGTTGCGTAACTTGTTAGTTTCAGTTTAGAATGCATAAAGTTTAGTTTCGTGCAAATATCATATTTTTAGTGTAGATTTGGGTCTCGGATGATCTGCTATCAAACTAGGTGTTTGTTGGAAAAGTTCCCATCACAGTGACCTAGTGTTGTGACCTAGAACCCACCATAAAAATTTGAGACCTTTCCACAAAAACTGGGCCGCAAATAAATTGCTTCTGGCCGCAATTTGCGGCCAGACTGGGGAGTTTGGGTTTGCGTTTTGGTGTAGGGGTCTCTGGGGTTGTGTGTGGTCTTGTGGTACGTGCAACTTTTACAAATTATTTGTGTAGCAAAATCTGGGATCACTTTGCTTGTTTTCTAGTGTTTTGACTACGCGCGTTACGTCATCCGACACGGTTCGTGTTGTTGTGTAGCTATTGCTCTTGAGTTGGTTTCGTAGTGTCGCTACGCACGTTAGCCACTAGACGAACACTTGAGAGTTTATTTGGTGTTGATGCGTCGGTCAAACGTATTGGATACGTGTTATTGGTCGATTGCTAATGTGAACTTGTTATATTGTTGTTTTATGATCTTAGGGTCGCAGGCGGGGACTTCGGACGCTGTGAAGAAGGGAAAGCGAGTGGTTGGCTTTACTTAGCCCAAGATCATCTGTGAGTAGATTTAACATCTACAGGGGAATCGCCCTCATGGCGTTATGCGTCTGGGCTAGATATGATATGATATTAGTCGCATGTTTATATTGCATATATAGAGTTTGTGCATAAAACTTCATTGCATATTATTACTTGTTGTGCTTGGACTTGTACCCAGTGGACACTGCACTATTATTGACGGTTCATGTTGCACGAGCACTGATTGTATGCCATCCACACCGTCAATAATTGCCATAACACGCACAACACACATACATATATGATATTGTTTAGTTAGGGATATTGAGACATTGATTCCTATTCCATTATGCATAGGCCATATAGCATACCTATATACCTACATGCTTACACATATGCCTTGCCATGCCTATATGCTAGCTACCCATATACCTATATGGTATTGTACCATTAGAAATAGGTATATACATATATGAGACATAGCTACATGTACATCTTGCATACATACTTACATGTACACCCATATACCTTGATATAGCTACATATATACCTGGAGGGTATTACATCATTATTGATAGGTACATACTTGTATCTTGCTATAGTTACATGTTCACCCCTATATGATGTTGCGTTAGATTTCAGAGAAATTAGGAACCGTATGATATATTTAATAACTTGTTGCAGTTAAATAGCGGTTTTTTCCTTTATATGCTCATATTACCGTTTCATGTTGCATATATTATATTCCTAGATTTTCGCATTGAGATATGGATTTCACATGATGTTTTCTGGATGTTTTACTCCTGATGATATATACCAGTGGTATGGGACGCTGTTATATATGTATATATATCAGTGGTATGGGATGCTGTTATATATGTATATATATCAGTGGTATGGGATGCTGTTATATATGTATATATATCATCATAATGATCTGTGCAAGTATTCTTATTCATTACTTGATGTTTTCTGGATTTGATGACCCTGGTAGTTCATAAAATTATGCATTGTTTGAAAAACCCGGTTTCTCTTGATATGATATTTCGATGCGCCCTCCATGAGATTTCTCGGTTCTGAGATTTGTGATATATACCCGATGCGAGGAGTGGAGTGGGCCGTGTGCGGGTACATGGTGGGGCCCAGAGGTACCCCGGAGCAAGAAGATCGCAGATGATGGCGATGAGCTCGAGGCAGGGGAGTACTACCTAACCGGTGACATTACTTGATTTCGGCGGTTATCATGGGGATACCGACTGAAGTCATGTACGTATGGATACGTGGATTACGAGTGTCGAAGCTGGGCACTCGGGTTTCCGAGAGACGTATGATACGTACATATTAGGGCCAGTCGTGGTGATGGCGCCTGATAGATGAGTATTTATGTTTCGATGCTGGACACTAGTTTTCATGATGTTTTCGGGTGTCTATGTTGGACACTCAGGTTCCATGAGATTTACAGGATATGAGGGCCGATCTGAGGAATTTGGGATTTAGATTGTCTTGATGGACACTGGTCCTGCCACGATGAGGATTCTGTGAGGATGACATGTTTTATTTCATACTCCGTATTTATTTGATATGCATTGTTTCATGTATTAGTAGTTCCTGATAGAGTACCTTTCATGACTGTTGCATATATATATTGCTGTTTATTGCTATCAGCTTGCATGTGATAGATTACCGCAGTACGTGCTTACCTGCGATTACCTGCATATGTTATTTACTATTAACGAGTTGGCAACTTACCCCCGTTATGCCACAGTGTTTGCAGGTGTCCCTCAGAGCTGTCACGACAGGGCTTCTTCTTCTTATCGTATCATCTTTTATCACGCCTTGAGCGAAAATTATATATTGTATATATATACTAGTAGATGTTGTATATGTTTTACATCCGCGCTAGTCCAGTCCCCGCTCTGTCGTTAGTTAAGTAACCTAACGGGTGATGACGGGACCCAGTGGCGAATGCGGATGGCATATACGTACATCATTATTTTCGTTCTTTATTGGTGTGATTAATTGATGGAACTGCGTTGATTCGGATCAACGCAAGTTATAAACAAACCTATTCTGATGTTGTTGGAACAATTTTTCAAAAAGCTGTTGTTGCAAGGGCGTTCTCTTTTGTTTTGCATAGTGGTATTCAGTTGGAATACCCTGCTCCTCAGTCGATGAGGTAAGGGCCGAGATCCCTTCACCGGGAGTGACCCCTTGGACAAAAAGTTTGCGTCAGGGCAATGACTTCACTATAGCCGATTACTTTTGCTTTGCATCATGGTATTCAGTTGGAATATCCTGCACCTCATTCTACGGGGAAAGAGCCGAGATCCCTTCACCGGGAGTGACCTCTTTAGCAAAGGTTTTCGTCACTATATTTTTATAAAAGGCTATGCAGTTCCTTCAACGATATCAAGTTCATTACGTTAAAGGTTTTTCGCCAAAAACCAGCCGTAGCCCTCCGTCATTTCCTACAGGTATTATTTAGTATTCGTGCTGCGTTTGTTGACCTAGTCAAGACGTAGTGTTCGGTAGCTAAATGGTACTTGTTTGTTGCATAAGTGGGATTGGTTAAGACAGTCGTGCGGCCTTGTTGACCTAGTCAAGGGCACGTACGGATGGGTTTAATGCAATCCAGTATAATGACGGGTTGAACTTGACTGGCGGTTTATGGTTTGTTGACCTAGTCAAGGTCATAAACCGCTTGGGGTAAAAATCACATCGGGAGTTTCAAAAGAACTGAAACTTGCCAGGCATGCGCATACCTTCTGAAGTGTGGTGACGTGAGTGGATTCCGTCACGTTATCATGCGATGATAGTTGGGTCCCGATTCTCACTGATGAGTTGGTTTACTCCTCGGGTGATCCCGGCTAATTCTTCTTTCAGGTTTGGGGAAGAATTTGACGTTACAGTGGGAGGTTTCCTGATTAGATAAAGTGATAACCATTCTGATCTAGGTTAGAGTGCACGCCGAGTGTTTCTTTTCTCTCTCTCTCTTATTGCAGCGACCATTGACCCGACCCTAAGACTATGACTCAGTGACCAAGTTGACCGAACCTTCTTTAATACTGGCTTTTGGATTGTCAGAGTTGCAAACCTCATTGCCACTCCTACTTTTACCCTTTTCTCCAGGACACCCCGTATTACTACGAACGTCCACTTCCATTGGACAAAACCGTCGTATGGTTAGATACGAACTCGAAGGAATATATTCGAGAATGGTTTCCGGTTCTGGAGAAAATGAATAGGACTATTCAGTTGTCTTTTCTTTTCACCTTCTCTCAGGTTGCGAGTACTCCTTGGTTTAGGAGTAGTACACCTATTACGCAAATTGGATAGTCTTCTTCCAAACCTTAGGCTGGTGCCGACCAGTAGGGAATGAAGAAAACCAATTAGCCTAAACGATGTACAGAAGGTATTAAGTTCAGACAAAGCAAGGGATTGAGGGCAAAGTAAATTGCGACTGATATTCACGACCAAACCAAGTATTTCTTCGCCAATCCTAAATCACCTTTGTATTTCTCCAGGACACTTCGTATCACTACGAAGATCCACAGTTTATTGGATACTCCATCGTATGGTTATATACGAACTCGAAAGGAACTTGTTCCAGTTCGGGGATGGATCCTGGTTCAGGAGAAATAGGAATAGGTTCATTCGGTTGTCTTTTATCTTCACCTTCTCTCGCATTGCGAGTGCTCCTAGGATTAGGACAGTACACCCTTTATGCTTATTGGATAGTCTTCTTCCAAACCATAGGCTGGTGCCGAATGGTAGGGAAGGAAGAAAACCATTTGGCCTAAAGGGGTGTACAGAAGGTAATGACTAAAGACATAGAAAGGGATTTAGAAAGATGGCAAAGAATTACAAGGTTACAGTTGTGAATCTGGATAATGGAAGAGGCATTACTAGGAATACCAGGATACCCCATCGAGACATTTCAATGTTTCAGTTTCACTGTGTAATGTTAAAAGAAAAATGATTTCCGATTAGATACTTACTCCAGGGTATGTATTTACCAGGTATGATTCTCACATCTGTATGGTTTTACAGATGATGAGTGGGAGTAAGTTATTGGAAATTGGGTGATCATCCTCATTATATCGGGATTCGTTGTAATCGGTGATATTTGAGGAAATCACCTGGGCTGTTTGCCGGTCGGCAAATATTTGATTTTGAATATCCGCTGTTATGCACCAATTTCAAATCGATATATCTGTACGTCTATTTTCATAGAGTGAGATATACTTTTTGAAATTATGTCAGTGAGATTTACCTATATCAGTGGATGGTTAGGTAAGGAGCATTAAACAGCGGTGTAATTCTTCTTAACCATAAGTACAGTTTTCAACCTACCACACGCAGTGAATAAGTTATCTGACTCAAGGGACTTATACAGGGTATTGTATGTTTTCCAGGGTCCATCAGGACAGAGGGGTTGGTCCTCGTACTATATTCAGTTTACTTATGACTTCTCTAGTTTTTTAGACAGGTGTTTCGTGGAAACACAGGGTCTGAATTTTGAGAAGTTATAGGTATTTGAATAAAGTAGAGAACCAGGTATTGAAAGTATCGGGATTCTTCAAGGTGATCGAAGATGTAGATACTTGTATATGGTATTCAGTTGATTAAGAGAACTTGCTTCTCTTTTAGGTACTCATAATTGGAAGTATTCCTAGTTGAGTAACGCTGATCGGCCTCTTTCCATTTAGTTGACATGCACTGGAGACAGCTGCATGATTTGAATCTGATTCCAATTAAATCAGTGCCTCTGTTTCTATATTGGATATAGAACAGTTCATATCTTGACAATGTTAAGGTACGGGGAGTTGTCCGGCTTATGCTTAAAACCAGACTCTGGATAACTCAAGGCACGTTTATGTAATGGCTGTTTGTGGGTTGACCCAGGCTATGACGAGTGTTGACTTTCTACCATCTGGAAGATCAATAGTGATATTGTTCTAGACTCGCCATAGTTTTATTAAAAATGGATTTTTTCAGAAAACAGTAGTGGGAGTATGGTAGAACTGGAAGTGATTCCAGAACCGCAAACGATTACTGAAGATTTGATAAGAACCTAAAGATTCAATCTGGTTTGAAATTCCATTGGCCACTCCGCAGATATGGTGGGTAACCTCAGGCACTCGAGAGGTACTTCGGTATGCTCAAGGACGGTGGCAGGAAGGTTCTTGTTTACCCAGACTTACCATTGCTGTTGTTCCAGACTGTGAGACCCGGCAGGAGGATGAGTATAGCGTCGTTCTAAACTAGCTTTAGAAGTGTACGTCTATATGACTCTGCCAGAGGGTTGTCGTAGTCAGTGGGAGCAGCGGAAGCATTGGTGGACAGGTAGCTTATGTCTATTTATAGACTAAAGCAGATATAGCGGAGATAGATCATCAATTTCTGATGTGACAGTCATAGGTTTGACTTCATCAGAATAAGGGATGGATCTGTTAAGAAAGGTAGTAGGGTGTGATGTCCTGGTATTTGGATGACATACACAGAGTAGGAAATGAAATTCCTATACTACGATCGGTTATACTTTGGTTGTCACACAGTGGTTTCTCCACACAGGATTTGGATATTATATCAGACATTCTGGTTTTAGATCTAGATTTGGGTGGTTTCCTAATCTGGGTACCTTGACAGCATTCTATGAGTATTTAGAATGGATGACTCCTGGCACGGTAGTATACCTGCAGGTAATGGTGTCACCCTCTCTAAAGGTGTCTTACAGACTAAAGGGGAGAGGGATACGCATGATTGGCAGATCACTAGCTTAGGCAATTGAGTCAATCATGAGATGTCAAGTGCCACACCAGATGTTGTTCTTGCAGTAGGTGCAATAAGTTGATATCAATCCAATCCTGGAGAAACAATCGGGAGCAATTTTAGAACATAAGTGGATGTTCTAGGGATATGATAACGACAGCCTCTTTCGGGAGACAGTTATCATTCCAGGCTTCCAAGGTGACCTGGACGACAAGGAGGTTGTCAGAGTTATAATTTTCCTTCTGATGAGGGGCAGTATTTTGGACAGGTGGTCCAAGGCAATACTGAGGGAGGCTTGGCGCAGGATACTGATTAAGTTCGATTGACGATACAGTCTAAGAAGTTTGGATTTGGAGTTCATTTATGAGCTAGGTCCCATCAGACATCCAGACATTCTAAGACAGGTATTGCTCATTTCGGGAGATGGCATTCTCTGCGAACTTGAGATATAGAGAGACATAGAAAGAAACATCAAGGCAGATCCACTCACTGAGGCTATTCCTCGAACGCAATAGTTTCGCAAACAAGTTTTGTGAGACTGACAAGTAGAGGAGTTGGGTGTTCGGTATCACACGGGCTGTGAGTATGCGACATCGCAATAATTAGCCTTGAGTGCAAGTGGGAGATTGTTGGAGATAGTGCCCTCAGAGTCAATTATTGGATCACAGGCACGTGATTGCAATGATTGAGGGAGGACCTATCCCGGTAGGACAGTTTTACTCGAGATGATAGTATGCTATCTGGTTTATCTTCATCATCGTGTACTGCTTTAGGTGACCTGACAGGTCGCTATTACACGTTGATAGAGCCCCTAGGATTCTTGCTTGACTGCCAGCAGTATGAGGGCGATCATATACGTGGGAGCTGGTAGTCTATAAGCACATCCTTAAAAGGTCCCTAGTCGTAGGAGTTTCGAGACAGGGCATCGATACTCCATTAGTAGACTAGTGTATACAGTCAAGACCCCCGACGAGGGGCGGTGATCGGTCTCACAAGCCACTGGTGTCAGTTGGTTCACCTAAGATGTATACAGGTGCTCATTGGGTTATGAGTACACCGGACAGGACTCGCCGGGAACCTGCTAGTTGGGATTATACCAGACGTCAGATAGCAGTTCCCAGGTGACATGTGTACAGGTTAGTTCATCAACCTGAGATCGTCATTTGTCTCGTGTGAGTTCCCACTGTGCTTTGATTAGTACCCTACCACGGCTCAAAGGAGTCGTGCAAACATGTTTTAGTTGGGTACAGTCCCGAGCCACATGGAGGCAGTGAGCGGATCTGCAGGGGTTCGTCTCTCCCGGTATTGGGGGTGAGGTCACACTGTGTCTAGGAGAGCCATTACACAAAGCCCTCGGCCGAGGAAGGAGATTTACTGGTAGGTATTCCAGTAGTATCTCAGAGTGTTCTGGGCTACGCTCCGACACGACTTGTACCGCTTTTGGGGGTCTGACTTTTACCAACCCCATAGGCCCTCCATGCGATGCTCATAGACGAACGGACCGGACTGTACGGATATTGTCACTGACAGGCTCAGTAGGGTGTCAGGATGAGTTCGCTCATCGACGTCCCTTTTGGTCAATAGCTGGTGGCCCGTCACGTATTAGCTTATACCTCTGACGTGCCAGTGGTTAAATCCACAGCCATAGTATTGACGAGTCTTTAGAGTCCACCACACATTCAGTTACTCAAGTTTCGGGCGAAACGCTGTAGAGGCCGTATGGAGATATGGCAAGGTCCGATCAGATACGTGCGGTATTGCACGGATCAGGATCAGACGGTTTGTACTAGTGGCCGTATGGATATATGGCAGGGTTCGATCAGATACGTGCGGTATTGCACGGATCAGGATCGGACGGATATTACTAGCCGGCTTTGGTTTAAGCCGGATCCTAGTATAGTACAGTGTAGATTTTGTCTCATTGCATTTGTATCCGGTCGGAATACAGATGCGGGTGTGTATGCACAGTATTGGGGTTTTCCTGTAATTTATTACGGGACCAGTTTTCTGTAGTTGCCAGTTTGCATTCCGTTCCAGCCGGTTTTCCTTTGTTCTTTCCCGGCCGGACTTTTCCGATGGAGGGTGTTATTTGCAAGTTTGCAAATAACATATTGTGGAGGGGGGTTTCTTGCCCTTGTGACATTATGATAAGATAAGCATCTTTGCTTTTTCATGATGGTTTGCTTTTTGAGATTAGAAAGGATTAGAGTTGATTTGAATTGGATTTGACCTTGTTATCATTCCTTTTGGATATGGTCACCCCTTCATGTATCCTACACTCACC
The DNA here is from genome assembly GCA_030015575.1 of Agapanthus africanus. Lineage (NCBI taxonomy): Eukaryota > Viridiplantae > Streptophyta > Magnoliopsida > Asparagales > Amaryllidaceae > Agapanthus > Agapanthus africanus. The sequence goes on along the minus strand of CM057339.1, from coordinate 780,799,752 downwards.
TTCCTTCTTGGGTTGGTTTTATTCCTCCACCATTTCTCATATAGGAGGGGCCGGCCACATTTTCTAGGAGAGAGAGGAGAGGTTCATTTTGTATGAGGAAAACTTATCATCTCATTCCTTGCTTGAAAAATGAGAGCTCCACTTGAAAGTTCCATTCCATTCCTCCATCAAGGCAACTACAAACCCCATTGAGACAAATAGCATCTACACTACATTCTACAGCAAATCTTGGGCACGTCGACTTGCCAGCTTCGTGCCCGAGTTGCCTCGGTATTGAGGTGGGAGCCCGTAAAAGATGCAGGCGACGTGGTGCCCTTCCGGCGAGGAGGCGACGACATGGAGACAGGACTTTCCGCGGGAGATCGGGACGATGACGAGAAGACCGGAGGACTCGGATCACTTGGTATACTTCTCTTCCCATCTCTTGTTAACTAGTATAGGTTAATGGTTAACGATCCGGGTTTTATTGTCCGCGGTAGCGCCAGTTTCCAAGTAAGGAAAATTTTTGATTCCGCTTTTTGGCCTCGGTAAGACGGCCGTGGCGCTGCCGTGGCGCAACATGTACTACTTCATGTATTGACTTAGAGACGAGTTGTGAGGACGATATTGTATATTATTTTATGACTCTGGGTGTCATTTATGCTGTTTTTATTTATATCGTCTTTTTCTTCGCTACGGCGTCGTATATCTGTTGTGGTGGTTGTTTTCCGCTTTTGGGCGTGGATTTGCTCCCGTTTGGGGATGCTTTACTTATATCTTTTGTTGTACCCTTTTTGGGGGCTTGTTTTACAAAGGAGGTGCTGCCAAATTTTAAAGGAAGTAAATTTGGACTTTAAAGAATTTTGATTGAGATTTCAAAAGTTTTAACAATGTTATTATCACTTACTACTTTTGATGGTTTAGATTGCTGGGTTTTCGTCTTACTTGAATTACGTCCGTCACGTAGTTTATGGGCCGTCACGTGCCAAAATTTTGGGTCGTGACAAAGTTGATATCAGAGCGCTAGGTTTTACCTTTTGGAGTGTAGGATTACCTTGGTATGATGGAGTAGGTAGCTTAAGTAGAGTGATGTAGCGTGTGTATGTCCGCGGCATACTTACGACACGGTACTCCGCCTAAAGCGACCTAAGTACTAATTGCTCGAAATTCCTTCCATGATTATACATATCCTTGTGATTCGATTACCGTTTTCTTATTGAATCCTATTTCCATTTATAGCCTTTTGCTGCCGATGACTATGAGGGCTCAGAGAGAGGCTGCGAGAGCCGAGGTCAGAGTTGACTCGTTTAGGATGAGGACTGACTAGGACGGTACGCTCGTTGCACAGGAGTAGATTGATCCACCTTCGATAGATCGTATCGCTAGGCTTGAGGCAGATATGCAAGACTTGCGCCAGATGATTAGGTCTTTGGTTGAGGCCAGTCGAGCGCAACGACAGGAGGTTGCCACCCCTGTTACCCAGTTATTCCTTTCTATCTGCACATAGCATTGTGTCACGTATACAGCAGCAGTGAATGCAGCCCGTTTAGCTGAGGAGCTTCTTCCCGAGACTTTGGGAGTTTCGAGACCGTGGAGGGCTCGTACAAGTGTATCAGCCCGGAGACAGGATTAGTCGCCGCGACAGATTTCGTTTACGTCGCGGGAGTAGCAGAGGCTTTGGACGAGGACAGCTATTTATCTCTTATCCCAGGAGAGTCAGCAGTTTTCTTCTGGATGTTACCGGTGCGGGAGTTTGAGTCATCGTGTTCGAGATTGTACTGAGCCACGTGAGGGCGGGACAGCTGTACCACATGATACCTTACCACCTTCACCTCAGGGAGAGTCGCCTATTGCGCCTGTTGTTAATCCGCGTCAGACTTATGTTTAGAGAGGTCGTGGTCACGGAGGATTTGTTCCGAGAGTACAGAATGGAATAGGAGGAAGACAGCAAGTTGCGGGTAGAGGGCAGACACGAGCGTTTGCTTCTACTCTTCGGAACGCACGGGCATCCAATGCAGAGTTTTCAGGTATTCATTTTCGTATGTCTTCTTATTGCACTTGTTTGTTTATTTCGGGATCAGGTCATCATTAGTTGCGGGTTCGGAGTGATGACATTCCGAAAACTGCTTTTTGTGCGGGCTACAGGCTTTATGAGTTTTTGGTGGTGTCGTTGGACTCACTAATGCCTTAGCAGCATTCGTGATGTGATGAACCAGATTCTTCAGGCCGTTTATCGACAATTGGATTGTTGTGTTATAGATGAAATTCTGGTCTTTTCCAAGAGTCGTGATGAACATAAGCAGCACTTGAGGATTTTCTTTGAAGACATTGGGAGAGTACCAGCTGTTTGCTAAATTCTTGAAGTGTTCCTTTAGGCTTGAAAGTGTTGACTTCCTAGGTCATGGGGTTACGGGAGACGGTATTCGTATGGACCGAAGGGAGATCTAGGCCGTACAGCTTTGGCCCAGACTTGTATCAGGGACAGAGGTCCGCAGACTTTTGGGCTTAGCCGGTTTTTACCGCCGTTTCGTGCAGGATTTCTTGAGTATCGCTGCACCGTTGACTGTACTGACAAGGAAGGGGGTTCTTTTTCTTTAGACTGAGGCATGCGTGCTGAGTTTTCAGTGGTTGAAGACTTGGTAGACGACTGCACCAGTTCTATCTTTGCTTTCTGGAGCGGGCGACTTTGTCGTTTATTGTGATGTTTCGCGAGTGGGGCTCGATTGCATACTGATGTAGCATGATAGAGTTATCACTTATGCTTCCCGACAGTTGGAGGAAGTACGAGCAGGATTATCCCACTCATGATCTGGAGATGGCCGCGGTGGTTTTGCGCTGGAGATTTGTGGACACTACTTGTACGGAGAGTCATGTCAGATTTTCACGGACCATCAGAGCTTAATCTTCCCGCAGCGGGATCTGAAGTTGAGACAGCGCCATTGGATGGAGCTTGTGAAGGATCGTGATTGTGAGATCCTTTATTACCCGTGGCAAGGCGATTGTGGTAGCTGATGCTTTGAGTCATAGGCCCGGGGATAGCTTGTTCCAGTTGTGCGCAGTTCAGAGACAGTCTTCTGCAGATTTACAGTTCTTGTGCGACCGATGAGTACAGCTTAAGTTCACCTCTACTGGGGGACAACTTTCTCATGTCCGTGCTCTTCCACTTTTACTTAATCGTTGTCGTGAGGCACAGCCCGCCGATACCCGTTTGTTTGAGATTTTGAGCATGTTCGGCAGGGTAAAGATTTGGAGTTCTTGATTTATGACCAGGGTGTGCTACGTTTAGGGACACGTTTATGTGTACCTGATACTGATGGGTAGAGACGCGAGGTCCTAAAGCATGCACATTAGTCAGCTTTCAGTGTTCATCCAAGTGCTACCGAGATGTAACGTGACTTGAGAGTTGGTTACTGGTGGGCAGGGATGAAGAGTGAAGTTTCGGATTTCGTTTTGAGGTGCTTGGCTTGTCAGCGAGCTAAGGTTGAGCATTTGAGGCCGGCTGGAGAGTTGCAACCTTTTTACCGTTCCAAAGTGGGAATGGGAGCAGATCTCCATGAATTTCATCGTGGTGTCTACCCAGGTTTAGTCGAGGGTATGACTCCATTTGGGTGAATTGTTGTCCGGTTATGCTCAGTATGATCAGTTTGCTCGTTGTTCTTCGATAAGTTTGTACGTTTGCACGGAGTTCCTTCATGCGTTGTATCCGATAGAGGCACCCAGTTCGCTGGCCGTCTTTGGCAGAAGCTTCAGGAAGCCTTGGGTACTGGTTGAGCTTTAGCTCCGCTTTCCGTCCGTAGGCCGATGGTCAGACAGAGCGACTATACAGACTCTGGAGGATATGCTTGTGTGTACGCACTAATTGTTTGTTGGCAGTTGGGATCGTCACTTGATGTTGATGGAGTTCTCCTACGATAACAGTTATCAGGAGACATTTCAATTGGCAACTTTCAGGCCTTGTGTGGTAGGTTGTGTCAATCGCCAGTCTGTTTTACTGACTCCGCGAGAGTAGGATTTTTTGGACCCTAGCTAGTTTAGAGAAGTGGTTCAGGTCAGGATGAAAGCAGCCCAGTGCAGACAGAAGTCTTATGCCAACCGTGGTGGTCGCAGACTTGAGTTCGCGGTGGGAGATCATGTATTCCTACAGATATTTTCGATGAAATGGAATGTTGAGTTTTGGGGAGCTTAGTCCCAGGTTGTAGGTCCTTTTGAAATCCTTTAGCGAGTTAGTACCGTTGCCTATAATTTGGCACTTCCGCCCAGATTTTTTAGTATTACTCCTTGTGTTGATACTTTGAAAATACCTTCATGACCTTTCTCACATGATTCAGCATCAGACCATTTAGGTTGGACGCGATCTTTTCGTTCACCGGCAGCCGATAGTGTAAGTGGATCGGCAGGTGGAGAAAGTTCGGTCAAGGGTCTTGCCATCTGTGGAGATTTTCTTTGGCGTAGCCGTCTAGTGAGGAGATCACTTAGGACGCTGCGAGCGAGATGTGGATGATTTGTACTCATCTCTTTGAAGGTATGCATAGTAAGAATTTTAAATTCGGGGACGAATTTTCAATGGGGGGGGGGGGGAGATTGTAACACCTTAGAATGCGATTAGTGTTAATTAAGCGATAATGCGGGTTTTCTGTAAAAAAGTTTACCAAATTGGTTTCCTCACATTTTATAACAATTAATTAATATTTTATTATTATTTGTTATGGCTTGCACACACTTGTGCACGTTAATGTGAGGGTTTGTTTGTGTAATCTAGTTTAGCAATCATGACACTTTAATCTAATCCTTGCTTGTTTAAATCTTAACCCTAACCCCAGATATTTGTGTGAGATATTTGTTTTGGATGAGAGAGGTGGCTAGGTGAGTCTTGGAGGCCTTAATGAGCATTTAATGTTGCATTAATTGAGGAGAGGGAGAGAGTAAATGTAAGGGTGCACTCGCCCTATACTCACCCCCTCTCATCTTTATCACCTCACCCTCTCATTCTCTCTCACTCTATCTCTTTCTCAATCATTTTCTTCATTTCTCAACCCTCAAACTGAAACCTTATCATTTTCTTCACTAATCCCTCACTAAACTTCATCAAATCTCACCTAAATCACTTCATAAACCTTGTTTTGCCTCTAGGATCCCTTGGAGCTTGGAAAGCTAGGATATTTGAGCTTGTGGGAGTAGGTAATGATCTTTATCTGTTAAGTAAGTCTTTTTAATGTTGCGTAGTTTGTTAGTTTCAGTTTAGAATGCGTAAAGTTTAGTTTCGTGCAAATATCGTATTTTTAGTGTAGATTTGGGTCTCGGATGATCTGCTATCAAACCAGGTGTTTGTTGGAAAAGTTCCCATCACAGTGACATACTGTTGTGACCTAGAACCCACCATAAAAATCTGAGAGCATTCCACAAAAAACTAGGCCGCAAATAAATTGCTTCTGGCCGCAATTTGCGGCCATACTGGGGAGTTTGGGTTTGAGTTTTGGTGTAGGGGTCTCTGGGGTTGTGTGTGGTCTTGTGGTACGTGCAACTTTTACAAATTATTTGTGTAACAAAATCTAGGATCACTTTGCTTGTTTTCTAGTGTTTCGACTACGCGCGTTACGTTATACGACACGGTTCGTGTTGTTGTGTAGCTGTTGCTCTTGAGTTAGTTTCGTAGTGTCGCTTACACCACGTTAGCCACTAGAAGAACACTTGAGAGTTTGTTTGGAGTTGATGCGTCGGTCAAACGTAGTGGATACGTGTTATTGGTCGATTGCTAATGTGAACTTGTTATATTATTGTTTTATGATCTTAGGGGCGCAGGCGGGGACTTCGGATGCTGCGAATAAGGGAAAGCGAGTGGTAGCTTTACTTAGCCCAAGATCATCTGTGAGTAGATTAACATCTACAGGAGAATCACCCGCATGGCGTTATGCGTCTGGGCTATATATGATATGATATTAGTCGCATGTTTATATTGCACATATAGAGTTTGTGCATATAACTTCAATGCATATTATTATTTGTTGTGCTTGGACTTGTACCCATTGGACACTGCACTATTATTGACGGTTCATGTTGCACGAGCACTGATTGTATGCCACCATACCACCGTCAATAATTGCCCTGACACGCACAACACACATACATATATGATATTGTTTGGTTAGGGACATTGAGACATTGATTCCTATTCCATTATGCATATGACATATAGCATACCTGTATACCTATATGCTTACACATATGCCTTGCCATGCCTACATGCTAGCTACCCCATATACCTATATGGTATTGTACCATTAGAGATAAGTATATACACATATGAGATATAGCTACATGTACATCTTGCATACATACTTACATGTACACCCCATATACCTTGATATAGCTACACATATACCTGGAGGGTATTACATCATTATTGATAGGTATATACTTGTATCTTGCTATAGTTACATGTTCACCCCTATATGATGTTGCGTTGGATTTTGGAGAAGTTAGGGAACCACATGATATTATTTAATAACTTGTTGCAGTTAAATATCGGTTTTTCCTTTATATGCTCATATTACTGTTTCATGTTGCATATATTATATTCATGGATTTTCGCATTGAGATATGGATTTCTCATGATGTTTTCTGGATGTTTTACTCCTGATGATATATATCAGTGGTATGGGAGGTTGCTTATATATTTATATATATCAGTGGTATGGGACGCTGTTATATATGTATATATATATTATCATCATAATGATCTGTGCAAGTATTCTTATTCATTACTTGATATTTTCTGGATTTGAGGACCGTGGTAGTTCATAAAATTAAGCATTGTTTGAAAAACCCGGTTTCTCTTGATATGATATTTCGATGCGTCCACCATGAGATTTCTCGGTTCTGAGATTTGTGATATATACCCGATGCGAGGAGTGGAGTGAGCCGTGTGCGGGTACATGGTGGGGGCCCCGGAGGTACCCCGGAGCAAGAAGATCGCAGATGATGGCGATGACGCTCGAGGCAGGGGAGTACTACCTTACCGGTGACATTACTTGGTTTCGGCGGTTATCATGGAGATACCGACCCGAAGTCATGTATGTATGGATACGTGGATTACGAGTATCGAAGCTGGGCACTCGGTTTTCCGAGAGACGTATGATACGTACATATCAGGGCCAGTCGTGGTGACGGCGCCTGATAGATGAGTATTTATGTGTCGATGCTGGACACTAGTTTTTCATGATGTTTTCGGGTCGATATTGGACACTCAAGTTCCATGAGATTTACAGGATATGAGGGGCCGATATGAGGAATTTGGGATTTAGATTGTCTTGATGGACATTGGTCCTGCCACGATGAGGATTCCGTGAGGATGACATGTTTTAATTCCATACTCCGCATTTATTTGATATGCATTGCTTCATGTATTAGTAGTACCTGATAGAGTACCTTTCATGACTGTTGCATATATATGCTGTTTATTTCTATCAGCCTGCATGTGATAGATTACCGCAATACGTGCATACCTGCGATTACCTGTATATGTTGTTTACTATTCACGAGTCGGCAACTCACCCCCGTTATGCCACAGTGTTTGCAGGTGTCCCTCAGAGCAGTCACGGCAGGGCTTCTTCTTCCTATCGTATCATCTTTTGCAACGGATTACCGCTTACGGCTGTCTGTGTGCAGTTTTGCTAGGTGGGTTTTGCGGTTATCCGGTGACGCTCATTTGTATATTCGTTGTATCCAGTACTCTCCATATACTACTTCTTGTATTGACTTAGAGAAGAGTTGTGAGGACGATATTGTATATTATTTTGTGACTCTGGGTGTCATTTATGCTGTTTTTATTTATATCGTCTTTTTCTTTGCTACAGCGTCGCATATCTGTTGTGGTGGTTGTTTTCCGCTTTTGGGTGTGAATTTGCTCCTGTTTGTGGATACTTTACTTATATCTTTTGTTGTACCCTTTTTGGCGGCTTGTTTTACAAAGGAGGTGCTTCTAAATTTTAAAGGAAGTAAATTTGGACTTTAAAGAATTTTGATTGAGATTTCAAAAGTTTTAACAATGTTATTATCACTTACTACTTTTGATGGTTTAGATTGCTGGGTTTTCGGCTTACTTGAATTACGTTACGCCTGGAGACATTACGTAGTTTAAGGGCCGTTACGTGTCAAATTTTGGGTCGTGACATAGGGTCGGGACATGGTCGCTGCCAAAGAGAGAGAGAAAAGAAACACTCAGTGTGTACTCTAACCTAGATCTGAATGGTCAATCACTTTATCTAATCAGGATTTCTCCCACCGTATCCTCGAATTCTCCTCCAAACCTGAAAGAAGAATTAGTCGGGATCATCTAAAATCACCCGAGGAGTAAAACAACTCATCAGTGGGAATCGGGATCCAACTATCATCGCATGATAACTTGATGGAATCCACTCAAGTTATCATGCTCCAGAAGGTATGCGCATGCCTGGAAAGTTTCCTGTATGTTTGAAACCCCCGATGTGATTTCTACCCCATGCTCTTATGACCTTGACGAAGGCCAACATATCATAAGTCACATGTCAAGTTCTACCCGTCATTGTCCAGGTTAATTTGAACCCACCCGTACATACCCTTGATGAAGGACAAAATAGTAGTACGACTGTCCTATACCAACGCATCTATCTATGCAACAGAAAAGTAACAAATAGCTACCAAACACTATGCCTTGACGAAGGCTAACATACATATCATGAATACTAAGTGCTACCCGTCTGAAATGACGGAGGGCTACGAATGGTTTTTGGCGAAAAACCTTTAACGTAATGAACTTGATATCGTTGAAGGAACCAGATAGATTTTTATAAATATATAGTGGCGAAAACCTTTGCTAAAGAGGTCACTCCCGGTGAAGGGATCTCGGCTCTTTTCTCATGGAATGAGGTGCAGGATATTCCAAACTGAATACCGCGATGCAAAGCAAAAAGTAATCGACTATAGTGAGGTTATTACCCTGACATAAACTTCTGCCCAAGTGGTCACTCCCGGTGTGGGGATCTCGGCTCTTGCCTCGTCGAATGAGGTGCTGGATATTCATAACCGAATACCGCTGTGCAAAACAAAAGAAAATGCCCTTGTAATTACAACTTTTGAAAATTGTTCCAACAACATCGAATAGGTCTGTTTTCCTTGCATTGATCTGAATCAACGCAGTCCCATTAATTAATCACACCACAAAAAAACAAAAATATGATGTACGTATATGCCATCTGTTATTTATATGTATGCCCTAGAGGCCATTACTATACATGAGATGTATATTGTAGTGGATGCTTGGACATATATAGGGAGGACTTTCTTGCTCGACATGATAGTATGCTATCTGGTTACTCTTTACCTTAACGTGTACACCGATTGTCTCTCTGTTACATGCTGGTAAAGCCCTTAGGATGTGTACTTGACTACCTGGACTATGATGCAAATCATACTAGTGGGGACACGGTAGTCCATAAGTACATCCTTCAAGGTCCCTAGTCGTGGGTGTATCGAGACGGGGCATCGATATACTGTTAGTTGTATGTATGCCCTAGAGGCCAGTATTGTACAGATGATGTATATTATATTGGATGCTTGGACATATATAGAGAGGACTTTCTTGCTCGATATGATAGTATGCTATCTGGTTGCTCTTTATCTTAACATGTATACTTGTCTCTTGATACTGTCTTATAGTTACATGTTGGTATAGCCCTTAGGATGTGTACTTGACTACCTGGACTATGATGCAGATCATACTAGTGGGGCCATGGTAGTCCATAAGTACATCCTTCAAGGTCCCTAGTCGTGGGTGTATCGAGACAGGGCATCGATATACCAGAGTAGACTAGCGTATATGCTTCTCGACCCATTAGATGGGCGATGGATGATCCCATATCCATTGGTGTTTGACTTCAGAGATGGTATACGGGTGCTCAGTGGAGACTGGGTACACTGGACGGACTCGCCGAGAACTCTCAGATGGTATTATACCTCACGTCAGATAGCAGTTCTCTGGTGACACTTGTGCAGGTTAGTCTGTAGACCCGAGATCGTCATAGAGTCTTGTGTGATTCCCACTTTGCTTTGATTTCCACCTTACCACGTCCATGAGGGCGTGCAAAACGGTGGTTTTTGGGTACAGTCCCGAGTCACATGGAGGCAATGAGCGATAGGAGGGGTTTCGTCTCTCCCGGTATTGGGGGTTGATGTTGCGCTGTGCTCGATTGGCCATAACAGGGAAGCCCCTGGCCAGGGATGATTTAGAGATTTACTGGTAAGTGTTACCAGTAGTTTCTCGACCCGTTATGAGCCTCACATCGGCACGACTTATCAGTTATTGGGGTCTGACGATTACCACCCCTAGACTTGATATGCGACATATCAGACGAGGAGACCGGACTGTACGAGAAGTGTTACCGGCAGGCTTTTATAGGAGTTGGAGCGGGCATGCTTGCTGATCTTCTGATCGCTCAATACCCGGGTAGCCGTTACGTCCAGCTAGTACCGCTGACGGCTTGTGGGTGCTTGATGTGATCATCACCTACTGCCGGCGTATTGACGAGTCTTTAGAGTCCTACATAGAGGTTTTACTGGCTCAGGCAAAACGAAATAGGAGCACATATGTGATATGTGCGGGACCGAGAATAATGCGTGTATGTGATACCATATTCTATTCTCGCGACTTTTTGTATCGGTCGGTTATATATGATATAGCCGGGTTATCGAATCAAGTGTTGATTCGATAAGACGATACAATGGATGTTAGTCGGTTATATGAGATATGACCGGATTATTAAGTCAAGTGTTGATTTAATAATTTAGTTTATAATTGTATATTAGATATACTAGTTTACATTAACTAACACTTGTTCACATAAGGATTTTTCTCACAAGTGCACAACTTTAATATATATGTGATATATATATTAAAATTGTGTTTTCTTTTTGTATCATGGTTGATGATACACATGACTTGGGTGTATGAGACTTACACCATGCTATTTATTTATGTTGGGTTTTAATATTTAAAGTAATTACAAAATTAGTGGAGGATTAGCAAAATGCATGAAGCTTGTGGAAGCTTGTGGATGCATTGACTAAGTCCACTAGATTTGTTTTTACTATGGATATTTGTTAACCCAACCATAAGGATTAGCCATGGTTATGTCTCTACATGAGTTAGTATATGATACTCACTCACCATGGTTAGCTTTCTCACTTGATCATAATCTTTTCTCTCTTTATTTTCTTCATCTTCTTCCTTGAGCAAAAGAGCTCTCTAGGGTTTGATCCAAAGTGAGAAACATTGTGAGAAACCAAATTCTAAAGTGAACCCACTTCCTATTTCTCCATCCTCTATAGACTAGCACTTTAGTTTAGGGTGTTTGCTTCACTAATTCTCTTGTTAGAAGCTTGAGTTGGCATCCCCTCGACGTAGATCGTCTTCGGCCTCGAAGACTTCAAGCAAGGACGCACCTTTAGCCTCGTGAAGCCATGCAAGAGTCCGTGAGAACCACGATCGCAGCGAAGGGACTTCAACAAGGAGCTAAAGAAGTGAAGGACCGATCTACAAAGGTTGTATTTCGTATTCACTTAGTCATAGATGCTATATACTTGCATGTTAAACCCTAATTTTCTAGCAAAGATCTTGTTTAGGGTTGTTAGGCACGGCTAAAATTTTAATCGGGCATGTTTGATGCTTTCTTAACCCTTGTTAGAGTGCCTAGTAACCCTACATATACCAGAGTAGACTAGCGTATAGCTTCTCGACCCATGTAGATGGGCGATGGATGATCCCATATCCATTGGTGTTTGACATCAGAGATGATATACGGGTGCTCAGTGGAGACTGGGTACACTGGACGGACTCGCCGAGAACTCCCAGATGGTATTATACCTTACGTCAGATGGCAGTTCTCTGGTGACACTGGTACAGGTTAGTCTGTAGACCCGAGATCGTCATAGAGTCTTGTGTGATTCCCACTGTGCTTTGATTTCCACCTTACCATGTCCAAGAGGGCGTGCAAAACGGTAGTTTTTGGGTATAGTCCCGAGTCACATGGAGGCAATGAGCGATATGAGGGGTTTCGTCTCTCCCGGTATTGGGGGTTGATGTTGAGCTATGCTCGATTGGCCATAACAAGGAAGTCCCTGGCCAGGGCTGGTTTAGAGATTTACTGGTAAGTGTTACCAGTAGTTTCTCGACCCGTTATGAGCCTCGTATCGGCATGACTTATCGGTTATTGGGGTTTGACGTTTACCACCCCTAGACTTGATATGCGACATATCAGACGAGGAGACCGGACTGTACGGTAGTGTCACTGTCAGGCTTTTTGCAGGAGTTGGAGCGGGCTTGCTTGCTGATCTTCTGATCGCTCAATACCCGGGTAGCCGTTACGTCCAGCTAGTACCGCTGACGGCTTGTGGGTGCTTGATATGATCATCAGCTACTGCCGGCGTATTGACGAGTCTTTAGAGTCCTACATAGAGGTTTTACTGGCTCAGGCAAAACGAAATAGGAGCGCATATGTGATATGTGCAGGACCGAGAATAATGCGAGTATGTGATACCGTATTCTATTCTCGCGATGTTTGTATCGATTGGTTATATGTGATATAACCAGGTTATCGAATCAAGGGTTGATTCAATAAGTCGATACATTAGATATTAGTCGGTTATATGTGATATAACCGGATTATTAAGTCAAGTGTTGATTTAATAATTTAGTGTATAATTGTATATTAGATATACTAATTTACATTAACTAACATTGGTTCACTTAAGCATTTGTTTTTCTCACTTGTGCACAACTTAATATATATATGTGATATATATTTATTTGTGTTCATTTTGTATCATGGTTGTTGATACACTCTACATGGGTGTATGAGACATACACCATTATAATTATATTGGTGGGGTTTTAATATACAAAGTAAATACAAAATTAGTGGATAATTGTTCAAGTGCATGAAGCTTCATGAAGCTTGTGAGTGCATTGACCAAAGTCCACTAGTTTTGTTTTACTTAGGATATTAATAAACCTAACTACTATAATTAGCCATGGTTATGTCTCTACATGAGTTAGTATATGATACCCACTCACCCATGGTTAGGTCTCTCTCTCTCTTGATTAGTTTTTCATTCTCATTTTTGAGCTCATCTTCTTCCTCCTTCAAATGCTTGCTAGGGTTTGATAAAGAGAGAGAAAGATTGTGAGAAAGGAAATTCTAAAGTGTACCCATTTCCTATTTCATCATCCTCTACTAGACTAGAACTTTAGTTTAGGGTGTTTGCTTCACTAATTCTCCAGTTAGTGAAGTAGAAGCTTGAGTTCGTATTCCCTCGACGTAGATCATCTTCGGCCTCGAAGACTTCAAGCAATACCATTGCTATCTTCTCATGGATCCGTCCGAGAGTCCGGGAGCACGATGATCGCAGCGAATGGACTAATACAAGGAACATATGAAGTGAAGGACCGATCTACAAAGGTTGTATTTCGTATTCACTTAGTGGTAAATAATATTTACTTGCATGTGAAACCCTAATTATCTAGCAAAGATCTTGTTTAGGGTTATTCGGCACGGCTAAAATTTTAATCGGGCATGCTTGATGCCTTGTAGAACCTTATTAGAGTGCCTAGTAACCCTACAGTGGTATCAGAGCCTAGCTAGAGCATTAGGCGACGTGTATACGAAGTTAAAACTCCGAACGAACCCCGAAACCTCAAAATCAACCCCTCTCTGGTCATTTTTTAAAACTGTGTTTTTTTCTGAATTAAAAATACCTAAAAAATTCAGCAGGTAATTTTAAGCATTACTGTGCAAAACGAGCACCTAATCCGTACGGCCCGCCGCGGAACCGCGGCCATACCTCTCTTGGGCCGCGGATCCGCGGCCGTACTGTAGCAATGAGCTTTTGTTTTTGTACAGTAATATTTATTTCTGTTAGTGCTATTTTCTGGGTATTTTTTTTTTCCTGACTCAAGTGTTGAGTAATCTGGGGTTTATTTTGTATTCGTTGATTCGATCGTAAAATTTAATTTCGTTGTGTTTTCTGGATATTTAGAAAGTATTAAAAAAGTTCGAACGGATATCAATAACTCACTTTTTCCCGACCCGGAAAATTTCCAAGTGTTGGATTTTTCCGTTGTTTAAGAACGTTCTAAATCGTGTAAGTTACGCGATGGACCCTCTAGAAGACAACAAACCTTAACTCGATTATGTGACCGTCTTGAACTGCCTTTTGAACCTTAGGGTTTGGGGCAGTACGGCGTTGCCACATGTGAGGCGTTGGCTTAACCCTTCTACGGCTGGACCATTGGTACTGTGGCATACGATGGATGTTTTTAAACTCCCCTCAAGTGTTGAGAACTATTTGGGAAAACTTGGGTGTTTGATCATTCGATCGGAAAGTTTAACATTGTCTATTTATCTGGAATGCGATACAATATTTGGAATCCACAAGTAGTTATGAGATAACTAATTTGAATGTTATAAACATTGCAGTTTAGTCTCAAATGATCGGTTGCCACGGGATTTTGATGCGATCAAAAGTCCGTTGCAATCACGTAGCGTACGCGGATACTCGCCGGGTAAACTTAATAGACAACCACGCCCCAAAGCCCTGACCAAGTGACTGTAGGAGAACCCCGTCGCCAAAAGCATCCGTTTGGGTGCTCGCGGCAGCGGTGTTCCGCCTTAGTGCACTTCGTCGACGTCATCCGGGGGTGCGGCCGTCTACTAAAGTTTGCGACGAGCATCCGATCAGTATATCGGGAATCTTGTTGAATTGCCCGACTAGATATTGAAAAGTGTTTTCGATATAGAGACTAAAATGCGGGGGTTTATAATTGTTAGGCATGCGATGTCTAAGGAGGTTGCGGATTCCAACTGTTGTAGTTTTACACTTTTTTTTTCTGCGACCATAAGTGTAATATGTGTTATCGCCGGTTTCGTTGCTATATGTCAACGACAATTGGGATGCGCATATTTACTTACGTTGATGACATGTGATGTTATGTGTTGCTGGATATGTTATATTGGATCGTCGCGTTCTGAATAGCCGGGGGTTTTATGTGAGATGAGGGTTTTTATTTTCATTCATGTAAAATTCATTGTATGTAATATTCTTTTATTAGGGCACTTCCGGGATGAGGATGATGTCACCATTGTATATTATTTACTTTTCCGCATTAGGTAGACCCAAGGAGGAGAACACAAGTAACCGGGTTCTAGAGTCCAGTGGGAGACCAACTCGAGGAGTCGAGTCCGGGTCTTCTAACTCTAGAATTGGTAGGGTTGCTTGCCGCTCTCGTAGGGGTATAGGGGTGTGGGTTTGGCTATTCATCGCGACCGTGGAATCCGTGTTTTATAGAGGCTCAAAATAAAACACAGACGTCCTAGTATATCCAATGTTTCATATGTTTCTTCTGCTGCGATATCTGTGATGCGATCATTTGATATGTTGTGATAGATACTGTATATAGTATATATGATATATTATATAGACGTTACTTAAGTTTTACACCCGCGCTAGCCCTGCCCCGCTCTGCCGTTAGTTACCTAACCTAACGGTGCACGAGGGGACATCGAGGCGAATGCGGATGGCATAAGTGTACGTCGTATTTATCTGTGATGTTTAGGTGACTTAAATGATGGGACTTCATTAATGTGATTAATGAAAGTAAAGAAACCTAAAAGATGTTGTGGAATCGAATTTTGAAAAACAAGGTAGCTACAGCTCTTGCTTTGCATAGCGGTGTTCCTTGTAGAACATCCTGCACCTTATTTGATAAGCAAAGGGCCGAGATCCCTTCACCGGGAGTGACCCCTTTAGCAATGACTGGCAGATGCTACACCCCTCGGTTTTTTCTTTTTATTGCTTTTCTAGTTCTTGCTTTGCACAGTGATATATATAATATATCCTGCACCTCATTCGACGAGGAAAGAGCCGAGATCCCTTCATCGGGAGTGACCTCTTTAGCGAAACTAGAAAAAGCCTCAAAACACTCCATTTTAAAATTATTTGATTCTACAACGATATCAAGTTCATTACGCAATAGGTTTTCAGAAAAACCTGTCATAGCCCTCCGTCATTTCAAATAAATAGTAGTTAGTATTCGTGCTGCGTTTGTTGGCCTTTGTCAAGGCGTAGTGTGCGGTAGCTGACTAGTGCTTATCTGCTTATGCATATGATGCAGATTGGGTTAGGGTAGTCGTACGACCTTGTTGGCCTTTGTCAAGGGTCGTGCGGGTGGGTTTAATTCAATCAAGAAATGACGGGTTGAACTTGACTAGCATCCTATACTTTGTTGGCCTTTGTCAAGATCATAGGAGGTTAGGGGCAAAATTATCGGGAATTTCAAGTGTTGAAATTTGCAATGAGATTGCATACCTTCTATGAGATAGTTGGATCGCGATACCCGCTGCGAGTAAGAGTTACTACTGGGAGAGTTTTACACATTACAACTAGCCGATCGAGTAGGTGTCTAAAAAGGTGTTAACGGGGTTACGCCCCTGGGAAAACGAGGTTTATTTTAATTAGGTCTGTGCGAAAGCACGGGGAACCTCACTCAAAGTACGGACACTGGCCTGGCTGAAAGATTGGCGAAGTTGTAGGGTGTAATTAATCCTGGCTAGTCTTTCCTTTTAGGGTTTGAAGGAAGATTTGATAAAAACAGTGGGAGCCATCCTGATTAGATAAAAGAATAACCAATCTGATCTTGCAAGAGCGTACGCAGAGTGTTTTCTTCTCTCTCTCTCTAGGTAGCGACCATATCACGCCTTAATCAAGATAAAAATACGAATGTTTTGACCGAACCCGCTTGTTATACTGAGCTGGGGAACGTTGGTCCCGCTCCAACTTATAAATGTTATAAGACAGAGCAGGAAATAGGGGATTACCAGAATTCCCGTGCCACCCGAACGAAGAAAGTGCATGCTGATGCATCTTCTTCGGGTGTGTTCATTACCAAGAACTGTTTCTCAATATCCTTTACGTCCTGGGTATGTGATACCGGATCAGGATCCCACATATATAATTTGTTACATGGGCTACAGATAGGTAGAGAACTGAGAACGGGTGATAAGTTTCATGAGATAGAAACGGTGCAGGTGTTGCAGCCAAATCTGTTGGTAGTTATCACCCTGTATTACCAGAATACATTGATTCTGAACGAATGTAATTAGATACCGAACCTGATATACAACATCATATCAGTCTCTTTATTAGTAAAGAAGGATATAATTTTGTATTGTTGGATAATGTTTTGAACATTTCCTATATCAAGAGTTGATCGGTTCAGGCACGTTATCTAAAAGTATTGACGTTCTAAATCAAACTACAGTTCTTAGTATACAGAACACACACAAGAGGAAGAGTTCAGAAATGAACGAATCCTTCTTGAGGTATTGTAGACTAGGTCATATAAATGCGACCCGACTAGCTGAAGTTTCATATAGATGCATATTTAAATTAGTTTGAATTTACATCTTGTGAAACATGCCGGTCATGTCACAGAGATAAGATGACCACAGCTCCGTTTATTGGAAACAGAGAAAGAGTTAGTGAACTCTTAGGATTGATAAATGCTGATGTATGAAGGTCCCCTGTCTACACATGCCAAGACCGGTTCCTTGTACTTCATTACATTCTCTGATGATCTCTCAAGATTTAGATATATGTTCCTGTTGAAACACAAATCCGAAGCTTTTGAGATATTCACAGAATATATGTTAGAAGTAGAGAACCAAAACGGGTATAAGTATTATGTCCTTTGATAATATCAGGAGGAGAATACTTGAGCGCGGAATTCCTGGACTATACTAAAGGAGAATGAGATTCTCTCTCAACATTACTCCTCCGCTTACACCATAGCACGTCGGTGTATCGGGGCGGAGCAATCACACCCTATGTGATAAGGTGTGCTCTATGATGAGTACTACTGAGTTACCTATTTCCTTTTGGGAGTTATGCACTTATGAAGCTGCATACCTATTGAATGGCGTTCCAACCAAATCAGGTGCCTACCACTCCATATGTAATATGGTAAGGAAAGAGCCCATCTCTTAAGTCAGTTAAGATTTGGGGTTGTCCGGCCTATGTCTAAAAGCAAAATCCGGACAAACTCGAGGCAAGGTCAGTTCTTTGGAAGTTTGTTGGATATTCCAAGCATTCGAAAAGGAATATCTTCTACCGCACCAAGGAACAAAAGATGTTTTGTTTCTCGGCATGCCGCCTTTTTAGGAAAAGGAATTTATTTTGGAAACAAATTTGTAGTCATGAGGTAGAACTGTAAAGAGTTCCAGCTATACAAACTGCAGCTGATGATTTGGTAGAACCAAAGGATTCAATAGCAACCAACGAACCTCAGCCTCTCCGCCGATCTAGTAGGGTTCCTCACCCACCTGAGAGATACTTCAGTTTCTCTATGACAGTGGGAGCGAGGATTGCATCATGAGATGATGACCCAACTAGTTTCGAGCTGGCCATCAGGAGTGGGACTCTGTAAGAATGGCTGGATGTTTAACGATCTGAGATGGAACCCTTATACACCAACAAAGTATGGACTTTGGTTGCCTTATCTGAAGGGTTAAATCCCCATCAGGAGCAAGTATATCTTGAGAAGATTACTTGGCGTACATGGAAAAGTTGAGACTTTCAAAGCTATGCTTAAGTCCATCCAGATCCTACTTGCCACGGCTACATACCATGACTACGATATCTGGCGGTGGGTGTCATGACTGCTTTTTTAAATGATGTTTTAGAAGAGAGGGTCTATAAGTACATAGTCAGAGGTCTTCGTAGACAGTGGGAGCAGCGGAAACGTGTGTAAGATGTTTTATGTGATAAAGCAGGCATCGCGGAGTTGGAACGTCTGTTTTGATGTGTTAGTCAAAGAGTTTGACATCATCAAAATGGTAGATGAACCTTGTATATACAAAAAGGTAGTAAGAGTATGGTGGAGATCCTCGTAGAGTACGTGGATAACATACTCTTGATAGGAAAGGAGTTTCATATGCTACGCTCGATCAATCTCCGCTTATCACAAGGATTCTCCATATAGGATCAAAGTGATACCTCCTAAATCCTGGTTTTTGATCTATGAGATAGATGTAATTGGATGTTAGGATTCTCATTAGTTGTAGTGAGATGGTATCAAACGATCCTAGGGAGAATCGCTGGAAAGGTTCCAGAGTTATAAGGACGACTGAAAGTCAGTCACAGGCATTTTCTTTACTCTCAGTAGAGGGACGGTATGTTGGAAGAGTTACAAGACAGATACTGTGGAATACTAGACGATAAAGGCTAGATACATCGCTACCAAAGATGCTACCAAAGAGGCAGTCTGGGTGTATATTAGTTCATGAGATGAACTTCGTTCCTTCCATTGTGTGACAATGGAGTTGTGGCTTATGCCTAGGAACGCCCGTCCCATCAGTGATCCAGTCATATTCTAAGGCAGTATCACCTGATCATGGAGATGGTTGATCTCCAGGGGATCGAGGTCAGGAGAGTAGACTCAGAGGACAACACGGAGGATCCACTCACAAAGGCCTTTTCCCAGAGAGAGACTTTTATGGGATGGTTGAGTATGAGATACTACAACCACTGTTATCAGATGGCCCTAGTGCAAGTGGGAGATTGTTAGTTATATGTATACCCTAGAGGCCATTACTATACATGAGATGTATATTGTAGTGGATGCTTGGACATATATAGGGAGGATTTTCTTGCTCGACATGATAGTATGCTATCTGGTTACTCTTTACCTTAACGTGTACACTGATTGTCTCTCTGTTACATGTTGGTAATGCCCTTAGGATGTGTACTTGACTACCTGGACTATAATGCGGATCATACTAGTAGGGACACGGTAGTCCATAAGTACATCCTTCAAGGTCCCTAGTCGTGGGTGTATCGAGACGGGGCATCGATATACTAGAGTAGACTAGCGTATAGCTTCTCGACCCATATAGATGGGCGATGGATGATCCCATATCCATTGGTGTTTGACATCAGAGATGATATACGGGTGCTTAGTGGAGACTGGGTACACTGGACGGACTCGCCGAGAACTCCCAGATGGTATTATACCTTACGTCAGATGGCAGTTCTCTGGTGACACTGGTACAGGTTAGTCTGTAGACCCGAGATCGTCATAGAGTCTTGTGTGATTCCCACTGTGTTTTGATTTCCACCTTACCACGTCCAAGAGGGCGTGCAAAACGGTGGTTTTTGGGTACAGTCCCGAGTCACATGGAGGCAATGAGCGATAGGAGGGGTTTCGTCTCTCCCGGTATTGGGGGTTGATGTTGCGCTATGCTCGATTGGCCATAACAGGGAAGTCCCTGGCCAGGGCTGGTTTAGAGATTTACTGGTAAGTGTTACCAGTAGTTTCTCGACCCGTTATGAGCCTCGTATCGGCATGACTTATCGGTTATTGAGGTCTGACGTTTACCACCCCTAGACTTGATATGCGACATATCAGACGAGGAGACCGGACTGTACGGTAGTGTCACTGTCAGGCTTTTTGCTGGAGTTGGAGGGGGCTTGCTTGCTGATCTTCTGATCGCTCAATACCCGGGTAGCCGTTACGTCCAGCTAGTACCGCTGACGGCTTATGGGTGCTTGATATGATCATCACCTACTACCGGCGTATTGACGAGTGTTTAGAGTCCTACATAGAGGTTTTACTGGCTCCGGCAAAATGAAATATGAGCGCATATGTGATATGTGCAGGACCGAGAATAATGCGAGTATGTGATACCGTATTCTATTCTCGCGATGTTTGTATCGATCGGTTATATGTGATATAACCAGGTTATCGAATCAAGGGTTGATTCGATAAGTCGATACATTGGATGTTAGTCGATTATATGTGATATAACCGGATTATTAAGTCAAGTGTTGATTTAATAATTTAGTGTATAATTGTATATTAGATATACTAATTTACATTAACTAACATTGGTTCACTTAAGCATTTGTTTTTCTCACTTGTGCACAACTTAATATATATATGTGATATATATTTATTTGTGTTCATTTTGTATCATGGTTGTTGATACACTCTACATGGGTGTATGAGACATACACCATTATAATTATATTGGTGAGGTTTTAATATACAAAGTAAATACAAAATTAGTGGATAATTGTTCAAGTGCATGAAGCTTCATGAAGCTTGTGAGTGCATTGACCAAAGTCCA
Source organism: Agapanthus africanus (assembly GCA_030015575.1). Taxonomy (NCBI): domain Eukaryota; kingdom Viridiplantae; phylum Streptophyta; class Magnoliopsida; order Asparagales; family Amaryllidaceae; genus Agapanthus; species Agapanthus africanus. The sequence goes on along the minus strand of CM057339.1, from coordinate 780,778,561 downwards.
CTAGTTTTGTTTTACTTAGGATATTAATAAACCTAACCACTATAATTAGCCATGGTTATGTCTCTACATAAGTTAGTATATGATACCCACTCACCCATGGTTAGCTCTCTCTCTCTCTCTCTTGATTAGTTTTTCATTCTCATTTTTTGAGCTCATCTTCTTCCTCCTTCAAATGCTTGCTAGGGTTTGATAAAGAGAGAGAAAGATTGTGAGAAAAGAAATTCTAAAGTGTACCCATTTCCTATTTCATCATCCTCTACTAGACTAGCACTTTAGTTTAGGGTGTTTGTGTTGCGCCACGGCAGCGCCACGGCCGTCTTACCGAGGCCAAAATGCGGAATCAAAAATTTTCCTTACTTGGAAACTGGCGCTACCGCGGACAATAAAACCCGGATCGTTAACCATTAACCTATACTAGCTAACAAGAGATGGGAAGAGAAGTATACCAAGTGATCCGAGTCCTCCGGTCTTCTCGTCATCGTCCCGATCTCCCGCGGAAAGTCCTGTCTCCATGTCGTCTCCTCCTCGCCGGAAGGGCACCACGTCGCCTGCATCTTTTACGGGCTGCCACCTCAATACCGAGGCAACTCGGGCACGAAGCTGGCTAGTCGACGTGCCCAAGGTTTGCTGTAGAATGTAGTGTAGATGCTATATCTCATTTGGGGTTTTAGTTGCCATGGAGGATGAAGGAAGAGGTTAAGAAAATTGGTGCATTCAATTTTCTTAGCAAGAAGGATAGAGATGAAGAATTCCTCACATAACCAAAAATGAACTCTCTCATTCTTTTTCTCTCAAGTGAAGCCTCTCTCAACTCAAGTGAGAATGGTGGAGGAATGAATATGAGAACCATAACAAGAAGGGAGGTGAGTGTAGAAGATAGAAAATGGTGACCATATCAAAAGCAAGCTTCACATCAAAAGGTAATGATAATTCTCTCAAATCAATTTCTAATCACTTCTAATCTCAAAAAGCAAGCCATCATGAAAAGCAAAGATGCTTAATCTTTCATAATGCCACAAATGCAAGAAACCCCTCCACAATATGTTATTTGCAAACTTGCAAATAACACCCTTCATCGAAAAAGTCCGGCCGGGAAAGAACAAAGGAAAACCGGCCGGAACGGAATGCAAACTGGCAACTCCAGAAAACTGGTCCTGTAATAAATTACAGGAAAACCCCGATACTGTGCATACACACCCGCATCTGTATTCCGACCGGATACAAATGCAATGAGACAAAATCTACACTGTACTAAACTAGGATCCGGCTTAAACCAAAGCCGGCTAGTAAAATCTGTCCGATCCTGATCCGTGCAATACCGCACGTATCTGATCGAACCTTGCCATGTATCCATACGGCCATTAGTACAAACCGTCCGATCCAGATCCGTACAATACCGCACGTATCTGATCGGACCCTGCCATATCTCCATACGGCCTCTACAGCGTTTCGCCCGAAACTTGAGTAACTGAATGTGTGGTGGACTCTAAAGACTCGTCAATACTATGGCTGTGGATTTAACCACTAGCACGTCAGAGGTATAAGCCAATACGTGACGGGCCACCAGCTATTGACCAAAAGGGACGTCGATGAGCGAACTCATCCTGACACCCTATTGAGCCTGTCAGTGACAATATCCGTACAGTCCGTTCCGTTCGTCTATGAGTATCGCATAGCGGGCCTAGGGGGTTGGTAAAAGTCAGACCCCCAAAAGCGGTACAAGTCGTGTCGGAGCGTAGCCCAGAACACCCTGAGATACTACTGGAATACCTACCAGTAAATCTCCTGCCTCGGCCGAGGGCTTTGTGTAATGGCTCTCCTAGACACAGCGCGACCTCACCCCCAATACCGGGAGAGACGAACCCCTGCAGATCCGCTCACTGCCTCCATGTGGCTCGGGACTGTACCCAACTAAAACCTGTTTGCACGACTCCTTTGAGCCGTGTTAGGGTAGTAATCAAAGCACAGTGGGAACTCACACGAGACAAATGACGATCTCAGGTCGATGAACTAACCTGTACACATGTCACCAGGGAACCGCTATCTGACATCTGGTATAAGACCAATTAGCAGGTTCCCGGCGACTCCTGTCCGATGTACTCATAACCCAATGAGTACCTGTATACATCTTAGGTGAACCAACTGACACCAGTGGCTTGTGAGACCGGCCACCGCCCCTCGTCGGGGTCTCGACTGTATACACTAGTCTACTAATGGAGTATCGATGCCCTGTCTCGAAACTCCTACGACTAGGGACCTTTTAAGGATGTGCTTATAGACTACCAGCTCCCACGTATATGATCGCCATCATACTGCTGGTAGTCAAGCAAGAATCCTAGGGGCTCTATCAACGTGTAATAGCGACATGTCAGGTCACCTAAAGCAGTACACGATGATAAAGATAAACCAGATAGCATACTATCATCTCGAGTAAGACTGTCCTACCGGGATAGGTCCTCCCTCAATCATTGCAATCACGTGCCTGTGATCCAATAATTGACTCTGAGGGCACTATCTCCAATAATCTCCCACTTGCACTCAAGGCTAATTATTGCGATGTCGCATACTCACAGCCCGTGTGATACCGAACATCCAACTCCTCTACTAGTCAGTCTCACAAAACCCGTTTGCGAAACTATTGCGTTCGAGGAATAGCCTCAGTGAGTGGATCCGCAGAGAAGTTTCTTTCTATGTCTCTCTATATCTCAAGTTCGCGGAGAAAGCCATCTCCCGAAATAAGCAATACCTGTCTTGGAACGTCTGGATGTCTGATGGGACCTAGTTCATAAATGAACTCCAAATCCAGACTTCTTAGACTGTATCGTCAACTGAACTTAATCAGTATCCTGCGCCATGCCTTCCCTCAGTATCCACCTGGACCACCTGTCCAATATACTGCTCCTCGTCAAAGGGAAAACTATAACTCTGACAACCTCCTTGTCATCCAGGTCACCTTGGAAGCGTGGAATGATAACTGTCTCTCGAATGAGGCCGTCGTTATCATATCCCTAGAACATCCACTTATGTTCTAAAACTGCTTCCGACTGTTTCTCCAGGATTGGATCAATATCAACTTATTGCATCTACTGCAAGAACAACATCTGGTGTGGTACTTGACATCTCATGATTGACTCAATTGCCTAAGCAAGTGATCTGTCAATCATGCGTATCCCTCTCCCCTTTAGTCTGTAAGACACCTTTAGAGAGGGTGACTCCATCACCTACAGGTACACTACCGTGCCAGGAGTCGTCCATTCTAAATACTCATAGAATGCTGTCAAGGTACCCAGATTGGGAAACTACCCAAATCTAGATCTAAAACCATAGATCTAGTAACCAGAATGTCTGATATAATATCCAAGTCCTATGTGGAGAAACTACTGTGTGACAACCAAAGTATAACCGATCGTAGTATAGGAATATCACTTCCTATTCTGTGTATGTCATCAAATACTAGGACATAACACCCTACTACCTTCTTAACAGATCCATCCCCTATTCTGATGAAGTCAAACCTATGACTGTCACATCAGAAATAGATGATCTATCTCCGCTATATCTGCTTTAGTCTATAAATAGACATAAGCCACCTGTCCACCAATGCTTCCGCTGCTCCCACTGACTACGACAACCCTCTTGCAGAGTCATATAGACGTGCAATTCTAAAGCTAGTTTAGAATGACGCTATACTCATCCTCCTGCCGGGTCTCACAGTCTGGAACAACAACAATGGCAAGTCTGGGTAAACAAGAACCTCCCTGTCACCGTCCTTGAGGCTACCGGAGTACCTCTCGGGTGCCTGAGGTTACCCACCTTATCTGCGGAATGGCCAATGGAATGTCAAACCAGATTGAATCTTTAGGTTCTTATCAAATCTTCAGTAATCGTTTGCGGTTCTGGAATCACTTCCAGTTCTACCATACTCCCACTACTGTTTTCTGAAAAAATCCATTTTTATTTAAAACTGTGGCGAGTCAAGAACAATATCACTATTGATCTTCCAGATGGTAGAAAGTCAACCCTCGTCATAGCCTGGGTCAACCCACAAACAGCCATTACAGAAACGTGCCTTGAGTTGTCCAGTTTCTGGTTTTAATCATAAGCCAGACAACTCCCCGTACCTTAACAATGTCAAGATATGAACTGTTCTATATCCAATACAGAAACAGAGGCACTGATTTAATTGAACCAGATTCAAATCATGCAGCTGTCTCCAGTGCATGTCAACTAAATGGAAGGAGGCCGATCAGCGTTACTCAAATTAGGAATGCTTCCAATTATGAGTAACCTGAAAGAGAAACAAGTTCTCTTAACCGTTACTATCAACTGAATACCATACACAAGTATCTACATCTTCGATCACTTTGAAGAATCCCGATACTTGCAATACCTGGTTCTCTACTTTATTCAAATACCTATAACTTCTCAAAATTCGGACCCTGTGTTTCCACGAAACACCTGTCTAAAAACTAGAGAAGTCATAAGTAAACCGAATATAGTACGAGGACCAACCCCACTGTCCTGATGGACCCTGGACAACATACAATACTCTGTATAAGTCCCTTGAGTCTGATAACTCATTCACTGTGTGTCGTAGATTGAAAACTGTACTATGGTTGTGAAGAATTACACCGCTGTTTAATGCTCCTTACCTAACCATCCACTGATATAGGTAAATGTCGTAGACATAATTTCAAGAAGGTATATCTCACTCTATAAAAATAGACGTACAGATATATCAATTTGAAATTGGTGCATAACCACGGATATTCAAAACCAAATAATTGCCGTCCGGCAAACAACCCAGGTGACTTCCTCAAATATCACCAATTCCAACGAATCCCGATATAATGAGGATGATCACCTAATTCCCAATAACTTACTCCCACTCATCATCTGTAAAACCATACAGATGTGAGAATCTTACCTGGTAAATACATACCCTGGAGCAAGTGTCTAATTGGAAAATCAGTTTTCTATTAACAGTACACAGTGAAACTGAAACATTGAAATGTTTCGTTGGGGTATCCTGGTATTCGCAGTAATGCCTCTTCCATTATCCAGATTCACAACTGTAACCGTATATCTCTTTGCCATCTCTCCAAATCCCTTTATATGTCTTTAGTCATTACCTTCTGTACACCCCTTTAGGCCAAATGGTTTTCTTCTTTCCCTACCATTCGGCACCAGCCTATGGTTTGGAAGAAGACTATCCAATAAGCATAATGGGTGTACTGTCCTAATCCTAGGAGCACTCGCAAAACGAGAGAAGGTGAAGGTAAAAGACAACCGAATAAACCTTATTCCTATTTCTCCTGAACCAGAATCCATCCCCGAACTGGAACAAGTTCCTTTCGAGTTCGTATATAACCATACGATGGAGTATCCAATAAACTGTGGATCTTCGTAGTGATACGGAGTGTCCTGGAGAAATACAAAGGTGATTTAGGATTGGAGAAGAAATACTTGGTTTGGTCGTGAATATCAGTCGCAATTTACTTTGCCCTCCTACTAATCCCTTGCTTTGTCTTAACTTAATACCTTCTGCACACCATCGTTATGCTAATTGGTTTTCTTCATTCCCCACCATTCGGCACCAGCCTAAGGTTTGGAAGAAGACTATCCAATTTGCGTAATAGGTGTACTACTCCTAAACCAAGGAGTACTCCCAACCTGAAAGAAGGTAAAAGGAAAAGACAACTGAATAGTCCTATCCGTTTTCTCCAGAACCGGAAACCATCCTCGAATTCCTTCGAGTTCGTATATAACCATACGATGGTTTTTTCCAATGGAAGTGGACGTTCGTAATAATACGGGGTGTCCCGGAGAAAAGGGTAGAAGTAGGAGTGGCAAAGAGGTTTGCAACTCAGATAATCCAAAAGCCAGTGTTAAGAAGGTTCGGTTAACTTGGTCACTGAGTCATAGTCTTAGGGTCGGGTCAATGGTCGACTGCAATAAGAGAGAGAGAAAAGAAACACTCAGCGTGCACTCTATCCTAGATCAGAATGGTTACCAATTTATCTAATCTGGAAACCTCCCACTGTCACCTCAAATTCTCCTCCAAACCTGAAAGAAGAATTAGTCGGGGTCACCCGAGGAGTAAACTAACTCATCAGTGGGAATCGGGATCCAACTTATCATCGCATGATAACGTGACGGAATCCGCTCACGCTATCACACTCCAGAAGGTATGCGCATATCTGGCAAGTTTCAGTTCTTTTGAAACTCCCGATGTGATTTTTACCCCAAGCGGCTTATGACCTTGACTAGGTCAACAAACCATAAACCGCCAGTCAAGTTCAACCCGTCATTATACTGGATTGCATTAAACCCACCCGTACGTGCCCTTGACTAGGTCAACAAGGCCGCACGACTGTCTTAACCAATCCCACTTATGCAACAAACAAGTACCACTTAGCTACCGAACACTACGTCTTGACTAGGTCAACAAACGCAGCACGAATACTAAATAATACCTGTAGGAAATGACGGAGGGCTACGGCTGGTTTTTGGCGAAAAACCTTTAACGTAATGAACTTGATATCGTTGAAGGAACTGCATAGCCTTTTATAAAAATATAGTGACGAAAACCTTTGCTAAAGAGGTCACTCCCGGTGAAGGGATCTCGGCTCTTTCCCCGTAGAATGAGGTGCAGGATATTCCAACTGAATACCACGATGCAAAGCAAAAGTAATCGGCTATAGTGAAGGCATTGCCCTGACGCAAACTTTTTGTCCAAGGGGTCACTCCCGGTGAAGGGATCTCGGCCCTTACCTCGTCGACTGAGGAGCAGGGTATTCCAACTGAATACCACTATGCAAAACAAAAGAGAACGCCCTTGCAACAACAGATTTTTGAAAAATTGTTCCAACAACATCAGAATAGGTTTGTTTATAACTTGCTTTGATCCGAATCAACGCAGTCCCATCAATTAATCACACCAATAAAGAACGAAAATAATGATGTACGTATATGCCATCCGCATTCGCCACTGGGTCCCGTCATCACCCGTTAGGTTACTTAACTAACGACAGAGCGGGGACTGGACTAGCGCGGATGTAAAACATATACAACATCTACTAGTATATATATACAATATATAATTTTCGCTCAAGGCGTGATAAAATGCAATATCACAGAAATGTACAGCATCACAGAACAATACAGATATCTGGAAGCCCCGGGTTTCACAGAGCCGCTGCTGAAACCCGACGTTCCCTTGGTCGTGTGGATAGCCTGTGCAATGAAAACCTAGACCCCTACGGGCGCGGCAAGTCACCCGCCAAGACCTGAAGCGAGGCAGCCCCATTCAGCCCCGTGAATGGACCACCCAGCACTTCAAGGAATCCGGTAACTTGGGCACCCCTCCTGGGCCAACCTGTACCCCCTACGAGTGCGGCGAATGGCCCGCCAATCCTAGAGTGAAGCCCCCTCCGTCTCAATGCCATGAGATGCGGGCCCGTTGCCCTCTAGAACCCGGCTATCCGTGCACCCCTCCGCGGGGTAATCCTAGTACAGAAAGTAAAATATACATACAAAGGGTACATCGACCGTAACCAGGTCGTGCCCCAAAAGAATAATACAAACAGGCAGTGACGACAGTCCACATGTCGGACGCTCGCCCCGCAATATCAAATGTACATATAAAACAAAACTGTACTAGCATTGCATCCAGGCTATCCCCCACGACCGATCCGCAACATCACAGCATAAACACAGAACATCAACGTGAAAATCACGTTCGCAAATCCGTCTAACCGGGCTATAGCAGTTAGACAGGATTTACCGATCAAGTGATATTCACGGTCGCAGATATAATGTAAATACTGTGAAATAATGTGTTTACAATATCCGATCGATCAAATTTTAACAAGTGGTCCCCCAAGTACTACTGTAGCACATCAAGAAAATCTGGGCCCAAAATTAATATTCCAGAAACCCTAAATCAACCCAGAGAGCAACTGCAGAAATTTCATGCAGTGATCTCAACATAGTGCGGCGGAACCGCGGCCAAAAGGGGTGTTTGGCCGCGGTTCCGCGCTCCTACTATGGATTCACTGCATCGAATTTCTACAGTGTTCTTACAATTTCCAGTACATTACTTTTCTACAACCTGAAAAAATTTTCGAGCAAGAAAAAATCAACAGAAAACTGATGTATGTGAAACGCGGATTTTTAGAATTTTGGTCGATCGGAAAAGTAAAACACATTAGACAAAGCTAGACTAGGTTAATGGCGTGGCTCTGATACCATGTTGCGCCACGGTAGCGCCCCGGCCGTCTTACCGAGGCCAAAATGCGGAATCAAAAATTTTCCTTACTTGGAAACTGGCGCTACCGCGGACAATAAAACCCGGATCGTTAACCATTAACCTATACTAGCTAACAAGAGATGGGAAGAGAAGTATACCAAGTGATCCGAGTCCTCCGGTCTTCTCGTCATCGTCCCGATCTCCCGCGGAAAGTCCTGTCTCCATGTCGTCGCCTTCTCACCGGAAGGGCACCACGTCGCCTGCATCTTTTACGGGCTCCCACCTCAATACCGAGGCAACTCGGGCACGAAGCTGGCTAGTCGACGTGCCCAAGGTTTGCTGTAGAATGTAGTGTAGATGCTATATCTCATTTGGGGTTTTAGTTGCCATGGAGGATGAAGGAGGAGGTTAAGAAAATTGGTGCTTTCAATTTTCTTAGCAAGAAGGATAGAGATGAAGAATTCCTCACATAACCAAAAATGAACTCTCTCATTCTTTTTCTGTAACACCCGAGCCCAATGCTACTATTTTCAGTTACTGTTTGAGCATAATGTGGTACTCATTTCATTTAATTTGCTTGTTTGTTGCTTACTGTAAAATTTACCCGGCAAAGTCATTTCTACATATAACAAATTTTAGCATCTAAAATAAAATTGAAAATATTCATCTTGGCCTACTTGACACCCCTAGCCTCGTGGTAGCGTCCATGCATTGTGTTCTCGTCCCGTTCAGTAAAACGGGCAAGTTTGGATGGCTACGTGCACGCACGTGTGTCCGTTTTGAGAGTATGCTTTTTAATCATAAAACATTTCATTTTAAAATTTGGAACCCGCTTAAAATCCTATTATTTGAATTTCGAATTTTTGGACCCAACCCGGGCGCAATTTGGAAATGTTTCATTTGGCGCCAAAATCCCAAATTTTTAATATTATTAAAACCTTCGCATATATTTTTCTAACTAATCTGATATCTTACTGTTCATTACCTATCTTTTAAATCTTTAAGTTAACCATATAATATTTTTACAATCTTTTATATCCTTCTCAATTTATTCTCTCAGCCAATCGCAATCTCCCCTTTAACCCCGTGGTCCCCACTTTCTCTCTCTCCTTCTTCTCTCTCTCTCTCCACTTTCTCTCTCTCTCTCCACTTTCTCTCTCTCTCTACCCCTTATATATTCTCTCGTACTTCTCTTTATCATTTTTCTCTTCTTGCTTAATGTCTCGTTTCTCATTTCTTTTAACTGTTCTTTTGTTACCGGAATTCCGTCGTGCCGGTGACGTTTCTCGACGTTCCAGCGAGATACCCCGACCCGTGTGGTTCCTTTGTTCGTCGTTTGGGTTCATTCCGTGAACCGTGCGCCGTCGCGAGTTTTCCCCGCCGACGGTTAACGTTCCGTTTTCCCGATTCGCGACCCATCGAGGCAAGTTAATCTTGCTACATGCTATATACTTTTATAATCTTCATTTTATAATATTATACATTTGAAAATCTTATAGTTTACATATGAAATGTCGTTGAAAAATCGGATATGACAAATCTGAAATTTACTGTACACCTTATCTTATAAAATTCATTATAAATCATAGAAAAATCATTAGGATACGTTCTTTAGTTCTTTACGAAGCTAATTCAGAATACTATAACTCTATGAAATATTTACTTACAAAATAAATTGTTTAATTAACGTAAAATGCAAATGAACACGTCTCTAAACTGCTGTACAGGGAAATTCCAGCAGCAAACTTTCAACTTTGAATATTCATAACTTTTTGTAGGGATAACCTGAGATGCTTATACTTATAAAACTGAAAACCTTATTGAATTATCTTTGTTTTGGTATAAGATACGTCTCTTTTGGAGAACATTTGTTATTTTTAAGCTATTTTACAAATTAGGGTGACGCTAAATTTCTGAACGGAACCTTCTTGTGCATGGTTAATCAATACATCTTTTATAGTTACTAATCGCTTTGAATATGCTATCCATATTAATATTATTATATCAATATTTATATCAAATATTGTTTAGTTGTACATCCCACATTACCATTTTATAGTTTTATAACTTTTCGGATACCCGTTTGCATCCATCGCATTTAAGATACATATAATTGCATCCATAGATCACATCACTACATAATAATGTGATATTAACACTCCATGTTTAATAAATTGTATCCTAATTAATATTGGAACTATAAATGTAACCCTAATTGATAACTGTGCATCCATATCCTTGAAATTATATCTATTGGCATATCATATTACATGTTCCAGTTATTGTTCTGATAGTACTCATGCTTGTTTATTTATACACATGTTTATGTTAGTTGATTATGAGCACCCACATGACATCTTGTGCTTCCTGACATGACCTGTTACACTTCCTACTTGACATGACATGGTACCGTACACTCTTGACTTGACATGACACCTTTATACATTACCTGGTTGACCTGATGTACCATGGATTTACCTGTTACCTGATCTCATGCCTAATGCCAACAAACCTGACCATTCCTGCTGTCTATCCAGACAGACCTACTCTTACCGGATTTTGTGTTGGCATTAGTCCTTGACTACTGAATACCTGACCTGACACTCATAACTTGGGGGTATGGGGAAATCAAAGATGAACCTGACTTGTAACTCGACAGTTCACTACCGTTCGAGTGTACACTTTCCTATTCTGTGCCTAACGGCATGTCTCGGTTTCAGCCGAGAATATTTTGGCCGTGGTCCCGGGTATGTACGGGATACTAACACTTTCCTATTCTGTGCCTAACGGCATGTCTCGGCTGCCGCCGAGAATATTGTGGCCGTGGTCCCGGGTATGTACGGGATACTATTGAGTTACATCGACGATTTATCAATTGGTTTCAAAGACTATAGAGTAGAAAACCTGATAGGACAGTTTAGTCGCCATTGCACATTACCCTGCTCTGTTATTTCTTAGTACTGCTTTATTCATGTTCATATTTGCATTGCTTACCACCATGTTTACATTATATACTTGATGTCATGACGCGCTGACGTCTGGGTTTTACATGGACCAGATTCTTTACCACTGTCGCCGACCGTGCAGGAGTACTTCAGCCAGCAGGCTGATTTGAGTTCTATAGTGGTTAGTTTGTTTATTGCATTTTATTTCCAGGTGCGATCCTGCATTATGGGACGTACCTTTCTATTATTATATTGGATCATTTGCTTCCGCACTTATTGTTCATTGATTTCTTGTTATTATGGATTTGGACATGTGTTAGATTAGTACTTTATCTTGTTCTTGATATCCTTACAACCGTAATGTGACTGTGGATGGATACTTCCTACCCACAGGTAGCATGGTTGGCTATGTTACGTGCCCAATCCTGCGTACTCTGGGAAGCGGGGCGTGACTTTCTCAACTCAAGTGAGAATGGTGGAGGAATGAATATGAGAACCATAACAAGAAGGGAGGTGAGTGTAGGAGATAGAAAATGGTGACCATATCAAAAGCAAGCTTCACATCAAAAGGTAATGATAATTCTCTCAAATCAATTTCTAATCACTTCTAATCTCAAAAAGCAAGCCATCATGAAAAGCAAAGATGCTTAATCTTTCATAATGCCACAAATGCAAGAAACCCCTCCACAATATGTTATTTGCAAACTTGCAAATAACACCCTTCATCGGAAAAGTCCGGCCGGGAAAGAACAAAGGAAAACCGGCCGGAACGGAATGCAAACTGGCAACTCCAGAAAACTGGTCACGTAATAAATTACAGGAAAACCCCGATACTGTGCATACACACCCGCATCTGTATTCCGACCGGATACAAATGCAATGAGACAAAATCTACACTGTACTAAACTAGGATCCGGCTTAAACCAAAGCCGGCTAGTAAAATCCGTCCGATCCTGATCCGTGCAATACCGCACGTATCTGATCGAACCTTGCCATATATCCATACGGCCATTAGTACAAACCGTCCGATCCTGATCCGTACAATACCGCACGTATCTGATCGGACCCTGCCATATCTCCATACGGCCTCTACAACGTTTCGCCCGAAACTTGAGTAACTGAATGTGTGGTGGACTCTAAAGACTCGTCAATACTATGGCTATGGATTTAACCACTAGCACGTCAGAGGTATAAGCCAATACGTGACGGGCCACCAGCTATTGACCAAAAAGGACGTCGATGAGCGAACTCATCCTGACACCCTACTGAGCCTGTCAGTGACAATATCCGTTCAGTCCGGTCCGTTCGTCTATGAGTATCGCATGACGGGCCTAGGGGGTTGGTAAAAGTCAGACCCCTAAAAGCGGTACAAGTCGTGTCGGAGCGTAGCCCAGAACACCCTGAGATACTACTGGAATACCTACCAGTAAATCTCCTGCCTCGACCGAGGGCTTTGTGTAATGGCTCTCCTAGACACAGCGCGACCTCACCCCCAATACCGGGAGAGTCGAACCCCTGCAGATCCGCTCACTGCCTCCATGTGGCTCGGGACTGTACCCAACTAAAACCTGTTTGCACGACTCCTTTGAGCCGTGGTAGGGTAGTAATCAAAGCACAGAGGGAACTCACACGAGACAAATGACGATCTCAGGTCGATGAACTAACCTGTACACATGTCACCAGGGAACTGCTATCTGACATCTGGTATAAGACCAACTAGCAGGTTCCCGGCGAGTCCTATCCGGTGTACTCATAACCCAATGAGCATCTGTATACATCTTAGGTGAACCAACTGACACCAGTGGCTTGTGAGACCGGCCACCGCCCCTCGTCGGGGTCTCGACTGTATACACTAGTCTACTAATGGAGTATCGATGCCCTGTCTCGAAACTCCTACGACTAGGGACCTTTTAAGGATGTGCTTATAGACTACCAGCTCCCACGTATATGATCGCCATCATACTGCTGGTAGTCAAGCAAGAATCCTAGGGGCTCTATCAACGTGTAATAGCGACATGTCAGGTCACCTAAAGCAGTACACGATGATAAAGATAAACCAGATAGCATACTATCATCTCGAGTAAGACTGTCCTACCGGGATAGGTCCTCCCTCAATCATTGCAATCACGTGCTTGTGATCCAATAATTGACTCTGAGGGCACTATCTCCAACAGTTTGCTTCACTAATTCTCTAGTTAGTGAAGTAGAAACTTGAGTTCGTATTCCCTCGACGTAGATCATCTTTGGCCTCGAAGACTTCAACCAATACCGTTGCTATCTTCTCATGGAGCCGTCCGAGAGTCCGGGAGCACGATGATCGCAGCGAAGGGACTACTACAAGGAGCATATGAAGTGAAGGACCGATCTATGAAGGTTGTATTTCGTATTCACTTAGTGGTAAATAATATTTACTTGCATGTGAAACCCTAATTATCTAGCAAAGATCTTGTTTAGGGTTATTCGGCACGGCTAAAATTTTAATCAGGCATGCTTGATGCCTTGTAGAACCTTATTAGAGTGCCTAGTAACCCTACACCATCCGCATTCGCCACTGGGTCCCGTCATCACCCATTAAGTTACTTAACTAACGACAGAGTGGGAACTGGACTAGCGTGAGTGTAAAATATATACAACATATACTAGTATATATAACAATATATAATAATCACTCCAGGCGTGATAAATGCAACATCACATAAAAGCAATAAGCATCACAGAACAATATAGATAATCTGGGTGCCCCGGGTTTCCTTTGAGCCGCAAGTGAAACCCGACGTTCCCCGGGTCGTGTGGATAGCCTGTGCAATGAAAGCCTACACCCCTACGAGCGCGTCAAGTTACCCGCCAAAAACATAAGCGAGGCAGCCCCTTTCATCAATGTGAATGGGCCACACAACACTTCACGGAATCCGGTAACTTGAGCACCCCTCCTTGGGTCAACCTGTACCCTTTACGAGTGCGGCGAATAGCCCGCCAATTCTATAGTGAGGCCCCCTCCTTCTCAATGCCATGAGATGCGGACCCGTTGCCCTCCAGAACTCGGCTATCCGTGCACTCCATCACAGGGTAATCCTAGTACCGAAAAGAAAATATGTACAACGATGATATCGACCTCAAACCGGTCGTGCCCCAAACAAATAATATACAAACAGGCAGTGACGGCAGTCCACATGTCGGACGCACGCCCCACGATATCAAATGTACAAATAAAACTAAACTGCACTATCATTGCAACCAAGCTATCCATCACGACGAATCCGCAACAACATAGCACAACACAGAACATCAATGTGAATGTTATGTTCGCAAACCCGTCTAAAAGAACTATAACAATTACAAGTTGTACCGATCTAATGACATTCACGGTCGCAGATAGAAATGTATGTACTGTAAACTTTAAACAATGTTAAAAATATCGACTTCGAAATAACCCCGTATAGCCCCCAAACAACTAGATAAAACCATATCAAAAAACTGGGCAAAACCAACAATACCACTGAACCAACATTCCAGAGACCAGACCACACACAAAACACGAACTCCAAACTCAAGTTCTGGGCCGGCCGGCTCGGATTTTTGTGCAATGTGGCCGGTCCTACTTGGATGGAATGGTCTCGTATTTGGTGTGTGCTCTAATGGTCATCCAAGTTGCTAAAATAATTTTTGAAGACCATATAAAATTCAACAGAAACAGAAATGTGCAGGATATTAATTTCGAGTTGTTTCGGTTTCAATACTTTAACATCGTCTAAACTAACTAGTATGCGGTTAATGGGTTGGCTCGATACCATGTAAGGTTACGCCAGCGCTCCGGCCATCAATCTGTGGCCAAACGCGGAACAAAAACTTTTAAAACCTGGTGCTAACGGAACCCGATTCCCGGATCGAACCATTAACTCTATACTAGTTAATTGTAAAGTATTTAGAGAGGTTATACCGATCGATCCGTGTCCTTCGGTCTTAAACTTCTATCCTAGGCTCGTCGCGACTGCCTCGAACAAGTTCGCTCTCCGGCCTCCCTCGTCGAAGACGATCGACGTCGAGAATTCTTAATACGGGCTCCCGCTTCAAAACCGAAGCAACTCGGGTATCCAGTTTACTAGCCTAGATGCACCAGTTGAAGTAGAGAGAGTGTGTGGTCATTTTATCTCAAAACATCCATGGATTCTCAACTCATGAGAGGATATGGATGGAGGTGAAGAAGAAGCCACGTGTGTGAAGTGTGAGCTCAAGACTTAGCACCAAAAGAAAATGCAACCTAAGAAAAGAAGTGGCTGCTCTTTTTTTTCTTGATCTGTTGTGAGGTGTTAGTGATGGGCAAGCAAAGAAAATTCATAGCACAAAATATCTCCAATGCCCTCACCAATATCTCACAACAATCCAATAAAATATCAAGCATGGCCCATGCCACAATAAATACACCATGCCAAGACTTAACCTCACACTTTACACCACAACATAATATTAAACATTTATACAAAACCCTAAATGTTTAATAATAGAACAAGAAATGGAATCTTCAAAAGTAATCTTGTAACGGATTACAAGAATACCCCTCATCTGTATATACATACCTGCATCCGTATTCCGACTGAATACGAATACAACGAGACGAAAATAATCCAACAATATAATACTAGGATCCAGCTTAAACTCATCCTGAAACCCTACTGAACCTGACAGTGACAATATCAATACAGTCCGGTCCGTTCGTCTATGAGTATCGCATATCGAGTCTAGGGCGGTGGATAAAGTCAGACCCCTGATAACTTGACATTTAGTGTCGGTATGAAGCCTATCACCAACTAAAAACCCCTGATCCGAATCAGTAATTCTCGACTACCCCGGCTAAGGATTTCTAGTGATGGCCACCCGTGCACACCGCGACATCAACCCCCAATATACCGGGAGAGACGAATCCCCTGACGATCCGCTCACTGCTTCCATGTGGCTCGGGACTGTACCCAACTAAAACCTGTTTGCACGACTCTTTTAAGCCATGGTAGGGTAGTAATCAAAGCACAGTGGGAACTCACAGGAGAAAAATGACGATCTCAGGTCGATAGACTAACCTGTACACATGTCACCAGGGAACTGCTATCTAACAATAGGTATAATACCAACTAGCATGTTCCCAGCGAGTCCGTCCGGTGTACTCATAACCCAATGAGCACCTGTATACATCTTAGGTGAACCAACTTACACCAATGGCTTGTGAGACCGGCCACCGCCCCTCGTCGGGGTCTCTATCCGTATACACTAGTCTACTCTTGGAGTATCGATGCCCAGTCTCGAAACTCCTACGACTAGGGACACTTTAAGGATGTGCTTATAGACCACTCAACTCTCACGTATATGATCGCCATCATACTGCTGGTAGTCAAGCATGAATCTTATGGGCTCTATCAACATGTAATAGTGATCTGTAATGTCACCTGAAGCATGTACACGATAATAAAGACAAACCAGATAGCATACTATCATCTTGAGTAAGACTGTTCTACCGGTATAGGTCCTCCCTCAATCATTGCAATCACGTACCTGTGATCCAATAATTGACTTGAGGGCATTATAGCCAACAAAGATAAGGTGCAAAATGAGGATATTCATGCAAAAGTTGGTGTAACACCTATGGAGGAGAAGATGCGGGAAAACCAGCTAAGATGGTTTGGTCATGTGTGAAGCATACCTATGGAAGCACCGGTTCAACAAATAGATACTCTCGATATGGGCAATGGCAAAAGGGAAAAAAAGAGACCGAAGAAAACATGGATGGAGGTGATACGAAACGATATGGTTTCCAAAGGCCTCAATGAAAGTATATTGTTTGATAGGAGTGAGTGGAGGCGGAGGATTCATGTGTTAGACCCGGCGTGATTCTTATGTTGGTTCATGTAGCCTACCCCATATGCTTCGGATAAAAGTCTCCGTTGTTTTTGTTATTGTATATGTAATCTTACAAGCGGCGAAAGAGAAACACTCTCATAATCAAAACCGGGATGGGTCTTATTTTTGTGACCCCGCAAGGAGGAATATTGCGTTACGCTCTCTTCTTGATGAAACCCAGGACCAATAATGAATCAGAATATGAAGCTTTGATAGCCGATCTTGAGATCGCTATCAATATGGGAATCAAGGACCTCCACATATATAAACATTATTAGCTGATTATCAGTCAAGTAAATGGTGACTACAAGATATGCATGCCAGAACTAATAATGTATGGCGAAAGAGTACAGCAGCTGTTGACCCAAATATCTTCCTATACCCTGGAAAGTATACCACGAGCGGAAAACAGCAAAACGGATGCGTTAGCCAAGTTGGCTAAAGAATTGGCCGATGAAGACCTCGATGACGTGAGGATCATTGTTCAAAGCCACAGAATCCTGGCGCAATCAGATATACCTTCGGACGATCTGATAGAACTATCCAAAAAAAAGAAACGACCAAATGCGAAGCTTTCCAAATAGGGAACGAGCAAGAGGTCGACTACTGGAGAGAAGCCTTCATAAGCTACTTCATGCCCCAAAGCATACCTGAAGATGCATCATCTAGACATCAGCATAGGAAATGAGCTTTGTCATTTGCCTCGTCAATGATCTCTATACAAGAGATCCTTTGACTTCGTATGGCTAATATGTCTAGGGCCGAAGGAAGGGAGGAAAGTCCTCTAATAAGTACACGACGGACTTTACAGCTCTCATCAAGCAGGACCAAAAATGAAGCTGAAGATAAAAAGGATGAGCTATCATTGGCCCACGATGATTTAGGACTGCTCGAATAAGCGAAGCAGTGTCACTCGTTCCAAATACACAGGGACTTCATACATCAACATCTAAATCCGTTGCATCCGATAGTAGCCAGTTAGCCGTTCGAGATGTGGGGAACCGATATAATCGGCCCTATAGAACCAACGCCATCCACGGGACATCGGTTTATCCTGCCAACAATCAACTATTTCTGTAAGTGGGCAGAATCAGTTCCACTGAGAGAAGTGAAGATTGAGAATATCCTCCACTTCTTCAAAACCCATGTCATCTACCAGTTCGAAACTTCACGACGGATAATCTTGGATAATGGACCAGCCTATAGAAACCACAAAATAAGTCGCTTCGCATAGCAGTACATGATTGGCTGGAGATACTCCTCGGTCTATAATCCTCGGGCCAACGGTCTAGCTGAAGCATTCAACAATATCTTGACCAAGATTATAAAAAAGACGGTGTCTAAAAATAAAAAGGACTGACATGAGAGACTGCATGAAACTCTTTGGGCATACCGAACAACGTTCAAGACGGACACAAATACAACACCATATGCATTAGTATTTGGCACTGAAGCAGTACTCCCACTAGAGATAGAGCTCCCCTCATTACGAGTGGCAATTCAATACGAGCTAACGGATAAGGAAAATGTTCATCTTAGGCTCAAAGAACTCGATGCTCTTGAAGAAACCCGTCTTATAGCAAAGCAAAATCTGGAGGCTTATAAGGCAAGGATGACGCGGTCATATGAAAGACTGATCAGGCTGAGAACATTCCTCCAAGACGAACTCGTGCTGGTTGTCAAAAGACCAATGATTCATAATCACGTAAAACGAGGGAAGTTCGAGCCAAACTTTGAAGGCCCATACATCATAGATAAGGTCTACCAAAGTGGAGCTTATCTGCTCATGGATATACACGACGAAAGGCCATTCCGTCCGATAAACGGTCGATTCCTCAAAAAGTACTACTCCTGACAAGTCACGACTTAGGACAATGATAGATGACGCCGCTTATGTCCTCTCACTATCTTCCCAAGTCAACACACTGGAAGTTGTGCCAAACAATATTCGTCCTAAATGCGGGAATGTTGGACCGAAACGTTCCTAAACTAGTGTTGGACCAAGATGTTCTTAAACTAATATTTATCCCAAATACGAGAATGTTGGACCAAAACATCCCTAAACTAATGTTGGACCGAAACGTCCTTAAACTAATATTCGTTCCAAATGCGGGAATGTTGGACCGAAATGTCTCTAAACTAATGTTGGACCTAGATGTCCCTAAACTGATATTCATCCCAAATACGGGAATGCTGGACTGAAACAACCCTAAAATAACGTTCGATTGAGATATCCTTAAACTAATATTCATCCCAAATGCGGGAATGTTAGACTGAAACGTCTCTAAACTAATGTTGGACCGAAACGTCCCTAAACTAATGTTGGATCGAGATGTTCTTAAACTAATATTCATCCCAAATGCAGAAATGTTGGACCAAAATGTCCCTAAAACTAATGTTGGACCGAAACGTCCCTAGACTAATGTTGGACCGAGATGTCCTTAAACTAATATTCGTCCCAAACGCGGGAATGTTGGACCAAAACGTTCCTAAACTAATGTTAGACCGAAACGTCCATAAACTAATATTAGACCGAGATGTCCTTAAACTAATATTTGTCCCAAATACGGGAATGTTGGACCGAAATTTCCCTAAACTAATATTGGACCGAAATTTCCTTAAACTAATACATTGCTCTACGGTATGTTTCCATATAGAGACCGTATACAATCCACGGGCATAAAACAATTCACATCCTTCCCAGGTCCCATACGATGCGGCCCTTCGAAAAATGTCATGATCTACAACTGTTAGTGCATTGCCTTGCGGGCCGCCAAAAAAAAGGTATGTCCATAAGCAAAATGGGCACGGATGAAAACCCGAAAGGGCGCCGTGAGTAAAAACAGCAGGACTACCGGCGAGCTTGTGAAAACCCGAGTGGGCACAAACTCGTTAAAAGAAAGGAAAAGATGTACTTACAAAATTCTCATGACTTTCTAAGGAGAAAACACCTGCGTGAAATCCTCACGACTCACAAAGGAACAACACACTTGGGAATCCATACGATTCCTAAGGAGAAAAAACACTTACGAAATCCTCACGACTTGTAAGAAGAAGATATCCTCTGTAAGACCCTCACGGGTTACGAGATTAAAAAAAGCTTTAACATACAGGAATCTAAACCAGTTCTTAAGCTATCAAAATTGAAAGTGTACGCTAGCACCCCACTGGGTTTTACAAGCATCAAGCATGCCAAATTTTAAACTTTCGGGGTGCTAATCTACACTTAACAAGATCGTTAGCTAGTTGATTAGGGTTTAGTGTTTGATATCTACTAAAACTATGAAAGTGAAAGATGGCTAAACCCTCGTGGATCGAGCCCTTCACTTCACATGCTCCGTGTAGTAGTCCTGCGACTCCACTAGACTCCACTTGAGGTTTTGGACGAGCTTCTTCTGATGACCTTTGTGCCGAAGATGATCCACACGAAGTCCTTCCAACTCAAACTACCTCTACACTAAACTCTTTAGCATAGGAAACACGCTACACTCGATCGCTAGTCAAGTATAGGATGGTGAAGTAGGCGATGTTAAAAGCTCACAAGTTTGTGTTCAAGTTTCATGGTTCACATCACATGTGAGGGTTGAAGCTTGAACCATGACATTTGAGGAATAAGAAGAAGCTAGAGAGCATGCATAGGAGCAACTAAAGAAAAATGCTAAGTGTTGAAATGAGCTCAAGAATGAATGGCAACTCTTGACCCCCACTCATTCAAGCATGGAATTTTGTAATATAAAATTGCAGCCATGTTTGAATAATGAGTCAAGATAAATAAACAAATATAAATCCCATGCTTGCAATCATGCTCTCATTTTCCACCTCATTTATATTTTCACAAAATAGAAATTCATATGCCATGCTTCATTATTATATATATCATATATATTAATATATTTATAATGAAGAATAATTAGTGAGCTAATGGTATTAGTTAAGATATAATTATATCACATATAATGTATATCACATTATTAAATCAACACTTGATTTAATAATCCGGTTATATCACATATGATCGACTAATATCATTTACCTGTATATCACATTATCAAATCAACACTTGATTCGACAATCTGGTTATATCACATATAACCGAACCGATAACAGATAACTGCCAGATTACAATACGGTATCACATACTCATATTTAATCAGGCCCACACATATATCACATATGTGTCCTACTTCGTTTCGCTTGAGCCAGGGAACTTCTGTATGGGACTCTAAAGACTCGTCAATACGCCAGCAGTAGGTGATGACCACATCAGTCACCCACAAGCCGTTAGAGGTACTAGCTGGACGTAACGGCTACCCGGGTATTGATCAATATGAAAATCAACAAGCAATCTTGTCCATAGTCTCCATGAAGTCTATCAGTAACAATACTATACAGTTCGGTCTCTTCGTCTGATATGTCGCATATCATGTCTAGGGGTGGTAAACGCGAGTCCTCAGTAACGTGATAAGTCATGCCTATGTATGGCCTATAACGGTTCGAGAAACTACTGAGAACACTTATCAGTAAATCTCGGTAGCAGCCCTGGCCAGGGACTTCTAGTTATAGCCAATCGAGCATAGCGCAACATCAACCCCCAATACCAGGAGAGACGAAACCCCTCCTATCGCTCATTGCATCCATGCGACTCGGGTCTGTACCCAAAATCCACCTGTTTGCACGTATCCTTTGAGTGTGGTAGGGAGGAAATCAAAGCACAATGGGAGCCGCACAAGACTCTATGACGATCTCGGGTCTACAGACTAACCTGTACCAGTGTCACCAGAGGACTACTATCTTACGATAAGTATACTACCACATAGGAGTCCTCGGCGAGTCTGTTCGGTGTACTCATTCTCCAATGTGCACATGTGTACAATCTTCAATGTCACAGACCAATGGTTGTGGGATCAACCATCGCCCTTTAAGGGACAAGAAACGTACACACTAGACTACTCTGGAATATCGATGCCCTAGTCTCGATATTCTCTCGACTAGAAACTGATTAAAGGATGTACTTTTGGACCACCCTGTTGGGTTACGGCAGCGCCCTGGCCATCAAACCATGGCCAAATGCGGAACAAAAATTTACTGAACTGGCGCTACCATTACCCGATGCCCGGATCTACCTTAAACCCAAAACTAGCAAGCTATATATAAGAAGTTAGATAGTTATACCAAGTTGATCCGTGTCCTTCGGTCTTCTACCATCATCCCCAAGCTCCAAGAGGCTCCTTGATCGAGTTTGGTTGCCGGTCTTCCTCCATCTACGATGATCCACCTGAGGGAAAAGGCGCAAGCTTCAGCCTCGTCGAGCAAGGCAACCGACACTCCAAGGTTGCTATCAATGGAGAGTGGAGGTGTATAAATGTGTCACTATAATTTTTTCTCATCATAATTGCTCAGAGGAGAAACCATAGAAGATGAAGGAGGTAAGGAAACAATGGCATGAGCAACTCAAGAATGGCTAAGTGTTGAAGTGAGAAAAATGAGAGTGTTGAAAAGCTAGTGTAGAAAAACAAATGAGCCAAGCACCACAAGAAATTGTGGCTTCCCTCTCTCTCTCATCCACTCAAAAATCCATACAAAAATATCTCTTTTCTTTTTCCAATAAACAATTAAGATTCATGCTTCTCTACATGTCCAAGACCCATGCTCATGCCACTGTAGGGTTACTAGGCACTCTAATAAGGTTCTACAAGGCATCAACCATGTCCGATTAAAAATTTAGCCGTGCCGAACAACCCTAACCAAGATCTTTAAACTAGAGATTAGGCGAAACAAAGCATGTTAAACACTTTAACATCTAAGAGTTTGGGATTAAAACCTTTGTAGTCCGGTCCTTCACTTCTAAAGCTCCGTGTTGAGGTCCCTTCGCTGCGATCATCATGTTCCAGACTCTCGAGAGGTTCTACGAAGAGAATGATACAAACTTGCTTCCGATCTTCGATAACAAAGATGATCTACCTTGAAGTTTCCTTAACACAAGCTCTCACTTATAAATGAAGTGAACACCCTAATCTAAATGGCTAGGATAAATTAGGATGATGAAGTAGGATTTTAGCTCTCATTTGTTTTCTTAATCTCACCCATTTTCATCACAAAGATCAAAGCTAGAAAGCTTTGCAAAGGAGGAAGAAGAAGAAGAATAATAATCCTTTTGTGATGAATAATGAATTGTTATGATAACCACAAAATGCAACCATGGTTGACCAAAGAAAATGCTAACCTAAGTAGAGAGTTAACTAGGGTTAAAGGGTGTGGGTTGGGTTTGGAAATATCTTACAAAATATCAACATAAATATCTTTGCAAGAAACAAAGTAAAAAGTTCTAGAAGCTTCTAGAAAACATTAACCCAAATCAAACCCTAACCATGTTTAATCTCCACTAATCATGTTGCATTAGTAATTATAACTCGATTCTACGACGATATCAAGTTCATTCCGCAAAGGGTTTTCTTAAAAACCTGTCGTAGCCCTCCGTCATTTCAGATAAGTACTAGTTAGTATTCGTGCTACGTTTGTTGACCATGTTAAGGCGTAGTGTGCGGTAGCTAATTAGTGCTTATCTGTATAAGCATATGATGCGATTAGATTAGGGTAGTCGTGCGACTTTGTTGACCATGTTAAGGGTCGTGCGGGTGGGTTTAATTCAATCGGGAAATGACGGGTTGAACTTGACTAGCACTTATGATTTGTTGACCATGTTAAGGTCATATAGCTGCTAGGGGCAAAATATTATTGGGAATTTCAAGTGTTGAAATTTGCAATGAGATTGCATACCTTCTATGAGATAGTTGGATCCCGATACCCACTGCGAGTAAGAGTTACTCGTGGGAGAGTTTTACACATTACAATTAGCCGATCAAGTAGGTGTCTAGAAAGGTGTTAACGGGATTACGCCCCTTGGAAAACGAGGTTTACTTTAATTAGGTTCGTGCGAAAGCAGGGGGGACCTCCCTCAAAGTACCGACACTGGCCTGGCTGAAAGATTGACGAACTTGTAGCGTGTAATTAATCCCGGCTAGTCTTTCCTTTTAGGGTTTGAAGGAAGATTTGACTAAAACAGTGGGAGACATCCTGATTAGATATATTAGATAACCAATCTAATCTTGCAAGAGCATACGCTGAGTGTTTTCTTCTCTCTCTCTCCTGGTAGCGACCATATCATGCCTTAATCAAGATAATAATACAGATGTATTGACCGAACCCGCTTGTTATGCTGAGCTGGGGAACGTTGGTCCCGCTCCAACTTATAATTGTTATAAGACAGAGCAGGAAATTGGGGAATACCAGATTTCCCGTGCCGTCCAAACGAAGAAAGTGCATGTTGATGCATCATCTTCGGGTGTGTTCATTACACAGAACTGTTTCTCAGTATCCTTTACGTCCTGGGTATGAGATACCAGATCAGGATCCCGCATATGTAATCTGTTACATGGGATACAGATAGGTAGAGAACTGAGAACGGGTGATAAGTTTCATGAGATAGAAAACGGTACAAGTGTTGCAGCCAAGTCTGTTGGTCACTATCATCCTGTATTACTAGAATACATTGATTCTGAACGAATGTTATTAGATACCGAACCTGATATACAACATCATATCAGTCTCTTTATTAGTAAAGAAAGGATATAATTTTGTATTGTTGGATAATGTTTTGAACATTTCCTATATCAAGAGTTGATCGGTTCAGGCACGTTATCTAAAAGCATTGACATTCTAAATCAAACTACAGTTCTTGGTATACAGAACACACACGAGAGGAAGAGTTTAGAAATGAACGAATCCTTCTTGAGGCGTTGTAGACTAGGTCATATCAATGCGATCTGACTAGCTAAGTTACATTTAGATGCATATTTAAATCTGTTTGAATTTACATCTTGTGAAACTTGCCGGTCATGTCACAAATATAAGATGACCATAGCTCTGTTTATTGGAAACAGAGAAAGAGTTAGTGAACTCTTGGGATTGATACATGCTGATGTATGAAAGTCCACTGTCTACATATGCCAGGACCGGTTCTTTGTACTTCATTACATTTTCTGATGATCTCTCAAGATTCAGACATATGTTCCTGTTGAAACACAAGTCCGAAGCTTTTGAGATATTCACAGAATATAAGTTAGAAGTAGAGAACCAAAAATGGGTATAAGTATTATGTCCTTTGATGAGATCAGGGAGGAGAATACTTGAGCACAGAATTCCTGGACTATTCTAAAGGAGAATGAGATTCTCTCTCAGCATTACTCCTCCGAATACACCACAGCGCCTCGGTGTATCGGGGCGGAGCAATTGCATCCTATATGATATGGTGTGCTCTATGATGAGTACTACTGAGTTTCCTATTTCCTTTTGGGTGTTATGCGCTTGAGAAGCTGCATACCTATTGAATAAGGTTCAAATCAAATCAGTTGCCTACCACTTCATATGTGATATGGAAAGGGAAGATCCCATATCTTAAGTTTGTTAAGATTTGGGGTTGTCCGGACTATGTCTAAAAGCAAAATCCGGACAAGTTCGAGGCAAGGTCTGTTATGTAGAACTGGAAAGGTTCCAGCTATACAAACTGCAGCTGATGATTTGGTAGAACCAAAGGATTCAATAGTTTCCAACGAACCTCAGCCTCTCCGCCGATCTAGTAGGGTTCCTCACCCACCTGAGAGATACTTCGGTTTTCTCTATGACAGTGGGAGCGAGGATTGCATCATGAGATGATGACCCAACTAGTTTCGAGCAGGCCATCAGGAGTGAGACTCTGTAAGAATAGCTGGATGCTTATCGATCTGAGATGGAATCCTTATCCACCAACAAAGTATGGACTTTGGTTGCTTTATCTGAAGGGTTAAATCCCCATCAGGAGCGAGTATATCTTGAGAAGATTACTTGGTGTACATGGAAAAGTTGAGACTTTCAAAGCTATGCTTAAGTCCATCCAGATCCTACTTGCCACTGCTACTTACCACGACTACGATATCTGGTGCTTGGGTGTCATGGCTGCTTTTCTAAATGATGTTTTAGAAGAGAGTGTCTATAAGTACACAGCCAGAGGGCTTCGTAGACAGTGGGAGCAGCGAAAAGGTGTGCAAGATACTTTATGTGATAAAACAGGCATCGCGGAGTTGGAACATCTGTTTTGATGTGGTAGTCAAAGAGTTTGACTTCATCAAAATGGTAGATGAACCTTGTATATACAAAAAGGTAGTAGAGAGTATGGTGATGATCCTCGTAGAGTACGTGGATGACATACTCTTAATAGGGAAGGAGTTTCCTATGCTACGCTCGGTTAATCTCCGCTTATCATAAGGATTCTCCATATAGGATCAAGGTGATACCTCCTAAATCCTGAATTTTGGATCTATGAGATAGATCTAATTGGATGTTAGGATTCTCACTAGTTTTAGTGAGATGGTATCAAACGATCCTGGGGAGAATCACTGGAAAGGTTCCAGGGTGATAAGGACGACTGAATGTCAGTCGCAGGCATTGTCTTTACCCTCAGTGGAGGGTCAGTATGTTGGAAGAGTTCCAAGCTAGATACCGTGACTTACTAGACGATTAAAGGCAAGATACATCGTTACCAAGGATGCTACCAAAGAGGCAGTCTGGATATATATAAGTTCATGAGATGAACTTCGTTCCTACCATTGTGTGACAATGGAGTTGTGGCTTTTGCCAAGGAACCCCCGTCCCATAAGAAATCCAGATATAATTCTTAGGCAGTATCACCTGATCATGGAGATGGTTGATCTCCAGGAAGATTGAGGTCAGGAGAGTAGACACAGAGAACAACAGCGCGGATCCACTCACAAAGGCTATTTTTCCAGTAGAGACTTTTATTGGATGGTTGAGTATGAGATACTTCAACCACAGCTAATTGTTGGGTATGTGATACCACAACAGATGGCCCTAGTGCAAGTGGGAGATTGTTAGTTATATGTATGCCCTAGAGGCCATAACTGTACAAACGATGTATATTGTAGTGGATGCTAGGACATATATAGGGAGGACTTTCTTGCTCGACATGATAGTATGCTATTTGGTTGTACTTTATCTTAACATGTACTCTGATTGTCTCTATGTTACATGTTGATAAAGCCCTTAGGATATGTACTCGACTAATGGGACTATGATGAGATCATACTAGTGGGGCCACGGTAGTCGACGAGTACATCCTATAACTGTTCCTAGTCGAGGGTGTATCGAGACAGGGCATCGATACACCAGAGTAGAATAGCGTATACGCATCTTGACCTATATGATGGTCGATGGATGATCCCATATCCATCGGTGTTTGACATCAAGGATGGTGTACGGGTGCTCAGTGGAGACTGGGTACACTAGACGGACTAGCCGAGAACTCCCAGATGGTATTATACCTCACGTCAGATGGCAGTTCTCCGGTGACACTGGTACAGAGTAGTCTGTTGACCCGAGATCGTCATAGAGTCTTGTGTGATTCCCACTGTGCTTTGATTTCCATCATACCATGTCCAAGAGGGCGTGCAAAAAGGTGGCTTTTGGGTACAGTCCCGAATCACATGGAGGCAATGAGCGATAGGAGGGGATTCGTCTCTCCCGGTATAGGGAGTTGATGTTGCGCTGTGTTCGATTGGCTATAACCGGAAATCCCTGGCCAGGGTAGCTGAGATTTACTGGTAAGTGTTATCAGTAGTTTCTCGAACTGTTATAGACCTCATATCGACACGACTTATCGAGCTACTGGGGTCTGACGTTTACCACCCTTAGGCGAGATATGCAACATATCAGACGACGAGACCGGACTGTACGGGAGTGTTACTGTTTGGATTCACAGGAGAATGTACAGGCTTGCTTGTTGATCTTCTGAGCGCTCAATACCTGGGTGGCTGTTACGTTTAGCTGACCGCTTGCAGCTTGTGGGTGTTTGATATGATCATCACCTACTGCCGGCGTATTGACGATTCTTTAGAGTCCTACACAGAGGTTTCTTGACTCAGGCAAAACGGAGTAGGGGTACATATGTGATATGTGCGGGACCGAGGATAATGCGATATGAGATACCGTATTCTATTCTCGCGATATTTGATATCAGCCGGGTCATCGGATCAAGTGTTGATTCGATGAATCGGTACGGATAAATATTAGTCGGTTATATGCGATATAGCCGGATTGTCGGATCAAGTGTTGATTCGATAATTTAATGTATAATAATATATATGATATATTAAATTACATTAACTAATATTAGCTCACTAAAAGATTCTTTTTCTCACTCGGGTAATACATTGATATATATGCGATATATGTTAATCGTATTATTTTATTTTGTTACGATAAATATTATATATGTGATATATAATATTGTAACATGATATGTTAACTAATGCAACATGTTTTGTGGAGTTTAAACATGATTAGGGTTTGGATTAGGGTTAAGACTTCTAGTAAATTCTAGAAGGTTTCTTTTTGTCATGATAAAGATATTTGTCTTGATATTTATCTATGACTCATACTTAACCCAACCCAAACCCTAGCCCTTGGTTAATTCTCTACAATGGTTTAGTCAACCATGGTTGCATTATTCATCATATTAATCCTTGCATTATTCATCACAAAAGGATTAGATCACTATTCTTCTTCTTCCTCCTCCTTTTGCAAAGCTTTCTTACTTTTTATTTGTAATGGAAAGTGAGTGAGAAATAGAAAATAAAAGAGAGCAAAAATCGTACTTCATCATCCTCATCTATCCTTGCCATTTAGATGAGGGTGTTCACTTCATATTATGAGAGTTAGTTTGTGTTAATCAAACTTCAAGGTAGATCATCTTTGTATCGAAGATCGGAAGCAAGACCGCATCTTTCTCTTCGTGGAACCTCTCGAGAGTCCGTAACACGATGATCGCAGCGAAGGGACTTCAACACGGAGCTTAAGAAGTGAAGGACCGGATCTACAAAGGTTGTAATCTCTCTCACTTAGTGTTAAAATGTTTAACATGCTTGTTTTCGCCTAAACTCTAGTTTAAAGATCCGTCTTTGGGTTGTTCGACACGACTAAATTTGTAATCGGGCATGGTTGATGCCTCGTAGAACCTTGTGAGCGTGCCTAGCAACCCTACAGTAAGTTTCACAAGATGTAAATTCAAACTAATTTAAATATGCATCTTTATGTAACTTCAGCTAGTCGCGTCGCATTGATATGACCTAGTCTATAATGCCTCCAGAAGGATTCGTTCATTTCTGAACTATTCCTCTTGTGTGTGTTCTGTATGTTAAGAACTGTAGTTTGATTTAGAACGTCTATGCTTTTAGATAACGTGCCTGATCCGATCAACTCTTGATATAGGAAATGTTCAAAACATTATTCAACAATACAAAATTATATCCTTTCTTTACTAATAAAGAGACTGATATGATGTTGTATATCAGGTTCGGTATCTAATAACATTCGTTCAGAATCAATGTATGTTGCTAATACAGGGTGATAACTACCAACAGACTTGGCTGCAACACTTGCACCGTTTCTATCTCATGAAACTTATCACCCGTTCTCAGTCCTCTACCTATCTGTAGCCCATGTAACAAATTACATATGTGGGATCCTGATCCGGTATCACATACCCAGGACGTAAAGAATACTGAGAAACAGTTCTCGGTAATGAACACACCCGAAGATGATGCATCAGCATGCACTTTCTTCGTTTGGGCGGCACGAGAATTCTGGTAATCCCCAATTTCCTGCTCTGTCTTATAACAATTATAAGTTGGAGCGGGACCAACGTTCCTTAGCTCAGTATAACAAGCGGGTTCGGTCAATACATCCGTATTATTATCTTGATTAAGGCGTGACATGGTCGCTACCAGGAGAGAAAGAGAAGAAAACACTCAGCGTGCGCTTTTACAAGATTAGATTGGTTATCAATTTATCTAATCAGGATGTCTCCCACTGTTTTAGTCAAATCTTCCTTCAAACCCTAAAAGGAAAGACTAGCCGGGATTAATTACACTCTACAAGTTCGCCAATCTTTCAGCCAGGCCAGTGCCGGTACTTTGAGGGAGGTTCCCCGTGCTTTCGCACAAACCTAATTAAAGTAAACCTCGTTTTCCCAGGGGCGTAACCCCATTGACACCTTTCTAGACACCTACTTGATCGGCTAATTGTAATGTGTAAAACTCTCCCAGGTGTAACTTTTACTCGCAGCGGGTATCGGGATCCAACTATCTCATAGAAGGTATGCAATCTCATTGCAAATTTCAACTCTTGAAATTCCCAATGATATTTTACCCCTAGCGTCCTTTGACCTTGACGAATGCCAAACCACCCATAGTCCGCTAGTCAAGTTCAACCCGTACATTTCCTGATTGAATTAAACCCACCCGCACGACCCTTGACGAATGCCAAACAACGACGTACGAATACCCTAATCCAATCGCATCGTATGCTAGCAGATAAGCACTAGTTAGCTACCGTACACTACGCCTTGACGAATACCAAACTACCGCAGCACGAATACTAAGTAGCACTTATCTGAAATGACGGAGGGCTACGACAGGTTTTTAAGAAAACTCTTTGCGTAATGAACTTGATATCGTTGTAGAATCGAGTGATTTTAAATGGAATGTTTTTGAGGCCTTCTCTAGTTTTGCTAAAGAGGTCACTCTCGGTGAAGGGATCGTCGGCTCTTTCCTCATCGAATAAGGTGTAGGATATTTCACAAATATCACTATGCAAAGCAAACTATAGAAACAATCAAAAGACAAACCGAGTTTGTATCATCTGCTAGTTTCGCTAAAGAGGTCACTCCTGGTGAAGGGATCTCGGCTCTTTCCTTATCGAATAAGGTGCTGGATGTTCTACAAGGAACACCGCTATGCAAAGCAATAACTAGAGCTACCAGTTTTTAAACAAGTTTCTACAACATCTTTAGGTTTCTTTTAGTTTCATTAATCTCATTAATGAAGTCCCATTTTATTATGCTTCACAAGCATCACATTTGAAACGAAATCTGCAATATAACATATATCTCATATATATAATATAAACATTCGTCTCAGGCAGTAATATGATCTCATCACAGAACATTGCAGCAGAAGAAACGTATATGAAATATTGGATATACTAAGAGGTCCGTGTTTTTAATACGAGCCTGTGTAAAACATAGATTCCACGGTCGCGATGAATAGCCAAACCCACATCCCTAGACCCCTACGAGAGCGGCAAGTAACACTGCCAATTCTAGGGTTAGGAGACCCAGTCTCGACTCCTCGAGATGTCTCCCACTGGACCCTAGAACCCGGTTACTTGTGCTCCCCACCTTGGGTCTACCTAATGCGGAAAAGTAAATAATATACAATGGTGACATCATCCTCAGCCCGGAAGTGCCCCAATAAAAGAATATTACATACAAATGAATTTTACATGAATGAAAAAGAAAAACTCTCATCTCACATAAAAACCCCTGCTATTCAAAACACCACGATCCAATATAACATATCATAGCAACACATAATATCTCATATCATCAACGTAAGCAAGTATGCGTATCCCGATTGTCGTTGATGTATAGCAACGAAACCGGCGATACACCATATACTACGCTTACGATCACAGAAAAGAAACTGTAAAACTACAACAGTTGGAATCCGCAACCTCCTTAGACATCTCATGCCTAACCAAATGAATTCCTTAGACATCGCATGCCTAACAATTATAAACCCCGCATTTTAGTCTCATTATCGAAAACTCTTTTCAATATTAAGTCGGGCAATTCAACAAGATTCCCGACATCCTGATCGAATACTCGTCGCAAACTTTAGTAGACGGCCACACCCCCGGATGCCGTCGACGAAGTGCACTAAGGAGGAACACCGCTGCCGCGAGCACCCGAACGGATGCTTTTGGCGATGGGGTTCTCCTACAGTCACTTGGTTAGGGCTATGGGGCGTGGCTATCTATTAAGTTTACCCGGCGAGTATCCGCGTACGCTACGTGATTGCGACGGACTTTTGATCACATCAAAATTCCGTGGCAACCGATCAACCGAGACTAAACTGCTAGATTTATAACATTCAAATTAGTTATCTCATAACTACTTGTAGATTCCAAATATTGTATCACATTCCAGATAAATAGACAGTGTTAAACTTTCTGATCGAATAAATAAACACCCAAGATTTCCCAAATAGCTCAACACTTGAGCGGAGTTCAAAAAATATCCATCACATGCTACAGTACCAATGGTCCAGCCGTAGAAGGGTCAAGCCAACGCCTCACATGTGGCAACGCCGTACTGCCCCAAATCCTAAGGTTCAGAGGCAGTTCAAGACGGTCACATAATCGAGTTAAGATTTGTGTTCTTCTAGAGGGTCCACCGCGTTACTTGCATGATTTTCCGGAAGTTTCAAACTCGAGAAAAAATCCAACTTTTGAAAAATTTTCCGACAGGGGAAAAAGTGAGTTATTGATATCCGTTCGAACTTTTTAACATGTTCTAAAAAATTACCCGGACAAAATAAACGAAGTTATACTTTCCGATCGAATCAACAAGCTCCCAATACAACCCATAAAACTCTACACTTGAGTAAAATTAAAAATTCCCAGAAGAATCAGGAAGTACCTACGGTTATTACTGTGCAAATAACAAACCCTAACTTTACTGTATAGCAGCGGAACCGCCGCGCAAGCCATGGTACGGCTGCGGTTCCGCAGCGCTTTAATGAGATTAGTGGCATGTGTTGCACAGTAATTCTTGTAATTCCCTGCTGATTTTTTATAGTATTTTTAATATGAAAAAATCAACAGTTTTGAAAAATTTCCAGAAATAAGGGTTTTTCGGGTATTCGGAGTTCGATCGGACTTTAAACTTCGCCTGGATTTCGCCTAAAGCTCTAGCTCGGCTCTGATACCACTGTAGGGTTACTAGGCACTCTAATAAGGTTCTAAAAGGCATCAACCATGCCCGATTAAAAATTTAGCCGTGCCGAACAACCCTAACCAAGATCTTTAAACTAGAGATTAGGCGAAACAAAGCATGTTAAACACTTTAACATCTAAGAGTTTAGGATTACAACCTTTGTAGTCCGGTCCTTCACTTCTAAAGCTCCGTGCTGAGGTTCCTTCGCTGTGATCATCATGTTCCCGGACTCTCGAGAGGTTCCACGAAGAGAATGATGCAAACTTGCTTCCGATCTTCGATAACAAAGATGATCTACCTTGAAGTTTCATTAACACAAGCTCTCACTTATAAATGAAGTGAACACCCTAATCTAAATGGCTAGGATAGATTAGGATGATGAGGTAGGATTTTAGCTCTCATTTGTTTTCTTAATCTCACCCATTTTCATCACAAAGATCAAAGCTAGAAAGCTTTGCAAAGGAGGAGGAAGAAGAAGAATAATAATAATCCTTTTGTATGAATAATGAATTGTTATGATAACCACAAAATGCAACCATGGTTGACCAAAGAAAAGGCTAACCTATGTAGAGAGTTAACTAGGGTTAAAGGGTGTGGGTTGGGTTTGGAAATATATTACAAAATATCAACATAAATATCTTTGCAAGAAACAAAGTAAAAAGTTCTAGAAGCTTCTAGAAAACATTAACCCAAATCAAACCCTAACCATGTTTAATCTCCACTAATCACGTTGCATTAGTAATTATAACATGTTACAATATTATATATCACATATATATAATATATTTTATAACAAATTAAAATAATACAATTAACATTTATCGCATATATATCAATGTATTACCCGAGTGAGAAAAAGAATCTTTTAGTGAGCTTATATTAGTTAATGTAATTTAATATATCATATATATAATTATACATTAAATTATCGAATCAACACTTGATCCGACAATCCGGCTATATCGCATATAACCGACTAATATTTATCCGTACCGATTCATCGAATCAACACTTGATCCGATGACCCGGCTGATATCAAATATCGCGAGAATAGAATACGGTATCTCATATCGCATTATCCTCGATCCTGCACATATCACATATGTGCCCCTACTCCGTTTTGCCTGAGTCAAGAAACCTCTGTGTAGGACTCTAAAGAATCGTCAATACGCCGGCAGTAGGTGATGATCATATCAAACACCCACAAGCTGCAAGCGGTCAGCTAAACCTAACAGCCACCCAGGTATTGAGCGCTCAGAAGATCAACAAGCAAGCCTGTACATTCTCCTGCGAATCCAATCAGTAACACTCCCGTACAGTCCGGTCTCGTCGTCTGATATGTCGCATATCTTGCTTAGGGGTGGTATACGTCAAACCCCAGTAGCTTGATAAGTCGTGTCACGCCCCGCTTCCCAAAATACGGAAAACGAGGGATGACTAGGCCAGCCATGCTCCTACGGTCAAGGAATCATCCCGCCGTAGTCACACTTCGGCTTCTAGCATTACATGGTAATCAGTAAATAAAGCACAGTAGTAAAGGAATCACATCACTAATTTATTACATTAAAGTCCATTGTTCACAAATTACAAATAACAAGAACAATTACTAACCAAGTTCAATCTCACGATCACTTTTATGGAAAGCAGTAAAGGAAGAAAGTACACCAGACTATATCTCCGTGAACTCGAAAGGTAGATCCGTCTCCTGTGCTGGTCCTTCCACGGAATCTGAGCATGCATACTCAGGTCGTCAGAGCGACACAATAACAGTATCATATAATAAGATGTAACAGGTAAAAAGAGGTAATACTAGTGAAAGTACAATGTGAGTAATCACTATGTCACTATATGATGCAGAATATGCTCTGTGTCCCTATCGGTCTCTAGGTCATGTTTGAAATCGTATAGTGGAAGGAGGATCATGTTTAACAGGAGTCTCGTACATACCCGAGACAACGACCCACATGCCCGGGACATAACCCTGTCAGCCTGATCGCTAGATCCTACCTACTATATATATATCGCTGCTCGAATGATCATCCTCTAAAACACGGTCCCGCTAAATACGATTCTCTTTCCACTTTGATTTCCCCTTTATCCCCAGGTTTACACTATTTATAATCTTGATTTAGTCGTGTACAAGTATACCAATGGCACGGTTTTATCACTGTTCACTGTATCAATCACTGTCACGAATATTCACTTCTCATTGGTGTACTTGTCACTTCTAAACCAACATCATTCACGCATGATAATGCAATGTCCACTGACTCTAACACGCACTAACACTAAGTATATGGCAAAATGGGGTATGATATATGTATGTATGCCATCAATAAGTTAAGTATGTTATGAATCCATATGCATGTCATTAACTTACAAAAATTGCATAAATTCGTCTCTTTAGAATTCAACAAAATGATACAAGTACGATAAATAGAACACTCAGTCAAAAATTCATCAAATTTAGTTTCAGTTCAATCGGGTTTCTAGTATTCATGATACAGCTGTTTCAATTTAAGTGCTCGCGGCTGGAAATTCAGTTTCAGAACTGAACGTCCGTTTCGCAACACGAATTGCACCCAGTTGGGCTCAGAATTTCGTGATGCTACAGTTGAATAAAATCTAGGGTTTTCGATGGTGTATTCAACGCAACAGACGGATCCTCAATCGCATCTGTACGTAGAAAGTTATACACAGTTTAACATCAGTGTGTCGCTTCTGAATCTGTTCTGGACAGTCATAAGTTCTGCCCTTTTATTTACAATTTAAATATCAAACGGCAAAGAAACGGAATGAAACTACCTGTTTTGTGTATCTAACAGATCCATCTATAATCCACTACAGAGTTCCGTACCATATGAATTCAGGAAACACAGTGACATACATTTTGGGACAATACACAGTAATCAGAGTCGTTCTGGACTGCAGTCCAGAGTCGCACTCCGATCTAAATATCATCACAGTTAAAGAACAGAAATCATTAGAATTTTACATATAGTTAAAGTTCGTCGGGTCGGCTTCGATTTAAGCCCTCGAACGCATCATTCCAGTATGTACGTAATTTACAGTGATTTTAATCATTTTCAGATACGGAGAAATTCTAATTTTATCGGCATATTTGGGGGTATCAATTTTAGTCACTAACAATCGTATTTTCCAGTGAGATTTATACACGATATTCGTCATTATGAGGGCCAACAGAAAACATCTATTTCCGTCAAATTAAGCAAGTATTTTCATTGGGGTCTGGCATCGAACACATAAGTCGCATAATATATCGGGAATCGGTAAATTATAAACTAAATGATTTAAGTTTGTATCACACTTATTTTAGCATGTAGCAAGTAAAACACTTGCCTGAAAATGTCTCAGGGTCGCGCGGCAGTAGCGGCGTCACGAGCGCGCGATGTACGCCGTGAAACGAATTGCGCGAGCTTGGCTCGAAATACGGAATTTGCGTTGGAGCTGTCCGGAGACTTCTTGTACTCGCTGGAAGCATGAAGGAGGCTCTGTGGATCTCCTGAGAAGTGTTGGGGTCGCCGACGATTGACGGCGTCGCTCCGGCGATGGCCGCAGAGGGTGTCAGGAAAATGGGTTATGGGATTTTCTTGAAGAGAGAGAGAGAGAGATACTCGGGTGTGGATCTTGGGGAGGAGGAGAAGATGCAGAGGGTGTAGGGGTCGATGGTGTAGTGTGGAGATCGCCAGCGTCGAGGGGCAGGGTGGTGGTCGGGCTCAGTGCAGAAGTTGGTGTGCAGGGGATTTGGGTGTACAGGGGTGCTCGGCAGGGGGTGCTCGGGTTGAAGGAGTGCAGTGGTGAGAAGTTCTGTTGGTGGAGGAGGAGTGAGCGAGGGATCGCCGAAGGGTTGTCGAGGGTTGTCGCCGACTGTGGAGTGAGGGACAATGGGTGCTCGGTGGGTTTTCGTGAATGGAGAGAAGTGAGGAGATTTTTGAAAATGAAGGAGAAGAGAGAGGTGAGGGTGTGAGGAAATGAATGAGGGTTGAAGTCGTGGGTGAAACGTTGCAAAAGAGGAGGCGTGGGCGTGGGCGGAGGCGAGAAGCGTGGATCGCGAGCGGGAAATGGGGAAGGAGCCGTTGGAGGGGGAAAGATGAACAGGAGCGGGTCGGGTCAGGCGTTGAGG
Source organism: Agapanthus africanus (assembly GCA_030015575.1). Classification (NCBI taxonomy): domain Eukaryota; kingdom Viridiplantae; phylum Streptophyta; class Magnoliopsida; order Asparagales; family Amaryllidaceae; genus Agapanthus; species Agapanthus africanus. The sequence continues at coordinate 780,741,449 of CM057339.1, read as the reverse complement.
AGGCGGGCCAAAGGGAGACGGGCTGGGCTGAGCTGAAGAATTTTATTAATATGAAAAGAGCATTCATTGGGCTGAGGTTAGAACGGGCCGGGCTTAAGAAAATAGGTTAAAAATTTAAATTTGATTTTTATTGGTTGGGCTGAGGATTAAATGGCTGATTAAAAGATTCTAAATGGGCTGAGGGTTTTAAATAGTTTGGTTTAGGATTTTATTAGTAAAATTTTGGTTTTAGTTTTATTTAGCTTTGATTCTAAATCTTGGGTTTTGATTTTTAGGGTTTGGGAAAAATGTAAATATTGGGATTCAAGCAACCACCTTCTTCAAAAATGTACGAGGAAAAAGTAAATCTCTGGGATTTAGAAAATAGGAAAACTTTTATTAAGATGGTAACGGGGATTTACAGTCGTGTCGATATGAGGTCTATAACAGTTCGAGAAACTACTGATAACACTTACCAGTAAATCTCAGCAACCCTGGCCAGGGATTTCCAGTTATAGCCAATCGAACACAACGCAACATCAACTCCCGATACCGGGAGAGACGAATCCCCTCCTATCGCTCATTGCCTCCATGTGATTCGGGACTGTACCCAAAAGCCACGTTTTTGCACGCCCTCTTAGACGTGGTATGATGGAATTCAAAGCACAGTGGGAATCACACAAGACTCTATGATGATCTCGGGTCTACAGACTAACCTGTACCAGTGTCACCAGAGAACTGCCATCTGACGTGAGGTATAATACCATCTAGGAGTTCTCGGCGAGTCCGTCCAGTGTACCCAGTCTCCACTGAGCACCCGTACACCATCCTAGATGTCAAACACCGATGGATATGGGATCATCCATCGCCCATCATATGGGTCAAGATGCGTATATGCTAGTCTACTGTGGAGTATTGATGCCCTGTCTCGGTACTCCCACGACTAGGAACAGTTATAGGATGTACTCGTCGACTACCGTAGCCCCACTAGTATGATCTCATCATAGTCCTAGTAGTCGAGTACATATCCTAAGGGTTTTATCAACATGTAACATAGAGACAATCAGAGTACATGTTAAGATAAAGAGCAACCAGATAGCGTACTATCATGTCGAGCAAGAAAGTCCTCCCTATATATGTCCAAGCATCCACTACAATATACATCGTATGTACAGTAATGGCCTCTAGGGCATACATATAACTAACAGCCACCTCACTCCTCCACCTCATTTGTGAAACAAATGAATTTCCAAAAATGGAAAATCATACAAATGAGGTGTCCACTTCTAGAAGCTATTCCTTATAAATACGGAATACTTCCCGGTATACGTATCGAAATACATATACACGTATTCGTACAAAAATATGAATAGTCGAGAGAGAAAATGAATAGTGAACAATAATTCTAGAATATATATATATATATAAATTATTAAATCAAAACCCGATTTAATAATCCGGCTTAATCCTAAGCCGCTAGTATTATCAACCGTCAGATTAAAGTCCGCGCAGCCTGTACACATATTTAATCGGACACCTGTATGTACCAACATACGTCATCTACACCATATCGCCTGAACCGTGAAAACCCTCTGTGTGGGACTCTAAAAACTTGTCAATACGCTGGCAGTGGGTTTAACCACAAGCACGTCAGCGGCACTAGCTGTACGTAACGACTACCCAGGTATTGAGCGAAAGGGAGGCCGACGAGCAAACTCATCCTAAACCCCTACTGAGCCTGACAGTGACATTATCCGTACAGTCCGGTATGTTCGTCTAAGAGTATCTCATATCGAGTCTAGGGGGTGGATAAAGTCATATCCTTAACAACGCGACATTTAGTGTCGGCATGAAACCCATTACCACCTGAAAAACTATCGATCCTGGATCGGTAATTCTCGTCCACCATGGCCATGGTTTTCTGGTGATGGCCACCCCTGCACAACGCGACATCAACCCCCAATACAGGGAGAGACGAATCCCCGACAATCCGATCACTGCCTCCATGTGGCTCGGGACTATACCCAACTAAAACCTGTTTTTACGGCTCCTTTGAGCCTTGGTAGGGTAGTAATCAAAGCACAGTGGGACTCACACGAGACAAATGACGATCTCAGGTCGACAGACTAACCTGTACACATGTCACCAAGGAACTGCTATCTGACAATAGGTATAATACTAACTAGCAGGTTCCCGGCGAGTCCGTCCAGTGTACTCATAACCCAATGAGCACCTGTATACTATCTTAGGTGAAAAACTAACACCAATGGCTTGTGAGGCCTGGACACCGCCCCTCATCGGGATCTCGATCAGTATACACTAGTCTACACTAGAGTATCGATGCCCAGTCTCGATACTCCCACGACTAGGAACATTTAAGGATGTGCTTATAGACCACCAGCTCCCACGTATATGATTGCCATCATAATGCTGGTAGTCAGTCAAGAATCCTATGGGCTCTATCAACATGTACATGATGATAAAGTTAAACCAGATAGCTTACTTTCATCTCGAGTAAGACTGTTCTACCGGTATAGGTCCTCCTTCAATTATCATAATCCTAACTGTGATTACGATAATTGCCTTAAGGGCACTATAGCCAACAATCTCCCACTTTCACTTAAGGCCAATTATTGCAATGTCGCATACTCACAGCCCGTGTGATACCGAACACCCAAGTTCTTTAGTAATCAGTTTCGCAAATCCCGTTTGCGAAACTATTGCGTTCGAGAAATAGCCTCAATGAGTGGATCCGCTCCAATGTTTCTTTCTGTATCTCTCTATATCTCAACTTCGTGGAGAAAGCTATCTCCCGAAATGAGCAATACCTGTCTTAGAATTTGTCTAGATATCTGATGGAACCCAGTTCACAAATGAACTCCAAATCCAACAAACTTCTTAGACTGTGTCGTCCACTGAATTTAATCAGTATCCTGTGCCATGCCTTTCCTCAGTAACCACTTGGACCACCTGTCCAACATACTGTCCCTCAAAAGAGGGAAAAACTATAACTCTGACAGTCACTCTGTCATCCAGGTTACCTTGGAAGCTTGAAATGATAACCGTCTCCTGAAGGAGGCTGCCATTACCATATCCCAAGAACATTCACTTATGTTCATAAACTGCTTCCCGACATTTCTCCAGGATTGGATTAATATATCTGCTTATTGCAGCTAGTGCAAAAACAGCATCTGTTGTGGTACTTGACATTTCATGATTAACTCAATTTCCTAAGCAAGTAATATGCTAATCATGCAGATCCCTTTCCCCTTTAGTCTGTAAGACACCTTTAGAGAGGGCGATTCCATCACCTGCAGGTACACCACCATGCCAGGAGTCGTCTATTCTAAAATACCTTTAGAATAATGTCAAAGTACCCAGATTAGGATACTTCCCAAATCTAGATCTAAAACCATAGATCTAGTAACCAGAAACCCTGATATTATATCCTATGTGGAGAAACAACTTTGTAACAACCACAGTATAACTGATCGTAGTATAGGAACATCTCATCCTATCAAGTGTATGTCATCGTAATACCTGGACATCACTCTCTACTACCTTCTTAGCAGATCCATCTCCTATTCTGATGAAGTCAAAGCCTATGACTGTCACATCAAAAATAGATGATGTATTTCCGCTATACCTGCTTTAGTCTATAAATAGACATAAGCTACTTGCCCACTATGCTTCCGCTGCTACCACTGACTACAACAACCCTCTGGCAGAGTCATATGCACGTGCAATTCTAAAGTTGTCTCGACCCGAAATAGCACGTGACTGGCCCTTGAATCATATGAAGTCTATAGGACCCCATCTAATTCAAGTAAGCCAAAATTCCAGAAATCTAAAACCATTTTAAATAATAAATAAAGGAAAACTAGTTTTAAAGAAGTGGTTTTAATAGCATAAGCCGAATTATGCGTTTTTAAAATCCCAAGTCTTTTTCTGAAAATTTCGGCAGAGTTTCCTTTGTAAAAACTGGCCTCGAACAGGATACAACATGAATAATATATACATCAATGATAAAAGGCATCCCCAAGAGGGAGCTAGCTCTTCGTCAATCGACGGTCAAAACCACGCAAGCAATATAATATGCAACGCCGAAGGGCGAGGATCAAAACTCAAAAGGAAACTCAAAATCATCAAGAAAACCTTATTAATAATACAAGCGCGACTCTACGGTCGAAATAATACACAACTGGTTTTCTAAGTCTGAAATAAATACAAGTCTGGTTGATGGAATTTTACTAGATACAACTGAAATAAATAAGTACAATAGTGGTCACGATGCGAGTGAACCCACCTACCAAAGCAAATCACCCGAAATGGAAACAATGTGCCAGCAAAGCCGCAATGAAACATGTACGGCAAAACCTGTAAGAAACTGTGGCACAACGGGGGTGAGTTTCCAACTAGAGAGTAGAAAACATCACAGAGTAGAAATCGTATGTATGACTCAATCCTAGGTCTATACGATCAGCAATACATATCCTCAATATGATAAAGTCTAAAGCATGATAAGGTGGCAAGGGTAAACATCTAAACATAAGTGTAATACCAAGTGCTCGTGTCTGTGCCCCAGGTAGCAACATATCATAAACATGAGGTGTGATCAATGTAATCATCATGAAATCAGTGTCAACTATATCATGAAGTCTATAAGTATGTGGGTATCATCCAACTATATAATCAATGCCTGCATGCATGTAGATCTCGTCTACGTGTCAACCAATGACACAAAACATCATGCATGTAAATATCATAAAGCATATGCATGAAACTATGAGGATATAAATCAACGTGTATCCCTCTCGACACATCAAAATCATGGAACCTGAGTGTCCAGCATCGACACTCGAAAACACCATGAAACATGTGCCCAGCATCAGCACGTAAATCCTCATATATCGGGCTCCGTCAGTCCGGATCGGCCCATAAATCCTCATATATATATTGGGCTCCGTCAGTCCGGATCGGCCTATATCATCTCTCGACTCCGGTCGGTATCCTCCGGATATCCGCCGAGCTCAAATACAATCACCGATAGGTAGTAGTCCCTCTGCCAGGCTCACCGTCTGTATACACAACATCCCTTTCTTGCCCCGGGGTACCATACCGGGCCCCACCATGTACCCGCATACGGCCCACGGCTCCTCCTCGCATGGGGTATAAATATATCAGAACCGATAAAACTCATGGTGGCTGCTGAAATATCATATCAAGAGAAACCGGGTTTTTAAAACAGTACATACTTTCCTTTCAAATACCCACGGTTCTCAAATCCAGAAATATCATGGAAACAACATATCTCAATGCGTATAATCATAAAGCATGATGTATGCGACATATAACAGATTGTAAGCATATCCGTATATCATGCAACCTGAAATAGTAATATGCACATATCGAGGGAAAACCGCTCTTATAAAATGAATCCAGTTTTAAAATATATCTTGTGGTTCCCAAATCTCCAAAATCAAGCCAAAATCATCTATATACGTACAAATACGTATGTATGCAAGTATGTCATGCAAGAAGTCATATCCTGATGCAACAATCCTACTGTGTAGTGACATGGCAATTATCGATGATGAAGTGTGTGAGCCGGCAAGCAGGTGTACGTGGAACATACACATCATCGATAATGGTGATGGTGTCCTGACAGCATGGGTTTAATATAACAATAAACACATTTAAAATGCAACGCGATGCGAATAGCAAGAATATGCGGAAAATGAATAATAAACACAACAGAGAAGAATCTACATCAAAATATATATGTCATACAGTTTTGCCATTTGAAATAAGACGAATCGTGGTGTTTAGAAAAATAAGGGCTACGGTGTTTTTAAGAAAAGATGCGTCTTTTGAAAATATCCGTAGAATCCCTTGGCCTATCTTTAAAATACTCATGATTCGTTAGTTTTAAAATAGGTATGACTTGAGTCTAGTCTAACATCTATAAATACTACAGAACTAAACGAACAGTCTAACCGAAAGGGTAAGGGAAACCACCTAAATCTGAGTCGATATACATATAAATATAATAGTCGGTAATCCCGTCTCGATAGTATCACATACGATACAATATACAATATGACATCCTCGAGTCAAGAGTGCAGATCTATCATCAATATATCGCTCGTACGTAAATCCGTCATACGGCATCCCAAATCTCGGTACGGGTCAAATATCACATTCATCTCATTATTCATCTGGTATCCATTATCATCATATCTCAAGAACTGGGGTACTGATCTAAGTCTAGTACAAACTGATACCATCTGCGTGTATGAAAACACACGGCTAAAGGCCCGCTAAAATCTCATGTCGTATCTCCTAATACGAACCGCATCATATTACCGATCTCATGGTATCATTCCCAATCTCATCGACTCATCTCCAAATACCATGTACAATCCTCATCATCCATGTGTAGGTATACGTATATATATACATAGTCCCAAACCTATGTGTATGTGTGTGTGTGTGTGTACGTATCCCCATATACGCACAAGTAATAATAACAATGCATGCAAGGGTGTGTGTGCGTGTGTGCAAACCTATTCTATGGTTCACGACTAAGAAAGCAATCACTACACTATCTTCCAAATTCACAACACATATATAAATGTATAACATATCATCAACTACACTACGAACTGCGGGGGTGCTATACGCCATCCACCCGACTTCCCCCTTAGATATAATCTACTCACTTTGACCTTCGCTTGTCGATGTCGATGTCGCCACGCACTTGCTTGTCGTCTCAAAGTCTCGTGGGGGTACCTACATATCACAACGTATCGTGTCGCACTAAAATCCAATTTGAAAACGAAATGACACACGAAACTCACATAGGTCAAAACCTATGGTTTGCTCTCGCAAACCATACAAATAACACTCGATTTCGACGTACAAACGTCAAGTGATCGAATACAAAACCAAATACCAAAACTTAGATTCAAAAACATCGCAAAACATAAGGCAGCAACATTGAAAACATGCATTAGATTTTGTTTAAGGTGAAAACAAGGTGCACAAACAATACTGGGGTGAAGTGTATGAAGTATATAAGCTACAAAACCAACTTGGACCCCTGATCCAACAATGTGGCCGGCCCCTACCCCTACATTTTCGGCGAGCTCGGTTTTGGGTGAAGGGAATCGTCTCGTATTGGTAGGGTGTCTTCCTAGTGTCCAATATAGGCATTTGGTATTGTTTGCTTTTCTCGTAATAATCCCAGGTTATCCCAGATTCCCCTGCACACCCTAAACACTCACAAAACCGACGTGAACAGTCTCAGTTTTCCAGAAATTTGGGTTTCAGGTTTTATCTTGTGTATGTTCTGGGTTTGTAACACCATGGGGGGTGGGGTTTATGGTCACTAAATACACTCAAGTCCACCACACAACTCAACTTAAACCCTAACCCTCTCTAGGAATTTCCAAAGTGCACAAAACTACACGAAATTGAATTTAAACTTGAAAAGAGGCTATAGAAAAAGAAATACTACACTATTTGTGAAGGATTATCTCATTTGGCACTCATGAATCCCCAAGAGCGCCAAAATGCAAACTTTCTTGGTCCATAGTGTAGCTTGTGAGCTTGTGCTAGTTTTTTGTGAAGGGAAGTATGTGTTTTGATGTTGTTTTGAGGGTCAAGTGAGGTGTAAGAGGTGGTGGAGGGAGAGGTGTTGCCATGGGCTGAAGATGGAGGGGAAAAGATGAAGGGATGAAGAGAATGGTCTAAGTCAAATGAACCCCTCTCCTTCTCTCTCATGCCCATACCTCTCACTATGCACTTTTTATTTTATATTTTCATTTTTCTTTTTCTTTTCCCTTTCTTTTCTCTTCTCTCATAAAACCGGATTGATTCGATTTTCCGGTGTGTATGTAAAGAAATGTATAGAAATCACAACCAAAAATATTTTGACCACAATCAATAACGGTGTCGGATGTAGCGCGTTAGCGAGTGCGGATCGTCCACAGGGAAAGTGAGATCCGTTCGTATTTCGAATTAGATGAGTCGAAAATTTAAAGAAAAGAGAAAAGACAATTCATGATTTGAAGAATTTAAGATCAAGAATTAGTAAAATCTAGTCTAAATCAAGAAACATTTAAAATCAAGAATTGAGAATTGATGATTTCCAAACCAAATATCAAGATTCGAAGTGAGGCTCGTAGGAATCGATCAGATCTATAGGTGTGATGAAATCTATTGATTACTTATTCTTATCCATCGATGAATTGATACTAGATCAATGATGATCAACGAGAATTAGGGATTTCTTATGAAACTAGGGTTTCATCTTCTATCCCTTGTCCTTTCGTCGATATCATTCACATTCTAGTCTCTAGTAAATTCAAGAATCGATCATGGATCTGTAATTTCGAGCGAACACAATCAAGAAAGCATCGCATCGAAACTAGGCCATCGATTCTTCAATTTGCTAGGGTTTAAAAACTCGTAGGACTTAAGAATTGTAAAAGAATCTAAATCATCATCGTCTATTGATCGTCTCGACTCCTTCACGAGCGGAGTTTTACTCAAACATCACAACAAGAACCACAATCAAGAATTGAGATCGAATCATTGTGCAAGAATGTAAAGAAAGAAAGATTAAAGATCTTCACCTTTATTATATCAACAATTTAGTTACAACTCTCAAGAACTACAAGAGGAAGGAACTTGATCGTCGATTTCGGCTTCGCTCGGCTCCTTGAGTCGCGGATCTCCGTGGATCGCTTATTCCGATGAAGTCCGGCGTCGCTTTCTAAAGGATCGAAGGCTTCATGCTTGATTTGGTACTCGAAGTTCTTGATTTTGGCTTTGGAATTTGAATTAGGGTTAGAGTTTTGAGGCACAAGTTTTGTCACTCAACTTGTGGGTGGAAGAGGTGATAGAATGAACAACCTTCAACAACCTTTTTAAGTGAAGCCTAGGGTCCCTTTTATAGCCTTAAGAATGATTAGCTTCCTTTGTAAGCTTGGTTTAGGTTAGCTTCCCTTGTAAGCTAGGTAGCTAGGTAGAAACCTCTAGAAGTAGTTAGTTAGGCTTAGCTTCCTTCATAAGCTTGAAGGTTAGGGAGAAGCTTCTAGGCTTAGTTTGTTAAGTAGCTTGCTTTGGAAGCTTGAACATGATTAGCTTGATCAAGGAGCCTTGCTGATCTGGCAGAAGATTCTGGAGAATTCTGGAGTTTTCACTGGCTTGATGAAGTGTAGACCTTGAAGTAAGAATAATGCAGAAGAGCTGTGATGATGTCACTGTCACGTGACCGCGGATCAGCGGCAATAGTGGGTATTGGGCCGCGGATCCGCTATCCTTTGATGGCCCCACTGTATAAAACTTCCTTGTAATTCTTCTGATGACTTTGAGATCATTGTCTGATGTGATGAATCTTGTAATTCCCTTTAGTTTATTGCCAGATCTCAATTCTTGGAGTTGGCATATTTTATCAGCCTTATTTTCACAGATTTGACTTTTCTCCTGGAATTTCCTGCACAGACATCGAAACAAGTGTTGCGCTATACAAGGATGATGTGATGCCATGATAAACACTCAATTTCCCTCGAAATGTCAATTTTAAAGTATAACACATGTAATCTGGTATTTTACAGCTGTTTTGCTAATATGTGCTATATTAATACCGAACACATCTAGATGAGTGCAAATGGTAGGGAAATTGACGTGTTAAAAATACATTATTTTCGACTGATCAAATTCCCCCAAACTTATTTTCGGTCATCTCGAGCGAACTGTTTTATTAAAAAGAGAAGGAGAAAATAAAGAAAAAAAAACTAACTAGCACACTTTCGTTGGCAATACGATTGCACTGAGCATGTGCAACAAGCCTTTAAACCTCTAGGTGTCCCTAGTAGGAGGAGTGTTATCTCCTGAGGGTTTTCAGCGGATTGCACCCACAAAATCCAATAATAAAAGGAAGACCGTGAAAGTTACATTTAAACATAAGAATTGTAAAAGAAAGACTTTGAAAATTAGGGTTTCCAACTATGCTAGCTTTTCGGTTGTCATGAGCCCTATCTTAATAGTCATGAAAAGATGTTAGAAATCACATCATCTCTCAATAAAACATCGTCTTTATTCTTCATTCCTATCTTTCTTCCAAACATCGATCATATAACCCTACGTGTGTGTAAAGAACATCCCTACACCCGAAGAATTCAATTCAAGCTATCATACTCTTGTCCATCTGCATCGGTACTTTTTTATTTAATGAATATTTAGATGAATTTGCTCACACACTTTCATGCGATCGTTAATACTTCTTGAGGTACTAACCGACCGATTACTCATGTGCTTGCTTATTAGGTGTTTTCCTCGTCTTGCACCACCTAAGGCTTAGCAGTGACTCCCAGACCAGTTGGTCTAAGGCACTAGGTGATGAAGCACCCTCGCTATATTTTTTTTTGCTGCCTTGGCGATAACAAAACCAGTGTTCATTTTTCTCACCATTTTATATTTTCTTCATTTTTTTATTTCCTTCATACTTTGGCTTTAAGACAAGAGCATTTCAAGGTATCCTCTACTATCCCGAGTTTCAAGACGTGTGTAAGTGCGTATAGTAGGGCATCAACGTTCAAAATGTTTGGCTTCCAGAATAGAAACTATTTTTCAGACTTATTTTTATCCTCAGATTAGTGACTTCCTTCATCTTACTAACCCTTGGGACAACGGCTCATAACTACTTATTACTAGTTCGTATAAGAAAACTTCTAATTTTCTTGGTTTTCTTAAATTTTTCTAATCTTTTGGATGTAATTTTTCACTATCTAATCTTTATTATCTTATTTATGTACAAAATATTTTTATTTTTTTTGAATTTTTTTAAATTTTTATAGGTTTTGAAAATGTTTTGTTCTTATGCAAAGTGATATGCAAATGATGCGAAAATAAGCACAAACCTCCCCCAAACTTGTTTTCAACAGTGTCATCATTGTTGCCTTCTGCTAGAGCTCGAAAACCTGTAAGCCTGGGAGGAAATTTATTAATGGGGGCAAAATATTTAAGTGAAAATCCTCCCCCAAACTTATTTTTGGCTCATCATTTTGTGTAAAAATTTTCTTTTCAAGAGCCAGATTATACCCCCCCCCCAAACTTGAGTTAAGCAATGTTAATCTTTGAAAATCTCATGAGGGGGTCAAGAATCATTGGTCGATGCCAAGCTTTGCAAAGACCGAAAGTCAACACCAGCCATTCGAAAATTTTATTAATGTAGTGCTCGGGTTGGTAGAAGAATAAGTTGAATGGATCCAGAAAGAAGTGGGGAAAAGGTAAGTGGTGGAATAGAATGTGTTTGCGTCTCGTTTTGGAGAGACGATGCAGTGAATGTGATGGATTACTCGCATCCTTTTTACAGTTCAGAAGACGGGGTGGAGGTTCAATTTCATTGTTTGGGAGATGATTCATTTCAATACCCGTGTTATTAAAAAATGCAAGTTCTTCAGCGAAGATTTCCTCAAAAGTCTCATCAATACCCCGAAGAATAATGTCATCACAAAGCGCGGGGTGATCTTCTCTAAAAGCAGTTCATAATCAGTGTTAGTTGTTGACCCGGACAACTCGGTGGAAGAGTCCGTATGTGTATGATACATTATTGGGTCAAGTAACAACATATGAAAAGAGTCTAGATCAGTATCATGAGGATCATCAAATTCGCTGCTGTCGACATCCATTAAGTCGACAGAACAGACCTGAGCAGTAAGTTCGGAGGGTACACTTCCCAACTTGTAAATGTTCAGCTCAATTGACCTATTCCCGAAGGATAGGGTCATAAAACCGTTACGACAGTTGATGATAGCATTGGAAGTGGCCAAAAAGGGGCGACCTAAAATCACCGGAATTTGATTCCGTAGGTTCGCTACAGGCAGTGTATCAATTACAATAAAGTCCACAGGGAATACAAATTCCCCGATTTTTATTAACACATCCTCCAGTTCACCCCTAGGTTTGGTGCTTGATCGGTCAGCCATCTGGAGAGTTATGCTCGAGGGCTTTACATCTCTGATCCCTAACTGCTCATAGACTGAGAAAGGAAGCAGGTTAATACTTGCGCCAAGGTCAAGTAGAGCACGGTTGATGTGTTTTTCCCTGATAGAAATGGAAATCGTAGGATATCCAGGATCCTTACGTTTCCGCGGTAATTGTTGGGGAAAAGCTGTGTCTACAGTCTTTGCCATGAATATCTTCTTGGGCACTTGAGTCTTTCTCTTTCTAGTGCACAAGTCCTTAAGAGTTTTCGCATAAGCGGGGACTTGTTGGATAGCATCTAGAAGTGGGATGTTGATATTAACTTGTTTCAAGATTTCAGTGATCTTCTCCATTTGTGGACTTGGTCTGTTTCCCCTTAACCGATTCGGGTAAGGAGCTTGGGCAATAAGGTCGGGGTAAAACACTGGAGAAGATCGTGTGGGTGGGAACGATCTAAGAATAGGAGTGGGGATCATTTTCGGTGGACTAGAAGAGATGGGCTGAGGTGTCGAGCCGTGGGGAAAACGGAGAATAGGCTCGGAAGAAAATGGTGGGGTAGACGAACTGGGGTCAGAATTAGAAGTAGAAGTGGAAGGAAAAGTCTCAGTCAGGGTATCATTGATTGATTTTTCGGTGTCATCAATCTCTTCCCCAACGCGATTGTCAAGCACTCTTCCAGATCTCAACGTGATTGCATTCACATGATGTGAATAGCCAGGATTGGGTAGAGGTTGAGCTGGAAGTTTCCCTTTCTCTCTTGCACTCATTTCGGCTTTTAATTGTGCAATTTGTTCTTCCATCGATTTTATAGTCTCATTTTGAGAGACAGTATTTCTTTTCATGTCATCGACAGAAGACTTCATTTCAGCCGACACATGCATGATACTTGTTAGGACCAAATTCATGTATTGTGCAAATGAAGAGGATTCATCAGTCCCGGTCAACTGCAAAGGATTAGACGGTGCAGGTGTGTTGACCGGATTTTGGAAGTTTTGTGCTTGGAAGGGGTGCTGACTCAATTGAAGTGGTTACTGTTGTGGTGGAAGGACTCTTTGGAAATTGTTTTGATTTGGAACCGTGTTTTGATTTTGTGATTGGTTCCAAGCAAAATTAGCGTGATTCTTCCAACCCGGATTGTATGTAGAAGAATATGGATCGTTTCTAGGTCTTTGAAATGCGGCATTAGTATGCTCTTGACCTTGAAACGGAGAATTCAATGGACATTCTTCCGTCAAATGAGAAGGATCAGAACAGCATCCGCATACAGTTTTGGAGAGTGACATTTGATTTAGGGCGGCAGCTAAAAATTTGTTTTCCATAGTCTCGAGTTTCTTGTGTATAGCGGAAATGTCAGTTCTAACTCCTATGGAAACTTCCGATTGGTTATTGCCACCCCTAAACGATTGACTCTCCCACTGTAAAGATTTTTCAGTGAAATCTTCTAAGTATTTCCAAGCTTCCCCATCGTCTTTGGTCATAAAATTGCCTTGACACATATTTTCAAGGCTCTGTTTAGTGGTAGGGTTACTGTCCTCGTATATGATTCGGCACAGTTCCCATCTCTGGATTCCGTGATGTGGACATTGAACCAACAGATCCTTGAAGCGGTCAAGACATTTTGAAAATGGTTCATTTGGAAGCTGGTGAATTGATTTATTTCGCTACGGACTCGAGCTGTCTTGTGATTAGGGTAGAATTTCTTAAGGAATGCTGCAACGAATTCTTTCCAATTCGTAATGGAATGTGCGGTAGTGTTATACAGCCACTTCTCGGCTATATCGCATAAGGTAAATGGAAGAAGACGAAGACGCATAGCATCCACAGAAAGCTGTGAAGTACCCATCATTGCGCATACATTTTCAAATTTGGTGATAAAGACATATGCGTCTTCAGTCTCGAGACCGTGATATTTGGGTAGAAGGTTAATTTATTGGGGTTTAATCTGAAAATTGTCCCCGTTGGCTGGTGGAATGGAGAGACAGGTCGAAAGAGGACATCGTGTAGGATAACACCTTTCTTGGAGAGAGATGCGGGGTGGATTCTGCGCACCGACAGACGGCGGCAGATTAGTGGTAAAGAAGTTCGATGGAGAAGGATCCATCGATGTGGGTGTGGTGGTGGGTAAAGAAGAAGTAAATGTAGAAATACCGACTTTTGGGTCGATGGGGGGAACGCGGACTAAACGGGCACTAGAATCCCGTGTCCAGCCTATCTTGCACTAAAAAGGGTTTAGTACAAGTGGCAACGTGAATATAATTAGGGGAAAGAATGAATGTGATTGGTGTTTGTTTTGAAAAATATATGGATTTTTGAAAAAATGATTCAAATCACAATAAATGCAACAAACAACCCTAAAATCTAGTGGTCACCTAGGTCAAAGCTCTAGACCGCTCCTTACTGCCAAAAGACAAGTTGCAGGATCAATCCTCCACTGCCTCTTTGTCTCTCCTGTGGCCAGGTAAGTTCCAGGTAAGTGGGAGGTTCTCCACTACGTAAGTAGTGGGCCTAATTAAGTAACCACTAGCCTTCAACACACTTGCCTTAGACACCACAAAAGAAACGCGGATAAGCAATGAATTACCCACGGCCTTCTCTTGTCCTAAGTGAGCGCGACGGTCCTTAAAGTCATGTCTAGATCTTTTAGTTAATGAGGGTAATGCGGATGCAATTTTGTGATTTTCGGGGCTTAGGAAGGGTAATGAACTCCCCACCTAATCTGGATTTGGCCGTGCCCCTTAAATTCCGTATTAATATGCAAACAACCAAAAATCAAAAACACGCACAATTTTATTGCTTTTTGCGGCGCTGCAAATTTTTGCAAAGAAACCTGCAGCAAATTTGTTATTGGAGCAGACAGAGGAAGAGATAAGAAAGTCAAGATAATACCAGAGAAGTTTCGTGCAGAGATGAAGCTAACATGCCGCGGATCCGCCGCGGGAGCTTGCAATTGCCGCGGAAACGCGGTCACATCAAGAGATCACTGCACAGAAATTTAAGCCACTGCCACTGTTGCTTCACAAAACTCCATGGAATATTCAGAAAAAAATTCCCAAGCTCCACAGATTCCAGATTTCCTCGCAACAAATCACAACAAATCGTTAGTGTTTGCGCGAATTTAGATCTAAAATTTTTGATGGAATAAACTTTTCAACTCAAATTTCAAAAACAAAAGAATTAGCGCACTATCCCCGGCAACGGCGCCATTTGATTGATTCGATTTTCCGGTGTGTATGTAAAGAAATGTATAGAAATCACAACCAAATTTTTTTTGACCGCAATCAATAACGGTGTCGGATGTAGCGTGTTAGCGAGTGCGGATCGTCCACAGGGAAAGTGAGATCCGTTCGTATTTCGAATTAGATGAGTCGAAAATTTAAAGAAAAGAGAAAAGACAATTCATGATTTGAAGAATTTAAGATCAAGAATTAGTAAAATCTAGTCTAAATCAAGAAACATTTAAAATCAAGAATTGAGAATTGATGATTTCCAAACCAAATATCAAGATTCGAAGTGAGGCTCGTAGGAATCGATCGGATCTATAGGTGTGATGAAATCTATTGATTACTTATTCTTATCCATCGATGAATTGATACTAGATCAATGATGATCAACGAGAATTAGGGATTTCTTGTGAAACTAGGGTTTCATCTTTTATCCCTTGTCCTTTCGTCGATATCATTCACATTCTAGCCTCTAGTAAATTCAAGAATCGATCGTGGATCCCTAATTTCGAGCGAACACAATCAAGAAAGCATCGCATCGAAACTAGGTCATCGATTCTTCAATTTTCTAGGGTTTACAAACTCGTAGGACTTAAGAATTGTAAAAGAATCTAAATCATCACCGTCTATTGATCGTTTCGACTCCTTCACGAGTGGAGTTTTACTCAAACATCACAACAAGAACCACAATCAAGAATTGAGATCGAATCATGGTGCAAGAATTTAAAGAAAGCAAGATTAAAGATCTTCACCTTTATTATATCAACAATTTAGTTACAACTCTCAAGAACTACAAGAGGAAGGAACTTGATCGTCGATTTCGGCTTCGCTCGGCTCCTTGAGTCGCGGATCTCCGTGGATCGCTTGCTCCGATGAAGTCCGGCGTCGCTTTCTAAAGGATCGAAGGCTTCATGCTTGATTTGGTACTCGAAGTTCTTGATTTTGGCTTTGGAATTTGAATTAGGGTTAGGGTTTTGAGGAACAAGTTGTGTCACTCAACTTGTGGATGGAAGAGGTGATAAAATGAACAACCTTCAACAACCTTTTTAAGTGAAGCCTAGGGTCCCTTTTATAGCCTTAAGAATGATTAGCTTCCTTTGTAAGCTTGGTTTAGGTTAGCTTCCCTTGTAAGCTAGGTAGTTAGGTAGAAACCTGTAGAAGTAGTTAGTTAGGCTTTGCTTCCTTCATAAGCTTGGAGGTTAGGGAGAAGCTTCTAGGCTTAGTTTGTTAAGTAGCTTGCTTTGGAAGCTTGAACATGATTAGCTTGATCAAGGAGCCTTGCTGATCTGGCAGAAGATTCTGGAGAATTCTGGAGTTTTCACTGGCTTGATGAAGTGTAGACCTTGAAGTAAGAATAATGCAGAAGAGCTGTGATGATGTCACTGTCACGTGACCGCGGATCAGCGGCAATGGTGGGTATTGGGCCGCGGATCCGCGGTCCTTTGATGGCCCCACTCTATAAAACTTCCTTGTAATTCTTCTGATGACTTTGAGATCATTGTCTGATGTGATGAATCTTGTAATTCCCTTTAGTTTATTGCCAGATCTCAATTCTTGGAGTTGGCGTATTTTATCAGCCTTATTTTCACAGGTTTGACTTTTCTCCTGGAATTTCCTGCACAGACTTCGAAACAAGTGTTGCGCTATACAAGGATGATGAGATGCCATGATAAACACTTAATTTCCCTCGAAATGTCAGTTTTAAAGTATAATACATGTAATCTGGTATTTTACAGTTGTTTTGCTAATATGTGCTATATTAATACCGAACACCTCTAGATGAGTGCAAATGGTAGGGAAATTGACGTGTTAAAAATACATTATTTTCGACTGTTCAAAACCCAAACAAAAAATGAAAATGAAGAGAAAGCCATGTAGGAAAATGTAACACAATTGTAAAAATGATATGGTGCATGTTTTGCACAAAACAAGTTTAATGCGCGATTAGCGATATTTAACCGCGATTACCATTAAAATAGTGTTTAATAAATCACAATTAACTTAAAATTGCTCAATTCATATAAAACACGCTCTTTTAGTAATTTCTATAATTTTCCAAATTTTCCCCAATTTATCGGTATTTAATTATACCGCCTTATTAAAATATTCAATATAATATTATTTAATTATAACAATTCCCAAAAATAATATTTTATCTTTCTGAAATGTTACAATCTTCCCCCTTAAAGAAATTCGGTCCCCGAATTTAAATTTAAACCCCTCAACTACTAAACATTTCAGTAAAAAGTCCAAGTCGTCGGGGCTCCGAATTCATCAATACATAAAACATATCGTAGCGCAATACATGCGCATGGAAAGTGAGCAGATAACTCAAAATCAAATCTCCGTCAAGAATGCCGCAATCATCGGATTCATGGTGAAGACACCAATGTCCAAATCCAATACGAAATCCAGCATGATATAAATCAAACTATAACACGTACATAGTACGTGTCGGGTAAACTCGTCAAAACATCTGAAGGAAATGCATGCCAAAATCTTTTTGAATTGCTGTGCAATGCGCGTATCACTGCACATTGGCGGACGTCTATTGTAAGAAAATAACTATATATACATATATCGTTTAACATACACGTCCCGCCGTTTTGAAACAATTTTAGAAGGGTTTCCTTTATAAAATGTTTCGTGTCATATCAGACACGTAGGTAAATACTGAGACTATAGCTCACTTTTTGGAAATCCCTTCGATAACTATTAATGCATGCAAAAAAAATATCCAGGTATTGTCCTCTGACTAGTCCTGCTCAGTACGAAAATAAATAGCAACTATCATAAAACGTACTGCTCCATAAGAAATCAATCACCAAAATATATATAAAAATACCCTGTGCGTCTGGTGCGCACGGAAATCAAAATCCATGAATGTGCCATACATGTGCACAGAAACAAAATCTAAGTGCAACGGGTGTGCACGAAACACCTGTCAAAGGCAACGGGTGTGCCTGACACAAAAATCAGGTGCATCTGACATGCATGAAGAATCCCGATTTAGTGCATCTGGTGTGCACCAAAATCGCATCTCATAACATGCACCCAACATGCGCGAAAATCCAAATCAGGAGCATCCATCATGCACGAATAAAATCTAAATCATGTGCATTCAACATGTACGAAATTACGAAATCCAATATCAAGCGCCGAACATGCGCAAAATCCAATCCGGTGCACAAGATGCACAAAACAAATATCGAGTATCATAATCGAGATCGATGGTATAAAGCACATTTCAATCCAAATCCAAATCAGGTATACCGTGGTATATAATCTCACAACCATGTGCATCAGCGTGCACAAAAGTAGATCAAATACAAAAAGTGCATGAAAACTATGCCGAAAGCATAAGTCAAATCGCATGCATACCGTAGGTATGAACTCAAAAATCAATATCTCGAATGACATCAAATCGAAGTCAGGTGCAACTGCGATGCACAAAATCTCAATCATGCAAATAAATCATCCAAAACATCAAAACAAAGATGGCAGAAATAGTCCCTCTCTAGCATATCCTCTAAGATCTCGGGCCAACTATCCCGTCGACGATGCCGAACTCTGGCCTGCTGGGTGTGCGTAACATGACCACTCCTCGGTCCAAGCCTTCTCGTAGTATTCCAGAATGGTTCTGTCGAAATCTCTCCCAAATCTCGTTTCTGCCGAACTGCCCGCAAGCCATCGTCTTTTACTAAATCAATTCCTTGTTCCGGAACGGCTGCATACTCATCGCGACTCCTTCTGGAAGGTATATCCATATATAACGCCTCTGTATGCGTACCACATCTCTGATGTCAGCGGAGTGGAACGTCATCTCATCAAGATCTCGTACAAACCTCTTACTCCACTTTTCTCTAATGTCGACTGCTTCGGACTCGTCTCTTCATGGCTGCATGAACTGTGCTCCAACGGCTATACTCATATCTGGAGTCTCCCAAGCAATGTATCCTATCACATGATATCCGAAAGATGTCGAACCTTTCGATCGATTCATCAAAGTTCAATAATCTCCAAGAGCTCAACATCTTGGGTACAGTATATGCCACAACACCTGTGGACCAACCGTAGAAGGGCAAACCCAAGCCTCACTAATGGCACCGCTGAACTTCCGCAAACCCTAAGGTTTCCAAGCGTTCCCATGGTCATTATGTCGAGTTAGGGTTTCATTCTTCTAGAGGGTCCATAGCATTACTTGCATTTGTTTCTGAATACTTTAAGCTTGGAAAATGGGCTTCTGACATTCGATCGTCTCCATCGACTCTCAACGTACCTGCGTGAAGTCGTCTCTAGCTGGAATCAATCAATCTGATGACCTCGCATAGGGGTAGGCAACGAATCACTTGTTCTAGTCCTTCCTCCATGGGTGACTAGCGATCTTCTATCCTATCTCTAAGTACAACTCGTGCGGCAAAAGCTCCAACCTCTGGGGCGATATCTCGTCATTCGCAGCAACAACTGGCTCCTTTTCCTCACGCTGAACAGTGCCTCAATCATCAAAAATAATCTGTGCATTGACGATCATCAAAATCTGGCTGGCCTCCATCAGTGGCTCAATCCTCTGGTGCTGATCTGCACGTCCGAGTAATCTTGTAAAAGCGACCCATCAAATGCTCATGACGCGAAAACACAATAAAATGACGCCACCATGCAAGCGTATGTCCCTGGAATCACGCCCTGGTCAGTCCTCGTCCATGATGAGCTCGTGCTGACGCAACTCTAGTCGTAGCTCTCTCTGCCCGTGTAATCGTGGCAGCAAAATCATAAACCAATATCGATGAGGATAGATCATAGGAATGAATATAATACTGTGCAAGGAAATGTACATCCTAAGGTTTCTTAAGCGGAGTAGCGTATCGTAAGTAGGCCGCGGAACATACACACGGTACGTCACACTACTGAAGTCACCTACTCCATCAACCAAGGACAACCTATGCGACGAAAGTTCGGGTGTAATACCCCCTCGGACTAAGTCTAAGTTCCGTATGGTCAAGCCTAGGTTCCGAATATATACAAGCGCTCTAGGCTCCGCATAGTCAAACTTAGACTCGAACCAAGGTTAAGCTAGTGCTTTGATACCAACTTTGTCATGACCCGAAATAGCACGTGACTGGCCCTTGAATCATATGAAGTCTATAGGACCCCATCTAATTCAAGTAAGCCAAAAGCCCAGAAATCTAAAACTATTTTAAATAATAAATGAAGGAAAACTAGTTTTAAAGAAGTGGTTTTAATAGCATAAGCCGAATTATGCGTTTTTAAAATCCCAAGTCTTTTCTGAAAATTTCGGCAGAGTTTCCTTTGTAAAAACTGGCCCCGAACGGGGTACAACATGAATAATATATACATCAATGATAAAAGGCATCCCCAAGCGGGAGCTAGCTCTTCATCAATCGACGGTCACAACCACGCAAGCAATATAATATACAACGACGAAGGGCGAGGATCAAAACCCAGAAGGAAACTCAAAATCATCAAGAAAACCATACTAATAATACAAGTGCGACTTTACGGTTGAAATAATACACAACTGGTTTTCTAAGTCTGAAATAAATACAAGTCTGGTTGATGGAATTTTACTAGATACAACTGAAATAAATAAGTACAATGGTGGTCACGATGCGAGTGAACCCACCTACCAAAGCAAATCACCCGAAATGGAAACAGTGTGCCAGCAAAGACGCAATGAAACCTGTACGGCAAAACCTGCAAGATATTGTGGCACAACGGGGGTGAGTTGCCAACTCGTGCGTAGAAAACATCACAGAGCAGAAATCGTATGTATGACTCAATCCTAGGTCAATACAATCAGCAATACATATCCTCAATATGATAAAGTCTGAAGCATGATAAGGTGGCAAGGGTAAACATCTAAACATAAGTGTAATACCAAGTGCTCGTGTCAGTGCCCCAGGTAGCAACATATCATAAACATGAGGTATGATCAATGTAATCATCATGAATCAGTGTCAACTATATCATGAAGTCTATAAGTATGTGGGTATCATCCAACCATATAATCAATGCCTGTATGCATGTGGATCTCGTCCACAGCGTCAACCAATGACACAAAACATCATGCATGAAAATATCATAAAGCATATGCATGAAAGTATGAGGATATAAATCAACGTATGTCCCTCTCGACACATCAAAATCATAGAACCTTTGTGTCCAACATCGACACTCGAAAACATCATGAAACCTGTGCTCAGAATCAGCACGTAAATCCTCATATATCAGGCTCCGTCAGTCCGGATCGGCCCGTAAATCCTCATATATATATCGGGCTCCGTCAGTCCGGATTGGCCCATATCATCTCTCGACTCCGGTCGGTATCCTCTGGATATCCGCCGAGCTCATATACAATCACCGGTAGATAGTAGTCCCTCTTCCAGGCTCATTACACAGCATCCCTTTCTTGCCCCAGGGTACCATACCGGGCCCCACCATGTACCCGCACACGGGCCACGGCTCCTCCTCGCATGGGGTATATATATATCAGAACCGATAAAACTCATGGTGGCTACTAAAATATCATATCAAGAGAAACCCGGTTTTTAAAACAGTACATACTTTCCTTTGAAATACCCACGATTCTCAAATCCAGAAATATCATGGAAACAACATATCTCAATGCGTATAATCATAAAGCATGATGTATGCGACATATAACAGAATGTAAGCATATCCGTATATCATGCAACCTGGAACAGTAATATGCACATATCGAGGGAAAACCGCTCTTATAAAATGAATCCAGTTTTAAAATATATCTTGCGTTTCCCAAATCTCCAAAATCAAACCAAAATCATCTATGTACGTACAAATATGTATGTATGCAAGTATGTCATGCAAGGAGTCATATCCTGATGCAACAATCCTACTGTGTAGTGACATGGCAATTATCGATGACGAAGTGTGTGAGCCGGCAAGCAGGTGTATGTGGAACATACGCATCATCGATAATGGTGCTGGTGTCCTGACAGCATGGGTTTAATATAACAATAAACACATCTAAACATGCAACGCGATGCGAATAGCAAGAATATGCGGAAAATGAATAATAAACACAACAGTGAAGAATCTACATCAATATATATATATGTCATATAGTTTTGCCATTTGAAATAAAACGAATCGTGGTGTTTAGAAAAATAAGGGCTACGGTGTTTTTAAGAAAAGATGCATCTTTTGAAAATATCCGTAGAATCCCTTGGTCTGTCTTTAAAATACTCACGATTCGTTAGTTTTAAAATAGGTATGACTCGAGTCTAGTCTAACATCTATAAGTACTACAGAAATAAACGAACAGTCTAACCGAAAGGGTAAGGGAAACCACCTAAATCTGAGTCGATATACATATAAATATAATAGTCGGTGATCCCGCCTCGATAGTATCACATACGATACAATATACAATATGACATCCTCGAGTCAAGAGTGCGGATCTATCATCAATATATCGCTCGTACGTAAATCCGTCGTACGGCATCCCAAATCTGGGTACGGGTCAAATATCACATTCATCTCATTATTCATCTGGTATCCATTATCATCATATTACATGAACTGGGGGTACTGATCTAAGTCTAGTACAAACTGATACCATCTGCATATATATATGCGTGTATGAAAACACACGCCTAAAGGCCTGCTAAAATCTCATGTCGCATCTCCTAATACGAACCACATCATATCACCGATCTCATGGCACCATGCCCAATCTCATCGACTCATCTCCAAATACCATATACAATCCTCATCATCCATGTGTAGGTATACGTATATATATACATAGTCCCATACCTGTGTGTGTGTGTGTGTATACGTATCCCCATATACGCACAAGTAATAATAACAATGCATGCAAGGGTGTGTGTGCATGTGTGCAAACCTATTCTATGGTTCGCGACTAAGAAATCAATCACTACACTATCTTCCAAATTCACAACACATATGTAAATGTATAACATATCATCAACTACACTACGAACTGCGGGGGTGCTATACGCCATCCACCCGACTTCCCCCATAGATATAATCTACTCACTTTGACCTTCGCTTGCCGATGCCGACGTCGCAACATGCTTGCTTGTCGTCTCAAAGTCTCGTGGGGGTACCTACATATCACAACGTATCGTATCGCATTAAAATCCAATTTGAAAACGAAACGACAAACGAAACTCACATAGGTCAAACCTTATGGTTTGCTCTCGCAAACCAACCAAATAACACTCGATTTCGACGTACAAACGTCATGTGATCGAATACAAAACCAAATACCAAAACTTAGATTCGAAAATCTAGCAAAACATAAGGCAGTAACATTGAAAACATGCTCCAGATTTTGTTTAAGGTGAAAAAAAGGTGCACAAACAATACTGGGGTAGGTGTATGAAGTATATAAGCTTCAAAACCAACTTGGACCCCTGATCCAACAATGTGGCCGGCCCCTACCCCTACATTTCCGGCAAGCTCGGTTTTGGGTGAAGGGAATCGTCTCGTATTGGTAGGGTGTCTTCTTAGTGTCCAATATAGGTGTCACGCCCCGCTTCCCAGAGTACGCAAGATTTGGGCACGTGACACAGCCAACCATGCTACCTGTGGGTAGGAAGTATCCATCCACAGTCACATTACGGTTGTAAAGATATCAAGAACAAGATAATAAGCTAATCTAATACATGTCCAAATCCATAATAACAAGAATCAATAAACAATAAGTGCGGAAGCTAATGATCCAATACAATGAATAAACAGTATGTCCCATAATGCGGGCTCACATCTGGAAATGAAATGACATAATAAACTAAACTCTAAGGAACTCACAGTTCAGCCTGCTGGCTGAAGTACTCCTGCTCGGTCGTCGATAATGGTACGGAATCTGGGCCATGCAAAACCCAGACGTCAGCGCGTCAAGACATCAAGTATAAAATATAAACATGGTAATAAGCGATGCAGGTATGAACATGAATAAAGCAACAATAAGAGATAACAAGCAGGGTAATGTGTAATGGTGACTAAACTGTCCTATCAGGTTTTCTACTCTATAGTCTTTGAAACCAATTGATGAATCGTCGATGTAACTCAATAGTATCCCGTGCGTGCCCGGGACCACCGTCATGACCCTCGGGGCTGAATCCGAGACGTGCCGCTAAGCAGTAAAAGGTAGTAGGATGGACGAGTGATGTCAGCAACAACACTCCGGAGCTGGCCAAGCCCGTCAGACTGATCAGAACAATGTATCTAACTGTTGAGTTACAAGTCGGTTTCACCTTTGATTTCCCCATACCCCCAAACTATGTATGTCAGTCAGGTATTCAGTAGTCAAGGACTAATGCCAACACAAAGTCAAGTAAAGGTAGGTCTGTCTGGATCGACAGCAGGAATGGTTAGGTTTGTCGGCATTAGGCATGAAATCGTCAGACAAGTAATGTCGTGGTACAACAGGATGAGTCGGTATGTATGTATATGTCAGGTGTGGCAGGGTCAGGTCAATATGTCGTGCAATCGGGTAAGTGCTCACAACAGGTATACAATCAATAATGAACAATAGCAGGAGACAGTAGTTTACCACAGTATTTCATATAACCACGGTGATGTTTATATTCTCTTATTAACAGGCTCAATCATCTTAAGGGTGTAATAGCCACAAGGTAAAGCAATATTCACAATTATAAATTAAGGAACTACATGAAATTATACTAAATGTAATGATTGTCTCAAGAATGGTTTAACAGTTCAAGCAGATAGAATTCAGTCGTTTTATTTAGTTAAAGCATGGATTGATGTGGGTTAGTTAATTACGGGGAACGGTTGTAACGATTCCATTATGAGGATAACAGCAATATTACGATATCAAATGCCATCACTAAGTTACGGTATTAAATAGTTTGAATTAAATTGCGTGGTAAGACTAGATCTCGCACGCTAGCATGTTCAAGCAAGTATTCAGATACTTGCCTCGACGGTCTGCAAACGGGAACACGGATGCGATGTCGGCAGAAAACGCGATAGGAAAGCACGGTTCACGGATCGAGTCCCAACAGAGGTCAACGGGATCACACGGACCAGGGGGCTTCACTGGAGCGTCGGGTTCGCCAAGACGGCACGGTCGGATTCCGGCAAAAAATTATCGGCAACAAGTTAGCAATAAGATAAACATACAAGATCAGCGGGGTTTTGCACCAAAGGAAGTAAAGTGATGCTTACAGAGGAGAAACAGGGGTAAATATGACGGGCCCGACGGCGATGGACCCACCGGCGGTGAATAGGAGGTGCGGCGAGGGTGCTGGAACGGCTGAAAGGGCTCGGGGTCGCTGGAAAGGGGTGCTGCGGTGAGTGGGGAAGAGTGTGGTCGGCTCTGGTGGTCGAGGGAGAGAAGGGGGTGGTCGGAGGTGGTGTCGACGAGGTCGCCGGCGCGTTTCTCCGGCGAACAGCGGGGTAGGCGATGGGTTAGGGCTCGTGTTGGGTGTTCCGGCGAGGGGAGGAGGGCAGCGACGACGAGGTCGGGACGAGGAGGGTGAGAGGGAGTCGCGGGAGTCGTCGACGACGATGGGTGGCGTCGACGGCGAGGTCTGCGAGTGTGGAGGCGAGGTCGGGAATGGGTGCAGGCGCAGGAGAGAGGAGGAAGGAGGGAGGAGGAAGGCGCGGGTAGGCTGAGGGTGCCGACGGCGACGGCGAGGTCGCGGGGGAACCGGCGGTGAGGTCGCGGCGAAGTCACGATGAGGTTAGGGTTAGGGTGAGGTGTTCTCTCGTGATGGATAATGGGGGAGGAGGCGGCTGCATGATTTCAAAAATATAGGAAAGAGAGAGAGAGGTTGAAGAGATAGATAGAGAGAGAGATTTGAGGGAGATTGAGGGAGGAGAGAGAGAGACTGAGGGAAAGAGAGGCGGGGCCCACGAGCTCAATAGGAGCTCGTGATTGGCCACGAGATTGGATTTGCGTAGGATTTTGAGGGATAGGCTGTTAGGAATTATAGATTAGAATATAATATATATTCGATATTAAATTTAAATGGGCCCTTTTTGGTGCGAAATGAAACATTTCCAAATCGCGCCCGGGTTGCGCCCAAATGTTCCAAATTCAAATTATAAGATTTTAAGCGGGTTCCAAATTTTGAAAATAGGTGTTTAATGATTAAAATGCATGCCCCCAAGTCGGACACTTGCACGCACGCGTAGTCGCCCAAACTTGCCCGTTTAGCCAAACGGAACGGAATCTCGACACGCGGACGCTACCACGCGACTAGTGGCGACGAGTAGGCTAACATGGACATCTTAAATTTCATTTTCGGAGTTAAAATTTGTTATGTGCTAAAATGACTTAACCGGGTAAAATTTAGCAATAAACACCAGAAAATCAGGAAAATTGGAATGAGCAATATATAACCCTCAACTAGTAATATAAATAGTACTATTGGGCTCGGGTGTTACATCATACCCAACTACAAAAGAATTTCGTCCTCGAAATTCCAAGAATACAAGATAACTAACTACTGGAAAAGATGAGGGAATTTCTGCCGGATCTCGTCTTCTAGCTCCCAAGTGGATTCTCCATGCGATCGATTACCCCAAGAAACTAGCACAAGAGGGATAACCTTGTTCTTGAGAACCTTTTCTCTTCGATCCTTGATTTCGACTGGTCGCTCCTCAAACGTCAGGTCTTCCCGAACGGTCAACTCCGAATGATCCAAGACATGAGTCTCATCACGAACATACCTCCGTAGTTGAGACACATGAAACACATCGTGAACTCCTGCTAATGACGGCGGTAAGGCCAACCTGTACGATACCTCTCCAACACGCTCCAATATCTCGAAGGGTCCAACGAATCGGGGGCTAAGCTTTCCCCGACTTCCAAAGCGAATCACCCCTCTAGTCGGTGATATCTTCAGGAATACCAAATCACCCACGGCGAACTCCAGAGGTCTTCTTGACGTGTCGGCCCAACTCTTCTGTCTGTCTTGAGCTGCCTTCATATGCTTCCTGATGATATTCACCTTCTCGACTGTCTGTACCACCAAATCTGGTCCCAGTAACCTTCGTTCACCAACATCATCCCAACAAACAGGTGAACGGCACTTACGACCATACAGTGCTTCAAACGGGGCCATCTGAATAGTTGCTTGGAAGCTGTTGTTGTACGAAAACTCCACCAGGTGTAGATGATCTTCCCAAGAACCTTTGAAGTCCAACATGCAAGCCCTCAACATATCTTCAAGGGTCTGGATCGTTCTCTCTGATTGTCCATCGGTCTGAGGATGATAAGCCGTGCTAAACTTCAATCGAGTCCCCAAACTTTCTTGTAAACTCCTCCAAAAGTGCGACAAGAACCGAGTGTCCCGATCGGACACGATGCTTACCGGTACCCCATGCAATCTGACAATCTCCTGCATGTACCGCTCTGCCAAAGTCTCCGTCGATTGACCAACCCGAAAAGGAATAAAGTGAGCTGCCTTGGTCAACCGATCGACAATCACCCATACTGCATTGTTGCCCTTTGGACTCCGCGGTAAAGCCGTCACGAAATCCATGGTTATATGCTCCCACTTCCACTGAGGAATCGGAAGTGGTTGCAACAAACCAGCAACCCTTTGGTGTTCAGCCTTGACTTGCTGACACAC
The DNA here is from genome assembly GCA_030015575.1 of Agapanthus africanus. Lineage (NCBI taxonomy): Eukaryota > Viridiplantae > Streptophyta > Magnoliopsida > Asparagales > Amaryllidaceae > Agapanthus > Agapanthus africanus. The sequence goes on along the minus strand of CM057339.1, from coordinate 780,713,623 downwards.
CAAGCACTTAGCCACAAAGCGAGCAATTTCCCGTTTCATACCTTCCCACCAGAAATGATGTCGAATATCTCGGTACATCTTCGTCCCTCTTGGATGTACAGAGTAAGCTGAACTGTGTGCCTCCTTCATAAGCTCTTCACGCACATCTCCTTTTGGCACACACACACGGCTACCATATCTCAACGAACCATCTTCGTGGATCAGTAAATCGGTTCGTAGTCCAGCTCCAATCTGCTCTCGAAACTTTTGCAGTCTAGGATCCTGCGATTGCGCCGCTTTAATCTTCTCAACTAAGGACGATTGTACTTGCAACTGCATCAACTGTCCTGTAGCACGCGGTAGCACAACCTCCAAGTCAAATCTCCGAAACTCCTCAATGATCTCTCTCTGTGCAGTCAAAAACTGAATTGCTGGTAACCGACTTAGCGCATCTGGCACGACGTTAACTTTTCCCGGATGGTACTTAAGATCAAGGTCGTAGTCGGCCATCAGCTCCAACCATCTGCGTTGCCTCATGTTCAACTCCTTCTGAGTGAACACATATTTCAAACTCTTGTGATCCGTAAAGACTTCAACCCTCTCGCCCAGAAGGTAGTGTCTCCAAATCTTCAGGGCGAAGATCACGGCTGCAAGCTCCAAGTCGTGAGTCGGATAGTTCTTCTCATGCGTCTTCAGCTGTCTCGATGCGTAAGCGACGACTTTCCCATTCTGCATCAAAACACATCCCAATCCTTTTCCAGATGCGTCGCTGTGAATCACCAGTCCTCCTGAACCATCCGGTACGGTTAGGATAGGGGCGGTTATCAACTTCTGCTTCAACGTCTCGAAGGCCAATGCACATCCATCTGTCCAAGCAAACGGTACCTCCTTACGCGTAAGCTTGGTTAACGGCTCAGCTAAACGAGCGAAGTTCTCCACAAATCTTCTGTAGTAACCGGCGAGTCCAAGAAAACTTCTTATCTCTGCAACATTCTTTGGGACAGGCCAATCTCGAACTGCTGCAATCTTCTCGGGATCAACGGCGATTCCATTGCCCGACACAACATGCCCCAGAAACTTCACTTCTTCCAGCCAGAATTCGCACTTACTCATCTTCGCGAATAATTTCTCCTGTCTTAGCGTTTGTAGTGCGATCCTTAAGTGCTCAGCATGCTCCTCCGGACTCTTCGAGTACACCAGAATATCGTCAATGAATACCACAATAAACTGGTCCAAGAACGGTGAAAAGATCCTGTTCATCAAATCCATAAATATTACCGGCGCATTAGTCACTCCGAAGGGCATCACTAAGTACTCGAAATGCCCGTACCGAGTCCGAAACGCCGTCTTGCAAATATCTTCTGCCTTCACTCGGACCTGATGATATCCTGATCGCAAGTCCAGTTTCGAGAATACCCTCGCGCCACTAAGCTGCTCAAAAAGTTCTCCAATGCGAGGGATCGGGTACTTGTTCTTAATAGTCACCCGGTTCAATTCTCGATAATCGATGCACATCCTTCTCGTGCCATCCTTCTTCTTTACTAAAAGAACTGGAGCTCCCCAAGGTGAGTTGCTGCTTCGAATCCATCCCTTCTCGAGTAATTCACCCACCTGTTTCTTAACTTCTTCCAATTCCACCGGTGCCATCGGATAATAAGATTTTGATACTGGCGCTGCACCAGGAATAAGGTCGATCGCAAACTCCACATCTCGCTTCGGCGGTAAGCCTGAAATATCTTCAAACACATCCATAAAGTCGCGGACAACTGCCGGCTCTTCATTTCTATCCGCAATCATAGCCACAAGAACATTGTTCGTCGGCCTAGCCCTAAACTTGACTGGCCCGACAGAACTGCTTCCCCCAATGAAAATAAACTCAGGGTGTCCGGGAATCTGGAAAATTACTTTCCTTGCCCTACAATCAATGTGTGCGTGGAAAGTGCCAAGAAAATCCATTCCCAAGACTACTTCATAACTGCCCGTATCAATCACCAAGAAATCTGCAAAAAGCTCCCGTCCACAAACAACAACTGTACAATCTCTACATTCCTTACTAGTTATGATTTTCCCATTCCCAGTGTGTATGTCCCAGAAACTAGACAGGGTCGTGCAGGTGATCGGGTGTGTAGTTATAAATTTGGATGACATAAAACAGTGGGATGCTCCGGAATCAAATAATGCCAATGCGGGAAAACCACGAACGAGTACAGTACCTGAAACTACTTCTCCTGATGCCTTGGCTTCCTCAGCTGTCAATGTGAAAGCTCGACCCTGATTGGGTCCTTGTGTCAGCTGCTTCTGCCCTTGGAACGGTCTCTGCGGAGTCTTCCGTATATCATCTCTCATGCGAAGCTTCGACGGACAAGCACCAACTGCGTGATCAGCTGCTCCACAAACCAGACAAAGTCCTAGTCTCCTTCGACACTCCTTCTGCATGTGCCCGGGTATATGGCAGTAATCACAAGTCACGCTCTTCCTTCGATCAACGACCACAGGCTTCTTCATTGGCGTTATACCTCGACGGTCCACTGGAATACCTCTGCGCCCCTGGTCTCGGTTAGGTACGAATGCAGGCTTCCTGGCCGCAACTGCTGTCTGGTGAAGGTTCCCTTTCGATCCTGACAAACTCTGCTGTTCTCTGGCTGCCGTAAGAACCTGCGAGAAAGTGGTCAAACCCAGGGAGACAATCTGCCTCTGGATGTCCACATCCAAACTACGCAAGAACCTTCGCGCCCTGTCTGCCTCCTTGGCGACCAAGGGTCCAGCGAAACGGCTGAGTCTTGTCCACTCCGCTGCATGTACATCCACAGCTGCTCCATTTTGTTTCAGCCCAATAAATCTCTCCTCCATTTACTCCCGAGCAGTCCGTGGGAAGAACTTTTCCAAGAAACTTTTGGAGAAATCCGCCCAACTGATTGGCTTGGACAAGCGGGTCTCCTCCACAAGCCACCACTCTCGGGCGTAATCCACCAGCTGAATGCGCACCACATCAACTCTCTTGTCTTCTGGGATCTGTGCTGCAATCAGTAAATTCTCCGTGTCCAGGAGCCACTGCTCGGCTGGCAACGGCTCCTCCAAGCCAGTAAAAGTAGTAGGACCCAACCGTCTGAAATCTGCCACGGTCCCTACTCGGTCGACTGGCTTCGCTACAGCGGTGTTTACAGACTGCTGCATAGCCTGCAAACCCTCCTGAAATGAATCTGCCTGCTGCTGGATCAGCTCAGTTTGCCTCTTCTGGTTTTCCAACATCCCTCGTATCACTCCTAACATGGCGGCTTCATCCACACGCCTCTGATACGTCTTGAAATTCTTATCTGCCATGGTCCTGAAATCAAAACAAACAACATTAGCATGATGATAGATTCAATATATAAACCAAAGCTAGAACTCCAAGATACTTAAATAGAGTACTGCATTGTAGCTATGCCGCGGTATCATAGCCGCAATTACTTAACTCCACCCAAGTCGCCTAAGGCCTAGAGATAACAAGAAGTTAGGTTTTCGAGTTAACAGTGCAAAGTAAGTTTGCATGTCGACATGATCTGGAAGAATGATTCAAGGACGGTAAAACGGTCAAGGTGGCAGGACATGTTTCCTAATCACGGGTATTATAATTCGTGTATCGGGTGCAATACCCAACTACAAAGAATCAACCCAATTAACCTATGGCTCTGATACCATAAAACCATGTCACGCCCCGTTTCCCAGAGTACGCAAGATTTGGGCACGTGACACAGCCAACCATGCTACCTGTGGGTAGGAAGTATCCATCCACAGTCACATTACGGTTGTAAAGATATCAAGAACAAGATAATAAGCTAATCTAATACATGTCCAAATCCATAATAACAAGAATCAATAAACAATAAGTGCGGAAGCTAATGATCCAATACAATGAATAAACAGTATGTCCCATAATGCGGGCTCACATCTGGAAATGAAATGACATAATAAAATAAACTCTAAGGAACTCACAGTTCAGCCTGCTGGCTGAAGTACTCCTGCTCGGTCGTCGATAATGGTACGGAATCTGGGCCATGCAAAACCCAGACGTCAGCGCGTCAAGACATCAAGTATAAAGTATAAACATGGTAATAAGCGATGCAAGTATGAACATGAATAAAGCAACAATAAGAGATAACAAGCAGGGTAATGTGTAATGGTGACTAAACTGTCCTATCAGGTTTTCTACTCTATATTCTTTGAAACCAATTGATGAATCGTCGATGTAACTCAATAATATCCCGTGCGTGCCCGGGACCACGGTCATGACCCTCGGGGCTGAATCCGAGACGTGCCGCTAAGCAGTAAAAGGTAGTAGGATGGACGAGTGATGTCAGCAACAACACTCCGGAGCTGGCCAAGCCCGTAAGACTGATCAGAACAATGTATCGAACTGTTGAGTTACAAGTCGGTTTCACCTTTGATTTCCCCATACCCCCAAACTATGTATGTCAGTCAGGTATTCAGTAGTCAAGGACTAATGCCAACACAAAGTCAAGTAAAGGTAGGTCTGTCTGGATCGACAGCAGGAATGGTTAGGTTTGTCGGCATTAGGCATGAAATCGTCAGACAAGTAATGTCGTGGTACAACAGGATGAGTCGGTATGTATGTATATGTCAGGTGTGGCAGGGTCAGGTCAATATGTCGTGCAATCGGGTAAGTGCTCACAACAGGTATACAATCAATAATGAACAATAGCAGGAGACAGTAGTTTACCACAGTATTTCATATAACCACGGTGATGTTTATATTCTCTTATTAACAGGTTCAATCATCTTAAGGGTGTAATAGCCACAAGGTAAAGCAATATTCACAATTATAAATTAAGGAACTACATGAAATTATACTAAATATAATGATTGTCTCAAGAATGGTTTAACAGTTCAAGCAGATAGAATTCAGTCGTTTTATTTAGTTAAAGCATGGATTGATGTGGGTTAGTTAATTACGGGGAACGGTTGTAACGATTCCATTATGAGGATAACAGCAATATTACGATATCAAATGCCATCACTAAGTTACGGTATTAAATAGTTTGAATTAAATTGCGTGGCAAGACTAGATCTCGCACGCTAGCATGTTCAAGCAAGTATTCAGATACTTGCCTCGACGGTCTGCAAACGGGAACACGGATGCGATGTCGGCAGAAAACGCGATAGGAAAGCACGGTTCACGGATCGAGTCCCAACAGAGATCAACGGGATCACACGGACCAGGGGGCTTCACTGGAGCGTCGGGTTCGCCAAGACGGCACGGTCGGATTCCGGCAAAAAATTATCGGCAACAAGTTAGCAATAAGATAAACATACAAGATCAGCGGGGTTTTGCACCAAATGAAGTAAAGTGATGCTTACAGAGGAGAAACAGGGGTAACTATGATGTGCCCGACGGCGATGGACCCACCAGCGGTGAACAGGAGGTGCGTCGAGGGTGCTGGAACGGCTGAAAGGGCTCGGGGTCGCTGGAAAGCGGTGCTGCGGTGAGTGGGGAAGAGTGTGGTCGGCTCTGGTGGTCGAGGGAGAGAAGGGGGTGGTCGGAGGTGGTGTCGACGAGGTCGCCGGCGCGTTTCTCCGGCGAACAGCGGGGTAGGCGATGGGTTAGGGCTCGTGTTGGGTGTTCCGGCGAGGGGAGGAGGGCAGCGACGACGAGGTCGGGACGAGGAGGGTGAGAGGGAGTCGCGGGAGTCGTCGACGACGATGGGTGGCGTCGACGGCGAGGTCTGCGAGGGTGGAGGCGAGGTCGGGAATGGGTGCAGGCGCAGGAGAGAGGAGGAAGGAGGGAGGAGGAAGGCGCGGGTAGGCTGAGGGTGCCGACGGCGACGGCGAGGTCGCGGGGGAACCGGCGGTGAGGTCGCGGCGAAGTCACGATGAGGTTAGGGTTAGGGTGAGGGGTTCTCTCGTGATGGATAATGGGGGAGGAGGCGGCTGCATGATTTCAAAAATATAGGGAAGAGAGAGAGAGGTTGAAGAGATAGAGAGAGAGAGAGAGATTTGAGAGAGATTGAGGGAGATTGAGGGAGGAGAGAGAGAGACTGAGGGATAGAGAGGCGGGGCCCACGAGCTCAATAGGAGCTCGTGATTGGCCACGAGATTGGATTTGCGTAGGATTTTGTGGGATATGCTGTTAGGAATTATAGATTAGAATATAATATATATTCGATATTAAATTTAAATGGGCCCTTTTTGGCGCGAAATGAAACATTTCCAAATCGCGCCCGGGTTGCGCCCAAATGTTCCAAATTCAAATTATAAGATTTTAAGCGGCTTCCAAATTTTGAAAATAGGTGTTTAATGATTAAAATGCATGCCCCCAAGTCGGACACTTGCACGCGCGCGTAGTCGCCCAAACTTGCCCGTTTAGCCAAACGGAACGGAATCTCGACACGCGGACGCTACCACGCGACTAGTGGCGACAAGTAGGCTAACATGGACATCTTAAATTTCATTTTCGGAGTTAAAATTTGTTATGTGCTAAAATGACTTAATCGGGTAAAATTTAGCAATAAACACCAGAAAATCAGGAAAATTGGAATGAGCAATATATAACCCTCAACTAGTAATATAAATAGTACTATTGGGCTCGGGTGTTACAATAGGCCTATGGTATTGTTTGCTTTTCTCGTAATAATCCCAGGTTATCCCAGATTCCCCTGCACACCCTAAATACTCACAAAACCGACGTGAACAGTTTCAGTTTTCCAGAAATTTGGGTTTCAGGTTTTATCTTGTGTATGTTCTGGGTTTGTAACACCATGGGGGGGTTTATGGTCACTAAATACACTCAAGTCCATCACACAACTCAACTTAAACCCTAACCCTCTCTAGGAATTTCTAAAGTGCACAAAACTACACGAAATTGAATTTAAACTTGAAAAGAGGCTGTAGCAAAAGAAATACTACACTATTTGTGAAAGGATTACCTTATTTGACACTCATGAATCCCCTAGAGTACCAAAATGCAAACTTTCTTGGTCCATAGTGTAGCTTGTGAGCTTGTGCAAGTTTTTTGTGAAGGGAAGTATGTGTTTTGATGTTGTTTTGAGAGTGAAGTGAGGTGTAAGAGGTGGTGGAGGGAGAGGTGCTGCCATGGGCCGAAGATGGAGGAGAAAAGACGAAGGGATGAAGAGAATGGTCTAAATCAAATGAACCCCTCTCCTTCTCTCTCATGCCTATACCTCTCACTATGCACTTTTTATTTTATGTTTTCATTTTTCTTTTTCTTTTCTCTTCTCTCATAAAACCCAAACCAAGAATGAAAATGAAGAGAAAGCCATGTAGGAAAATGTAACACAAGTGTAAAAATGATATGGTGCATGTTTTGCACAAAACAAGCTTAATGCGCGATTAGCGATATTTAACCGCGATTAGCATTAAAATAATGTATAATAAATCACAATTAACTTAAAATTGCTCAATTCATATAAAACACCCTCTTTTAGTAATTTCTATAATTTTCCAAATTTTCCCCAATTTATCGGTATTTAATTATACCGTCTTATTAAAATATTCAATATAATATTATTTAATTATAAAAATTCCCAAAAATAATATTTTATCTTTCTGAAATGTTACAAAAGCTAGTTTAGGACGACGCTATACTCATCCTCCTGCCGGGTCTTATAGTCTAGAACAGCAGCAATGGCAAGTCTGGGTAAACAAGACCTCCCTGTCACCGTCTCTGAGAAGACCGAAGTACCTCTCGGGTGCCTGAGCTTATCCACCAAATCTGCGGAGTGGTTAATGGAATGTCGAAACTAATTGAATCCTTAGGTTCTATTAAATCTTCAGTGATCGTTTGTAGTTCTAGAATCACTTCCAGTTCTACCATACTCCCATTTCTGTTTTTCTGAAAAAATCCGTTTTACTAAAACTGTGGCGAGTCAAGAACAATATAAATATTGATCTTCCTGATGGTAGAAAGTTAACCCTCGTCAAAGCCCGGGATAACCCACAAACAGCCATTACTGAAACGTGCCTCGAGTTTATCCGGATTCTGGTTTTAAGCATCAGCCGGACAACTTCCTATATCGATATAAATTGATTATATATATATCTAATATAGAAATAAAAGCAATAATATACTTAGAACCAGATTCAAAATCATGCAGCTTTCTCCAGTGCATATCATCCAAATGGAAAGAGGCCAATCAGTATTACTTATCTAGAAGTGCATCCATATATGAGTAACCTGAAAGAGAAGCAAGTTCTCAAAACCATTACTATCAATGGAATACCAAACACAAGTATCTACATCTTCGACTTCCTCGAAGAATTCTGATATTTCCAACAAATGGTTCTCTACTTTATTCTTATACCTATAACTTCTCAAAATCTGAACCTTGTATTTCAACGAAATACTTGTCTAGAACTAGAGAAGTTATGAGTAAACAGAATATAGTACGAGTACCAACCCCATTATCCTAATGGACACCGGACAATACACAATACAGTGTATAAGTCAACTGAATTTAATAACTCAAACCCTGTGCGTCGTAAGTTGAAAAACTGTACTATGGTTAAGAAGAATTATACCGCTGTTGAATGCACCTTACCTAATCACCAACTGATATAGGTAAATTTCATGAACATAATTTCAAAAGGTTGTATCTCACTTTATTAAATAAATGTACAGACATATCAGTTTGAATTAGGTGCATAACAACAGATATTCAAAACCAAATATTTGCCATCCGGCAAAATCCAGATTATTTCCTCAAATATCACCAATTACAACGAATTCCGATATAATGAGGATCTAATCATCCAATTCCCAATATCTTACTCCCACTCACCATCCGTAATAATATACAGATGTGAGAAACTGATCTGGTAAATACATACCCTGTAGTTAGATTCCTGTTGGAAAAATAGTTTTCAATTAATATCGCACAGTAAAACTGAAACATGAAAATGTTTCAAAAAGGGTTAACTGGTATTCCTAGTAACGCCTCTTCCACTATCCTGATTCATGACTATAACCATATACTTACCTGCCCCCACTTCAATCCCTTTATTATGTCTTTACTTATTAACTTATGTACACCTTCTTTAGGCTAATTGGTTTTCTTCCTTCCCTACCTTTCGGTACCAGCCTAAGGTTTGGAAGAAGACTATCCAATATGCGCAATAGGTATACTCTCCTAATCCTAGGAGCCCTCGTAACCTGAGAGAAGGTAATGGGAAAAGACATCTGAATAATCCTATTCTATTTCTCCTGAACCGGAAACCATCCTCGAATCTGGAATGAATTCCTTCAAGTTCGTATGTAACTATACGATGGCATATCCAATAGGAGTGGATATCCGTAGTGATACAGAGTGTTCTGGAGAAATCCAAAGTGGATGTGGGAGAGGCAGGTGTATACACGGTTTTGTCGTGAATGATAGCAGTCGCAATTTTCTTTGCCCTTAATCTAATCCCTTTATATGTCTTTCTTATTACCTTCTGTACACCACCTTTAGGCTAATTGGTTTTCTTCCTTCCCCACTTTTCGGCACCTGCATATGGTCTGGAGGAAGACTATCCAATAAGCTCAATTGGTGTGCCATCTCCTAATCCTAGGAGCCCTCGCAACCTGAGAGAAGGTAAAGGGATAAGACAACGGAATAATCTTATTCAATCTCTCCAGAACCAGAATCCATCCTCGAATCTGGAACATGTTCCTTCGAGTTCGTATGTAACTATACAATGGATTTATCCAATGGAATTGGATATTCGTAGTGATACGGGGTGTTCTGGAGAAATGCAAAGGTGATATAGAAGTGGCAATGATATATGCGACACCGTGTCATTCCAAAATGCCAAAGTGTTTCAAAAAGATTCGGTTAACTTGGTTCATGAGTTTTAGTCAAGGGTCGGGTCATGGTTGCTGCCAAAGAGAGAGAGAAAAGAAACACTCAGCGTGCACTCTAACTTAGATCAGAATGGTTAATCACTTTGTCTAATCAGGATGACTCCCACTGTTTCCTCGAATTCTCCTCCAAACCCAAAAGGAGAATTAGTCAGAATCACCCGAGGAGTAATCCTACTCATCAGTGGGAATCGGGATCCAACTATCATCGCATGATAACTTGATGGAAGCCACTCAAGTTACCACACTCCAGAAGGTATGCGCAAACCTGGCAAGTTTCCTGTATGTTTGAAACTCCCGATATGATTTTTACCCCAAGCGGTTTATGACCTTGACTTTGGCCAACAAATCATAACTCGCAAGTCATGTTATACCCATCATTTTACTGATCGATTTAGACCCACCCGCACACACCCTTGACTTTGGCCAACAAAATGGTACGACTGTCCTAAACCAATGCATATCCATGCAACGGACAAGCAACACAAAGCTACCGCACACGATGCCTTGACTTTGGCCAACAAACACTGCACGAATACTATGTGCTACTTATCCGAAATGACGGAGGGCTACGGATGGTTTTTGGCGAAAAAACCATTAACGTAATGAACTTGATATCATTGAAGGAATCCAAGTGATTTTACAAATTTATAGTGGCGAAAACTTTTGCTAAAGAGGTCACTCCCTGTGAAGGGATCTCGGCTCTTTCCTCATAGAATGAGGTGCAGGATATTCCAAACTGAATACCACGATGCAAAGCAAAAGAATCGACTATAGTGAAGTTATTACGTTGACGCAAACTTCTGCCCAAGGGGTCACTCCCGATGGAGGGATCTCGGCCCTTGCCTCGTGGAATGAGATGCTGGATATTCCCAATCGAATACCACTGTGCAAAACAAAAGAGAACGTCTGTAATGTCAGTTTTTTTAAAAACTTGGTTCGAACAACATCATATAAGTTTTTTTTTATCCTTGCATTGATCAGAATCAATGCAGTCCCATTAATTAATCACACCAGAAAAGAACGAAAATAAAATGTACGTATATGCCATCCACATTCACCACAGGGTCCCGTCATCACCCGTTAGGTTACTTAACCAATGACAGAGCGGGGACTGGACTAGCGCGGGTGCAAAACATATACAACATCCACTAGTATATATATAAATATATATAACAATCATCCCAGGCATGATATAAAGCAACATCACAGAAGCAACACAGAATGGTGGATAATCTTGGAGCCCCGGGTTTCACTTGAGCCGCAAATGAGACCCGACGTTCCCTGTCGTGTGGATAGCCTGTGCAATGAAACCTTGACCCCTATGAGCGCGGCAAGTTACCCGCTAAAACCAGAAGCGAGGCAACCCCCTTCAACAACGTGAATCGGCCACCCAACACTTCACGGAATCCGATAACTTGAGCACCCCTCCGTAGGTCAACCTATACCCCTACGAGTGCGGCGAATAGCCCGCCAATTCTAGAGTAAGGTCCCCTTTATCTCAATGCCATGAGATGCGGACCTGTTTCCCTCTAGAACCTGGCTATTCATGCACTCCACCACGGGGTAATCTTAGTACAGAAAAGAAAATAATATGTACAAAGGTGACATCGACCTCAACCCGGTCGTGCCCCAAACAAATAATATACAAACTGGCAGTGACGGCAGTCCACATGTTGGACGCTCGCCCCATAATATCAAATATACAAATGAAAATAAACTGTACTAATATTGCAACCAAGATATCCACTACGACGATCCAACCAACATCACAGCACAACACAGAACATTAACGTGAATGTCACATTCGCAAACCCGTCTAAATGAATATATAGCAATTAGACGAGTTATACCGCTCTAATGACATTCACGGTCGTAGATAGTAATGTATGTACTGATAAACATTTAAACAGTGCTAAATTATCGACTTCGAAACACCCCGAATTGCCCCGAGACAATAGATAACATAATATCAAAAATGGGCAAAACTAGCAATACCACTGAACCAACATTCCAGAGACCAAACAACACCCAAAATACGAAGCCCAAAATCCCAACCCAGGCCGGCCAGCTCAGATTTTCTGAGCATGTGCTCGGGTCAAAACAGGTGGAATGGGTTCGTATTTGGGGTATGGACTAGTGGTCATATAAGTAGTTTTCTGCAGTTGCTAAAATAATTTTTTGAAGGCTTTGAAAATCGACAGAGAATGGAATCAGCAGTGCACTGTTATCGGGTTGTATCGATTTCGATACTTTAACATTGTATAAACAAGCTAGTAAGGGGTTTAAAGGCTGGCTCTTATACCATGTTGGGTTACGGCAGCGCCCTGGCCATCAAACCATGGCCAAATGCGGAACAAAAATTTACTGAACTGGCGCTACCTTTACCCGATGCCCGGATCTACCTTAAACCCTAAACTAGCAAGCTATATATAAGAAGTTATATGGTTATACCGAGTTGATCCGTGTCCTTCGGTCTCCTACCATCATCCCCAAGCTCCAAGAGGCTCCTTGATCGAGTTTGGTTGCCGGTCTTCCTCCATCTACGATGATCCACCTGAGAGAAACGGCGCAAGCTTCAGCCTCGTCGAGCGAGGCAACCGACGCTCCAAGGTTGCTAGCAATGGAGAGTGGAGGTATAGGAATGTGTCGCTATAATTTTCTCTCATCATAATTGCTCAAGAGAGCAACCATAGAAGATGAAGGAGGTGAGGAAACAACGGCATGAGCAACTCAAGAATGGCCAAGTGTTGAAGTGAGAAAAATGAGAGTGTTGAAAAGCTAGTGTAGAAAAACAAATGAGCCAAGCACCACAAGAAATTATGGCAGCCCCCCCTCTCTCATCTACTCAAAAATCCATACAAAAATATCTCTTTTCTTTTTCCAATAAACAATTAAGACCCATGCCTCTCTACATGTCCAAGACCCATGCTCATGCCACCTCACTCCTCCACCTCATTTGTGAAACAAATGAATTTCCAAAAATGGAAAATCATACAAATGAGGTGTCCACTTCTAGAAGCTATTCCGTATAAATACGGAATACTTTCCGGTATACGTATCGAAATACATATACGCATATTCGTACAAAAATACGAATAGCCGAGAGAGAAAATGAATAGTGAACAATAATACTAGAATACATATATATAAATTATTAAATCAAAACCTGATTTAATAATCCGGCTTAATCCTAAGCCGCTAGTATTATCAACCATCCGATTAAAGTCTGTGCAGCCTATACACATGTTTAATCGGACACCTGTATGTACCAACATACGTCATCTACACCATATCGCCTGAACCGTGAAAACCTTATGTGTGAGACTCTAAAGACTCGTCAATACGCTGGCAGTGGGTTTAACCACAAGCACGTCAGCGGCACTAGCTATACATAACGGCTACCCAGGTATTGAGCGAAAGGAAGGCCGACGAGCAAAGTCATTCTGAACCCCTACTGAGCCTGACAGTGACAATATCCATACAGTCCGGCCTGTTTGTCTAAGAGTATCTCATATCGAGTCTAGGGGGGTGGATAAATTCAGACGCCTAACCATGCGACATTTAGTGTCGGCATGAAACCCATCACCACCTGAGAAACTATCGATCTTGGATCGGTAATTCTCGTCCACCATGACCATGGATTTCTGGTGATGGCCACCCGTACACAACGCGGCATCAATCCCCAATACCGGGAGAGACGAATCCCAAACGATCCGATCACTGCCTCCATATGGCTCGGGACTGTACCCAACTAAAACCTGTTTGCACGACTCCTTTGAGCCATGGTAGTGTAGTAATCAAAGCACAATGGGAACTCACACGAGACAAATGACGATCTCAGATCGACAGACTAACATGTACACATGTCACCTGGGAACTGCTATCTGACAATAGGTATAATACCAACTAGCAGGTTCCCGGCGAGTCCATCCAGTGTACTCATAACCCAATGAGCACCTATATACTATCTTAGGTGAATCACTAACACCAATGGCTTGTGAGGCCCAGCCACCGCCCCTTGTCAGGGTCTCGATCAGTATACACTAGTCTACACTGGAGTATCGATGCCCAGTCTCGATACTCCCACGACTAGGGACATTTAAGGATGTTCTTATAGACCACCAGCTCCTACGTATATGATCGCCATCATAATGCTAGTAGTCAGGCAAGAATCCTATGGGCTCTATCAACATGTACATGATGATAAAGACAAACCAGATATCATACTATCATCTCGAGTAAAACTGTTCTACCGGTATAGGTCATCCCTCAATCATCATAATCACCTAACTGCGATTACGATAATTGCCTTGAGGGCACTATAGCCAACACCCACTAGTATGATCTTATCATAGTCCTGGTAGTCAAGTACACATTCTAAGGGCTTTATCAACATGTAAGAGACAGACAGTATAAATATCAGTCTACATGTTAAGATAAAGGTAACCTAATAGCATACTATCATGTCGAGCAAGAAAGTCCTCTATATATATGTCCAAGCATCCACTATATCATCAATAATGGCCTCTATGGCATACATATTACTAACAAAAACCTTACAAATTTATGCCCTACAAGTAGTTCAATACTGATGCTTGTATACGATTCACCGGCATGAACAAAATATGTTCCCATAAAGTTCCACCAATGGTGAGAAATATCCCCATATGGTGAACGGCACTTGTAAGTCCTTTCGACTTACAAGGAGAAAACTCTCTGGTAAGATCCTTACGACTTACAAGGGAAAAATACTACTTAGGAATCCTCACGATTACTGAGGAGGAAATACACTTATGAGATCCTTTCGACTCATAAAGAAAAAAACCTTTATGAGACCCTTATGGCTCATAAAGCTAAAAGCCTTACTCGACAGGATCCTAACCCTGTTTGCTAAAACACATTTGTTCAAATCAATAAGGGCAAATGATGATTCGCTCCTGACAATATCCCTGTTATAGCGACACCGATGCCTAAACATGTATCAAACTTCAAGTCCTCGCAAGGTATATGATGATTCACTCATGGAAATATTCCAGTTGCAGCGATGCTGATGCTAAGATTGGTATCAGATCCCAAGTTCCTGCCTCATAATAAAACTCAGCGAGTCGCAAAAAATGCGTATGAAATAGCCGAAATGATATGGCAGCTCGCAATAAAAATCAGCGAGTCATAAAAAATATATATGCATAATAGCCGAAATGATGGGGCAACTCGTAATAAAAAAACAACAAGTCAAAAATAAAAAATATAGCCGAAATGATAGAGCGACTCACAATAAAAAATAGTGGGTAAAAAAATAAATAAACAGCAAAAATAATTAGACACTACGAATAAAATAGTCGAAATGATTGGGCGATCGCGACTTTCGCGATATAAGAAACTGAAAAGATAGAGCATCGTGGAAATATAAAAAAATAATAAAATAAAAAAATTCTGCCGTGCAAGTAGGTCCACAGCGACTCTTGTATACAATCCATGGGTACAAATGAAATAAAGAGAACCGTATTTTCCCACCATGCTTCGTCAAGAAAGAGCCAAGTCTTGATAGTACATCTATAGCCTAAAGACTACTTCGATGTGCCTCCTCATTCCAATAGGATGCGAGCGCAACTGTCAAATAAAATTGGGGAAATGGCATATTCCTAGCCCCAGATCTCAACATCAACTTATACAGCATAAAGGTCATATAGATGTCTACCTTACTTTAGCGAAGAATCGGTGTGACACCAAAACAAAAGTGAAGTGACGGGATGTGCCTAGCTTCGGGTCTTGATGGAAAGCCTAAAGGACCATTGGATGTCATCCCATCCCAGAAGGGTGCGGTTATGACTCATTGGGGCTTCAAATCAAGCCTAATATCAAGTAAAGCGTCACGGCGATACCTAACGCTTCATCTTCCGATGGTGATATGGATATTCCAACCTAAGAAGATTACTTGAAGACGTCTTATCCAGCCTTAGAAGGGATCAGAGACACGACAAACGCGTGGCTACTCGAGCCACAACGCAAGAGATTGCATATCGATAATACATCAGCCAACGTGATGGTACGATGGACTTAACCCAGTACCACAAACCTAATGGACTCCTGTATCAAAAGGGGTTATCTATATTTCACATTAGGGTACACCTGCGATATTCCCTCGACTCGTAGGGAGAAACATCTTTATGAGACCCTCCCGGCTCATAAAGTTGAAAAGCCTTAAGCGACGGGGATATCAACCTATTTTCTATGCCACTGTTGACCTACAAGGAGGTCAAGACTGACTCTTGTATACTATCCACGGTCCACATTTGACAAAATTAGTAGACGACGCCGCCATCAAAAAGGCAAAGGTGCAACTCACGAGCTTCAGAGTTTAGAACTACAATTCTTAAGAATTGTGATTTGAGTCCATGGTAGATGACGGCGCCAGTACCCTCTCGCTATCTTCTTGGATTAAGATCCTAAAGGTTATGTACGATACGCCCGCCCAAAATCAGTCGTATTCTATGCATTACTTTACACTACTTCACCCATGTATATACCTCCATGAGCAAAGTAGTGGGGGGAATTTGTTTGACGTGAAAAATTCATCGAATAATAAACATGCATTTAAATATTTATTTCAAGATATAGAGAAGAGATCACTAAACATGGGATTAGAACTACAAGGGTTAACAAAACAGTATACAAAGTTCTCTAAGTCCCTTTCTGTCCTCGCTACCATGTCCTAACGACGGTTCTCACAAAAAATCCCTCCCCATCTGTCAGCGCCACACTCGTCGGCAAAGGAAGATATGATAGCCCATCGAACCCGGATTTGACTCAGCATGTGAATCGAACGGTCCCTTAGAGACTTTGTAATCAAGCAAGCCTCATGAACATAGTCGATCTTGTCCTCCGCTACGTCAAGCATCGCTAGGGTTATCTCAGCCGGATGAGGGGAAATGTCGTTAAGGATAGCCAGGAAAATCATTCGGAGCTAAATAAAGCCGGCGGGTAGAGGAGACCCCTGTGAATCATGAGCTCATGCATCACTGTGTCGTACTGAGCATCTGTAAGGGCGGGATTCACAAGACATGCAGCAAAACGAGGAATAATCTCCCCAATAGGCACCTCCCGCGGCTATCATGGAGCATGTGGACGATCGCAAGCCATGATTCTCTCTTTATGAAAGTGAAGGAGAAGATGAACATTGTTTTAGATTATACAAAGAAGCATTCAAGTTTCGGCACAGAAAATGTTCTGCATGGTGTTGTTCCCGCCAAAAATTTCTGCGCAAAGAGCCTAAGGTATCAAATGGCAGCGATATGCTTAAGAAAATGTGAACCAGTATTGTCCGGGCCGTATTTTAACAAACTCCCGAATGAGAAACAGCTAAATTCTGATGTTATAGAAAGCGTCTTGAAAAATCCTTCAATTTGATATATTATGGGCCTCATAATTCATCCGGGATCAAAAGTTATGAGGCATCACGTGCCCACAAGTGACCGGGCATCACGTGCCCACATGTGACCATTTACAGGCAAAGCTTGTAGACACTGAATAAAATAAATAATTAAATGGGGTCACGTGCCATCACGTGATAGGCCTTTGAAAACCCACTGAAGAAAATTAAAAGTGCAATAGAACAATCAGGAATACCCCAATGGGGTATCACGTGTCCACACGTGACCAAAGGTCACGTGCAGACACGTGATGGGTTCTTAGGCTTTTTAACTAATAGAATTAAATTCTAATCAATAGGAGTCAAGTGCCAACACGTGATGGGCCTTTAAACCCACAGAAAAGAATTAAAGGTATAATAAAATAATAAGGAAAAACCCCAATGGGGTTTCACGTGCCAACATGTGACCAAGGGTCACGTGCTGACACGCGATAATTCCTGAGTTCTTTGAAACAACAGAATTAAATTATGGTTAAATACTTTATCGAGGGGGTCACGTGTCAACACGTGATGGGATCCTAAAATCTCTGAAATAATAGAATTAAATTCTAATTAAGAGAAATCAAAAACCCTAACTGGAAAAATATTTCTTTAAATCATTCCAAATAAAAAGGATGGTGTTCTGTAAAATGGAGCACATTTGGATTAAAAATCCAATGGTGATTAAAAATCACCAATTTATGGAAAGATTTTATACAAGGAAAGATTTCTCTAAATTTCACCAAAAATAACAAACGGAATATCTTTTGGATTAAAAATCCAATGGTGAATAAAATTCACTGAGTGATCTAAAAGATCACATTAGTTACGAAAAACAAACAAAATCTTTCAATGAGAGATTTATTAAACAAATTGATTCTTTTCCTTCTCCTATAAATAGGAACCAAGAAGAGAAGAAAGAGATAGAATTTTTGGGATCTTGAAATTTTCTAAAGGCAAACAGCAGAGAGAAAAGAAAGGAGAATTTAATTCTCAAGAAAGAAAACCCTAGGTGAGAAAAGGAAAGGGATCAAAACTTCAAAAAGAGAATTTAATTCTCAATCTAAGAGTTTAACTCTTCTACAAAAAGAACATAGTTCTTACTCTGGTTGAAGATCTGCAAAAACAAATCTCCCCATAGGTTGAGAATTTAATTCTCATCGGGTTGAGATTCTGCCATGCAGATCCAAAACTTAGAGGGAGAATTGAGTTTAGAGAATTTAATTCTCCCAAAGATAAAACTAGGGTTTAGCCCTATATGAGAATTTAATTTTCCCAGTTTAACTCTTCTACAAAAAGAACATAGTTCTTCCTCTGGTTGAAGATCTGCAAAAACAAATCTCCCCATAGGTTGAGAATTTAATTCTCATCGGGTTGAGATTCTGCCATGCAGATCCAAAACTTAGAGGGAGAATTGAGTTTAGAGAATTTAATTCTCCCAAAGATAAAACTAGGGTTTAGCCCTATATGAGAATTTAATTTTCCCAAAGTTATAGGAATTTAATTCCTCCAAGATAAAACTAGGGTTCAACCCTATATGAGAATTTAATTCTCCTCAATACATAGGAATTTAATTCCTCCAAATAAAATTAGGGTTCATCCCTGCATGAGAATTCAATTCTCCCAAAATCATAGGAATTTAATTCCTTCCAGACAAGCAAAACTAGGGTTTAACCCTAATTGAGAATTTAATTCTTTCAAATTCACAGGAATTTAATTCCTCCTAAATGAAATCAGGGTTTCATCCTACATAAGAATTTAATTCTTTCACATACATAGGAATTTAATTCCTCTAAAACCATAATTAGGGTTTAACCCTACAGAGAATTTAATTCTTAAAAAATAAAGAGACTTGAAAGATCTCCATGCATGCAAAGAACTAAGGTCACGCGGCCCCACGTGACCCCTAAACAGATCCCCCAAAATGAGAAGGAAACAACTCAAAGGCAATGCCTCACGTGCTCCCACGTGACCTTCAAAATAAAGAGAATAAAAGCAAAGGCAATGTTGGCGTTGGGCGCTCTCACGTGTTACCACGTGACCCCTCAATAAGCGCTTTAATAATCAACGCATAAACCTCCATCACGTGCCAACACGTGATGGTCAGAAAATTAAAAAGTGTTTAACACTTATTTGCAGAACAAAGTAAAGGAGATCTGACCCCACCTTTGGGTGCCCTCACGTGACCCCTTCCTCCTCTAGTGTTTAACACTAATTTGAGAGTTTTATCTCCTGTGTTTAACACTGTTGCCCTCTAGTGTTTAACACTAATTTGAGAGTTTTATTTCCAGTGTTTAACACCGTTGTCCTTTATTGTTTAACACTATTTTTAGCCAAATTGGCTAAGTTTTCAGAGGCAAAAATCTCTCCTTTAACTAAATCTCAAAACTGAATAAAATTCAGAGCTATAATGTTTAATGCTCAGTCAAAGACAAAAATGATATCAGAGCCCTCAAACTCTTGTTTAGCATTGCTAAGTGATGAGGGACTGAACCCAGACAAATGTCTAATGGTCCAAAGGGCCAATATTTCAAACTTAATTGGACTTAGCCCAAGTTGGCCATAAGTCCTCAATTCAGACTTAACTGAGCCAATGTGCTCATAATCTAATTAATGGATCTTATTTCCAAATTTGACTACAGATCACCCAATCAACTCTGGTTCGAGGGTACATCTCTTCACTCCTCTGATATTTGTCGTTGTAATCCTTCAACTTCTTCAGAGAGGTGACGGGTCCCGACAACCACACATTTCACGGACTATGATGTCCTTAACCTCGACCGTGATGTCTTTAAACTAACATCGGATTGTTGGGTCCTTAAACTCATGGACTATGATGTCCTTAACCTCGACCGTGATGTCTTTAAACTAACATCGGACTGTGGGGTCCTTAAACTCATGGACTATGATGTCCTTAACCTCGACCGTGATGTCTTTAAACTAATATCGGACTGTGGGGTCCTTAAACTCATGGACTATGATGTCCTTAATCTCGACCGTGATGTCTTTAAACTAACATTGGACCGAGATGTCCTTAAACTAACAATGGACCACCATGTCCTTAAACTGGTAATTGACTGCAAAATCCCTAAACTAGAACAATAGAGCCCAAATGCTCTTTTGTTAGATCTAAATGATCCAGTTAAGTAGATCTTAGTCTAAAATTAGACTAACGTATCCTTAACAAACGTTTAAGTTGATCTTAGTCTCAAATGAGACTGACGTATCCTTAAACCCAACCCCCAAACCCAAATCTAAGAAAATACGGATTTGGACTAATCCACGCCCTACGGACGACAACATAAATTAGTCTTTGTATACAATCCACGTGCAACCAAAAAACAAAACAAACAAACATGACGAGAAGTGATCATCTGGAGAAGGAGAAAGTTGTTACCGCGATGTGGTAGCGTAATTAACTGCAGGGGCTTGCGCCTGCAGGGAAGAGCGTCCCCATAATAAAAAACCCCTCAAATGAGGGGGAATCTGATGAAGTCTGCTACATCGGCCGCATCCGTTTAAACCTTCGATACATGGTGCCATAAATCAACTTGGCATCTTCGGAGAGGTGGACGGATAGCACCAATTAGCATCTGTCCCGAAATTCAGGCAAGACGTTTGTCTTCCGCGTCTTTCGGCGGGCAACAGGTGTCAGTTGGAACTATTTCTAAGCTCTGACTAAAAGAAGGTATTGGAAAAGAAAATGTTGACTTAGAAAAGAAGAGAAAAAGGGGGAAACGAAACCCTCATATGCAAAGAATGTGAGGGCTCACATTCAAAGCATATGACCGCCAGCATCTAGGAAGATTAAATCCTATAGCCTCCCATGTACAAAACGTATGAGCGCTCACATGCAAAGTATGTGACCTCCGGCTTTAATAAGGATTAAATCATGTGATATAAAGCTTCACGTGTTAAACACGTGAGCGCTCATATATAAAGCATGTGAGCGTTGAATACAAATCAATTAAAACTTAAGTAGGGCCCCACGTGCTAAACACAAGAGCGCTCTCGTGCTGTTACCATTTATATATGACATCCTTCACGTGAAAGTCACGTGAGTGCATAAAATTGAAGTACTAGCTTCAGATGAAATTAAATTCTATTTAGAACTAAGTTCTATTTGGGAAAATATTTCCCCCAGATTTTTCTAAAACTAAAAAGATTTTCTTTGTTAAACAGAGAACGCTTATCCAATGGTGATTATAATATCACCGACCAAATCAGGAGACAAAATCAAATGTTTTCCTAATATTGCTAAAACAAACAGAAAATATTTTCTGATAAATAAAAGTCATCGGTTCAAAGTCCAATGGTGGACAAAATTCCCTAGGAGATCTTTAAGATCAATTAAATTAATTAATATCTCTCAATGAGAGATTTTCTCAAACTAATCAATAATTTTTTCTCACCTATATAAGAAAATCGAGACTTCAAGTCTGAAGATGAGAAGGAATCCCATAAAGTGATAAAAAAAACTACAACTGAGAACTTAATTCTCTTACTGAAGAAAAGCTCCTTCCTGCTCCCTTTAAATCCTAGGTAAAGAAAAAAAAAGAAGAGATCAAAATATCTCCTTTACCTATCATACATAAATACAAGGGTTTAACCATTTATAAAGAACTCAGTTCTTTCTCGGGGTCTGAGATCCGCAAGACAAATCTCCTATAAGTTGAGAATTTATTTCTCATCGAGAAGATTTTGTTTTTCAGATTCAAGATCTAAGGAGAAAAACTAGGTATGAAGAAAGAAATATGAAGAAAAGAAATGGAATGCATATTCCAGGAATTTAATTCCTATAAAAGGGGGTTCAACCATTCAAAGAACTTAGTTCTAAAAAAATATGATCCTAGATTTTCAAATAGTGATCTTGGTGATCGTTAATAGCTAAAATACCATTAACAGAAGTTTAACTTCTCTTAAAAAAATAAGAAGAGAGTTAATCTCTAAAGTCACAGCATCTCACATGATATCCACATGAGCGCTCACAAGATTTTATGAAGATAGAGTCTTACGTGATATTCACGTGAGCGCTCAAAAGAGCTCATGAAGACAGTGCTTCATGTTTCACGCACGTGAGCGCCCATAAACAAGGACCCAGGGTTTCACATGATACCCACGTGAGCGCCGCTTAAAGAAAGTGCTTAGCACTGCTAGGGCAACGCCCAAGCATGAGTGCCGCCCATGACACCAACGCGTGCGTCAGAGCAGAATTTGAATATTATATTTATATTCAAAAGTCCAAGTGCTTAGCACTGCTAGATGATGAAAAGTCCAAGACTGAGCCCCAATATAGGCTGGGCCCCTGAAACTTCATACTCCTTAAGCCCATATTGCTCATCATAACCGAGCCCATATGCTTACTTCTGTTGATGGATCTTAACAAAATTTAATGATCCTTAAGTATATTTCTAAGTTGATCGTAATCTCATATAAGACTAACGTATCCTTAGTTAAAATAAATTGAGCTCATATGCTCATATATTCAAGTTGATCTTAATCTAAAATCAGATTAACGGTCCTAAAATAAAACAAAATATCCCTGAACTGATGGAACATACAACCTAGGTTCAAACACAAATATATATGTACGGATTTGGACTAATCCGCGACCTACAGGCGACGACATAAATTAGCCTCCGTATACAATCCACGAGCAACCCCAAAATAAACAACATAACATGACACAAAGTGACCTACTGGAGCAGGTGAAAGTTGTTATCGCAATGTGGGAACGTAATTAACTGTAGGGGCTTGCGCCTGCACGGAAGAGCGTCCCCACAATCATAAACCCTTCAAAGAGGGGGAATCTGATAAAGTCACGCTACAACGGTCGCATCCATCCAAACCTCCGATATACGATGCCATAAATAAACTTGGCATCTTCGGAGAGGTGGACATATATGTTCCAAATAGCATCTGTCCCCAAATTCAAGCTAGACGTCTTAGCGTCTCAGTCCAGTCTTCGACGGTAAACGGTGTCTAGAAAGTGTAAATGAGATTACGCATATGCGGAAATGAGCTTATTTAATTAGGTCCGTGTGAAAGCACGGGGGACCTCCCTCGGAGTACCAATACTGGCCTAGCTAAACGGTTAGAGAACTTATAAGGTGTATATGATCCCAACTAGTTCTCCTTTTAGGGTTTGAAGGAGAATTCGAGGAAACAATGGGAGCCATCCTAATTGGATAAAGTGATTAACCAATCTAATCTTGATAAAGTGCACGCTGAGTGTTTCTTTACTCTCTGGTTTGCGACCATGACTTACCTTGAACTAAAACTCATGAACCAAGTTAACCAAACATTCTTACACACTTTGGTTTTTGGATTGTCATGATTTACGACGAAATCACATATATCCTTGCCGCTCCTACTTTCCCTTTGCATTTCTCCAGAACACTCCGTATCGCTACGAAGATCCATATTCCTTGGGTATACCATCATATAGTTACATATGAACTCGAAGAAACTTGTTTCAGTTCGAGGATGGATTCCGGTTCTGGAGAAATTGAATAAGATCATTCGGTTGTCTTTTCTCTTTACATTCTCTCAGGTTGTGAGGGCTCCTAGTATTAGGAGAGTATACCTATTATGGTTATTCGATAGTTTTCTTCCAAATCTTAGGCAGGTATCGAAAGATAGGGAATGTTGAAGTCGAAAATTGCACCCCGGTTGACCAAGTCAAAGTCAAGGTCAACCCCAAGCCAGGTGGGCCCAAGCCCAAGCAAGTGGGCCGATGCCCAGGTCAAGCCCGAACACGAAGCGTCCGGCCTTCCGCCATACCAAAATAAAAAATCATGTAATGAATAATTTTTATGTAATTTTTTATGCATGAATGGGCAGAAAGCCAAATTTTTGTAAGCCCATGGCTTATGTGCAAAAAGAAATGGCACATGAGCCATGGGATAGCCAAAATGCCATTTTGTAAAGCCCAAGGGGCTATATGCAAATATGTAATCCTATATAAGGCAACATTTTGATGAATAAAAAAAATACTTTTTCATTCTCTCAAAAAAACCTAGGGTTTATACATCTTTCCCTTTTCTGAAGGCTTCAAACTTTCTTCTTTCTTTTGAATTAGATCAAGAGTTTTACTCTTCCTTTTCAAAAACTAAATAGTTTTTCACCACAAAACCCACAAAGGGGAACTTGGATCTACCATTAGATCTCAAAAAGAAGAGATTTTTAGATCTCACATCTCTTGATCTTCAAGATCCAGCCAACAGAAGAGGAAGAAGAAGAACCCCTTTCATCAACCAAAACATTTTAGGAGTTTAACTCCACTCTAAACCCTATTTCTGGGACTAAAAGCTCCTTTTTCTCGCCAGCGCCCTGCGCTCAAGCGCAAAGCGCCCACGTGCCGATACGTGGCGCGCTTGCGCCCAAGCGCCCAGCGCCCGAGCGCAAAGCGCCCACGTGCCGACACGTGGCGCGCTTGCGCCCAAGCGCCCAGCGCTCAAGCGCAAAGCGCCCACGTGCCAACACGTGGCGTGCTTGCGCCTAAGCGCACAACACCTAAGCGCACAGCGCTCGAGGCGCTGGCCCCACGCATTCTTTGGATGCCTTTCCCCCCTCTTTTTATATATATACATATATATATATATATATACATATTTATATATATGTACAGACATACACATTCCCCAACACTGTTCCCCTCAAAAAAAAATTGGGCCGGGGCGCTGCCCCGCACCCCGCAAGGGGGCTGCTAGCCCCCTTGACCCCCAGCCCGCTATCCGGGTAGCGGGACCCCCGTAAAAACTCTGCGAGGCCCCCGATATATCCAAAACCCCTTCAAAACACAACACTGCACATTGAGTTCGCATGACCAGTTTAACCCGTCAATCGGAGGTTCCTTCGCTCCAAAGGCGATGGGTAATTAACGGCAGTTTAGTCCGCGGCTGCCGGAGATTCGGATCCCCGCAATCATTAAACCCCGGCCTACCCTAGGCAGGGAAAATCTGTAGTACGCCTGACAAGCGCGCGCGTATTCCCATCTCAATGGGGTGATGAAAAACACCCTACAGATTCTGGCACGCCCGGTGGGACCAATCTCTCCTCCCATATTTCGGGTTAAACGTTCATGCGAACTCAATCAGTATACATATCTATATTTATACTAAAATAATGCTCTTTCATACAGGTCTTCAAGCAATCACTTTTCAACAATGTTTCCAAGGACGATCTCAGCTCTCAGCACGACTCCCGTCTCCTACACGATGAAGATGGACGCCAGGACGGTCCTTCCGGCCAGTCTCGGGCGACAATGGGAAGAGCCGCCGCTATCATTCGGCTCTATCCTGTTTGTCTCGGCTAATGCCATCCCTGCACCTCAAGGCCCGGTGACAGACAAGCCGGTCTCGAAAGGCAAGAGGCCAAATGTGGTGGTCTCGAAGATGCCCCAACCCAAACGCAAGTCGGTGTCTGAACGAATTTCCTTGGCCCCAGCTGGGGGCAAGGCCATCAACACCAACAAAGCAATAGAGCGTCTCGAGCAAGCTCCGACGATGCCCCTGACAACTGCTCAATTGGGTATCTTCTCTAAGCTCCCCATCACTCAGCCTATGTCGGCTTCCCTGAGAGCAGAAGCCTGCCAAGCGCTCAAGGCAGAGAAGCTAAGGCAAAAAAGGCTCAGATATAGAGCCAACCAAAGGTCTAGGGCTCCTGCTAGGCGGAACCTCATAAGGTTCGAAGAACAGGGTTACCCCGCCGAAGATGAGGAAATGGCTAGATATGTGGTCCACACTGTCTACACGGTGGGCACGCGCAGCAAGGGAAAGGACGGGGCCACCACATCTCAAATCCAATCTGGCTTGAATGTGGTTGCCGCTTCCCAAGAACAGCCACCTCCGCTGGATGATGAAAACCCTCTCGACGAGGATGACAGGAAGAAAGACCCCTCAGTCCGTATAGAGTCAAGCTCGGACAGTGAGGAAGAGCCGACTTTTCGCCCCAGGACCGCGGAGCAAGAGCTGCTTGAAGAGCTCCGAAAGCAGCTCAGGAACAATGACAAGGAGATGGCCAAGCTCTACTCAAAAATTGACGCCTTGACAAATGTCGTCCTACAGCTCACGGCCCAACTTGCCTCTCAGCCGCCCAATCAGGCGCAGCGCTCTCATGAACCGGGAAGCGGTGTCCCGAAACAGACGACACCCGTTCCCTCAAATCCAAAAGTGGGCGAACTACATGAAAATCAGTCGCATCCTATCTCGGAAAATGTCTTGGCTACCGATGATAGTAGCCCGCTAACTCAAGATCAAATCATGGATTTGGTTGCCAGCAAAGTCAAAACATTGGTGGCCGAAGCCGAAGCGCAAAAAGATATCAGCAGTAGTGGGAGACCATGTCCTGCTCAGTATGATCTGGTAGAATTTCCCAGCGGCTATGTCATCCCTAAATTCGGAAGATTTGATGGGACGGGAAATGCGAATCAGCACATCGCCCACTTTAAAGCATCATGCGGGAATACTGGGGGCAATGATGCGCTTCTCCTCCACCAGTTCGTTAATAGCTTGGCCGATGTTGCTTTCGACTGGTACGCGAGCATACCGGATGGCTCCGTCACAACTTTCGTCCAAATGGAGTCTCTGTTTCGGCAGAGGTTCATGAGCGTCAGCGATAAGATCACCATCGCCGACCTCGTAAGGACCAAGCGAAAGAACAATGAAAACACCACGGATTTTATAACCCGATGGCGCAATCTCTCCGTCAAATGTGAACCGCCGATAGAGCAGGACCAATCAGTCAGTCTCCTCGTCGGAAATCTCAACAATTGGATGACCCCGTTTCTATGCACTGCGGGTCTCAAAACATTCCAAGAGCTGACTAGAAAGGTCCAGAAGTTGGAGCGCTCAAAGCAGGAGTCTTCCTCGGATTCCCAAAATAACAATAGGTCCTGGAGAAACCGAAAGGACGATAATCGCAAAGGCGGAAATTCTGACGATTCTGAATCTTTTAACACTTCGGCTAACCGAAATAAGCAAGGGATGAGCGGGCCAAATGCCGACCAGCCTCGGAAGCCAGTGTTCGGAAAGGGAGGAGAATCTCCACTGAAAGAAAAGCTAGATAAGGTCTATTCCTTCAGAAGGGACAAAATCCGTAAAATATTCAAAGACGCCCTGAGGAACGGTCTACAACTACCAGAGTCAAAAAGACCGCAGGAAGCGAATATGACCGACGACCCCAAATACTGCCCCTATCACAGAGTGAAAGATCATGCCATTGAGGACTGCTTCGTCTTCAAAGATTGGGTCGAAAAGCAATACAAGGCAGGAGAGATAGAACTGTCCAAAGGCGTGTTAATAAACAGTCAAGTCGCAACCGCCAATTTTATACAAACGGAGACCGAAGATCTTCGTGAAACTGATTCTCTCAAACATCTGCCTTTCACTGAAAACAATCGACCACCACCTCATTAAACTGGGAACAGTCGACCTCTAAGTCGTTAAACTGGAAATGTAAAAAAAAAAGTGTGTAAATAAAAAAAGGAATGTGTAAATAAATAAATAAAAAGAAAAGCCGAAATGATGGGGCAACTCGCAATAAAAATCAGCGAGTAAAAATAAAAATAAAAATAAAGCCGAAATGATGGGGCAACCGCGAATAAATAGCCGAAATGATAGGGCAATCGCGACCTTCGCGATAAGAAAAGCTGAAATGATAGAGCAATCGCGGTAAAACAAAAAAAAACAAAAAAACAAAGGCGAATGATGAGTCGCTCCTGGTACCATATTCCAGTGCAGCGATGCAGATGCCAACAAAAATCCAACTTCCCAAAAATTCTTCCGGCCCTACGGTTAGTCCCCAAATTGACTACCGTATACAATCCATGGGCTCAAATAATTCTCATCATACCCATGCCCCACGGTAATC
This sequence comes from Agapanthus africanus, assembly GCA_030015575.1. Taxonomy (NCBI): domain Eukaryota; kingdom Viridiplantae; phylum Streptophyta; class Magnoliopsida; order Asparagales; family Amaryllidaceae; genus Agapanthus; species Agapanthus africanus. The sequence continues at coordinate 780,685,508 of CM057339.1, read as the reverse complement.
ACCAGTTACACGGCTGGTCTCTGCCCCTGGAATTATGGTCCATTGGGAAGACCCACTTATGTGTCCTCACGATACATGAGGAGAACAAACCTTCGTGGGATCCTTACGACTCACGAAGGAAAAACACACTTGGGAGTCCTCACGACTCCTAAGGAGAAAATACACCTGCGAGATCCTTACGACTCGCAGGGAGAAAATGCTTTTATGGGACCCTCACGGCCCATAAAATTGAAAAGTCTTAGGTGGTAGGGATCTAAACCTGTCTCCTAAGCCATCGCTCCCCAACCCCCAAGTGGTAAATGATGAGTCACTCCTGGTACCGTATTCCAGTGCAGCGATGCAGACGCCAACCAAATTCCAAGTCCCATACCCCAATGGCGAATGATGAGTCGCTCCTGGTACCATGTTCCAGTCCAGCGATGCAGACGCCAACCAAATTCCAAATCCCATACCCCAATGGCGAATGATGAGTCGCTCCTGGTACCATGTTCCAGTGCAGCGATGCAGACGCCAACCAAATTCCAAATCCCATACCCCAACGGCGAATGATGAGTCGCTCCTGGTACCATATTACAGTGCAGCGACGCAGACGCCAACACAGTCCCGAAATTTTTCCGGCCCTAAGGTCTGGATCATACATCCTGCAAAACCGTATACAATCCACGGGCGTAAAACAATCCCAATTTCTCCCAAGTCCTACCGGTGAGACCACATTCAAAGTCCCACCAAAAAAATAAAAAATAAAATAAAAAAAATGGTATGTCCACAAGCAAAATGGGCACGGATGAAAACCCGAAAGGGCTCCGTGAGTAAAAACAGCAGGACTGCCGGCGAGTTTGTGAAAACCCGAAAGGGCGCAAACTCGTAAAAAAAAGAGATGAAATGCACTCGCAAAGCCCTCTCAACTTTTTGGGGAGAAAATTCCCGCGTGAGATCCTTACGACTTACAAAGGAGCAACACACTTAGGAGTCCCCATGACTCCTAAGGAGAAAATACACCTACGAGATCCTTTCAACTCGTAGGGACAAAATGCTTTTGTGGGACCCTTACGGCCCATAAAATTGTAAAGCCTTAGGTGATAGGGATCTAAACCTGTCTCCTAAGCCACCAATTCCTAAATCCTTCTGGGGAAGATGATGAGTTTCTCCTGTCATTATTCCAGTGCAGCAATGCAGATGCTAAACAAAAACCAATTCCCAAATCCTTACGGGGCAAATGATGAGTTGCTCCTGGCATTATTCCAGTGCAGGAATGCAGATGCCGATAGAAAACCAAAATCCCTAAATCCACTCATGGCAAATGGTGATCCGCTCCTGGCGCCATATTCCAATGTAGAGATGCTGATCTCAACCAAAATCACAATCAACAAGTCAACTTCAACTCTAACACCGCAGAAAGCGGAGCAAGTCAGAATCCAATCTCGACACCGCAAGAAGCGGAGCAAGTCAAGTTCACCCCTGACACTGCAGGAAGCAGAGCAAGTCAAATAGAGTGTAGACCGTCTATGTCGCAAAAAGGGCAGTGCAGGCTCCCATAAATCGGGAACCCAAATCGCTCCGGATCAGAGCGTCGACCGTCCATGTCGTAAAAAGGGCAGTGCAGGCTCCCACAAATCGGGAACCCAAATCGCTCCGGATCGGAGCGTCGACCGTCTACGTCGCAAAAAGGGCAGTGCAGGCTCCCCACAAATCGGGAACCCAAATCGTTCCGGATCAGAGCATCGACCGTCCAGGTCGTAAAAAGGGCAGTGCAGGCTTCCCACAAATCGGGAACCCAAATCGTTCCGGATCGGAACGTCGACCGTCTACGTCGCAAAAAGGGCAGTGCAGGCTTCCCACAAATCGGGAACCCAAATCGCTCCGGATCGGAGCGTCGACCGTCTACGTCGCAAAAAGGGCAGTGTAGGCTCCCCACAAATCGGGAACCCAAATCGCTCCGGATCGGAGCGTCGACCGTTTACGTCGCAAAAAGGGCAGTGCAGGCTCCCCACAAATCGGGAACCCAAATCGCTCCGGATCAGAGCGTCGACCGTCCAGGTTGTAAAAAGGGCAGTGCAGGCTTCCCACAAGTCGGGAACCAAATCGCTCCGGATCAGAGCGTCGACCGTCCATGTCGCAAAACGGGCAGTGCAAGCTTCCCACAAATCGGGAACCCAAATCGCTCCGGATCAGAGCGTCGGCCGTCTATGTCGCAAAAAGGGCAGTGCAGGCTCCCCACAAATCGGGAATCCAAATCGCTCCGGATCGGAGCGTCGACCGTCTACGTCGCAAAAAGGGCAGTGCAGGCTCCCCACAAATCGGGAACCCAAATCACTCCGGATCAGAGCGTCGACCGTCCAGGTCGTAAAAAGGGCAGTGCAAGCTTCCCACAAGTCGGGAACCAAATCGCTCCGGATCAGAACGACGACCGTCCATGTCGCAAAACGGGTAGTGCAGGCTTCCCACAAATCGGGAATCCAAATCGCTCCGGATCAGAGCGTCGACCGTCTATGTCGCAAAAAGGGCAGTGCAGGCTTCCAACAAATCGGGAACCCAAATCGCTCCGGATCGGAGCGTCGACCGTCTATGTCGCAAAAAGGGCAGTGCAGGCTTCCCACAAATCGGGAACCCAAATCGCTCTGGATCAGAGCGTCGACCGTCCAGGTCGTAAAAAGGGCAGTGCAGGCTCCCCATAAATCGGGAACCCAAATCGCTCCGGATCAGAGCGTCGACCGTCTACGTCGCAAAAAGGGCAGTGCAGGCTCCTCACAAATCGGGAACCCAAATCGCTCCGGATCAGAGCGTCGACCGTCTACGTCGCGAAAAGGCCAGTGCAGGCTCCCCAAAAATCGGGAACCCAAATCGCTCCGGATCGGAGCGTCGACTGTCCACGTCGCAAAAAGGGCAGTGCAGGCTTCCTACAAAGCAGGAATCGGATCACTCCGGGCCAGGGAAGCGTCTACCACAGACACTCCGCCTCGGGGACACGTCAACCAGCCGATACTCCGTCTCGGGGAAACGTCAAGCAGACACTCTGTGCCGGGGGCACATCGACAACAGACACTCCGTACCGGGGAAACGTCCAACAACGATACTCCGTCTCGGGGGAACGTTCGACGCAGACACTCTGTGCCGGGGGTACATCGACAACAGACACTCTGTACCGGGGGAAACGTCCAACACCGATACTCCGTAACGGGGAAACGTCAAACAGACACTCCGTCTTGGGGACACGTCAACCAGCAGACACTCCGCCTCGAGGAAACATCGACCAGCGTCACTTCGTGCTGGGGGCACGTCTACCAAATCGCTCCGGATCAGAGCGTCGACCGTCCATGTCGCAAAAAGGGCAGTGCAGGTTTCAAACAAATCGGGAACCAAATCGCTCAGGATCAGAGCGTCGACAGTCCATGTCGCAAAAAGGGCAGTGCAGGCTTCCTACAAAAGCAGGAAACAGATCACTCCGAGCTAGGAAAAAGTCTACCACGGACACTCCGTCTCGAAGACGCATCAAGCGTCGACCGTCCACGTCGTAAAAAGGGCAGTGCATCCCAAAAAGTGCGAACCAAATCAAGTCGCCTCCACGCGAAAGAAGATCCATCAATTTCATGCACACAACTCACATATGTGGTGTGCATTTATTGATGGGGGCACTTTGTTGAAGTCGAAAATTGCACCCCTGTTGACCAAGTCAAAGTCAAGGTCAACCCCAAGCCAGGTGGGCCCAAGCCCAAGCAAGTGGGCCGATGCCCAGGTCGAGCCCGAACACGAAGCGTACGGCCTTCCACCATACCAAAATAAAAAATCATGTAGTGAATAATTTTTATGTAATTTTTTATGCATGAATGGGCATAAAGCCAAATTTTTGTAAGCCCATGGCTTATGTGCAAAAAGAAATGGCACATGAGCCATGGGATGGCCAAAATGCCATTTTGTAAAGCCCAAGGGGCTATATGCAAATATGTAAGCCTATATAAGGCAACATTTTGATGAATAAAAAAAATACTTTTTCATTCTCTTAAAAAAATCTAGGGTTTGTACATCTTTCCCTTTTCTGAAGGCTTCAAACTTTCTTCTTTCTTTTGAATTAGATCAAGAGTTTTACTCTTCCTTTTCAAAAACTAAATAGTTTTTCACCACAAAACCCACAAAGGGGAACTTGGATCTACCATTAGATCTCAAAAAGAAGAGATTTTTAGATCTCACATCTCTTGATCTTCAAGATCCAGCCAACAGAGGAGGAAGAAGAAGAACCCCTTTCATCAACCAAAACATTTTAGGAGTTTAACTCCACTCTAAACCCTATTTCTGGGACTAAAAGCTCCTTTTTCTCGCCAGCGCCCTGCGCTCAAGCGCAAAGCACCCACGTGCCGACACGTGGCGCGCTTGCGCCCAAGCGCCCAGCGCCCGAGCGCAAAGCGCCCACGTGCCGACACGTGGCGCGCTTGCGCCCAAGCGCCCAGCGCCCGAGTGCAAAGCGCCCACGTGCCGACACGTGGCGCGCTTGCGCCCAAGCGCCCAGCGCCCGAGTGCAAAGCGCCCACGTGCCGACACGTGGCGCGCTTGCGCCCAAGCGCCCAGCGCTCAAGCGCAAAGCGCCCACGTGCCGACACGTGGCGCGCTTGCACCCAAGCGCACAGCGCTCGAGGCACTGGCCCCACGCATCCTTTGGATGCATTTCCCCCCTCTTTTTATATATATACATATATATATATATATATACATATGTATATATATGTACAGACACACACATTCCCCAACACTGTTCCCCTCAAAAAAAATTTGGGCCGGGGCGCTGTCCCGCACCCCGCAAGGGGGCTGCTAGCCCCCTTGACCCCCAGCCCGCTATCCGGGCAGCGGGACCCCCGTAAAAACTCTGTGAGGCCCCTGATATATCCAAAACCCCTTCAAAACACAACACTGCACATTGAGTTCGCATGACCAGTTTAACCCATCAATCGGAGGTTCCCTCGCTCCAAAGGCGAGGGGTAATTAACGGCAGTTTAGTCCGCGGCTGCCGGAGATTCGGATCCCCACAATCATTAAACCCCGGCCTATCCTAGGCAGGGAGAATCTGTAGTATGCCTAACAAGCGCGCGCGTATTCCCATCTCAATGGGGTGACGAAAAACACCCTACAGGGAAGAAGAAAACCAATTAGCCTAAGTATGGTGTGCAGATGTTAAGAAATAAAGACATATAAAGGGATTGAAGTGAAGACAAAGAAAATTGCGACTATTGTCATGAATATGGATGGTGGAAGTGGCATTACTAGGAATACTCGGCCACCCCTTCGAAACATTTTCATGTTTCGGTTTTACTGTGCAGTGTTAATTAAAAAACTGCTTTTCCAAAGAGATTCTGACTCCAGAGTATGTATTTACCAGATTTGATTCACACATCTCTATGGCGTTACAGATGCTGAGCGGAAGTAGAATATTGGGAATTTGGTGATTAGATCCTTAATATCAGAATTCTTTGTAATTAGTGATATTTGAGGAAATCACCTGGGTTTCCCCTTACGACAAATATTTTGTTTTGAATAACGGTTGTTATGCACCAATTTTTAAAATTTAATATCTGTATCTTTATTTTATAAAGTATGATATAAATTTTGAAAATTGTGTTCTAAATATTTATCTTTATCAGTTGAGAATAAGGTAAGGTGCATTGAATAACGGTATAGACATTCTTAACCAAAATACAGTTTTCAACTTTTAACACACGGAATTTGAATTAATATACTCTAGGGACTTATACATAAAAATGTATATTGTCCAGTGTCCTTCAAATAAAGGGGTTGGTAATCTTACTTCATTCAGCTTACTTATGAGTTCTCTAATTTTAGACACGCACTCATTGAAATGCAAGGTCCAAAGATTTTGAAAAGTTATATGTATAAGAATAAAGTAGATAACCATACGTTGGAAGTATTAGGATTACTCAAGACGATCGAAGATGTAGATACTTATATTATGTATTCCTTCATAGTAATATTAAGAACACGGTTCTCTCATAGGTTACTCATCCGTGGGTGCGCTCCTTGATGAGTAATGTTGCATGACCTTCTTCCATTTAGTTGATATACACAAGAAACAATTACATGATTTTTGAATCTGGTTCCAATTAAATTAGTGCATTTACTTCTTTATTGGATATAGAATGGATTCATATCTTAACGACGTTAAGTTGTACGACTTATGCTTAAAACCAGAATCCGGATAAACTCAAGCCACGTTTCAGTAATAGCAGTTTGTGGGTTGTCCCAAGATTTGACGATGGTTAACATTCTACCATTTGCAGGATCCATAGTTACATTGTTCTTGACTCGCCACCGTTTTATTAAAATGAATTCTTTTCAGAAAATACAAGTAGGAGTATGGTAGAACTGAAAGTGATTCCAGAACCATAAACGGTTACTGAATTTTTAGTAGAACCTAAAAATTCAATTGGATTCGACAATCTATTAGCCACTCTGCATATTTGGTGGGTAACCTTAGCCACCCGAGAGGTACTTCGGTCTCTTCAAGTACGATGACAAGAAGGTTTTGATGATCCAAGCTTGCCACTACTGCTGTCCTAGACTATGAGATCTGGAAGGTGGATGAATATAACATCATTATAAATTGGATTTAGAAGTGCACGTGTATGACTCTGTCAGAGGGTTGTTGTAGTCAATGGGAGCAGCAGAAGCCTGGTTGGCCAGTAGCTTATGTCTATTTAAAGACTAAAGCAAGTATAGCGGAGATAGATCATCTATTTTTGATGTGACAGTCATAGAGTTTGACTTCATCAGAACAACAGATGGATATGGTAAGAAGATAGTATGGGGTGATGTCCTGGTATTTGGAAGACATACTCCTTATAGGAAGTGATGCTTAAATACTACAATCGGTTATATTGTGGTTGTCACATGTGTTTCTTCACATATGATCTGGAAAAAATATCAGGGATTCTGGTGGCTAGATCTATGGTTTTAGATCTATATTTGGGAAGTGTTTCAATTCAGGTACTTTGACACTATTCTAAAGTATTTTAGAATGGACGACTGTCATTGTGGTGTACCCGCAGGTGATAGAGTCACCCTCTCTAAAGAGATGTCTTCTAGACTGATGAGAAGCGAGATTTGCATGATTGACATATCGTTTTCTTAGGCAATTGTGTCAATCATGAGATGTCAAGTACCACACCAGATATTGCTTTTGCACTAACTGCAATAAGCATATATTAATCCAATCCCGGAGAAAAATTGGGAAGCAGTTATGAACATAAGAGGATGTTCTTGGTATATGGTAACGACAGCCCCCTTAAGAAAGTGGTTATCATTTCAGGTTTCCAATGTGACCTGGATGACAGAGTGGTTGTCAGAGTCAATAGTTTTCCCTCTTTTGAGGTGCAGTTTGTTGGATAGGTTTCCAAGCAGAATACTGAGGTGGTCATGGCACTGGGTGATGATTACATCAGTAATAGGATACAACCTAAGTAGTTTGTTGGATTTGGATGTTCATTTATTAACAAGGTCCTATCAGATATCCAGACAAATTCTAAGACATGTATCGCTCATTTCGGCCGGTCTCCGTGAAGTTGAGATATAGAGAGATAAAGATAGAAATATTGGAGCGGCTGAGGCTATTTCTCAAACGCGAATGTTTTACAAACATGCTTTACGAAACTGATTAATTGAGAAGTTAGGTGATCGGTAGCACACGGGTTGTGAGTACACCGCAATAATTAGCCTTAAGTGCAAGAGGGAGATTGTTGTCTATAGCGCCCTCAAGGAAATTATTGCAATCACAGGCAGGCGATTATGATGATTGAGGGAGGACCTATATGAGTAGAACAATCTTACTCAAGATAATAATATGTTATCTGATTTATCTCTATCATCATGTACATGTATAGTATGGTACTACATATCACTATTACATATTGATAAAAGCCCATAGGAGAGAAATGGTGGAGGGTATGGGCAGATGAATTTTTAATTCATTTGCTCATACTATTCAAGAATGGTTGTAATTTTAAAATGGTAAAAATTCTTTTAACAAAAAAAATTGTATGCTTGAATTTGTGATGAGGTTTTATTCATTCTACCATTTAGCTTCTCTCTCTTCCATGGCTCCTCCTTCTTCTTCTTCATTATCTTCTACCCTCTACGGAGTTGAGAATCATAAAGATAAAGAGAAAGAAAAATGCTAGAACACTCACACACATCACTAAGCATCCTAAATTAGCATCTTAGGATCCTTAATTACTTCATTGATAAAGTTGAAGGTTGAACTTGATTTCCTCGGGTGGATCATCTTCGGTGAAGGAAGACCGGCTTGCAAGCACAATCCGGAGCTCTTGAGAGCTTGCTAGAGTCCAACCCAATTGAAGCTCTTGAAGAAAACTTGAGATTGTGAGTATTGCTAACATAGTAGATGCCTCTTGTTATTTTATAGTTAGATGTTTGGTGTAGATTCTTAGGTTTATGTTTCTGGTGCCATGAAAATTTTCATTTTTGGATTCCGCATCAGCCGCGGGTTAGCGGCGAAGGCGGCAGGAACTTTCAATCTTCACAGTTACGAAGCTCAGAAACTACGCCTTGGCGCATAAAGTTCACCTCATTTCAAAGGTGGACCCTCTCAAGTATTTGATGACAATGGCTATATTGACAGAAAGGCTTGTCAAATGGGCCCTTATACTGATGGACTTCACAGTCACGTATCAGTCTCTCAAAGCAATAAGAGGATAGGTCATCGCTGACTTCCTTACTGAGCATCCCATCTCAAACGACTCCCCACTAAATTGCAAACTGATGAACATGCATTCAACGCAATTACCAACAAAAAAGAAGGAAAAGAAAAGTGCCAGTGGGAGCTATACTTCGACGGAAAATCATCCATGAAGGTGCGGAAGAGGAATACTCCTATAATTAGGGCTAGAATAGGCCTAATCTTCGACACCTCGCAAGGCGGAATAATGCGCTATGCAATCTCGTTGACGGAACACAGAACCAACAACGAGGCAGAGTATGAAGCCAGCATAGCCGGTCTCGAAATCACGATCAACATGGGCATCGAAGATCTTCTCATATACGTAGATTCTCAGCTGATCGTCTGTCAAGTTAACGGTGACTGCAAAACATGCAAGCATGAACTTGTAAGGTATGGCGAAAAGGTGCAGGAGTTGCTAAAGAAAATCCCATCATATATGCTGGAGAGCGTGCTGCGAGCGGAAAACAGCAAAGTGGATACATTAGCCAAGTTAGCCAAAGAACCGGTGGATGAAAATATCGATGACATAAGGATCATTGACCAAAGACACAAGATCCTAATGCAGCAGAGTTGCTTTCGGAGTCTCCAACGGAAATATGCGAAGAAAAGAAAACATCCGAAGAAAAGGTTCCCCAAGAAGAAATAGAAGAAGAAAAAGAAGAAGACTAGAGAGAAGTCTTCATCGATTACTTCAAGTCTCAATGAGTACCTGAAAATGCATCGCAAAAACGTCAGCTCGTAAAATGAGCTCTTTCCTTCGCTTTAATCGATGGAACCCTATACAAAAGATCCTTCGATTATGTATGGCTAAGATGCCTGGGGCCGAAAGAAGCAAAGAAAGCCGTCCAGAAAGTACATGATGGGTGTTTGACACGATTTATTATATTTTAATACCACTCACTTCCTATCATTTTGTCAACAAACAGTGCTATTTAATTTGTGTCTGCTCATTAGTACAGATTATAGGTACACAGGTAAAAAACACTGGAGTTGGTACACAACATGAACATAAACGACGGTTTTTAGCCGGAACTATAAACGGGACAGATAACAGATCAAGTCATTTGATTTTGCAAACAAATTAAGTTTTGTACAATAATATCTTGTTTTGGTCCAACATGATCAAGTGTGAACATGTCATGGTGTCATGCAAGTGAGCATGAACTATCATGAGGCATCAAGTGGACAAACACCGTCATGATGTTTTGCAAGTAGACCTAAGTAAGTGGGTGCACAAGTGGGCATGGTGATATGTATGTAGAAAAGTGGTGATTTGAAGTGTGAACACAACACATACCCACTTGATCCCTTCTCTGTTTATTGATCCAGATTGCACCCAAATGAGAATTAAAAGAAATTGCAACTACAGAGAGATTCTCTTGAGAGTAGAAGACTGTAGACCAAAGGTGGGCCACAGACTCTAAACAATGACCGCAATTTTATTCTTTTTGGCCGCAAACAATGGCCGCAATTTTATTCTTCTTGGCCGCAATTTGCGACCAAGACCGAGCCATATTGGCTCGTCCAAGTTTACGATCATGAAAACAGCCGGGCCCTTCTTACTACTATATTGGCTGATTTGGAGATCAATAAATCAGATTCTTTTGTTTATGTCGAATTTAAAAGACAGTTCAGGGGTGGCGCACCCTAATGAACGATTTAGGAGGGGAATTATCTATGATGCAAGGAATAATAGACTGGAGGGGCCCCCCAGTTTCAAATGTGGGTTTCTAAGAATGGAACCGAGGTGATGGGAGTAAGTGGAGTGGGTAGGGCTGCTCTCCAGGGCCTCAGTCATAGATAGAGTAGTGCGTTAGTGTGACGTGTATATACAACTTTTGATTTTGGGTTGCCTATAAATAGCAGATCTCAGATTTAGTTCTGGGTTGGCTTTTGGAGTGAGAATAGTGTGTATTACTTGATAGATTCTTCTTCCCTCTTTGAGCTCTCACTTGAGTGCTCAATTAAGGAGGTTGAAGTTGCTATCTACCTTGTAGCTCAAGCTCCCTACTTTTGTGAATAAAAAACTTGCACTTTCTTTTTGTTTAACTTCTTGTTCTTGTGTTTTATGTTTTTCTTATCTTGTGTTCATTTTCTATTTGTAATGTTTGAGTAATCTTTGTAGTTGTGGTGATGGTGAAGATATTAGATGAATTGCTTTGCCTCCCTCCTCCTCTAATGAATGTTTAATGTATTTAAAATGGGAATATAAGTTCAACATTGCTTAATGATAAATGTTTGATATGGTATTTTGTTTCTATGGTTACTTGGTAACCTACAATTTATACCCTATACTCTCAATTGATCTCTTATACAATGTTAAGTTTAGAATCAACTAGTGTTAAGGTTGCTAAGTGTTTAGATATGGTATGTTGCTTAATGTTTCTCGACACCCTTCATTAGCATATATCCTATACGATCATCCCACACATAGCAAGCTTCATCCTAACTCTACTTCTTATGAGCTAATTTGTTTATCTATGATGTTGTATGCTTACTAACCCTTGTACTTAGTGTTGATACACCATGCTCGGACATACAAATGGAATGTGAGAACGTAACGGACTAGTTTCATTCCGCGCGTTGCAACTTCGATATCTTGATGGTTTATGCTTCGCCACCGCCTTAACAAGTCATGCTTCACGTCGGAATCAACATAAGGAGGGAACAACTCATGATCAAGGGAGCGTTGAATAAATCGCCATGATTCAACCATCCGAACCGGAGCCACGTCCACTTTTCTTAACTTTGCGCTATATTTTCATATTTTTCTTAATTTCGTGACAAACCCAAATTCTTTCTCTTTGAACTTTTAACAACAATCTCTAATAACCAATTCTCTGTGGATCGACCCGTATTTGCCGACTCACTACAACACGCCGTGCACTTGTGGTTTATAAATTTTAAAATTAAATCGAGCTCATGTGCGCACTATTTCTAAAAACATTTTCTTTCAAATCCACTAATGGCGTGCGCGTGTGAGGTCCCAACAACGGGCTTTGTGAATCCCTAACCGATACAAAATGAAGTTGAACATTAAAAGAATGGGCTACTATTGGCCCACGGTGATTCAAGACTGCATAGAGTACGCTAAGAGGTGTCACTCATGCCAAATACACGGAGATTTTATCCATCAATATTCTAATCCACTGCATCTGACTGTAGCCAGTTGGCCTTTCGAGATGTGGGGGAACGATATAGTTGGTCCTATCAAACCAGTATCGTCCAAAGGACATTGGTTCATCCTGGCCACCACCGATTACTTCTCCAAATGAGCAGAAGCGGTACCTCTGAGAGAATTAAAGACGAAGAACATCCTACACTTCTTCAAACCCCACGTCATCTACCGCTTCGGAGTCCCATGAAGAATAATCTCGTACAATAGACCAGCATACAGAAGCCATAAAATAAGCTGCTTTGCACAACAGCATAAAATAGACTGGAGATACTCGTCCATCTACAATCCCTGAGCCAACGGTCTAGCTGAAGCCTTCAACAAGACCTTGACCAAGCTCATAAAGAAAATGGTGTCTAAGAACAAGAAGGATTGGCACGAAGGGCTGCATGAAGCTCTTTGGGCTTACCGAAAAACATTCAAAATAGCCACAATGACAACACTTTTTTCCCTGGTGTTCAGCGCCGAAGTGGTGCTCCTATTAGAGATCAAACTCCTGTCACTACGGATGGCAATCCAACACAAGCCTACTGATGAGGAAAATGCTCATCTCCAGCTCGAAGAACTCGACGCTCTCGATGAAACCCGTCTTGCAGCATAACCAAGCCTAGAAGCTCACATGGCAAAGATGACGCGAGCATATGATAACCTGAGTCGACTAAGGGCATTTCATAAGGCGAGTTGGTGTTGGTCGTCAAGAGGCCGATGATTCCCAACAGATCAAACCACGGGAAGTTCGAGCCGAACTATGACAACCCGTATATAATAGACAAAGTCTGCCAACAAGGGCCTACATGCTAATGAATATGCATAGAGAAAGGCCATTTCGACCGATAAATGGTCGCTTTCTCAAAAAGCACCATGCCTAAAAATTCTTAACTTGGGTCAATGATAGATGACGATGCTTGTGTCCGCTCCCTATCTTCCTAAAGTCAAAACCCTAAAAGCCTTATACTCACTAAAAGTGAGCAATGCTGTAATATCCAGTTCTTTTTATACCCACTTATCTGTATTTCAATAAGAATTTTCCCTATTTTTCTATTTTTAATTTTCCCAAATATTTTCCAATTATATTTCCTATAATATTTCCCTAATATTTTTTATTATCCTAAACCTAAACCCCGGCCCAAACTCTCTCCCTCTTCCTCTTTCTATTTTCTCGGCCCAAGGCCCAATTTTCCCAATCACTCAAACCCAAGCCAAACCCCACCCTTTCTTTCTCTCTCTTTCACCGTTTCTCTTTCTTCTTTCTTTTTGAACTACACCACTCTAAGTATCTTGTCTTGGCAAGACTTGATGTTTAGTTCCTTCGGACGAAGTTCTCGCTTGAATCGGCATCCTCGGGTGGATCGTTTTTGACACGGAAGATCGGTTTCGAGAGCTCATTCTATCAACCCAAGGAGCTTGAGGAGTCAACTTTCAAGACCCGAAGGACCATCTACAAAGGTTGTAATCCCAACCGAGTAGCTAAACCTCCTAGTTAGGGTTTGTTTAGTTTAGTGTTTGGGCATGTATCCTAGGATTTTAGTGTATTGTACTCAAGTTTTAAAGTTTTTGATTCTGCATAGCTGTAGTTGACATGGCAAGGAGCACATATACAATTACTGTGGTATCAGAGCCTACCCAAATACTTAACTAACTGAATAGGCAAAACTTAGAATTTCGAAATCGAAAAAACTCCGAAACGTTAAATCCAAGATCTAAGTTTCTATCGAATTTTAAAGAGCTTATAAATTTTTTTTAAACAAGTGTAGAATGCTCCTTATGTAGTAATTAGAACACCTGAGAAAAAAGAGGCTCTAATTCCAAACCAAAACCGCCAGAACTGGGGACTTTCCCGCCATGGGCGGTTTTTCTAGGGAATTGGGTCCCGTGCTTCTTGTGGTGTTTTGTACTCATGGATTTAGGATTTATAGTATTGTTTGATTTTGCTCAGATTTCATCTATTGTTATCTTTGAGCTTGGGCAATACGGAGTGTTTCTAAGTCAAAATTTTAACATCGTTTATTCATTTTAAGTTCGTATATGTGTTTCTAAACGTCGACTAATTGCTATACATCGATTAGTAGGGGTTGCACATATCTAGTATCTTGTTTGCGGTTTGTGGATATGAAGTATTAGATCGTCGTGATTGAATAGCCTGGAGATGTGAGAAGAGTGTTCTTTTCTTTTATTCATGTAATTTGTAAAGTGATGTAATATTTTTTTGCGGGGCACATCCGGATTGAGGTTGCAGCCATCGTTGTATTATTTCATTTATTTTTTCTTGCACCTAGGATAGACCCAAGGTGGGATGCACAAACTACCAGGTTCTTGAAGTGTCGAGTAGCCAACTCATTTTATTGAGAGAGGTTGCTTCACTTCGGGGATTTGCCGGGTAGTTTGCCACACCCGTAGAGGTCTAGGGTGAGTGTTTGGCTATTCATTACGACCGTGGAATCCACTTTTCATTCTAGGATAAAAAGAAATACGGAAATCCTAGTATATCCAATATATTCATCTGTGTTACTTATGCTGTGTTCCGTGATCTGGAATAGATATTATTGCATGAGATGAATGGCTATATATACAGATTATATATAATAAACGTTGTTTATGTTTTGCACCCGTGCTAGCCCTGCTCCCGCTCTGCCATTAGTTAAGTAATCTAACGGTGCATGACGGGGCCCCGTGGCGAATGCGGATGGCATAAGCATACGTTCTATTTTCGTTTCTTTCTGCAATGATAGGGTTAAATGATGGGACACCATTAATATTGTTTAATGCAAAGAAAATAAACCAAAGTTAAATCATTGGAACAATTTCAAAACCACTTGGTTTTCTTTAAAAATAACTTTTAAATGTGGAGCCTGAACCACTCCTTTAAAAAGCTATCATGGTTCCTTCGACTATATCAATTTCATTACGTTCATGGTTTTCGCCAAAACCAGTCATAGCCCTCCGTCATTTCAGATGGGTATTCAGCAGTATTCAAGCTGTGTATTTTGACCTTCGCTATGGCATAGTGATTGGTAGTTGCTGGGTATTCATCTGTAGTATAGATAGATATGTTAATCTGGGATAGGCGTATAATTATTTTGGCCTTCGTCAAGGGTTTGTATGAATGGGTTCAGATTAACCTGGATAATGACGAGTAGAACATTACTTGCGTCTTATGATATTTTGGCCTTCGTCAAGGTCATAAGTGCCAGGGGCAAAAATCCACATCAGGAGTTTCAAAGGAAAAGGAAACTTGATAGTTTTGCATACGATCTGGAGTGTGATGACTTTGGTAGGATTCCTTCGAAGTTGTCACACAATAATAGTTGGATCCCGATCCAACCATGAGTTTTATTACTCCTCGGGAGAGTTTTTCACTTTGCAATCAATGCTATAAACCAAGTAGGTGTCTAGAATGGTATTAGTGGGGCTACGTCTCTAGGGAAAAGAGCTTATTTAATTAAGGAACATCGCAAAAGCATTGTAAAACCTCCCTCGAATTACCAACACTAGCCTAGACGAAAGGTTAAGCAAGAATCGTAGGGTGCGATTAATCCCGACTACTTCTTCTTTTATGGTTTGAAGGAGGATTTGAGGATACATTGGGAGCCATCCTGTTTAGATAAACTAATAACCAATCTAAACATGCAAGAGCATCATGCTGAGTGTTTCTTTTCTCTCTCTCCTAATTGTAGTGACCAAGATGACCGGACTTATGTTATTACTAGATAAAAATATATTGACGGGGACAAACTATAAAGATTGGCTAAGGAATGTCCAGATGGCCATTACCTATGACAAGCTGGGCTACCTCCTAACTACTAAAGTCCCTGCCGTCCCTGTTCCAGATTCCACCGTCGCAGATATTGAGATCTGTAAGACATGAGAATTAGACAGTGCGAAGGCCAATTGTCTCGTGTTAGCCTCTATGGATAATGAACACCAGAAGCGACACGAGAATATGGACCTTGCTTCCATATTCCTCCATACCAAAGATTTATATGGAGAGTAATCTCGTATCGCAAGATACGAGACCTCGAAGAAATTATTTCATGCGAGGTTGGCTATCGGGTCATCTGTAGACGACCGCGTCTTTAAGATGATCAGCTATATTGAAGAGCTCGTTGATCTTGGGAGCACGTTAGAGAACGAGTTATACACGGACTTGATTCTACAGTCTCTCCCCTCTACCTATGCCCAGTTTATATTGAATTTCAATATTCAAGGGAAGGAAGTTACACTTCCAGCGCTCCTCAACATGTTGAGGAGTGCAGAGGGCACCCTAAAAAAACCAGGGAGACACCCGCTCTGTTTATTGGCGAATCTTCTTCCTCTAGATCCAAGGTGAAAGCCAATGGGAAGAAGAAGAAGGCCCCACTACCAGGCCAAAATGCGGTGTCAGTAAGATACAGGGAAAGGGCAAGGCAAAAGTTGGGGGGACAGTAGGGAAAGAGGAATGTTTCTATTGTCATAGGAAAGGTCAATAGAAGAAGGACTGCAGGTCAATAGAAGAAGAACTAGGATTCGAAACAAGTTGTGGTTTCGGCTTCAGGTGTGTTTATAATTGAAAACCGTCTGTCAATCAACTCTACTTCTTGGCTATTGGATACCAGTTCAGAATCTCATATCTGTAATTCATTGCAGGCACTGAGAAGCCGTAGAGTTTTGAAGGCAGGTGATATGATCCTCAGGGTTGCTAACGGAGCAAGTGTGTATGCTGTTTCCGTAAGGGAATATCACCTAGGATTGACAAGTGGATACATTTTGGTTTTGCGTAATTGTTTTTGTGTACCAAGTTTGACATGTAATATCATCTCTTTATCTTTAATATCTAAAGAAGGTTATGATTTTACATTTGTAAGCGATGTTGTAAACATTCACCTTAATCATGGTTTGATTGGGTTTGGTACACTAGACAATGGTATATACGTATTAAATCAACACCAGGTTTTCAATGCCCAGAACACACTTAAAAGAAAGACTCCAGAATTAAATCAAGCTTTCTTATGGCATTGTAGACTAGGTCACATCAATGAAACACGCTTGACGAAGTTACAGAGAGAGGGATATTTGAATCCGTTTGAATATCTGTCTTATACAACTTGTCAATCATGTCTCAAACGAAAGATGACAAAGACTCCGTTCACCGGACACGGGGAAAGAGCTTCCGAGCTCTTGGAACTCATACATAGCAACGTGTGTGGTCCAATGTCTACACATGCAAGAACTGGTTATTCCTACTTCATTACTTTTACGGATAATTTCTCAAGGTATGGACATGTATTCTTGATGAAACATAAATCCGAGGTTTTTGAGAAATTCCATGAATACAAGAATGAAGTGGAAAAACAAACAGGCAAAAGTATTAAGACACTTCGATCTGATCGAGATGGTGAATACTTAAGTGCCGAGTTCCTAGGTTACTTAAAAGAAAATGGAATTCTCTCTCAGCTTACTCCTCTATACACACCTCAACTCAATGGTGTATCGGAAAGGCGGAACCACACCTTATTGGATATGGTGCGTTCCATGATGGGTAATACTGAGTTACCGCGATCCTTCTGGGGTTATGCACTAGAATCTGTTGCATATCTTTTGAACAAAGTTCCTACTAAGTCAGTGCCTACCACACCATATGAAATGTGGAGTGGGAAGAAACCTTAGCTAAAGTATCTTAAGATATAGGGATGTATAGATTTTGTTAAAATGCACCATGCGGACAAGCTCGAGGCACGATCAGTACTGTGTAAGTTTGTGGGATAGCCAAGAAACTTCAGGAGGTATCTTCTCTATTACGCAGAGGAACAAAAAGTTTTTGTTTCTCGGCATGCCCACTTTCTGGAGACTCAATTTCTTGAAAAAGAAATAAGTAGGAGCGCAATAGAACTGGAATAAATTCCAGAACCACGATCTATTACTGAAAGCATGGTAGAACCAGAAGTTTCAAAAGAACCGGACATCCCTGCACCACTCCGCAGATCTAGTAGACAGTCTCATTCGCCCGAGATATACTATGGTTTTCTTGTAAATAGGGATAAAGAGGATTGCATCATCAATGATGATGAGCCGACTAGTTTCCAGCAGGCCATTACGAGCAGAGACTCAGTAAAGTGGCTGGATGCAATGCGGACTGAAATGGAATCCATGTACACCAACAAAGTTTGGACTTTGGACATTGCAGCTCAAGGGGTATAACCCGTAGGCTGTAAATTGATCTTCAGAAAGAAAATTAGTGCAGATAGACATGTTGAAACCTATAAGGCTAGACTTGTAGCAAAAGGTTTTCGTCAAAGACCTGGCTTGGATTATGATAAAACCTTTTCTCCAGTGGCTATACTTAAATCCGTTCGGATCCTACTTGTCATTGCTGCCTTCCATGATTATGAAATTTGGTAGATGGACGTAAAGACTGCTTTTCTGAATGGAAATTTGGAAGAGTGTGTTTACATGGATCAGCCAAAGGGTTTCATTGAGAGTGGGAGCAGCGGAAAAGTGTGCAAGTTGCTTAAATCCATTTATGGATTAAAGTAGATATCGCGGAGTTGGAACATCTGCTTTGATGAAACGGTCAAAGAATTTGACTTTATCAAAAATCCAGATGAACCATGCATTTATAGTAAGATTGTAGAGAGAATTTTGATATTCCTCGTCTTGTATGTGGATGGTATTCTCCTGATAGGAAATAACATTCCTATACTACAATCAGTCAAAAGATTCTTGTCACAGAAATTCTCTATGAAAGACCTGGGTCATGCCTCCTACATTCTGAGGATCCAGATCTATCGTGATAGATCTAAGAAAATGTTGGGACTTTCACAGTCCAGGTATATTGAAACCATACTGAAAAGATTCAGTATGGAAGATTCCAAGCGCGGCAATCTACCAGCTTGTCACGGGATCACCCTCTCCAAAGGGATGTCTCCCAAGACTGATTTGGAAAGGAATCGTATGAGTACTATACCCTACGCTTCTGCGGTAGGATCTATAATGTATGCGATATTGTGTACCAGACCAGATGTTGCTTACGCACCGAGCATAGTAAGCAGGTATCAGTCAAACCCTAGGGAGAAGCATACCTGAGAAGGACTAAGGAGATGTTCTTGGTGTACGGCAGTAAAGACCTCCAGATCGAGGCATTCGTCGATTCCAGCTTCCAGAGTGACAAGGATAACTCCAAATCTATGTCGGGTTATGTCTTCACCCTCAATGGAGGGACGGTCTGTTGGAAGAGCTCCAAGCAGGATACCGTTGCTGACTCGACAATGGAGGCAGAGTATATCGCTGCTTGTGACGCCGCGAAAGAAGCAGTCTGGATGAAAAAGTTCATAACAGAATTTCAGGTGGTTCCGTCCATTGTTGACCCAATACCTTTGTATTGTGTCAACAACGGGGTTAAAGCTTTAGCGAAGGAACCAAGGTCTCATCAGAAGTCCATACATATCTTGATGAGGTATAACCTGATCAGAGAGATCGTGGATCGCCGGGAGATCGAGGTGCGGAAAGTAGACACGGAGAACAACACTGCAGATCCACTCACAAAGGCCATCCCTCAGACACAGTTCGAGAGGCTATTTGAGATGTTAGGTCTGCGATATACCAATACATGGTCTTGGTACAAGTGGGAGATTGTTAGTGATATATGCCCTAGAGACCATTATTCTATAGTACTAGATTGAATATTACATTTTGGAAGCTTGGGATATATATACAGATATAATAACAGTCTTGCTCAATAAGATAGTATGCTATCTGGTTTGGGTCTATCTTAAGATGTGTATATGTTTCTTTTAATGTATCGCTAATACATGTTGATAGAGCCCTTAGGATTTTTGTTTGACTACCAGCGTTGTGATGGCAGTCACACTGGTAGGAGCTGGGCAGTTTATAAGCACATCCTTAAACTTGTCCCTAGTCATAGGATTATCGAGACTGGGCATCCATACTCCAGAGTATACTAGTGTATAAGCTTCTTATCCCTGTCAGGGAAGGGGGCCTGTCCCGCAGCCATTGGTATACGGTACCAAAGATAGTAAACAGGTGCTCATTGGGTTATGAGTTACACTGGACGGACTCGCTGGGAACTGCTGGTTGGTATTATACCTATCGTCAGTTAGCAGTTCCCCGGTGACATGAGTACAGGTTAGTCCGTTGACTTGACATCACTATTCGTCTCGAGTGTGTTCCCACAGTACTTAGATTACTACCTTACCATGGCTCAAATGAGTCGTGCAAACAGGTAGTAGTTGTGTGCAGTCCCGAAGCACTTGGAGGTAGTAGCGGATAGAAGGGATTCGCCTCTCCCAGTATGGGGAGTTGATATTGCGCTGTGTACGGTTGGCCAATACACAAATTTTATGGCCAGGGCAAGTGAGATTTACTGGTAGGTACATCAGTAGTTTCTCAGTGTATAATTGGTTCCATGCCGATATGACTTATTGTGCTATTAGGGGTCTGACGTTTACCACCTACTTAAGCCCGATATGTGATACTCTTAGACGAACAGACCGGACTATACGGAGAATGTCACGTATAGGCTCAGTAGGGTTTTCGGATGGGTTATCGTATCTATATTCCCTTCGACAGATATCTGGGTAGCCGTTATGTACAGCTAGTGCCACTGACGTGCTTGTGGTTAAACCTACTGTCAGCGTATTGTCGAGTGTTTAGAGTCCCGCACGGAGGGTTTCCCGGTTCAGGCGAAACGATATAGTTTGCGAATGGTTTTACGCATGGGTATTCGATTGAACACGTGTATTTATACACATGCTTTAATCGGACGGTATAGTAGTACTAGCAGGTTTGAAAGACATCCATTTTTTATCCTAGTATTATATTGCTCTCTTTTGGTATTTGCATTTTAACACGAATACGATATTTATACGAATACGTGTATTTATGCTTTGATACAAATACATGTATTTCTTTCTAAATATGAATACGCGTTACAAATACGGTATTCGTATTTTGGTAGAAATATGGTATACGTATTTATTATAAATATGGGTTTTAGTATACTTGTTTATATACATGCATTTGTATTTATATATTTGTATGTATATGTATACTTGATGAGGTGGCTATACTCTCTCACCCATTCCTTCATGATTTTAGAAGTGTGTGGGCTTGTGACTCACCGTAATGAGTCACTATCACACCCACCTCTTTGTTTCTAGTATGAAGGGATACGTATGAGAGAGTAAGAGATATTTGTGTGAGATGGTTGATATTTTTCACTACTTGAAGAAAATTGTTGAGTTGCTACATCTTCACCTTCTTCCTCATTTTTCTTCACTTGATTTGTGAGGATTAAAAGAGGGCATCTAGTTTATAAACTACACCACTCTAAACATCTTGTCTTGGTAAGACTTGATCTTAAGTTGCTTCGGACGAAAGTATCGCTTGAATCGGCATTCTCGGTGGATCGCCTTTGACATGGAAGATCGGCTTCGAGAGCTCGTTCCATCAACCCAAGGAGCTTGAGGAGTCAACTTTCAAGACCCGAAAGATTGTCTACAAAGGTTGTAATCCCAACCGGGTAGCTAAACTTTCTAGTTAGGATTTGTTTAGTTTTGTGTTTGGGCTTATATCCTGAGATTTTAGCGTATTGAGCTCAAGTTTTAAAGTTTTTGATTCCGCATAGCCGTAGTTGACATGGCAAGGAGCACGTATGCACTTACAATGTAGTGATTTGGTTGTGTTGAATTAGTTATAATCGGGGTTTAATATCCCATATAAATATCGTGTGGAAATTTGTAAGGGTTAAATATCTTTTGTTCGGTTGGATGAAAACGACGTATTGATCGTTACCTGTGTTCGATGAGGTTATTTGAATCACTACCTTTTATAAGATCCCTAAAATTGATGATCGAGAGTTTCATTTCTCGTTAAATAATGTCGTGTAGAAATTTAGGTACAAAATATTGAAGTTTGGATCATGAAATGACACCCGTACGAGACAACGTCAAATATGAAAATTTTTATACATGTCACGTTGCAAAATTCATATTAAATTCAATACCACTAGTAATAGGACATTCTAGAGCTTGCATCGAAGCTAATTAAATAAAATATAAAACTATGTAAATTTTTATTGAATAATATCTTTTTATGATAATGAAAACTGGAGAGAAATACGGCTCTGGACTGCAGTCCAAAGCAATATTTTCTGTCGATTCCTGCTTTTAAACACCTATATATCCCTATATAAATATGATAATATGCGTAGACCTATATCGTTGCGTAGATAATCAAGTTAGCTAACTGCTGGTACTAGTTTCATTAAAATTAATTGTCTTTTTTTCATTTTAAAGGTATTTTAAACTGTCGGCATGTCTTGCTGATTTTCTGCAGTGACATTTATAAGTATCGAACTTAAACTGATCATAACTCCATGTGTATAATGGCTATTACTGATCCGTCTATTGTTTTAGAAATTTAACTAAGACATATGGATTTTATTGAACTGTAGCTACCTTTAATTCTGTTTATAAACCAAAGTATAATGCTTTCAATATTAGACTTTCAGTTCTGATACTGGAATTCCAGCAGCATCTGCATGTTTTAAAATGGACATAACTCTGTAACCAGAGTGTCTATTGAGATGAAACCAATTTTACTGTTTAAATAAATGAGTCTACTTTCTATGGCTTTTATATTGTTTTACCTGATCCAGCACGTATGATTTATGATGAATTTTGCAAACCGAATGTCTTTGGCTGTCCTTATTTAGATGTAGTTCATTTAATGAATTTCTACCATGTCGTTTGATTGCTTTGCACCTATCGATTAGTGACTATTTATTTTGATGCCTTCGTGAATGTATTGCATTGTCGAGTGGTAAGTGTTATTGATTGGATTGTGACAAATACGTCGGTGAAAATGTTTAAAAGCGAGCCTGATATAAGTGAAAGTGTGATTGAATAGTGAAGTGATGCGTATTTGTACACGACCAATCTGATACATGCACATATACTATAACCTAGGGGAAATGGGGAAATCAAGATGGAATCGAACTCGTATTTAGAAAGGTTGGCATGCATGAGACCCTTATTAAACACGAGAGCACATTTCACAGTTCGATTTCAAATGACATAAAGACTGATAGATTAGTGACATGCATATTACCTTATGCTATTGTCTTGAGTTAAATGTTACATTACTTACCTGTTCACGTTAATTTACGTTCTTGTGTTGTTGTTATATAGTTTCTAGTTCTTATTTATGGTCCTTGCAACATAAAATATATTCTTATATTATTATATTGCGTCGCTCTTACAACCTGAGTATACATGCTCAAAGAAAGAAGTGGACCCAGCCTAGATCAGGACCCACCCTAGTTCGAGGAGATTGCGGAGCTCCAGACCAGTGATGTCAGCTTTATCATTCCTTTGTTATCATTTGGTTAGTTACTTCCCCAATTGCTTAAACCATTGTATCCGTTGCACTCTGATTCATTTAGAAGTAATAAATTTAGTGACTGCATTTCTCTTTACCTGTGTCGTGTTTACTGTTTACCCTGTAATTCTAGAAACCGAAGTGTGACTATGGCGGGATTATTCCTTGACCGTAGTAGCATGGCTGGCCTACTCACCTCTCGTATTCCGTATTTTCAGAAGCGGGGAGTGAAAAATGCTCCCTAAATATCAAGGTGCCCTACGACTAGTCTCCAAATTTACTACCGTATACAATCCATGGGCTACCTGCAGCAAAGTTGCACCCCAAGTCCCACTAGATGAACAATGTTCCCTAAGATATTTATTGCCTACGACTTGTCTCTAAATTGACCACCGTATATGATCCATGGGCTACCTGCAACAAAGTTTCATTCTAGACCTTCTCCATTGGCCAACCAAGATACCAACGAGAGTGGACCACTCACGTATCATCACGATCCATGAGGAAAATGGTGCGCGTAAAAAATGAGGTTAGTCCATAAGCAAAATAGGGCACGGACGAAAACCTGAAAGGGTTTCGTGAGTAAAATCAGCAGGACTACCTGCGAGTTTGTAAAAACTCGAAAATACGCAAACTCTTAAAAGAAAATGAAACAAGGTTCAACAAAGTTCCACCAAACACGAGCAATCCTCCCAACGAGTGGTTAAAACCACCTGTGAATCCTCTCGACTTGCAAGGAGAAAACACTCTAGTATGATCCTTACGACTTATAAGGGAAAAAACACTTAGGGGTCCTCACGAATCCTAAGAAGAAAAGAAATCTATGAGATCTTCTCGACTCGTAGGGAGAAAATACTTTTATAAGACCCTTACGGCTCGTAAAAATTAAAAATCCCTAGGCGACAAGGACCTAAACCTTTTTTCTAAGCCATCGTTATCCAATGGACAACGACAAATAATGAGTCACTCCTGGCACTATGTTTGAGTGTTAATGGTTCTGATGCAGACTAAAAACCTAAATCCCAAGTCTTCCCCAGAAAGATGATGAATTGATCCCGGCATACGTGTTTCAGTGTTAGCAACGTTGATGTCAACCTAAAGTCCAAAATCTTGACCCCTAAGTCGTTAAACTGGGAGATAAAAAAAAAAGAAATAGTTGAAATGATGAGGGAGCTCGCAATAAAAATAAACGTGTAAAATAAAAGTAAATACCTGAAATAATAGGACAACCGTGAATAAATAGATGAAATGATAGGACAATCGTGACTTTCGTGATAAGAAAAAGCTGAAATGATAGAGCAATCGCGGGTAATAAAAAGAAGAAAAAAAGAGAAGAGAATTTTTTTGCCCTACAAGCAAGTTAATACCGACTCTTGTATACAATCCATGGGAACAAACAAATGAAAGTGGGCAATATGTTCCATTATGCTCTGTCAAACAAAGAATCAACTCTTGACAACAATGCATATAGCCTAGAGACTATCTCGTCGTCCCTTGTACTCCAATAGAGTATCGACATAGCGTCAACAAGGCTATGTAACAACCCCAAAATCCCTATACCTTCATATTATCTTTCTTTAATAAAATACGGTATTTATTTGTTCTTAGTATTTTCCGTATAATCAGTTTTCAATTAGATATATTACTTTATATTCCGTTTTCTATTTAATCCCTCCATCTATTATTCCTAGTATTTTCCTTAAGCCCAAAAAACCCATTTATATTATTTAATAGCCATTTATTCCCTCATATCTAAATCTTTTATTTTATTTTATAAAAACCCCACCACTAATCTTTTTATTAAACCAAACCCAAAGCCCTCACACTCAAAGCCTAATTCCTTTTCATTCTTTTCCATCTTATTTATGTGTATAGATCCTTCTCCTTATCTAACAATTAAAACCCCATATCAAAACCCCATACCTATATTAAAACCCCATCTCCTAACAACACCCCACTTCAATTACTTTCCCATACAAAACTGACCTCTCTCCCAACCTCTTCACCTCACCATAACCCCCCTCACTCTCTCACCCTCTCTCTTCCACTTTTTGTCTCTTTATATATCACACACTCTCTCTCTCTCTCATTCACACACACACACGCAATCACACTCTCCTCTTCCATCTCTCTGGGAAAACCCAACACCACCAACCTCCCTCATGGCTTCTCCATAACCGACACTTACAACTCCCACAACCGAGCAAGAGGCCCCCTATAACATCCATCATCCTCTCGCAAACACCCTTCACCTACCATGGACGAGACCACCATCACCATCTCGACCTTCTTCTTTCTATCACTCTTTCCCAACACTAACAACATCATCTATAGCTCTATCCCTCTCATCATCATCAAGAACTGAGCCACCTTTGTCTCCAACTCCAAGAACCGACCCAAACCCCTCCATATTCACTTCCTAAACCTATCAAACCCAAGCCCTTTCATCGATGACCCCGTCGCTATCGTCAACAACGGCAGCAGCCACAATGGCAACAACAATATCGATAACACCATACGCTCGACCGTGCCGTCCCATTTGCTGCCGCTCCGAGTCGAGAACTGAGGCTTTAAGTCTGGGCCCGAGTCCGCGTGAGCGTAACGATCATTTCTACGCCTCCAGATCTCCAATCCATCGACGTTTCAAATTTGCGCCCGAAGGTGTTCGATGAAGTGCCTCAATGGAAATTTGTCGTTTTCACACATTCTAATCGCGCATAAATCTCTTCCCATCCCCCTTCGTCTCTCTCCTCTCTTCTAAGCTAAGATTAGTAAACGTCTCCACATATATGATGTTGCACATATATGATGTCAAGTATAATGTAGTAACATGTCATGGTGGAAAGACTTTGTGCCTAATTTTATTAGATCATAATGTTCTTAGCTATATATATGCATGACTTATATACAATAAGATGGTGTGAATGTAGGTCATTAGTTTTTCCGGCAAAATTATAAATAAATACCTCCTACATGATTAGTGATGCAAAACTATGTAAATATATTATGTGATAAATCAGGGATAAAACACGGGGTAACAACCTACCCCACACACACGTACGGTTTCTAAACTACTATAAATAGGTTAGTAAAATCTAAAGTCATGCTTTTATTAAAATACCCGAGAGTTTTAGAAATAGAATTATCTCAAAATTTTCCTATGCAAAACTCGCCTCTACAATCCTCTTTAAGGGAACCTGTTATGATTGGTGCTGGTTAAAGAACAATCTTGGGTTTAGTGGAGTGAGATACAAAACTCTTTACGGAACGCGGTCTCGAAAGGAAGAGAGTACGGAATCTAAAACAAAATAAAACAATATCAACAATATTAAGATAATGAATTAACTTACTATTTATCATCTATATGTAATTTAAAAGAAAAAGAATTGCAAATTAGATTTTTCAGTAAAAGTTTAAAAGGTTAAGTTTTTATTAAAATATCCTAAATTTCCAAAAGATAAGATTTTTCACTAAAATACCCTAAACTTCCAAAGTATATTTTTATCAAAACACCATCGACATTCTAAATAATATTTTTATCAAAACATTCTCGACATTTTAAAATATAATATTTTACAGAAAACCCTTCAAGAAGTTAATGGTTTATTTTACATAAATACTATGAAGATTCTAAATGCCATCTTTTCACTTAAATACCTAGAATCTATAAAACAACTATTCTTCAAAGTATTTAGGTAACAGTTAGGTTTAAGTGACATACTCTCTCTTGAGTTTCGGGGAGCCGGAGTCAATGAGTGCTTTCACTTGCCTAATCTTTCTAGTCAAACAGAGTTAGTTCAACTTAACTCGAACCATGAATACACTTGACTTGACTCGAACCATGAGTATGATCTTGACTCGAAAACTTGTATATGAGATGAATGCTCGAACTTGACATGAACTCAACTTGACATGGAATTCGTACACTCTCTTATACTCATGGTTTGATCAAGAATTGTGACATTACTTTTAGACTAATTAGATACGCGGGGTGTTGGGGTAATTTGAGTTTGAATCCAACGAAATCTTAGAAGTCCCCCTAGTACATGAATCTATGAATACTAATACATTCATATAATCACGAGGGCCCGTATTTCCTTGCCCATGGACGATAGCCTGTTGGGTTTAGAATACTTCAACGACGGTTTAAGTCCTACTACTAACACTTGATTCAGGCCCGTGGTTCCTTACCCTTGAATGATAACATGTTGGGTTCGAGAACACTCTTGAGATTTGGTTGACATTCATACTTGAACTGACATTAAATTAGTTTACCTTTATAGAGACCTTTTAGGATACTCGACATTCACTTCATGTGCACCACTATACACTTATTACATGCTTATGGTGATTGACCCATGCTATGTTGTATTTCCATGCTCATGCTACATTGCCATGCTTAGATATATTACCATGCTCATGTTTAATTAATACCTTTAACTATCTGTTACTGCATTAGAATTCATATTCTACTTACATGCATATCCTTTATCACATTCACCTTCTTATACTCTTTGGGGACACACCAAGTGCAAGATCGCTGACGGACATTCCACCATGTTTTCTTCTATCCTTGGAATGTTTGTCAGGTGACTTAGGGATAGAAGAGATAGAACCAACGGAGAAAGAGGAGTACTCTCAACTTGCATCACAAGCGGACGACAAGTTCTATTCAGCTCCTCATTTCATTTCATTTGCAGTATGCCACTGTTTAGGCTCTTTATGTTTATGTTTCTTATTCAAACATCTTCTATCATTTGAAACTTTATGGAATCTTGAATTTAATAAAAATAGTTGTTGGATTTTCATTCTAATGAATTATTCCTGTCGTATTTTATATTGTTTATTTGCACTTAACGTATTTTTTGCAAGAAATGACATTCTCAAAATAAATATGTCGCGGACCTAGTCACGTACCCGTTACCACTCTTTTGGGAAGCGGGGAGTGATAGGCTCAAAGAGACAAAATGAAGACGGAGTGATGGCATTTTCCTAGCTCCAAGTCTTGACGGCAATATATTCAACCTAAGGACTCTTTGGACGTCTTTCCCATGCCAACAAAGCATAGACGTGATGTCAGTAAAGCTCAACGAGATAAAAAAAAAGTGGAGAGACGGTAAATTCCTAGATCCAGGTCTCCATGGCAGTACATACATGCCTAAAGACCACTGAATGTCATCTAGCCTCAGAAGGGTGTAGACTTGACTTCTCTAGAGCTCAAAGAGTCTAACCCCAAGGTAAAGTACCATGGTGGCGCCTAATACTGAATCTCTGATAGCCATCTATATATCCTCCTAGGAAAATTACTTGGTACATTGTATCCCGCCTTAAAAGGGATTGGAGATACAGTAAGTATGTGGACACTCGAACATCATTTTGAAGGAATGCAAATCGAGAAGAAATAAGCTAACGCAACGGTGCGACGGACTACACCCAGTACCAAAAACTTGACAGCCTCCTATGTTAGCGGGGGTTTTATTTTTAATGTCAGGATGTGTTTATTCATACCTAAAAGAAGGATAAACTGAATGCTCCGAGACGAGTACATAAACTAAGACAGGTCATTACAGTACAAACAGAAAAAAAAAGAAGTGCAGCATGCAGAAGCACAATATTAAGCGCGTAAAAAGGTTTTTACATTCATACGTCAAAAAGTTGAAGAAAGAATACCGATATGAGACAAGTGCAAGTAAATAAAAGACAGACATCGGTCAAAGATCAGAGAGACAATATATTAGCATTGGTATAAGGGTTAATAAACTTGAAAATAAAGCCAAATAAGGGCTCCATGGCATCCTCTTCCATTGCCTTATGCTTCCGTTCATGAAGACAAGCTTCGGGATTTCTACTGATATCTTCTATCATCGTATATGGGGATATGATCGTCCTATGCTGATAAATTTGGTGCAAGAGAGTAATCGCGCGGTCCTTCCGAATTTTGGAGATCAACCCCATCTGGTAGACCGAGTGCACTTTGTCATTGGCTTGATCAAGTACCTAAAGCGGCATCACCTCAAAGAGATCAGGAAAAACATCCAAGATCAATTTAAAATCATCTGCAAAAGGGCAGAGCGGCGAAGAAGCGATCACCCACAATGGTCCTCGAAGCGGCATGGCACAGCTTCATTTTGGGCGTCTGTATAGTCAGGCCCGTAAGAGCGGATGTTGTAATAAGAGATGATATCCTTAATGTCGTATAGGTGATCATCCATGGTACTTGAGAAAGAACGGCAGAAGGAGCGTCAGCTCAAAATACAAGAAACCACTGTAAGACCCCACTGGATCAGAAAGTGATCCCTTAGTCTGGACTTTGACCAATAAGAGCCTAGAACATGCACTTATTAGAAAATCAAAGGATTTTCTAACTAGAACCTAGCCTCCAAAGTCCCAAATGGGGAGCTTTAAGTAGAAGTGGAGCGTATGCTCTAAAGGTGCGCCTAGGCGCTAAACAAGTTGGTGACAAAAAAATCTTTGTTAAGGGAGAAGTTTAAGCTTCGTTGACATCAAAGGCTCTGAGGAGAATAAGTTCTCAAGAAAATTAAGAAAGATTAAGGAGGCACAGCCTCAACCCTTAGAGCTAAGGCTCTATTTATAGGGGAGTGGGGTTAGATCGACATTCCCTGATCTCGAGGCAGATCCAACGGTGCGTAGCATGACACCGCTGCGCCCACGTGCAATACATGTAAGCAAGTGGCAGGGGTGTAATATTTCAGAAAATGGAAAATATTATTTTAGAATTTAAATAATAAAATAATGAATTTTATAGATATTATACAAGTATGGATTTGAGTTTTTGTAGAATGGTATAATTATATACTTCTATTTTTGGAAAATAGTTGGAAATTAAAAATGAATTATTAATTTTATGAACATTTATTTAATTTGAGTTTGTCATAAATTAGTATATAATTATATCCATACAAGATTAGTATTAAAATTAATTAATGTTTTCCTATTAGTGTATTAAACCAAGCTTACTTTGTTAACCATGTTTTAATGTTCCATGAAACATTTACTTGTAAGGGTTAACCTATTACTTTTATATTTTATGTATGGTTTTACTTTTTTTTTAAAGAAAAGAAAAGAAAAAGAAAATGAGAGGGAGGACAAGAAAGCATGGGCATGAGAGAGGGGGGGTATGGTTGCTACAACCATGAGCAATTCTTCACTTCATTTTCTTCATCTCCTTTCACCATCTCCTTCTTTCTCTTCTTTTTCACCTCCTCCACCTCTCACTACCACAACAAACATCACCCTAAACCACCTCAAAACATCATGTATCCTTCACAAATTAGTTTAGAGTTTAAAAGTTGAAGTTCTCTAGACTTGAGTTTTAGAAAGTGAGTTTTGGTGGTATAGTAGAGGGTTAAGGAGTGACTACAAGCCCATTAGTGATAGGTGAGAGTGATTACTAGCTTATTAGTGATAGTATCTTTGGATTAGATGAGTTTAGACATTTCAAATATCATTTTTTTGAATTTTTGATGATCAAATAGAATCTAGGATAACTAGGATTCTCTGAAAATTATTTAGAGAACATTGTGAGATGTGTAGACCGGTAGAAGACCACCATAAAAGCCCGAGCCCCTAATTCCTTACCCTGGCCGCAGAAATAACCCATATGGCAACAAATTTCGGGTCAATTTTGGAGTTAGGATGTGTATTTTATTTTGTAGCTTACTCACTAAATAACTAAGTCTGCTCTATATTCTTAAAAGTCCCAGATCACCTGAAGAAAAATCTGGAGTTGCTTTAACTTGGTTTTGGCAATATTTTACGATATTTGAAAACTTGGATTTTTGATATTTGTGTTTTGACTCGGTCGTTTAACGTTCATACGTCGATGTCAGGGGGTATTTTGTTATTTTAGCACGCGTTGACCATAGGTTCTAACTTATGTGCGCTTCCCTCGTGATTTCAACTTCGAATTGGGTTTTTATGCGATTTTGGTTATGATTTCGATTGTTGGTACAATTGTTTGGACTTCCAAGACGACGAAGAAGAGCAAGGCGTCCGTCGAATTCGACTAGAGCGAGGCGTTTGTCAGTGAGTAGATGTATATCTACGGGGGAAGTTGGGTGGATGGCGTATAGCACCAACGCAACCGTAGAATTAGGATACGATATATATATATATATATATATATATATATGAATAGTATACTTAGCCTATATATATATATAAGGCGATATAATATGAGATGATATGATATGAGATGAGATGATGTACGTGACTATAGATTCGTACCATATTGATTGCTGATGTCATACGATGGATATTCCGTACGTGATATGATGAGGATGGATCGCCGATATTTATTTTGACTCGAGGAGTCTTGTTTAAAATCATTAAAGTAGATATTATGATATGTTTAGAATCATACCTACTTTCAAAACTAACATATCGTTACGTTCTTTTAAAATGATACATTAAGGGTACGTTACGAATTTTCAAATGGTATCTTTTTTCAGAAACATCGTAGCCCTATATTTGTAAAACAACGTCTCGTACTATTTTAAAGTATAACTGTATGGCTCATACATAGTCAGATATTTTTAATACCTGTTCACGTTACCATTTCTTTATTCCGTTTACGCTCACATTTCAATTTCTTATTTCTGCATACGCTTGCGCTTCGATCATTTATGATACATAATATGTTTATACTTTTAGCTTACGTGACTTCGTTGCTTGGATACGCGCACCATTACCGATGACTTACATGTTGCACGTACACATACTCGTATGCTCACACACACACATTGGTAATTGCCATGCCACATACACATATAGATTAATGTTTAATACCCATCACCACGTATTGTTTCAGATATTGCACTTTCTTTACATTATACGACATGCTTATATGAACACACTTGCTATGCATTACAACATTGTTCTATGGTTGTACATATTATTTCATTATTTCCATATTCTTATGAGATTATGCTTCCATGAGATTTCTGGATTTGAGAAACCGCAGATATGATTTAAAAACTTGTGAATGTTTTTAAAACACGGTTTTCTCTTGATATGATATTTCGACGTCCACCATGAGATTTCTCGGTTCTGAGCTATGATTACTACCCGATTCGAGGAGTGAGGAGTAACCGTCTGCGGGTATATGGTGGACCCGGTATGGTACCCGGGGGCAAGAAGATCATATAGAAAGACGTTGAGCATGGCTGGGAACACTACCTACCGGTGAAAATATTGGACTCGCTGATATCCGGAGGATACCGAACATAATGATATGAGACAGATGGATACGAGAATCGATCTGATGAAATGGTGCATGAGATATAAGGGCAGATCCGATGAGACGGCGCCTGAGATATGAAGATTTACATATCGATGCTGGACAAGGGATTTATGATAATTTCGAGTGTCGATACTGAATACTCAGGCTTTAATGATGATTCGAGTGTCGTTGATGGACACTCATCAGATATACATATATATACATGTTATGGATGGCATGTTACCACGTATTGATACAGGCACGATGTTATCTTTATATACATATATATAGACAATCACCTTCGATACCATACGATATGATGTTATTTTTACAATATGACCTAGGTAGATCGTTATGCATTTGATTTCTACCTGATGATGTCTTCTACTCACGAGTTGGAAACTCACCCCCGTTGTGCCATAGTTTTCTTGCAGGACCGAACTCTCGGATCAGTAACGGCTTGCTGGCACATTTCTTCTTTGGGTGATTACTTGGTAGGTGGGTTACACTACAGATCGTAACCACCGCTTGTATATTTTATATTCAGTTGTAT
Source organism: Agapanthus africanus (assembly GCA_030015575.1). Lineage (NCBI taxonomy): Eukaryota > Viridiplantae > Streptophyta > Magnoliopsida > Asparagales > Amaryllidaceae > Agapanthus > Agapanthus africanus. The sequence goes on along the minus strand of CM057339.1, from coordinate 780,652,429 downwards.
CTAGTTAAAAACTCTATCAACCAGACTATGTATATTTGTAGACTTAGAGACCAATTTGTATATTCTTTCGACTTAGAGGAGAGACTTGTATTATTTCTTTATATTTGATTTGATGATATTTTGGTATTTCTTTACTTTTTTTCTTGTGTTGATCTTCTCCTTGGGCGTCGTATATATTGCATGGTTGTGTTTTCACCGATTGGTATTGAGTTAGCTCCCGATTGGGGATGCGTATGACATATATTGTTTATGTACTGGTTTTGATCAAAATTTACAAGGAGGTGCTGCCCAAAATTTCAAAAGACGAAAACGTTTTCAAACTATTGCATGAAATCCACTTGTATTTCCATAAACTTTACTTATATTTTAAAAAAGGGAACTTGAATTCATTTATACCCCTTTTTCAAAACTTCACCTCCACCATTTTCTTAAAAAGTTTAGATTCCTGGTTTTCGGCATACTTGGGTTACGGTGTGGTCCTATAGACTTCACGTAATTCAAGTGCCGGTCATGTGCCGTTTTCAGATCGTGACAAAGTTGGTATCAGAGAGTAAGTTTTAACCTTTGTTTGAGTCTAGGTTTGACTATGCGGGGTCTAGGGCGTATATTTCGGAACCTAGGCTTGACCTTACGGACCTTAAACTTGACTGAAGGGGTATTAGACCCGAACTTTCGTTACGTAGGTTGACCTTGGTTGATGGAGTAGATAACTCAAGTAGAGTAATGTACCGTGCGTATGTTCCACGACATACTTACGATACGATACTTCTCTTAAGTAACCTTAGGATGTACATATTTTGAGATTTTTTCTATTCGTTCTTGTGATCTATCTTCATCGATATTTGTTTGCGGTTCCTGTCACCATGGCGACGCTAGCCAAGAGGGCTGCGGTCAGAGCGATCTCGTCAGGGATGAAGGCTGACCATGGTGTTATCTCAGTGACACAGGAGCAGATTGATTGCTCGTTTATGCTAGGATTGCTCGTTTAAGGCGGGTGTTCTGGATCCACACCAGATGGTCGGACCATTGCTTGAGGCTAGCTAGAATGAGAGGACTGTTGACATACAACCTAATTCAGGAAATCGTAGTGTTGTCTACCATACAGACAGACGCACTAACCGTTGTTGAGATTGATGAGATGTCGCTTCCAGATTTCATGAAGCTGAAGCCACATGAGTTTACAGACTGGGTATGATAGAGTATCCCTAATCATTCTGGGATAAAGTGACTAGGATATTTCGTTCGTTTGGATTCCCCGTTGCAAGATCAGTTGAGTTGACTAGCTTCAGTTTGAAGGGTCTTGCTCAGACCTGGAGTGAGTTGATCGAGAGAGGACGAGCAGTGCGTATTCCTTCGATAGCTTGGATGAGTTACTGAGGATGTATTTAGCCAGATTTCTTCCACAGAGTGTTGGAGATACTGAATTCGTAGCTTCGAGTCTTTGCATAAGACTTCGGATATGACCGTAGCCGAATATGAATTGCATTCTACACAGCTATCAAGATATGATTTCGATTTGGTCGATATTGAAGAAAAGTTGATTAAGTCGTGCGAGATCTCAATGAGTCGTTCCTCTCCGTTGATGCCAGATATTTGATACGTATGCAGAAGCGTTGGATACGGCCACATTTCCAAAGGAAAGTCGTGATGAGATTGCAGCTGTTCCAGAATAGAAACAGATTAATTTAAGAGTGCCAATTTCCAGGCAGTTCGGCAGAAGTGATATCAGAAGAGGCCGTGACAGGTTCATTCCAGGATACTACAGCGATAGAGATTTGGATTCAGGATCGTTCGTATGGCACGTACTCATAAGGCCAGAGCTCGTCGTTGACGTGCTACGTTGTGAGTGGCCAAGTTACTTGGCCAAAAGATGTTCAAAAAGGTGTCAGAGCGGGACTGTTTCCATCGCTACTCCTTACCAGGCTGTCGAGCGGAGAAGCCATGGATTTTGTGATCCACAGAGAGAATAAGGACCTAAAGACCGAGGACGTCAGACCGTGGGCGGATGACAGCTGGGAATTATTGCTCTGCCAGCTCCGGGTGCACAGGCACCTTTTGACATTGAAATAGATGTACCTCAATGTCATTTATTTTTTATTTATGTTTTAGTGATCCGAGTCACGCTTTCATCGTTCTGATTCTTGTGTTTTTATGACTGAGTTTCAATGCTTGATATTTTGTGCACAACAGTTGCACTTGATTTATGTTTTTATACATCCATTACACGTGATTTATGTTTTTGTGCATATCCATTACACTCGATATTGTTTTGTGCACCCCGTTGCACATATTTATGATTTCGTGCATCCCGATACACTTGATTTTGATTTCATGCACATTGTATGCACCTGATTTTGACTAGCACACTCGATATTGTTTGCATGCGCTTTCGATGCATTGATATTGACTTTCGTGCACCTAGTTGCACTTGATTGACTTTCGTGCACCTAGTTGAGCTTGATATTGACTTTTGTGCACCCTATTGCACTAGATGCTTTTGTGAAGACATGATGCACTTGATTTAGATCTCCGTGCACACTCGGCGCACTTGATGTGGTTTTGTGCATATTGGATGCACTTGAGGATTTTTGTGCATATCCGTTGCACTTGATTGGGATGTTCGTGCACTCTAGATTCACATTATGTTGTTTTCGTGCACACCCGTTGCACTTGACAGATGCCTTCGTAAACACCGGTTGCACTCGGTTTTCGTTTTCGTGCACATTCGTGGCCTTAGTCTTGACTTCGATTTTCATGCACGTCAGATGCATGTGGGTTGATTTTCATATACACCTATTGTGATTGATTTTTTTTCGAGCATCTAGTTTTCATGATATGTTGCGTTATATAGTAGCAGAGCAGGTCTGGTCTGAGGGACAGTACCTGAAGGTTTTCGCATATATCGATATTTGCAGAAGAGATTTTCAAAAGAGAAATAATCTCACTATTTTCCTACGTGTCAGTGAGCGACACAAGATTTTAAAAAAAGAAAACCCTTCTAAGTTATTTTCAAAAAAATGTGGGACGTATATCTTAAGCAAAACGCGTGTGTGTGTATTTGACAAATAAACGTCCGCTACCTGTGTCGTAATATATGCATCACATAACAATTTGAAAATGATTTTTCATACATACATTTACAGTTACTTAGATGATTTTACTTGATGCATATTATATACGTATTGCAGCCTAGATTATATTATACTTGATTTAAACAATAGATTTCGCAACTTGCATTCTCATCATAACTTGTATGATTTGCATGACACTTGTTGGAGTTTCGATTATCGAGTTTTGCACTCATTTTCATGTGCACGGATTGCGCTATGATATTTTTAGCTTGTCCGTGATTTCGGAGCCCCGTTGATTTGACTTATTGAAATGTTTTAAGATTTGGGGGTTTAAATTTAAATTCGGAGACCGAATTTATTTAAGGGGATGATTGTAACATTTCAGAAAATGGAAAATATTATTTTAGAATTTGAATAATAAAATAATGAATTTTACAGATATTATACGAGTATGGATTTAAGTTTTCGTAGAATGGTATAATTATATACTTCTATTTTTGGAAAATAGTTGAAAATTAAAAATGAATTATTAATTTTGTGAGCATTTATTTAATTTGGGTTTTTCATAAATTATTATATAATTATATCCATACAAGTTCAGTGTTAAAATTAATTAATGCTTTTTTATTTGTGTAATAAACCAAGCTTATTTTATTAACCATGCTTTAATGTGCCATGACACATTTATTTGTAAGGGTTCACCTATTACTTTTGTATTCTATGTATGGTTTTACTTTTTTGTCAAAAGAAAAGAAAAGAGAAAAGGAAAAAGAAAATGAGAGGGGGGACAAGGAAGCATGGGCATGAGAGAGAGCGGGGTATGGTTGCTACAACCATGAGCAATTCTTCACTTCATTTTCATCATCTCCTTTCATCATCTTTTTCTTCCTCTTCTTCTTCATCTTTTCCGCCTCTTACTACCACCACAAACATCACCCTAAACCACCTTAAAATATCATGTAGGCTTCACAAATTAATTTAGAGTTTAAAATTTTAAGTTTTCTAGACTTGAGTTTTAGAAAGTGAGTTGTGGTGGTGTAGTAAAGGGTTAGGGAGTGACTGCAAGCCTATTAGTGATAGGTGAGAGTGATTACTAGCCTATTAATGATAGTGTCTTTGGATTAAATGAGTTTAGACATTTCAAATGTCGGTTTTCTTGAATTTTTGATGATCAATGGAATCTGTGATAACTAGGATTCTCTGAAAATTATTTAGAGGATACTGTGATATGTGCAGACCAGTAGAAGACCACCGTAGAATCCCGAGCCCCCAATTCCTTACCCTGGACGCAGAAATAACCCATATGGCCGCAAATTTTGAAAGTCTACCCTAGCATCACCATGAGGTTTTAGTAGCATAAAGCATGCCAAATTTTAAATTTTTCTAGGTGCTAAGTTAGACTAACAAGATCTTTACTAGAAGATTTAGGGTTTAATCTATTATGATATGAAAAACTAAAGAAGGGAAGATTGCTATACCCTCGTAGATCGAGTCATTCGCTTCTAAAGCTCCGGGTTGTAGTCCACGCGACTCCACTAGGCTCCACTTCGAGTTGAACGAACCTCCTCGTAGATCTTCGCGCCGAAGGAGATCCACCCTAAGTCCCTCTAGCTCAAACTACCTCTTCACTAAACTACCTTTAGCGAAGAAAACACGCTACCCATGATTGCTAGTCAAGTGTAGGATGATGAAATAGGGGTTTGGTCTAGCTCACTAGTTTATTCAAAACTATATGGTTCACATCACATGTGAGGGGTTGGAGTTTTGATTCATGAAGAGGAGGAAGAAGAAGAGTGAAAGCAAGAGTTCAACTCAAGAATGATGGCTCAACTAGAGAAAATGAACTAAGTGTGGTCAAGAATGAAGAATGGCTCATAATATCTTCCTTACTTATTGAAGCAAGCTATATTTTTCAATAAAAATATAAAGCCATGCTTCAATAGTGAAGTAAGATGAATAAAAAAAACATAAAAAGCCATGCTTCACCCATTCCCTCCATATCTCTTCACATTCCACCTCATTTTTCCATTTTCTATAAAATAGAAAAACATGTCATGCTTCATAAAACACACACACACACACACATATTAATATATATATATATTATGAAAAATAATTAGTTATCTAATGATATTAGTTAAGATATAATTATATCAAATATAATATATATCACATTATTAAATCAACACTTGATTTAATAATCTGGTTATATCACATATAACCGACTAATATCATTTATCTGTATATCACATTATCAAATCAACACTTGATTCGATAATCCGGTTAACCTAACTGACATCAGAAAGCTGCCAGATTACAATACGGTATCATATACACGTATTTAACCATGCCCACGCACATATCACATATGTGCCCTACTTCGTTTCGCTTGAACCAGGAAACTTCTTTATGGGACTCTAAAGACTCGTCAATACGCCAGCAGTAGGTGATGATCACATCATTCACCTACAAGCCGTCAGCGGTACTAGCTGGACGTAACGGCTACCCGGGTATTGAGCGATATGAAGATCAACAAGAAAGATTGTCCATACTCTCCATGGAGCCTATCATTAACACTACCGTACAGTCTGGTCTCTTCGTCTGATATGTCGCATATCATGTCTAGGGGTGGTAAACGTCAGACCCCAGTAACGTGATAAGTCATGCCGATGTCTGGCCTATAACGGTTCGAGAAACTACTGATAACTCTTATCAGTAAATCTCAGCAGCAGCCCTGGCCAGGGACTTCCAGTTATAACCAATCGAGCATAGCGCAACATCAACCCACAATACCGGGAGAGACGAAACCCCTCCTATCGCTCATTGCCTCCATGTGACTCGGGACTGTATCCAAAGTCTACCTGTTTGCACGTCTCTTTTGAGCGTGGTAGGGAGGAAATCAAAGCAAAGTGGGAGCCACACAAGACTCTATGACGATCTCAGGTCTACAGAATAACCTGTACCAGTGTTACCAGAGGACTGCTATCTGACGATAGGTATACTACCAACTAGGAGTCCTCGGCGAGTCCTGTTCGGTGTACCCATTCTCCAATGAACACATGTGTACAATCTTTGATGTCACACACTAATGGCTGTGGGATGAACCATCGCCCTCTAAGGGACAGGAAACGTACACACTATTCTACTCTGGAATATCGATGCCTTTGTCTCGATATCCTCTCGAATAAGAGCTGTTAAAGGATGTGCTTTTGGACCACCCTGGCCCCACTAGTATGATCTCATCATAATCCTGGTAGTCAAGTATATATCCTAAGGGATTTATCAACATGTAAGAGAAAGACAGTAAAAGAATATCAGTCCACATGTTAAGATAAAGAGTAACCAGATAGCATACTATCATGTCGAGCAAGAAAGTCCTCTTTATATATGTCCAAGCATCCATTATAATATACATCAATGTACAATAATGGCCTCTAGGGCACACATATTCCTAACAATTTCCCACTTGCACTGAGGCCATGTGTTGTAGTATCTCATACCCAATATCCCAAAAAGTCTCTCAAACTGTATCTGGGGGAGGGCCTTCATGAGTGGATCCGCTACGTTGTCCTTCGTGTCAACTCTTCTGATGTCGATCTCTCGGCGATCTACTATCTCCTTGATCAGGTGATACAGCCTAAGAATATGTCTGGATCTCTGATGGGACCTGGGTTCCTTGTCTAAATCCACAGCTCCATTGTTATCATAATACACATGTATTGGATGCTCAATAGATGGAACCACACCAAGCTCAGCAATGAACTTCTTCATCCAGACAGCCTCTTTGGTAGTATCATTGGCAGCGATGCATTCAGCCTCCATCGTCGAGTCTGCTACAGTGTCTTACTTGGACCTCTTCCAATAAACCGCCCCTCCGTTGAGGGTAAAGACAAAATCCGAGACCGACTTACTATCGTCCTTATCACTCTGGAAGCTCGAATCGGTAAAGGACTCCACCTGGAGTTCACCGTTACCATACACCAAGAACATTTCTTTAGTCCTTCTCAAGTACTTAAGTATGTTCTTCACAGCCGTCCAGTGTTTCTCCCCAGGATCTGATTGATACCTGCTCACTACACCTAGTGAGTAAGCTATATCCGGTCTGGTACACAACATCGCATACATGATTGACCCGACAGCCAAAGCATAGGGTATCCCTTGCATGCGAGCCCTCTTCAAATCAGTCTTGGGAGACATCTCTTTGGAGAGAGTGATTCCTAAACAAGCAGGTAAATTACCTCGCTTGGAATCTTCCATACTAAACCTCTTTAGTATGGTGTCTATGTACCTGGATTGGGACAATCCCAGCATCCGTTTAGATCTATCTCTATAGATCTTTATCCCTAGGATATATGAGGCATCGCATAGATCTTTCATGGAGAACATATGTGATAAGAAGAGATTGACCAAGTGTAGAATAGGAACATCGTTTCCTATCAAGAGTATGGCATCCATGTACAATACGAGGAAGACCACCTTACTCTCTACAGCCTTCTTATATATACAAGGTTCATCTACATTTTTGATGAAGTCAAACTCTTTGACAGCTTCATCAAAACAGATGTTCCAGCTCCGTGATGCCTGCTTCAATTCGTAGATGGATTTAAGCAGCTTGCATACCTTCCCGCTGCTCCCACTGTCTACGAAGCCCTCTGGCTGTGTCATATACACGCTTTCTTCTAAATAACCATTTAGAAAAGCGGTCTTGGCATCCATCTGCCAGATTTCGTAGTCATGGTATACAGCAATGTCATGTAGGATTCTGATGGACTTAAGCATAGCGACAGGAGAAAAGGTTTCATAATAGTCGACACCGGGTCATTGACAAAAACCTTTTGCAACAAGTCTAGCTTCGAAGGTCTCAACTTTTCCATCTACATCAATCTTCTTTTTGAAGATCCACTTGCTCCCAATGGGTTTTACCCCTTCAGGAGCAACCTCCAAAGTCCATACTTTGTTGGTGTACATGGATTCCATCTCGGATCGCATAGCATCCAGCCATTTCACAGAGTCTTCACTTGTGATGGCCTGTTCGAAACTAGTCGGGTCATCATCTTCCATGATGCAATCCTCGCTCCCACCGTCTATGAGAAAACCGTAGTATCTCTCAGGTGGATGAGGAACCCTACTAGATCAGTGGAGTGGCTGGGGTTCGTTGGGGACTATTGGATCTTCCGGTTCCACCAAATTGTCAGTTGTAGTTTGTGCTGCTGGAACTTCTTCCAATTCTACCTCATTGCCACTAATTTCTTTTACAAGAAATTCCTTTTCTAAAAAGGTGGCATGTTGAGCAATAAGCACCTTTTGTTCCTCACTTTGGTAGAAAAGATATCCATGGGAATTCTTTGGATATCCTACAAACTTATATAGAACTAACCTTACTTCGAGCTTGTCCGGATTTTTCCTTTTGACATAGGCCGGACAACCCCATATCTTAACTCATTTATGATATGGTCTCTTTCCACTCCATATCTCATATGGTGTTTTAGACATATATTTTGATGGAACTTGATTCAATAGGTATGCGACTGTTTCAAGTGCATAACCCCAAAAAGAAATAGGAAACTCAGATCATAGAGAGCACCATATCTAATACGGTGCGATTCCTCCGCTCCGTTATACCGTTGTGTTGTGGTGTATACAGAGGAGTAAGCTGAGAGAGAATCCCATTCTCTTTTAGATAGTCATGGAATTCCGTGCTCAAGTATTCTCCTCCTCGATTAGATTGTAGGACTTTAATACTTCTACCCGTCTGGTTCTCAACTTCGTGCTTATATTCCTTAAATTTCTCAAAATCTTCAGACTTGTGTTTTAACAAGAACACGTGTCCGAACTTTGAGAGATCATCGGTGAATGTAATAAAGTATGAGAAACCAATTCTGGTATGTGTAGATATAGGACCGCATACATCACTATGTATCAGTCCCAAGAGTTCTGTAGCTCTTTCTCCGTATACAGTTAACGGAGTTTTGGTCATCTTTCCTTTGAGACATGACTGGCAAGTTTCATAAGATGAAAATTCGAACGGATTCAAATATCCATTTTTATGTAACCTAGCCAGCCTTGTCACATTGATATGACCTAGTCTACAGTACCACAAGAAGGTTTCGTTCATTTCTGAACTCTTCCTCTTGTGTGTGTTCTGTACGTTAAGAACTGTACACTAAGTCAGAACGTATATACCATTACATAACGTAATAAATCCAGTCAACACTTTATTTTGGAAAATATTCATAACATTATCCTCTAATGTGAGATTATATCCTTCTTTAGTTAGTAAAGAAACCGATATAATGTTGCACATCATCTTTGGTACGTAGTAGCAGTCGTTCAGAATCAATGTATTACCAGTTAGTAATACAAGGTGATATTCGTCAACTGCCTTGGCTGCAACAATTGCACCATTCTCACATTTTCCCAGTTATCTACCTTTCTTTAGCCCATGTAACACTTTACATACGTGGGATCCTGATCCGGTATCCAATAGCCAGGACGTAGAACAAACTGAGAAACAGTTCTCGGTAACGAACACACCCGAAGAAGATGCATCAACATGATGTTTCTTCGTATGGGTGGCGTGGGAATCCGGATATTCCCTTATTTCCTGCTCAGACTTATGAAAATCATAAGATAGAGCGAAACCTAGCCCAGTATAATAAGTGGGTTCGGTCAATACATTCATATTATTATCTTGATTAAGACATGTCATTGGTCGCTACCAGGAGAGAGAAGGATAATCACTTTGCGTGTACTCTTTGCAAGATTAGATTGGTTATTATTTTATCTAATCAGGATGGCTCCCACTGTTTTTATCAAATCTTCCTTCAAACCCAAAAGGTAAGATTAGCCGGGATTAATAACATTCTACAAGTTCGCTAACCGGTCAGCCAGGCCAGTGTCGGTACTCCGAGGGAGGTTCCCCATGCTTTCACACGGATCTAATTAAAATAAACCTCATTTCCCTAAAGGCATAACCCCATTGACACTTTTCTAGACACCTACCGGATTAGCTAGTTGTAAACTGCAAAACTCACTCAGGAGTAACTCTTACTTGAAGTGGGTATCGGGATCCAACTATCACATAGAAGGTATGCAATCTTATTGCAAATTTCAACACTTGAAATTCCCAATAATTTTTTTACCCCTAGCCACTTATGACCTTAACATAGTCAACAAATCATAAGCACTAGCCAAGTTCAACCCATCATTTCTTGATTGAATTAAACCCACCCGTACGACCCTTAACATAGTCAACAAAGCCGTACAACTACCCTAATCCAATCGCATCATATGGTTGCAGATAAGCACTAATTAGCTACCACACATTACGCCTTAATATAGTCAACAAACATAGCACGAATACTAAATAGTACTTATGTGAAATGATGGAGGGCTACGCAGGTTTTTAAGAAAACCATGAGTGTAATGAACTTGATATCATTGTAGAATCTAGTGATTTGAAAGAAGAGTGTTTTGAAGCTTTTGCTAGTTTCTTTAAAAAGGTCACTCCTGGTGAAGGGATCTCGGCTCTTTTCTCATCGAATGAGGTGCTAGATATTCTACAAGGAACGCCACTATGCAAAGCAAGAACTATAGAAGCCATCAAAAGACAAAACCACAAATTTTGAAAGTCTACCCTAGCACCACGATGAGATTTTAATAGCATCAAGCATGCCAAATTTTAAATTTTTCTACGTGCTAAGTTAGACTAACAAGATCTTTACTAGAAGATTTAGGGTTTAACCTATGATGATATGAAAAACTAAAGAAGGGAAGATGGCTATACCCTTGTAGATCGAGTCCTTCGCTTCTAAAGCTCCGAGTTGTAGTCCACGCGACTCCACTAGGCTCCACTTAGAGTTGAACAAACCTCCTCGTAGATCTTCGCACCGAAGACGATCCACCCGAAGTCTCTCTAGCTCAAGCTACCTCTTCACTAAACTACCTTTAGCGAAGAAAACACGCTACACTTGATTGCTAGTCAAGTGTAGGATGACAAAATAGGGTTTTGGTTTAGCTCACTAGTTTATTCAAAACTCCATGGTTCACATCACATGCGAGGGGTTGTAGTTTTGATTCATAAAAAGAAAGAATAAGAAGAGAGCAAACTAGAGAGCAACTCAAGAATGATGGCTCAACTAGAGAAAATGAACTAAGTGTTGTCAAGAATGAAGAATGGCTCATAATATCTTCCTCACTTATTGAAGCATGCTATATTTTTCAATAAAAATATGAAGCCATGCTTCAATAGTGAAGTAAGATGAATAAACAAACATAAAAGACCATGCTTCACCCATGCCCTCCATACCCTTCGCTTTCCACCTCATTTTTCCATTTTCTATAAAATAGAAAAACATGTTATGCTTCATAAAACATATATATATATATATATATATATATATATATATATCATATATATTAATATATATATTATGAAGAATGATTAGTGAGCTAATGATATTAGTTAAGATATAATTATATCAAATATAATTTATATCACATTATTAAATCAACACTTGATTTAATAATCCGGTTATATCACATATAACCGACTAATATCATTTATCTGTATATCACATTATCAAATTAACACTTGATTTGATAATCCGGTTATATCACATATAACCTGACCAACATCAGATAACTGCTAGATTACAATACGGTGTCACATACACGTATTTAATCAGGCCTACGCACATATCACATATGTGCCCTGCTTCGTTTCGCTTGAACCAGGAAACTTCTGTGTAGGACTCTAAAGACTCGTCAATACGCCAACAGTAGGTGATGATCACATCAGTCACCTACAAGCCGTCAGCGGTACTAGCCGGTCGTAATGGCTACCCGGATATTGAGTGATATGAAGATCAACAAGCAAGCTTGTCCATACTCTCCATGGAGCCTATCAGTAACACTACCGTACAGTCCGGTCTCTTCGTCTGATATGTCGCATATCATGTCTAGGGGTGGTAAACGTCAGACTCCAGTAACGTGATAAGTCATGCCGATGTCTGGCCTATAACGGTTCAAGAAACTACTGATAACTCTTATCAGTAAATCTCAGTAGCGGCCCTGGCCAGGGACTTTCAGTTATAGCCAATCGAGCATAGCGCAACATCAACCCCCAATACCGGGAGAGACAAAACCCCTCCTATAGCTCATTGCCTCTATGTGACTCGGGACTGTACCCAAAGTCCACCTGTTTGCACGTCTCCTTTGAGCGTTGTAGGGAGGAAATCAAAGCATAGTGGGAGCCACAAAAGACTCTATGACGATCTCGGGTCTACAGACAAACCTGTACCAGTGTCACCAGAGGATTGTTATCTGACGATTGGTATACTACCAACTAGGAGTTCTCGGCGAGGCAAGTTCAGTGTACCCATTCTCCAATGAGCACTTGTGTACAATCTTTGATGTCACACACCAATGGCTGTGGGATGAACCATCGCCCTCTAAGGTACAATAAACTTACACACTAGTCTACTCTGGAATATCGATACCCCTGTCTCGATATCCCTTCGACTAGGAACTATTAAGGGATGTGCTTTTGGACCACCCCGTCCCTACTAGTATGATCTCATCATAATCCTGGTAGTCAAGTACATATCCTAAGGGCTTTATCAACATGTAAGAAAAAAACAGTATAAGAATACCAGTCCACATGTTAAGATAAAGAGTAACCAGATAGCATACTATCATGTCGGGCAAGAAAGTCCTCTCTCTCTACATATATGTCTAAGCATCCATTATAATATACATCAACGCACAATAATAGCCTCTAGGGCATACATATTCCTAACAAATTTCGGGCCAATTTTGGAGTTAGGCTGTGGATTATATGAACACACTCGTATGCTCATATGCTCACACACACCTCATCGGTAATTGCCATGCTACGTACACATATATATTACTGTTTAGTACCCAGCACCACGTATTGTTTCAGATATTGCATTTTCATTACATTGCTATACGGCACGCTTATATGAACACACTTGCTATGCATTACAACATTATTTTATGCATGTACATATTATTTCATTATTATCATATTCTTATGAGATTCTGCTTCCATGAGATTTCTGGATTTGAGAAACCGCAGATATGATTTAAAAACTTGTGAATGTTTTAAAAACGCAATTTTCTCTTGATATGATATTTCGACGTCCACCATGAGATTTCTCGGTCCTGAGCTATGATTACTACTCAATTCGAGAAGTGAGGAGTCACCATCTTCGGGTACATGATGGAACCGGTACGGTACCCAAAGGTAAGAATATCGTATAAAAAGACATTGAGCCTGGCTGCGACCACTGCCTACCGGTGACAGTATTGGACTCGGCGGATATTCGGAGAATACCGATCGGAGTAATATGAGACAGAAGGATATAAGGACCGATATGATGAGACGGAGCCTTAGATTTGAGGGCCGATCCGATAAGACGACGCCTGAGATATGAGGATTTACATGTCGATACTGGACATGGGATTTTTGATGATTTCGAGTGTCGATACTGGACACTCAGGGTTTTATGATGATTTTGAGTGTCGTTGATGGACACTCATTGGATATAAATATATATACATGCTATGGATGACACGTTACTATGTATTGATACAGACATAATGTTATATTTATATACATATTGTTCACCGCCGAAAGACCGGACCGAGTCGCTGGGACGTCTCGCCTGAATTTTTGGGGAAGACACTATTTGGACTTCTCCATCTACCTCTCCGAAGATACCAAGTTGATTTGTGGTACCATATATCGGAGGTTTGGACAGATGCGACCGTTGCAGCAGACTTTATTAGATTCCCCCTCATTTGTGAAGGGTTTCTGATTGTGGGGACGCTCTTCCCTACAAGCGCAAGCCCCTGCAGTTAATTATTTTATCGCATTGCGATAACCTCTTTCTCCTGCTCCAGCAGTTCACTTTGTGTTGTGTGTTATTTTGTTTGTTTAGGTTGCCTATGGATTGTATACGAAGACTAGTTTATGTCGTCGCTCGTAGGGCGCAGATCAGTCCAAATCCGTATATTTTAGATTTGGGATTTTGAACTTAAGTTATATTTTTTCCTTTAGTTTAAAAATATTTTGTTTAGTTTAAGGCCCGTTAATCTAGTTTGAGATTAAGATCAACTTAAAACTATGAGCATTTGGGCCCAATTTAGCTTTTAACTAAGAATACATTAGTCCTATTTGAGACTAAGATCAATTTAGCAATATTTTAAGGATCATTAAATTTATTAAGATTCAGAGCATTTGGGCTCAGTTGCAAAAGACTTAGCCAATTTGGGCTTAGTCTACTCAGTCCTTTTTTGTTCAAAAGTGCTAAGCACTTATTTGGACTCTGTTTGTTCAGCCCCCTTTTTTTTATACAAAAGTGCTAAGCACTTATTTGACGCTCTGGCACTCACATGGGTATCATGTAAAGCCTTCAGTTATGGGCGTTGTCCAATCAGTGCTAAGCACTCAGTTATATATATAGTGTTAAACACTTTTTTATATGGCGTCCACGTGAATAACACGTGCGGCGCTGAGCGTTCCCCAATTAGTGCTAAGCACTCAGCCGTTTTGGCTGTACATAAAGTGCTAAGCACTTTTTGTGTGGCGTCTACATGAGGAGCACGTGAAACACTGGGCGCAACCCAATCAGTGCTAAGCACTTAGCCGTTCTGGCTATATATGAAGTGCTAAGCAATTTTTGTGTAGCGTCCACGTGAGGCTCAGGGCGCTGCCAGCCATTTTGGCTATATATGAATTTCTATGCACTTTTATTCAGCGCTCACATGTATTTCATGTAAGGCGCTGGCCTTTTTTTTTGTGCGCCCACATGTTTTTTATATGAGGCGCTGGGCGCTATAGGGAGGGCGCCCACGTGGGAAACACGTAAGGCACTAAGCTCTTTTCTTTTTTAGAGATTAAATCTCTGTTAATGCCATTTTGGCCATTAATAATCATCAAGATCTCTATTTTGAAGACCTTGAATCATTTTTTCTTCATTGGAGAACTAAGTTCTTCTTTAATTTTTATAAGAACTAAGTTCTTTATGTAGGGTTAAATCCTAATTTCGGAGGATTTAAATTCCAAGAACATATGTTCTTTTTTCTTTTTTTCTTTCTTTTTAACCTAGTTCTTTTCTGAATCTTTGATTCTCAAGAACAAGATCTTCCCGAAGAGAATTAAATTCTCAACTTGTGGAAGACTTGCCTTGTGAATCTCTGATCCAGAGAAAGAATTAAGTTCTTTGAGAAGGGTTAAACCATTAAATAGGTATAATGAGATATTTTGATCTTTGTGTTTCCTTTACCTAGGGTTTTAAGGAGGAAAGTCTTCTTCTTTTATTGAGAATTAAATTCTCTGTTGTTTTGATTGCTTTCTGTATTTTTCAGAAGCTTATGAGGGTTTTCTTCTATATGAGACTTGAAGTCTCGGGTCCTTTATATAGTGAAGACAAATTGTTAATTAGTTTTGAGAAAATCACTTATTGGGAGATTCCAATTGATTTAATTGGTCTCAAAATTTGTTTGGGGAACTTTACCTGCCGTTGGATTTTTTATCCAAAAATTTCTGTTTTACAGAATATTTTTTATTGTTTTTAAAAAGATTGATGAAATATTTTCCCACATACAAAATTTATTCTGTAAAACGGTAATATTTAATCACCATAGGATTTTTAATCCAATAGCACTCTGTCTTAAAGAGAGCAATCTTTTTTGTTTGTAAAGATTGAGGACAAATATTTCTCAGAATATAATTTAATTCTATTGTTTGATAATTTATCATCACCATTGGATCTTTGATCCAACAGCTTTGTTTAACAGAGAGTATCTCAATTTTTTTGGGAAATATCCTCATATAGAATTTAATTCTACAAATATAAAATTGGGCGCCACTTAAGAATTTAATTCTTATTTATGATAGATGCTCCTGTGCTTTGCACATTGGCACCTACGTGAGCTTCACGTGCGGCTCCATCATAGAATTTAATCCTAAGGGATTGGTGCCGGCGCTAGCGCCCTTGTGAGGAGCACTTGAGGCGCCGCCTCATTAAAATTTAGTAGAGCTTAGCTCTTTTTATTATGTTTAAATATTGGGGGAACAAATGCGCCCCACCGTTGTTCTCACGTGGCTCACACGTGAGTGCAACGGTGTCACTTTTTCCACCGTTTGATCTTCTAGGAAGTTGAACCATTCCTTCACATTCAATAAATATGGCCTTTGGCCCTTGAGATGTCTATCGTATCATCATCTTTTTTGAGTCTTCTTATTCCTTGAGAATTTAATTCTCTTCTCAGAGCTTAGATCTCTGTCCACAGAACTTTTTCAGAGTTAAACTCTGCTAAAAAATTGATAAGGATCATGACCAAAGTTCAACTCTTAAAAAAACCTTCTTTTTTGTTTTGGGATTTTAACCCATTAATAGAGCTTGGCTCTTTTTTTAAATGATCTCTCAAAGATCTTAAGAAGAACTTCTCATCCCTTTTTAAATAAACCGTGGGTCTCAAATCCCTGTTAGTTCTCTTCTCAGGATTTTACCCTATCATTGATCTTGTTCTTTGAGGCTTTCTGGAATTTAATTCTATTATATTTCTCATATGTCTCCCAACATGGGGGACTTATGGGATTTAATCCTATTATCTGAGGAATTTTAATTCCATTTTGTCTTACAGAGCTTAGCTCTGAGAAATTTTTAGAACTTTTTGGGAATTTTATTCCCCTTCCAATTCCCCTTTTTATATATAGGGTTCTAATACCCCTTTTTACATATTTGAATCTGTTGCAGGGCTCATTTTTCGAGAATATTTGGTGTTTTTAACTCCACTGCTCAATAGGATTATTCATTTAATGAGAATCCTTTTTGATTCTCATAATGGGTGCATGTCTCATCATTGATGAGCCATCACCTTGATTTTGTGGGGCCCATTGTTTTTAGACTGCAGTGATTTTATTATGTCTTAATAGAGTACAGATTTAAGTGTATCGAAAATGCTAAGGACCTTAGTTGTAGTTAATTACATTATGCTAATCACTAACTCTCTGCAGTTTTTTTAGGTACTATGGCTTCCAGTTCCCTTTTTCCTTATGTCCGTTCGGAGAGCGCTTTTGCCAATGCGCCTACGGATCGGGAAGTGTTTTCTTTAATCCGGGACTACGACCCAGAGCAGAAGTCTCTTCATCTATGGGGATCGTGGTACAATTATATTATCCGGGGTCGGCGCAACTTTACTTGTGCGGTGCCATCAGAAACGATCCCGTTGATTCATTATGCTGACCCTCCGCCGGTGGCTTATGCAGTGGAAGAGGTCAATTGGACTGCGGAAGGTCATCTCCAACCTTCCATGGCGTCGATACTAGTACAGTCGCCGATGGCCCTAGATATTCTAGGGCGTCGCATATGTCAAGGAGAAGCGCGTCCTCGGGTCAGATTTATACAATAGGAGTGACCCCTCGACATCCGGCTGGTTATCTGCAATGGGCCCATTACATTTTGTCAGCCAAGAAGTCACTGCTGCTGAAGACCGGGTTGTACCCGGCGGTCTACGCGTCTCTCTTTTATTACCACACTCCTCATGTGTGGTGGGTTAAATCCTTATTGGAGCAATGGAATATTCCGACCCATACATTTCTTTTATCGGACCGTGAAATATCAATCTCGCTGGAAGAATTCGCAGAAATGTCCGGGTTACCCGTCAGAAGGGAGCATTACGAGAAGATACTTTCCCCTGACAAGTACATCTTCGCCACTGAATCGGTAGTCATGGGACTTACCCTGGAAAATGCCATTCAACACAAGTTCCCGAGTTCGATCAAAGTGCTGAATGTCTATGAGAGCTTGTTTCTGGAGTCCGGGGGGTATAGAGTTAGATTTACGGACTTTTTTGCCCGTTTCCTTCGTTCGGAGATTCAATCGAAGAAGGATAAGAAGTTTGCCAAGCTCGATGATCCGTTCGGATTTGGTTCAGACAAATTGCTAACTGCAGAGGCGGATTTAAAGCAGTGTTTTATTTCGGATACCTTCATCGCCCTTTTTGCAGAGATTGCCACTCTGGATATTGATGAGGAGACGTTTTTCATAGGTTTTATTGTCTTGTAGCTGAGCTGGTTTGCGCTCCCAATGCACCCTTGCTACATTAGATCGTCTGTCTTCTATCCGGCTCATCGCATCTCAGCGGGGACGAGTATGGCTGTTGGGGTTGCCGGACTGGCCCACTTGTATCATGGCCTAAGTATAGCGACCGACACCATCCGGCCGGGTTTGAAGCCCGTAAATCTCCTCTTGCACTACTTCAACTCATGGATCGAGATACACGTGTTGGGTGCCTTTGGCGTGATAAAAGGCCTAGATTTTACGAAGGGTACAACTTCCCCCGGGTCATGCAATTGGTCAATACTTCTTCTCCACACCCAAAACAGCAAGAGGCTCGGCGATTGCTTCTTCGTCCGTGCATGGTTGGGGACAGCATGACCTTCGTTGATAGGGTTCTGACCATTTGTATAGAACCCTCCAAAGTGAACCAGCCACTCCACGATGTCTTCAAGGATGGAGCTTCTGCTTTGAGGGCCCGGGAGATTGTGCATTTGTATTCTATCTAGCCAGGTTTCCTTGTATTCAGACAAAATGCCTCGGTGTTGTTCATGAGATATAACCCACATCGCTTTGACCAGCAATCTGGTTATAACTAAGGCGTTCCCCTTATAGCGTTTCTCATTGATCCGGTTGCTATAGAGGAGAGAGTTCCCAACGCGGCGCATGATTTTATGCAGCTGAATACGGGGTCTCATTTCCTGATCAGTGAGCCGAGTCATATCCCGAAGGCCTCGAATGCTTACATTGCATGGTATCAGCATGCGACCGGTGCCGTTGTTAAGGAGGAAAGGCGGATGCGTCTTGACCATAAGGATTCTGTCCCGGCCAGTAATCTTACGGTTCCGCTGAAGCGATAGGCACTTTTCCGTCCTTCTTTGAGAGAGAGCACAGCGACTGTAGTTCCGCGAGCCTTTCCGGCTAAGCCACGGCCAGACATAAGTGCTCCTGTGCTGGCTGCGGTATCTCCTGAGTCGGGTATTGGCTCGGAAATCGGGACTCGCCGTCCTAAGAAGCCCGTAAAGCATAAGCTTTTATCGTCGGGTGTTGTTGCCAGTTCGCAGAAAAAGAAGAAATCTTTATTTTTGGCTAATGTTGCATTCGGTCAAGAGCCGCATGCTCCCTACAGCGAAGGCTTGTCCGAATACGGCACCAACGACAGTCTATTCGGGGCTTCTACTTATGAGAATGCCGCTATTGAGGCTTCTGAGAGATTACCCGCGAGCAAGCAGCGCTTGCTTCTTTTGCCGCATCAGGTATATCTCATTTACATTCTTCTGTATATATATATATTTGAATTTATTATTCTTTATCAACGCTCTTTTCTTAATAGGCGTCTCTTTTATCATCCCTCAAAACATTTGAGGAAGAGGAGAGGCTTCGCGCTTATATGGGTTTCGGTATGATTCGTTTTGCGACGCCTTTGAATATACATATTTAGCTCATTTCATTCACACCCTGACTCCCATCTCTCTTTCTTTTTTTATTACAGGAACCACCGCAACTTGTGTTGTTCCGAATGTGATACCGTCCTTAGGTGGTGGTGCGGGGGAGCCTTCAGAGCTATCGGCTACAGTTAAGGTCACCCAAGGGCCGCTACAGGAAGCATCGCTAAAGAAGCCGATGACGGACGTTCTAGCGGATCCGGAGGCCGAGCCTGATTTAGATAAAAACGTTCCTCTGTCGGAGGTTCTAAGGAGATCTCTTCGTACGGCTAAAGCTAAGAAGAAGCGCCGAAAACACGCAGCAAGGGAGCGTTAGGATAACATGGCCACAGGCGAGGGTTCGAGTAATAAACGACCCCCTGATGTTCCCATGGAGGACATTCCTTCTGACTTTTCAACCGCTCATAGGAAGATTGCGCGTGCGGCTCGTGAAGAGGATGAGCAATTACTTCAAGGTAAAACAGCGCACGGTCCCTTATTGAAACCTAATAGGACTTATTTACTTTTCCAGGTTTCTTCCCACAGCAGTTTTTCTTGAATTATAACACATCTGTCCTTGAATGGTGTAGCAGGGCCAAGTTTAGGTGTTAACGTGGCGGGTGAAGTGCCATGGTTTGAAGAGTCTGGGACGTCAAGCCTTCATTTCGAATCTGGGACTGTTCCAACTGTCGCTTCCTCCCCTTATGGATCCCCGACATCGGCGGGTGATGCGAGTATGACGACGGCCCTTATTGATTCAGAGGACGAAGGTGTAGACACTGAATCTATCTTCCTGGTGATGGTGGAAATCGAGGAAGCTGTTCATAGCTAGTGACGCTCCAGATACCGCTATGGTTTCTGCCCCGTCAGGTATTCCTTGTGTTATTACTTTTGGGTTCTCAGTCCTACTAGACATATTCACTGATATCTCCTTTAATCCGAATATAGGTGCGGTAAATCACGGCGCTGTGCTGATTGAAGAATCACCGTCAGCCGTTGCTGTGACTGTCGCTGCTCCACCTATCTCTTTTGCACCCCTTAGTTCTCTCGGGTTCAATGACGGAAGGTAAAGATTTTTCATTTCCTTGTCTCAGTATTGATATTATTTCTTCGATTAATTTCTTTACCGTATATTGTAGGAGTGCTCTTTGACCGCTTATGCCAAAAGTTAAGCTCGCACTTTGCCTTCCAATCGGAATTCGTCCCTCATTCGGGCGTTGGTTAGTATATTCTTCATTTCTTGTTTTATCTTCTTACGAGTAATCTTTCTATTGCTAAGCCTTTCTCGTATTGACCACAGTCTTACGGATAGTAGGAGAGGACGAAGGAATAGTTGAGCCTCTTATGCTCCCTGATTTTCCACTTTAAACTATTGGTATGTTAGATATCATTCATCATCATTCATTTTTATTTTTAGGTTGAAACCTGGCCTTTCATTGTACGTGTCTTACTCTGTAGAAGCTACACCGGCTTTGGCTCCTCTTGAGTCTCGCATTTCTATGCCCGCGAGGCCCTTCGCTAAGCGTCAGTATACTAGGGGTGTGAAAAATAGCAGGCGGATGCTAAGAGAATTTATTGAAGACCTTAATGTCGAAGCTCTCACTTTTGCTGTGGACTTTGCGGACGAAGTCAACCCTATGCTGGTGACCCTTGTGACTTTCCACAATGAAGATTTCGTCGGCATTTGGGTTGACTACTGTAAGAGAATTGAAGCTTGCCTCTATGAGATTGAGCACAAACGTCTTGCGCCTAAGGCATTATCCTCCCAGGCTCAACAGGTCGCATGGATCGAGAAAGTGCCACTTCCATTCAATACTTTGAGCAGAAGTTGGTTCTGAAGCAAAAATTGCATGAGACAGCTTTTGGAGAATACAACCAATTGCGTGCCTGGGTTGAAGCGAATGCCGCACAACTGCAAGGTATGTTTGAAAATCTTCAACAATGCATTTCTGAAAGAGTGGCGCTGAGGCAGAACCTTGACTTTACTGAGCATGAAATGCGAGATTGCGAAGTTTCTAAGAAGGAAATTACCGAGAAGCTTTCTTCATGCTTGCAACAATGGGCTCAAGTCGAAACAATGCCGGCTGCAATAGTGAAGCGTGAAGAGGAGCTGTGGTAAGAGAGTGTGAGGGTTGCCACTTTATTGAAAGCTCCACCCTCTTAGAGGCTAGAATTTTATCCCCTTATGTGTGTGTGTGTGTGTGTGTGTGTGTGTGTGTGTGTTATGTATATGCCCTAGAGGCCATTGTTGTACATATGATGTATATTATAATGGATGCTTGGATATATATAGAGAGGACTTTCTTGCTCGTCATGATAGTATGCTATTTGGTTTCATTTTATCTTAACATGTTGACTTGTATTAGTTTACTGTCTTGTTCTCACATGTTGATAAAGCCCTTAGGATATGTACTCGACTACTGCGACTATGATGAGATCATACTAGTGGGGCCAGGGTAGTCAACGAGTACATCCTATAACTGTTCCTAGTCGAGGGTGTGTCGAGACAGGGCATCGATACACCAGAGTAGACTAGCGTATACGCATCTTGACCCATATGATGGGCGATGGATGATCCCATATCCATCGGTGTTTGACATCAAAGATGGTGTGCGGGTGCTCAGTGGAGACTGGGTACACTGGACGGACTCGCCGAGAACTCCCAGATGGTTTTATACCTCACGTCAGATGGCAGTTCTCGGGTGACACTGGTACAGGGTAGTCTGTAGATCCGAGATCGTCATAGAGTCTTGTGTGATTCCCACTGTGCTTTGATTTCCACCTTACCACGTCCAAGAGGGCGTGCAAAACGGTGGCTTTTGGGTACAGTCCCGAATCGCATGGAGGCAATGAGAGATAGGAAGGGTTTCGACTCTCCCGGTATAGGGAGTTGATGTTGTGCTGTGTTCGATTGGCTATAACTGGAAGTCCCTGGCCAGGGCGGATATTGAGTACTACTGGTAAGTGTTATCAGTAGGTTCTCGACCTGTTATGAGCCTCACATCGACATGACTTATCGGTTACTGGGGTCTGACGTATACCACCCCTAGACTAGATATGCAACATATCAGACGAAGAGACCGGACTGTACGGGAGTGTTACTAATTGGATTCACAGAAGAATATACAGGCTTGCTTGTTGATCTTTTGATCGCTCGATACCTGGGTGGCTGTTATGTTTAGCTGATCGCTTGCAGCTTGTGGGTGTTTGATATGATCATCACCTGCTACCGGCGTATTGACGATTCTTTAGAGTCCTACACAGAGGTTTCTTGACTCAAGCAAAACGGAGTAGGAGCACATATGTGATATGTGCGGGACTGAGGATAATACGATATGAGAAACCGTATTCTATTCTCGCGATATTTGATATCGGCCGGGTATATGTGATATAGCCGGGTCATCGGATCAAGTGTTGATTCGATGAAATGATACAGTTTATATTAGTCGGTTATTTGAGAAATAGCCGGATTGTCGGATCAAGTGTTGATTCGATAATTTAATGTATAATTATATATGTGATATATTACATTACATTATCTAATATTGGCTCTCTTTATTGATTCATTTTCTCACCGGATAATACATTGATATATATGCGATATATGTTAATTGTATTATTTTCTTTTGTTACAAAAATATATTATATATGTGATATATAATATTGTAAGAAGTTATGTTTACAAAATGCAACATGATTAGTGGAGATTAAACATGGTTAGGATTTGATTTGGGTTAAACTTTTCTAGAAGCTTCTAGAACCTTTTGTTTTGTTTCTTGCAAATATTATGTGTTGATATTTTTGAAGATATTTTCCTAACCCGGCCCACACCCTTTACCATGGTTAAAACTCTACAATGGTTAAGTCTTTCTTGACTTAACCATGGTTGCAATTGTAATGATAATAACAATTCATTATTCATCACAAAAGGATTTTATTCATTCTTCTTCTTCTTCCTTGAGCTCTTGAAAAGCTTTCTAGGTTTTTCTTTTGTGATGGATTAGTGTGAGAAATTGATAATAAAAGAGAGCATAATTCCTACTTCATCATCCACATCTAATCTAGCCAATTAGATTAGGATGTTCACTTCATTAATACTTGATTAGTGAGTGAGAGCTTGAGTTAAAGAAACTTCAAGGTAGGTCATCTTCGACAAAGAAGACTTCAAGCAAGCATAGAACATTCGGGTTGTGGAGGTTCTCTTGAGTCCGGGAGATCATGGATCGCGGCGAAGGGACTACTACTCGGAGCTTATGAAGCGAAGGAGCGGACTACAAAGGTTGTAATCCCTCTCTCTTAGCTGTAAAGATGTTTACTTGCATGTTTAACCCTAATTATCTAGCAAAGATCCTCGCTTTAGGTTGTTCGGCACGTCTAAATTTTAAATCGGGCATGGTTGATGCCTTTTAGACCCTTGTGACAGTGCCTAGTAACCCTACAGCAGTATCAGAACCAAGTTAGAGCATTAAGCGACATGTATACGAAATTAAAAGTCCGATCGAACCCCGAAACGTTGGTTTTGAACCCCTCTCTGGAAATTTTTTAAAAATTTGACTTTTTCCTTATTAAAAATACTCAGAAAATTCACCTGGCAATTCTAAGGATTACTGTAAAACACGAGCCCCCAACTCCCTAAAGTTACCGTGGAACCGAGGCAGGAACATGCTTCCCGCGGCGGTTCCGCGGCCATACTTGGGAGTTAAGGTCTCGTATTTGTAGGGTTAAACCGTAGGTATTAGTATATACTTCTGGGAATTTTTAATCTTGCTCAAGTGTTGAGTTCTCTGGAGATCTTTTGTATTCGTATGATTCGATCAGAAAGTTTAACTTCATTTTGTTTTCCGGATAATTTAGAACCTGTTAAAATGTTCGAACGGATATCAATAACTCATTTTCCCGACACGAAAAACTTTCAAGTGTTGAATTTTTCTTGAGTTTGAATCTTTTGGAAAAACATGCAAGCATATCTGTGGACCCTCTAGAAGAACGTAACCTTAACTCGATTATGTGACCGTCAAAACTTCCACTAAACCCTTGGGTTTGTGGTAGTTTGGCGTTGCCACTGTTAGTTATATGTATGCCCTAGAGGCCATTACTGTACATACGATGTATATTGTAGTGGATGCTAGGACATATATAGGGAGGACTTTCTTGCTCGACATGATAGTATGCTATCTGGTTGTACTTTATCTTAACATGTACTCTGATTGTCTCTATGTTACATGTTGATAAAGCCCTTAGGATATGTACTCGACTACTGGGACTATGATGAGATCATACTAGTGGGGCCACGGTAGTCGACGAGTACATCCTATAACTGTTCCTAGTCGAGGGTGTATCGAGACAGGGCATCGATACACCAGAGTAGACTAGCGTATACGCATCTTGACCCATATGATGGGCGATGGATGATCCAATATCCATCGGTGTTTGACATCAAGGATGGTGTACGGGTGCTCAGTAGAGACTGGGTATACTGGACAGACTCGCCGAGAACTCCCAGATGGTATTATACCTCACGTCAGATGGCAGTTCTCCGGTGACACTGGTACAGAGTAGTCTGTTGACCCGAGATCGTCATAGAGTCTTGTGTGATTCCCACTGTACTTTGATTTCCATCATACCACGTCCAAGAGGGCGTGCAAAAAGGTGGCTTTTGGGTACAGTCCCGAATCACATGGAGGCAATGAGCGATAGGAGGGGATTCGTCTCTCCCGGTATAGGGAGTTGATGTTGTGCTGTGTTCGATTGGATATAACCGGAAATCCCTGGCCAGGGTTGCTGAGATTTACTGGTAAGTGTTATCAGTAGTTTCTCGAACTGTTATAGACCTCATATCGACACGAATTATCGAGCTACTGGGGTTTGACGTTTACCACCCCTAGGCGAGATATGCGACATATCAGACGACGAGACCGGACTGTACGGGAGTGTTACTGTTTGGATTCACAGGAGAATGTGCAGGCTTGCTTGTTGATCTTCTGAGCGCTCAATACCTGGGTGGCTGTTACGTTTAGCTGACTGATTTGAGTGTTTCTTTGTGTGTCGGTTTAGAAAATGTATAGAATCACAATCAAAGAATTATATTTGACCGCAATCAACTACGGTGTCGGATGTAGTTTATAAGTGAGTGCGGATCGTCCACAGGGATTGTGCGATTCGTTTTTATATTTACTTCGTTTGAATTGAAAAGTTAATTGAAAAGAAAAGAAAACATGATTCAAGAATTTATCAATTGATTCAAGTGTCACGAGTTTAATCAAGAATCAAGAAACTGATAAACAATCAAGAATTGGGTTTCGATAATATTTCCAAACAAAATGTCAAGAATCTAAATGAGGCTCGCAGGAATCGATCGGATCTATAGATGTGATGTAACCTCAAGATTTCGTGTTCTTGTCCTTCGAAGGATTGATGCGAGATAGATGATGATCGACGAGAGTTAGGGCTTTCTTGATGAAACTAGGGTTTCATCGTTTAACCCTTGTTCTTTCGTTGATTTCATTCATATTCTAGCCTCTAGCAATTTCAAGAAACGATCGTAACTCCCCAATCTCGAGCGATATCAATCAAGAAAGCATCGCAACGAAATGGGTCGTCGGTTCTTGAATTTGCTAGGGTTTACAAAACTCGTAGGAATGAAAAATCGATTCAAGATATATTACATCATCATTCTATTGATCGTCTCGACTCCTCGACGAGCGGAGTATTACTCAAACATCACAACAAGAATTATAACTAGAAATTTAGATTGACTCATGATGCAAGAATTTAAAGAAAAAAAGATAAAAGAATTTCACCTTTTATTTATATCAACAATTTGATTACAGTCGCTCAAGAACTACAAGAGGAAGAATTAAATTGTCGACTTGGCTTCGCTCGGCTCCGTGAGTCGCGAATCGGCTTGGACCACTTGCTCCGTTGAAGACCGGCTCGGCTCCTAAAAGGTTGCAAGGCTTCTTTCTTGAATGGGTACTCGGGATCTTGGCTTTTGAATGGAATTAGGGTTAGGGTTTCACACAAATCCTCTCACTAGATTTGTGGAAGAAGAAGATGAAGAGAGAGAGAATGGCTCTAAATTGGCTAAAAAAATGATTAGATTCCAAGATGAATCAAGATTATTTACAAGTGAGCCTAGGGTCTTATTTATAGAGCACCCAAACCCTAAGCTTTTGAGTTCCCTCCAAAAGTTTGTTGGAAGACTTCTAGAAAGAGTTTGTTAGGCTTAGCTTAGGGTTTAAGCTAGGGTTTAGGTAGAAGTTTCTAGAATACAAGGCTTAATTTAGTGTAGGAACAAGGGTTTTCTGATCTGGCAGAAGTCTCTGGAGTCTTCTGGAAGTTGGCATGTCTTTTTGAAGTCTGGACCCAGCGATGAGAATTTTGCACCAAATTTGGGAAGCTGATTCCTTGGATCCACCGCGGATCCGCGGCGCAAGCAGGTTCCTGCCGCAGATCCGCGGCTGTTTATGGGGCTTGGGCCTTGGATCCTCTGGTGTAGTCTTGTAATGCCATTTGGAGCTTTATCTGATATGTTGATTTTTATTTTCCCTTTTGGATTGATACCAGATCTGAAATCATTGAGTTGGCGTAACGTTTTAGCTGTACCCTGTAAATTTTAGCCTTTCTGCTGGATTTTCCTGCATAGATCTCAAAACAAGTGTTGCGCAAATGTAGGGATGATGCGATGCCATGAAATGTAGTCAATTTCCTTAGAAATGCCGGTTTTAAGGTCTAATACATGCAATCTGATATTTTGCGACCGTTTTGCTAATATGTAAAATATGAATGCCGAACACTTCTATATGGATGCAAATGATGTGGAAATTGCCGGTTAAAATATGCAATATTTTCGACTAATCACTGACCGCTTGCAGCTTGTGGGTGTTTGATATGATCATCACCTACTGCCGGCGTATTGACGATTCTTTAGAGTCCTACACAGAGGTTTCTTGACTCAGGCAAGACGGAGTAGGAGCACATATGTGATATGTGCGGGACCGAGGATATACGATATGAGATACCGTATTCTATTCTCGCGATATTTGATATCAGCCGGGTCATCGGATCAAGTGTTGATTCGATGAATCGGTACGAATAAATATTAGTCGGTTATATGAGATATAGCTGGATTGTCGGATCAAGTGTTGATTCGATAATTTAATGTATAATAATATATATGATATATTAAATTACATTAACTAATATTAGCTCACTAAAAGATTCTTTTTCTCACTCGGGTAATACATTGATATATGTTAATTGTATTATTTTATTTGGTTACAATAAATATTATATATGTGATATATAATATTGTAACATGATATGATAACTAATGCAACATGTTTAGTGGAGTTTAAACATGATTAGGGTTTGGATTAGGGTTAAGACTTCTAGTAGATTCTAGAAGGTTTCTTTTTGTCATGATAAAGATATTTTGTTATGACTCATGCTTTAACCCAACCCAAACCCTAACCCTAGTTAATTCTCTACATGGGTTTAGTTGACCATGGTTGCATTAATCATCATCTTTATCCTTTCATTATTCATCACAAAAGGATTCTTATCATATTGTTCATCTTCTTCCTTCTTTCTATCATAGAAAAAGCTTTCTAGCTTTTTCAAGGTGATGAAAAATGAGTGAGTAAATGAAAATAAAAGAGAGCAAAAATCCTACTTCATCATCCTCATCTATCCTTGCCATTTAGATGAGGGTGTTCACTTCATATTATGAGTGTTAGCTTGTGTTAACGAAACTTCAAGGTAGATCATCTTTGTATCGAAGATCGGTAGCAAGACTGCATCTTTCTCTTCGTGGAACCTCTCGAGAGTCCGGAACACGATGATCGCAGCGAAGGGACCTCAACACGGAGCTTAAGAAGTGAAGGACCGGATCTACAAAGGTTGTAATCCCTCTCACTTAGTGTTAAAGTGTTTAACATGTTAGTTTTCGCCTAATCTCTAGTTTAAAGATCCGGCTTCGGGTTGTTCGGCACGGCTAATTTTTAAATCGGGCATGGTTGATGCCTCCTAGAACCTTGTGGCAGTGCCTAGCAACTCTACAGCCATATGTGAGGCGTTGGTTTGACCCTTCTACGGCTGGTTCACTGGGGCCGTGACATGTTCTGGGTTTTTTTGAACTCCGCTCAAGTGTTGAGCTATTTTGGAAATTTTGGGTATTTGATTATTCGATCGGAAAGTTTAACTTTGTCTATTTATCTGGAATGTGATACAATATGTGGAATTCATATAGTTAGGCATGTAATGCGAAGTATGTGATATTTCGGATTTATAATGTCTAAAGTAATTGTGGATTCCAAATGTTGTAGTTTTACACTTTCTTTTCTGTGACCGTAAGCGTAGTATGTGGTGTATCGCCGGCTTCGTTGCTATACATCAACGACAATCGGGATACGCATACTTGCTTACGTTGATGATATGAGATATTATGTGTTGCTGTGATATGTTATATTGGATCGTCGTATTCTGAATAGCCGGGGGTTTTATGTGAGATGAGGGTTTTTATTTTCATTCATGTAAAATTCTTTTGTATGTAATATTATTTTATTGGGACACTTCCGGGATGAGGATGATGTCACCATTGTATATTATTTACTTTTCAGCATTAGGTAGACCCAAGAAGGGGAGCACAAGTAACCGGGTTCTAGGGTCTAGTGGGAGGCCATCTCGAGGAGTCGAGACCGGGTCTCCTAACCCTAGAATTGGCAGTGTTGCTTGCCGCTCTCGTAGGGGTCTAGGGATGTGGGTTTGGCTATTCATCCCGACCGTGTAATCCGTGTTTTATACAGACTCGATATAAAACACGGACGTCCTAGTATATCCAATATTTCATATGTTATCTTCTAGTGCAATGTTCTGTGATGAGATCATATTACTGCCTGAGACGAATGCTTATACTATATATATATATATGTTGATATATAAATATTACTGCTTTCGTTTCTTCTGTGATGCTTAGGAAGCATTAATTGATGGGATTTATTAATGAGATTAATAAAAGAAAAGAAACCTAAAAGATGTTGTAGAATCAAAACTTTATAAAAAGGGTAGCTACAGTCTTGCTTTGCATAGCAGTATATATGATATACCCTGCACCTTATTCGATGAGGAAAGAGCCGAGATCCCTTCACCGGGAGTGACCTCTTTAGCAGAACTGGAAGATGCTACAAACTCACGGATTAGTTTTTTGATTACTTCTATAGCTTTGCTTTGCACAGCGGTATATATGATATACCCTGCACCTTATTCGATAAGGAAAGAGCCGAGATCCCTTCACCGGGAGTGACCTCTTTAGCGAAACCGGAAAAGCCTAAAAAACACTCCTTTTCAAAAATCACTTGTTTCTACAACGATATCAAGTTCATGACGCTCATGGTTTTCTAAAAAACCTGCGTAGCTCTCCGTCATTTCAGATAGATATTAATTAGTATTCGTGCTACGTTTGTTGGCCTGCGTCAATACGTAGTGTGCGGTAGCTAACTAGTACTTATCTGCAACATGAGATGTGATTGGATTAGGGTAGTCGTACGACTTTGTTGGCCTGCGTCAAGGGTCGTGCGAGTAGGTTTAATTCAATCAAGAAATGTACGGGTTGAACTTGACTAGCGAACTGTGGTTTGTTGGCCTGCGTCAAGGTCATAGGACGCTAGGGGTAAAAGTATTATCGGTAATTTCAAGTGTTGAAATTTGCAATGAGATTGCATACCTTCTATTAGATAGATGGATCCTGATACCCACTGCGAGTAAAAGTTACTCCCGGGAGAATTTTACACAGGACAATTAGCCGATCAAGTAGGTGTCTAGAAAGGTGTTAACGGGGTTATGCCTCTGGGAAAACGAGGTTTATTTTAATTAGGTCCGTGCGTGAGCATGGGAAACCTCCCTAAAAGTACCAACACTGATCTGGCCGAAAGATTAACGAAATTGTAGGGTGTAATTAATCTCGGCTAATCTTTCCTTTTAGGGTTTGAAGGAAGATTTGATAAAAACAGTGGGAGACATCCTGATTAGATAAGATAATAACCAATCTAATCTTGCAAGAGCCTACGCTAAAGTGTTTCCTTCTCTCTCTCTCCAGGTAGCGACCATGTCAGGCCATAATCAAGATAATAATATGGATGTATTGACTGAACCCGCTTATTATACTGAGCAGGGGAACTTTGGTCTCGTTCTTTCTTATAAGTGTTATAAGACTGAGCAGGAAATAGGAGAATATCTGGATTCTCATGCCGCCCAAACGAAGAAAAAGCATGCTGATGCATCTTCTTCGGGTGTGTTAGTTATTGAGAACTGTTTCTCAGTTCACCCTACGTCCTGGGTATTAGATACCGGATCGGGATCCCACATATGTAAATTGTTACGTGGGCTACGGAAAGGTAGAGAACTGGGAAGGGGTGATCATTCCGTACAAGTAGGGAATGGTGCAAGTATTGCAGCCAAAGCAGTTGGCGAATATCACCTTGTATTACCAAGTAGTAATACATTGATTCTGAACGAGTGCTATTATATACCGAACATGATGTGCAACATTATATCAGTTTCTTTATTAAGTAAAGAAGGATATAATTTTGTAATACAGGATAATGTTATGAACATCTTCCTAAATCAAAAGTTGATTGGATCAGGCTCGTTACATAATGGCATATACGTTCTCAATCAAAATACAGTCCTTAATATACAAAACACAAATAAGAGGAAGAGTTAAGAAATGAACAAATCCTTCTTATGGCATTGTAGACTTGGTCATATCAATGAGACACGGCTAGCTAAGTTACATAAGGATGGATATTTGAATCCGTTCAAATTATCATCTTATGATACTTGCCATTCATGTCTCAAAGGAAAAATGACCAAAACTCTGTTTAGTGGACACGAAGAAAGAGTTGAGGAACTCTTAGGACTGGTACATAGTGATGTATGCGGTCCCATATCTACACATGCCAGGAACGGTTCTTCCTACTTTATTACATTCACTGACGATCTCTCTAGATACGGACATGTGTTCCTGATGAAACACAAGTCTGAAGCTTTTGAGAAATTCAGAGAATATAAGAATGAAGTAAAGAACCAAACGGGCAAAAGTATTAAGATCCTTCGATCTGATCGAGGAGGAGAGAGAATGGGATTCTCTCTCAGCTTACTCCTCCTTATACACCACAGCACAACGGTGTATCGGAGCGGAGGAATCGCACCCTATTAGATATGGTGCGCTCTATGATGAGCACAGCTGAGTTGCCTATTTCCTTCTGGGGATATGCACTGGAGACAGCTGCAGACCTATTGAATATGGTTCCCACCAAATCTGTGCCAACCACTCCATATGAGATATGGAAAGGAAAGAGACCATATCTTAATTATGTTAGGATATGGGGTTGTCCGGCATATGTGAAAACACAAAATCCGGACAAGCTCGGGGCAAGGTCTATTCTGTGTAAGTTTATTGGATATCCCAAACATTCGTGCGGGTATATCTTCTACCACACCAAGGAACAAAAGGTGTTTGTTTCTCGGCACGCCACCTTTTTAGAAAAGGAATTTCTTGCAAAAGAGATTAGTGGCTCTAAGGTAGAACTGGAAGAAGTTCCAGCAACACAAACTACGACAGAAGATTTAGTGGAACCAGAGGATTCAGTAGTACCCAACGAACCTCAGCCTCTCCACCGATCTAGCAGGGTTTCTCATCCACCTGAGAGATACTACGGTTTTCTCATTGATGGTGGGAGCGAGGATTGCATCATGGAAGATGATGACCCGACTAGTTTCGAGCAGGCCAACATGAGTGGTGACTCTGTGAAATGGCTGGATGCAATGCGATCTGAGATGGAATCCATGTACACTAACAAAGTATGGACTTTGGAAGTTTCTCCTGAAGGGGTAAAACTCATTGGGAGCAAATGGATCTTTAAGAAGAAACTTGGTGTAGATGGAAAAGTTGAGACTTTCAAAGCTAGACTTGTTGCAAAGGGTTTTCGTCAACGACCAGGTGTGGATTATGACGAAACCTTTTCTCCAGTGGCTATGCTTAAGTCTATCCGGATCTTACTTTCCATTGCTGCATACCATGACTACGAAATCTGGCAGATGGATGTTAAGACCGCCTTTCTAAATGGTGATTTAGAAGAGTGCGTGTACATGACTCAGCCAAAGGGCTTCGTAGATAGTGGGAGAAGCGGAAAGGTGTGCAAGCTGCTTAAATCCATATACGGGTTAAAGCAGGCATCGCGGAGTTGGAACATCTGCTTTGATGTTGTAGTCAAAGAGTTTGATTTCATCAAAAACGTAGATGAACCTTGTATATATAAGAAGGTTGCAGAGAGTAAGGTTGTCTTCCTTGTATTATACGTGGATGACATACTCTTGATAGGAAATGATGTTCCTATGCTGCAATCGGTCAAGCTCTTCTTGTCACAAAGATTCTCAATGAAAGATCTAGGTGAAGCCTCGTGCATACTGGGAATTAAGATCTATAGAGATAGATCTAAACGGATACTGGGATTGTCCCAATCCAGGTACATTGACACCATACTAAAGAGATTTAGTATGGAAGAATCCAAGCGTGGGAACCTACCCACGATCTCTGGACTCACTCTCTCCAAAGTGATTGTAAGTCCACGTTACCTCTCCCGGTTCTTTCGGGCTTGCGGAAATGGTGAAAAACGATTTTTAGGGTTTAGGTAACATGGACTAAACGGATCTTGGCTAAACTACACACTAGCAACTAACAAGAGAGTTATCTACTCGGTTAGGGGTTATACCTCAACTTGAACTCCTTCTCTTTGACTCTTGATGGTGGTCGGATGGTGCTTTCCTCGTTGCCTTCTCTTGTCGAAGATGGATCCACCTGAGGGTTTCTACCTTGAGCTCCTTTCTCGAACTTTGAGAAAACTAAAGTCTCCGGCTTGCTAGACCTTCAACCTTAGGAAGAGTAGAGAATGGCTTAGGATGTTTTATCTCCAAGGAGAGGTTTCTCAACTCATGAGAATGATTCTCCTTGAACTAGAGGAGGAGGAAGATGAAGAGAGGAGAGAGAATGGTTATGATAGAATGAGAATAGTTTTTACAACCATAACAATATATGTGAATTATCAAATTAATAATATTAATCCAAAATGAAAAAGGTGATGGTTGGTTTTATAAGACCATTATCATTTCACATTAAATGATTTTGCAAAGATCAAAGAGGATCTAGAAAAGAAATGATAATGGTCAAAGTTTCAACCATGGTCAACTAGTCAACCTTGGTCAACAAGTCAACAAACCCAACCATGACACAATTTCATTTAATTAATATTATTAATTGATATATCACAAATTCATTAGGGTTTGGAAAAATACGACTGTCAACTGTGCATACGCACCCATTCCAAAACCCTAATGAAAATCCTCTTCTTCCGCCTCAATCAACTGTGCATACACACTCGCATTCGTGTTCCGAGGAACATGAATACTATGAGATAAAACTAACCCCAAAACATATACTAGGATCTGGCTCAAACCAGAGCCCACTAGTAATGTCTGTCCGGACGCCAAACGTGCACAAGTGCGCAGATGTGAACGAACCCTGTCGCAAAACCATGCGACATCTACTTTGTTTTGCCCAAAGGCGAATAACCCTCTGTGTGGGACTCTAAAGACTCGACACTATGCTGGCAGTGGGTTTAACCACAGACCGCAAGAGGCACTAGCTGTACGTAACGGTCCCCAGGTAGATGCCGATAAGAAGACGGACGAGGTGAAACCTATCTGAACTCCTACTGAGCCTGAATGTGACAATCTCCGTACAGTCCGGTCTGTTCGTCTGAGAACATCGCATGGCGGGCCTAGGGGGACGGTAAATATCAGTCCCCTACTAGCGGTACAAGTCGTGTCGGAGTGTAGTCCAGAACACCTGAGATAACACTGGAAACCTACCAGTCTCTCGCTTGCCCTGGCCAGGGACTTTGTGTAATGGCTCTCCTAGACACAGCGCGATATCAACCCCCAATACCGGGAGAGACGAATCCTGTCTAAACGTCACTGCCTCCAAGTGCTTCGAGACTGCACCCAAAAACTACCTGTTTGCACGACTCCTTTGAGCCGTGGTAGGGTAGTAATCAAAGTACAGTGGGAACACACTCGAGGCGAAGTGACAGTGTCAAGTCAACGGACTAAGCTGTACTCATGTTACCTGGGAACTGATAACTGACGATAGGTATATTACCAACCAACAGTTCCGGACGAGTCCTGTCCAGTGTACTCGTAACCTAACGAGCACCCGCATACTATCTCAAGTACGGCGTACTGACGGCTGTGGGACAGACCGTCTCCCAAGCTGGGATGAGAAGCGCATACGCTAGTCTACTCCGGAGTATCGATGCCCTGTCTCGATAGTCCTACGACTAGGGACCTGCATAAGGATGTGCTTGTGGATTATCCAGCCCCCACGAGTGTGACTGCCATCACAACGCTGGTAATCAAGCAAAGATCCTAAGGGCTCCACTAATGTGTAAAGGCGATATGCTAAAAGAAACACATGCACACATTTAAGCAGAAACAAACCAAGTAGCATACTACTATATTGAGCAAGATTTTCTATACAAGGTGAATATCCCAAGCTTCCATCAAGTAATATACAAACTAGTATGATACAGTAATGGCCTCTAGGGCATATACACTAATAATCTCTCACTTGCACTAAGGCCATGTACTGGCGTATCGAAGACCTATCATCTCGATCATCCACTCGAACTGAGTCTGGGGTAAGGCCTTTGTGAATGGATCAGCAGTGTTATCTTCTGTAGCAACTCTCCGAACCTCGATCTCCTGGCGACCCACGATCTCCCTGATCAGGTGATACCGCCTCAAGATGTGCCTGGACTTCTGATGGGACCTGGGTTCCTTCGCTAAAGCTATAGCCCCGTTGTTTTCACAATACAGAGGTATTGGATCAACAATGGACGGAACCACCTGAAGTTCTATCAAGAACTTCCTCATCCAGACGGCTTCTTTTGCGGCATCAGATGCAGTGATATATTCCGCTTCCATCGTCGAGTCAGCAACGGTTTCCTGTTTGGAACTCTTCCAACACACCGTCCCTCCATTGAGGGTAAAGACATAACCCGACATGGACTTGGAATCAACCTTGTCACTCTAGAAGCTGGAGTCAGCAAAGGCCTCGATCTGGAGGTCTTTTCCGCCATACACCAAGAACATCTCCTTAGTCCTTCTCCGGTACTTGAGAATGTTCTTTACCGCTATCCAGTGTTTCTCCCCAGGGTTTGACTGATACCTGCTTACCACACTCAGCGCATAAGCTACATCTGGTCTGGTACACAACATCGCATACATTATAGTGCCTACCACAGAAGCGTAGGGTATAATAGACATGCGATCCCTTTCCAAATCAGTCTTGGGAGACATCCCTTTGGAGAGGGTGTTCCCGTGACAAGCCGGTAGATTACTGCGCTTGGAATCTTCCATACTGAATATTTTCAGTATGGTGTCGATGTACCTGGACTGTGAAAGTCCTAATATCCTCTTGGATCTGTCACGATAGATCCGGATCCCCAGAATGTAAGAGGCATCACCCAGGTCTTTCATGGAGAACCTATGTGATAAGAACCCTTTGATAGATTGTAGCATAGGAATGTCATTTCCTATCAAGAGAATGTCATCCACGTATAAAACGAGGAATACGACAGTTCGTGATACAAATCTACTATAAATGCATGGTTCATCTGGATTTTTGATAAAGCCAAAATCTTTGACCGTCTCATCAAAACAGATGTTCCAACTCCGC
Source organism: Agapanthus africanus (assembly GCA_030015575.1). Lineage (NCBI taxonomy): Eukaryota > Viridiplantae > Streptophyta > Magnoliopsida > Asparagales > Amaryllidaceae > Agapanthus > Agapanthus africanus. The sequence goes on along the minus strand of CM057339.1, from coordinate 780,616,047 downwards.
GATGCCTGCTTCAGTCCATAGATGGACTTCAGCAACTTGCACACCTTTCCGCTGCTCCCACTCTGAATGAAACCTTCTGGCTGGTCCATATAGACATACTCCTCTAAATTTCCATTTAGAAAAGTGGTATTTACGTCCATTTTCCAGATCTCATAATCGTGGAAAGCAGCAATGGCAAGAAGGATCCGAATGGATTTCAGCATAGCCACTGGAGAAAAGGTTTCGTCATAGTCCAAGCCAGGTCTTTGACGGAAACCCTTTGCAATAAGTCTAGCTTTATAGGTCTCAACCTGTCCATCCACACCAATCTTCCTTTTGAAGATCCACTTGCATCCTACAAGTTTTACCCCATCTGGAGCAACGTCCAACGTCCATACTTTGTTGGTGTACATGGACTCCATTTCGGTCCACATTGCATCCAGTCATTTTACCGAGTCAGCGCTCTGAATGGCCTACTGGAAGCTAGTCGGCTCTTCACTATCAATGATACAATCCTCTCTATCCCCGTCTATGAGAAAACCGTATCTCTCTGGCGGATGAGACTGCCTACTACTCCTGCGGAGCGGCGTAGGAATGTCCTGATCTTTCGAACCCATTGGTTATACTAAGCTTTCAATAATAGCTCGTGGTTCTGGAATTTCTTCCAGTTCTATTGCGCTCCCACTTATCTGATTTTCCAAAAACTCAGTTTCCAAGAAGTGGGCATGACGAGAAACAAAAACCTTTTGTTCCTCTTCGCAATAGAAGAAATATCCCTTGGAGTTCTTTGGATATCCCACAAACTTGCACTGTACTGAGCGTGCCTCGAGCTTGTCCGCATGCTGCTTTTTGACAAAAGCTGGACATCCCCATGTCTTAATGTGATTAAGATAGGGTCTCTCCCTACACCACATCTCATATGGTGTAGTAGGCACAGTCTTAGTTGGAACTCGGTTCAAAAGGTATGCAGCTGATTCTAGTGCATATCCCCAGAATGATCGCGGTAACTCAGCGTTACTCATCATGGACCGTACCATATCCAATAAGGTTCGGTTCCGTCTCTCCGATACACCGTTATGTTGCGGAGTGTATGGAGGAGTAAGCTGAAAGAGAATTCCATTCTCTTTTAAGTAATCCAGGAACTCGGCACTCAAGTATTCACCACCTAGATCAGATCTTAGTGTCTTGATACTTTTGCCTGTTTGTTTTTCCACTTCATTCTTATATTCCTGGAAATTTCCAAAGGCTTCGGATTTATGTTTCATTAAGAAGACATAACCGTACCTTGAAAAGTCATCCGTAAAAGTAATGAAGTAAGAATAACCGCTTCGTGCATGCGTAGACATTGGACCGCACACGTCGCTGTGTACGAGTCCCAAGAGCTCGCTCGCTCTTACTCCGTGTCCAGTGAACGGAGTCTTTGTCATCTGTTAGTGTATATGCCCTAGAGGCCATTACTATATCATACTAGTTTGTATATTACTTAATGGAAGCTTGGGATATTCACCTTGTATAAACAATCTTGCTCAATATAGTAGTATGCTACTTGGTTTGTTTCTACTTCAATGTGTACATGTGTTTATTTTAGTATATCACCTATACACATTAGTGGAGCCCTTAGGATCTTTGCTTAATTACCAGCGTTGTGATGGTAGTCACACTAGTGGGGGCTGGGTAATCTATAAGCACATCCTTATGCAGGTCCCTAGTCGCAGGACTATCGAGACAGGGCATCAATACTCCGGAGTAGACTAGCGTATGCGCTTCTCATCCCAGTGTGGGAGATGGTCTGTCCCACAGCCATCAGTACGTCGTACTGGAGATAGTATGCGAGTGCTCGTTGGGTTACGAGTACACTCGACAGGACTCGTCGGGAACTGTTGGTTGGTACTATACCTATCGTCAGTTATCAGTTCCCAGGTGACATGAGTACAGCTTAGTCCGCTGACTTGGCACTGTCACTTCGCCTCGAGTGTGTTCCCACTGTACTTAGATTACTACCCTACCACGGCTCAAAGGAGTCGTGCAAACAGGTAGTAGTTGGGTGCAGTCCCGAAGCATTTAGAGGCAGTGACGGTTAGACATGATTCGTCTCTCCCGGTATTGGGGGTTGACATCGCGCTGTGTCTAGGAGAGCCATTACATGAGTAGTCCCTGGCCAGGGCAAGCGAGATATACTGGTAGGTTTCCAGTGTTATCTCAGGGTGTTCTGGGCTTCACTCCGACACGACTTGTACCTCTATTGGGGGACTGACGTTTACCGTCCCCTAGGCCCGCCATGCGATGTATCAGACGAACAGACCGGACTGTATGTAGATTGTCACAGTCAGACTCAGTAGGAGTTCAGATGGGTTTCACCTCGTCAGTCTTCTTGTCGGCATCTACCTGGGGACCGTTACGCACAGCTAGTGCCGCTTGCGGTCTGTGGTTAAACCCACTGCCAGCGTAGTGTCGAGTCTTTAGAGTCCCACACAGAAAGCTATTCGCTTTTAGGTAAAAGAGTATAGGTCGCATGGTTTTGCGACAGGGTTCGGTCACATCCATGCACTTGTGCACGTACAGTGTCCGGACAGTTAACACTAGCGGGCTTTGGTTTAAGCCAGATCCCAGTGTACGTTTTGGGATTGGTTTTATCTCGTTTGTATTCGTGTTTCTCGGAACGCGGATGCGGGTGTGTATGCACAGTTGACGGAGAGACAGAGGCAAAGGATTCTCATTAGGGCTGTTGACTGTTGATTGTTGACTGTTGACTTTTTGCTCAACCCTAATGAGAATATGATATATGATTAACATTAATATTAATTAAGTATTATAGTGACATAGTTGTTGAGGGGTTGACTTTGTTGACTTGTTGACTTTGTTGACCGGTTGACTAGGTTGGACTAGTTGACCATCATCATGACAATGGCTATCATTTCATGGCAAAGACTTTTGCTTGCTTGTTTCTCTTGTGCAAAATGAGTGCATGAAATGATATGGCCATTTTGAGTTAAACCATCACATAATACTTGATTGCTATTATTTGTTATGATGGCTTTGGATTATGAGAGCCAAAGGGGAAAAAGTCTTATTCATTCTCTCATTTCGTTTCTCTCTCTTGTTTTTGAGCTCTCACCCTCTTCCTCTTGCTCTCCCTCTCTCTAGTCTATGGTTCACTTGTCTCATGTGTTGAGAAGCAAGAACCATAGAGAAAAATCCCAACACACTCTCCTCTACTCACTCTAGTTCACAAGGTTTAGCAAACCGAGTGAACTAGTTTCTTCAAAGTTTGAAGAAGAAGCCAAAGGTAGAAGCTTTTGGGTGGATCGATCTTCGGAGCAAGGAGACGACGGGGTGAAGCCGATCCGTACACCATCGAGAGTTGAAGACGAAGGAGTTCAAGAAAGAAAGGTATAACCCCCTAACCGAGTAGTTAACAACTCCTAGTTAGTTTTTAGGTAGATAGTTTAACAAAGATCCGTTTTGAGTCCATGTTACCTCCTCTAGAAAAATCGTTTTTCGTCATTTCCGCAAGCCCGTAGCACCGGGAACGGTAGCATGGACTTACAGTGGTATCAGAGCCTAGTTAAACACTACCTAACATGTTAGCATAGTAACTAGAAATTCGATCGGAAAAAAAGTCGCGAAAAACACCCGGATTATCAACTTTCTGTCGAATTTTTCCACTGTTCAAAAAATGATAAATCATGCTTTAAAATTCGGCTCAGGGTTTTTAGAAGAAACTGCAAAAAATTGGTCCACTGATCCGATCAAAGCGCCGCGGAAACGCGGCGGGAGCAAGTTTCAGTTCTTTTGAAACTCCCGATGTGGATTTTTTCCCTTTGCTCTTATGACCTTGACTTTGGCCAACAAATCATAAGCCACATGTCAAGTTCTACCCGTCATTCTCCAGGTTAATTTGAACCCACCCGTAACTACCCTTGACTTTGGCCAACAAGGCAGTACGACTGTCCCAAACCAACACATCTATCTATGCTGCACATGAATACCCAATAGCTACCAACCACTATGCCTTGACTTTGGCCAACAAACATAGCTTGAATACTATTGACCATTCATGTGAAACGACGGAGGGCTACGAATGGTTTTGGCGAAACCGTGAACGTAGTGAACTTGATATAATCGATGGAACGAGATAGCTTTTAAAAGGAGTGGTTTAAGCTCCGCGTTTAAAAGTTATTTTGAAAAGAAACCGAGTGGTTTTTGAAAGTGTTGCAACGACTTTTACTTTGGTTTATTTTTCTTGCATTAATTTTAATGCGTCCCATCAATTAATCCTAACATTGCAGAAAACAACGAAAATATGACGTACGCTTATGCCATCCGCATTCGCCACGGGGTCCCGTCATCACCCGTTAGGTTACTTAACTAACGACAGAGCGGGGGCTGGACTAGCGCGGATGCAAAACATAAGCAACGCCTAAATAGATATCATATAGATATATATAAACATTCGTCACATGCAATGATAGCCATTCCAGATCACAGATGAATATATTGGATATACTAGGAATCCGCAATTCGTACGAGCCTGTAACGAAGAGCGGATTACACGGTCGCGATGAATAGCCAAACCCCACTCTAGACCCCTACGGGTGCGGCAAACTACCCGCCAAGTATCCAAAATGAAGCAACCTCCCTCAACGACGTGAGTAGACCACTCGGCACTTCGAGGTACCTGGTAGTTTGTGCACCCCACCTTGGGTCTATCCTAGGAGCAAAAACAGTAAAAATAAATTATACAATGACGGCTACAACCCCGACCCAGTTGTGCGGCCATACAAATAATATTACATCAATTTACATATTACAAGAATTGAAAGATAAACAAAACTCTCATCTCACAATTCCCCCCGGCTATTCATCCGCGACAATCCAACGAATTCATATACACAATCCATCAACATTACAGATCACAGATATTTATAACCTCCACTAATCGACGTATAGCGATTAGCAGACGTTCAATACATATATAACATTACAGATACAACCCATTAGCCAAAGTCTACAGAAAATCGACCAAAATATGGATTTGTAACCACCCCAAAAACAAACTTGTTCTCTGGAAAATCTGGGCAGAAACAAACCATCTCAAAAATCACAAAATACCACCAGAGACAAACTGCAGGAGAAACGATCCACGGCCGAGTCAACTCGGCCGTGGATCCGCGGCAGAAGCAAGTTTCTGCCGCGGAACCGCGGTGAGTCGGTCGGTTCGCTGGATCGTTTTTCTTGCATGTTCATTAAAAAGCCTGAGCCGATTTTTAAGACATGATTTATCATTTTTGGAGCAGAAATAAAAATCGGCAGAAACTAGGATTTTCCGGGGTGTTTCGCGGTTTTTTGTCCGGTCGAAATTCTAGATACTTTGCTAACATGCTAGGGTGTGTTTAGTTAGGCTTTGATACCACTGTAAGTCCACGTTACCTCTCCCGGTTCTTTCGGGCCTTGCGGAAATGGTGAAAAACGATTTTTAGGGTTTAGGTAACATGGACTACGTAAACGGATCTTGGCTAAACTACACACTAGCAACTAACAAGAGAGTTATCTACTCGGTTAGGGGTTATACCTCAACTTGAACTCCTTCTCTTTGACTCTTGATGGTGGTCGGATGGTGCTTTCCTCGTTTCCTTCTCTTGTCGAAGATGGATCCACCTGAGGGTTTCTACCTTGAGCTCCTTTCTCGAACTTTGAGAAAACTAAAGTCTCCGGCTTGCTAGACCTTCAACCTTAGGAAGAGTAGATAGTGGCTTAGGGTGTTTTATCTCCAAGGAGAGGTTTCTCAACGCATGAGAATGATTCTCCTTGAACTAGAGGAGGAGGAAGATGAAGAGAGGAGAGAGAATGGTTATGATAGAATGAGAATAGTTTTTACAATCATAACAATATATGTGAATTATCAAATTAATAATATTAATCCAAAATGAAAAAGGTGATGGTTGGTTTTATAAGACCATTATCATTTCACATTAAATGATTTTGCAAAGATCAAAGAGCATCTAGAAAAGAAATGATGATGGTCAAAATTTCAACCATGGTCAACTAGTCAACCTTGGTCAACAAGTCAACAAACCCAACCATGACACAATTTCATTTAATTAATATTATTAATTGATATATCACAAATTCATTAGGGTTTGGAAAAAGACGACTGTCAACTGTGCATACGCACCCGTTCCAAAACCCTAATGAAAATCCTCTTCCTCCGCCTCAATCAACTGTGCATACACACCCGCATTCGTGTTCCGAGGAACATGAATACTATGAGATAAAACTAACCCCAAAACATATACTAGGATCTGGCTCAAACCAGAGCCCGCTAGTAATGTCTGTCCGGACGCCAAACGTGCACAAGTGCGCGGATGTGAACGAACCCTGTCGCAAAACCATGCGACCTCTACTCTGTTTTGCCCAAAGGCGAATAACCCTCTGTGTGGGACTCTAAAGACTCGATACTACGCTGGCGGTGGGTTTAACCACAGACCGCAAGCGGCACTAGATGTACGTAACGGTCCCCAGGTAGATGCCGATAAGAAGACGGACGAGGTGAAACCCATCTGAACTCCTACTGAGCCTGAATGTGACAATCTCCGTACAGTCCGGTCTGTTCATCTGAGAATATCGCATGGCGGGCCTAAGGGGCGGTAAACGTCAGTCCCCTACTAGCGGTACAAGTCGTGTAGGAGTGTAGCCCAGAACACCTGAGATAACACTGGAAACCTACCAGTCTTCGAAGTCTGGTATGAAGTACTTTGCATCTTCATATTTTCGGACTTCGTTTACCGAGAATGGGTTTAGCTCTCCCATGATGGTATACTCCGTGCTATCCTTGAAATACTTCATACACTGATGTTGTGTAGAAGGGATGAAGTTGTAGTCTTGTAACCAAGGTCTGCCGAGCAAAGCGTTGTAGCAAGTCTTGGTGTTAAAGACTGTCACGACCCGAATATGTGGAACGTGATTGGCACTTAAATTACGCAATGTCTAGAGGCGTAATGTAATCTAAGTAAGCCAAAGCCCAAAAATCTAAACCATTTGAAGAAAATAGAGTGAAGGAAAACTTGTTTAAAAGTAAATCAGAGAAAATCACTTTGAAAGTCTTTATAATAAGCTCAAGTTTTTATAAAAATTTCGGCAGAGTTTCCTTTGTAAATACTGGCCCCAAATAGATACAAATATGAATATATACAAGAAATGAACAAAGGCATCCCCAAGCGGGAGATAGCTCTTCGCCGAACGGCGGAACACAACCACATAAAAGATGTATCATAATAATGCGAAATAAGCATATAAAAGCAAGAAAATAAGAAAGTACCACATCGGCTCACTTGAGCTCGACACTAAAGAACAAAATACAAATCTCACAAACGCACAGTCTAAGTCACATATACATATGGTCGATGGAGTGTACTAGATACAAAATAAATATACATGGTGGGAATAAAATAATATCCTCCTAAAAACCCACCTATGCGTAAAAGTCTCAAGTCAATGCAAAGTAGAAGAAGAAGAAGTATGCCCGCCGCTACTATGCTGACGGGTTGGACGTGCAAGATACTGTGACACAACGGGGGTGAGTTGCCAACTCGTGAATATTAAGTAACATCTAACAAGGCTATCGTAAGTATGCATGAAACTACGTCACAATCCTACATATACAAGCATGATGTGATGCACTAGTATGAATGCAACATGAATAAATGAATCAACGCGAAACCTGGATGTATCTGGTATAAGAAAAATCTGTATTCTTATCTTGGTAAAACTTTTGTATAATAATAAAACTGGAGTATCATCAATGAAATCGACAGAAAATCTATGTCAAGCATCGACACAACATGTATATATCAATATCTCAATAGCCGTCTATCAGATCGGCTCTCAAATCTGTCACATCCCACGATTCCGGTCGGTATCCTCCGGATAACCGCCGAGCCAATAATAACCGGTAGGTAGTGTTCCCCTGCCAGGCTCATCGTCATCCCCACAGAAACACTCTCGCCCCGGGGTACCTTACCGGGTCTACCATGTACCCGAGACGGTTCATCCTACTCCTCGAATCGGGTCTCGAAAACCAACTCAAATCAGGAAAACTCATTGTGGACACCATATACATCATATCACGAGGAAACCACAACTTGCATTTTTAAAATGATAATAGGTTTATAAAATTCTTACGGTTTTCCCCAAAATCCAGAAATCTCATAAATACTGAAATCTCTAAAAGAATCACAATATATAAACATGTCGGTAATGATGGATGTCCATGATATCGAGAATATGCAATGCGATGTATGACTAGAAAACTATGTATGAATGATGATGCAATGAGGTATATATTACTAGCAATCCTACGTATCCATTTTGATGAAGTGAACATACAACTACAAGTTACATATCATATATGATGAAATGCTCAGATACTGATTTAAGTAAGTTCTATAGTGTTCGTGACATAGCAATTACCAATGGCGTGTGTATTCGCATAAATAGTGCACGTGCGGCATGAACCAATGGTAATGGTGCAAGTGTCCTAGGTAATAACTTCATGTGTAATAAGATGCAATGCCATGCTATGAATGATTGGGAGACTACGCATATGAATACAAGAACTATTAATAATCCTAACTATCGGGCGCCTTGCGCCATTCAGACGATCCCTCCATAGATGTGTACATCTACTCACCGGGACGCCTTGGCTAATCTGACCCAATCACAGCATTTCCTTTCCTTACCGCGTCCGACGTCTCCACAATCGATCCTAAAATCACACAAATAGTATATAAGAGGATAGACATTTAAATAAATGCGGACACACAATGATACAAGAAAACCAACGTGCACTAGCAAGACACGCGTGCACTTGGTGCCCAAAACGCGTACGACATCGCCACAAACCACAACTAGGGGTTGCTATGCGTAGCAAACACCAAACCTAGAGTCTAAATGCTCGAATCGTACAAATAACACAACACTAAACAAAGGGAAAATGTTGTAGATCAAGTCACAACCCAAAACTTAATTAAAACCCTTTTATCTTAAAAACCTAGTTAGCAACCTTAAGCTATTTAGTGCAAAACTAGATAGATTAGCAAGTCTAGTAGCCACTAATCACACATGAACATTCTAATCAAGCCATGCAACACTTAATTAAATATAATCTCACTTAAACACTCACTAACAATTAATTTAATTGCATGAACTCATAATTAAAATAATTAAAAGCCACTTTAGCAAAGTAATCAACTAGATTAGATCAGTAAAGCCACTAGTTATTAATCTACACTTAGTTAACTTAATTAAATGATAAAAACCTTAATTTTAACACAAAACCTTCTCTTTAAAACTTTATTTGCAATTAAAACTATATTAATATCTAATCTAAATTAGATTAAAGCAATTAATTAATATAGTAACAATTGGGTTAAGGTTTTATACCTCAAGAATTTTGGAAGATCAAACTTGCTAGCATTGGCCACCCAAAATGCTAACTTACTTCAAGATCCAAGCTTAGATTTGAACTAGGAATGCTTGTGATAATTTTAATAGGAATTAGAGTTAATTTTATTTATTTTTGAGTGAGTTTTGAGGGGTTTTCAAGTGAAGAAGATGAACAAAAAGGGGGAGGGGCTGCTCTTGGCCGAGACCAAGGAGGGGGGGCTGCTATTGAAGGAAGATTGGAGAGAGAGAGTGGGTTCAAGTCATGTTACACCCATACCTCAATATAATAGACACCTTACTTCAATTATCTCTTCACTTTTCATTTTCTTTTATTTTATTCCATTAAATCAAAACAAATCTAGAACCTCTTTTCTTTTTATTTCTCGTTTAAAAACAACATGTTTCATTTGTGTTTAGTTTGTCATGGTGCAAAAACAAGTATTAACCCATATTAAATTTGTAATTATAAATAATTTAGTGTGTAAGTGTAAATTTAAAATAATATTTAAAATAAATAATTAAGGAAAATAACTAAATAAACTAGAAATTAAATAAGTAACTAATTAAATACCAATACTAGCAATTACATAGTTAAAATAGTTATATTTAAGTCTATGTGGAAAAATAATTATAACTAAGTTTTACGGAAAACACGTATTTGTATTACTAATTATCGGAGAATTAACCTACACGATTTTTAAAACGTTACAGTGACATGAAATTTGATGTCAGTGACAAGTAGCCCAAAGCACAGCATCAGTATTACGGACCCAAGCGTCCGTGACGACTGTGAATCGAACCCGGAGATGGTAATTTTATCTCGGACGAGGTGCTGAATGTTTATGCAAATCTCCTTCAGCACTCTTACGTTGAGCAGATTAACGAAGAATCCGTTGTCGACAAGGTTTTTTTTATCTTGATATCGTGGCCGTACCCGGTGACGTATAACGGGTGATTATGCTCGCACGTACCGAGGAGGAGATCTTCATCACTGAATGTAATGTCAGCCGTGTGGACCTCTGCCAATTCATCCTTCATCTTCTCTTCTGCGAAGAAAGATTGAAGTTGATCAGGTTCTTGTAATGCCTTGATCAGGGAATCTCGTGCCTCTTTGGACAAGAGGAGAGCATCCAATATGCTCAGTTGCGAGGGTATTTTTCTTAGATGTGCTAGGATGTTGTAATCCACCTTGTTTTTCATAGGCGGGTCCCTTGCTGCGGGCTCTTTGACTGCTTCTTCATTGAGAGTAATTTCCTCAGAGATTTTCCCTTTCCTCTTGTCTTGTTTGTTCGAACCCTTGTCTGTAGATCCGAGGTTCTTCTCAGGCAGTGTACAGTTATGCAGCTGAATATTCTCGCAGTTCCTCTCTTCCTCTCCTTTTTTGGAGGGGGGTCTTTGAAGAGAGGGCTGAAAGACGTTTCGTCCTCAGAATCGCTTCCGAAGATAAGAACTTGGGGTTTTCCCCTTCCGAACGGGTACCAACCATATGACAGTTGCCAGTCGTTTCTTCATGCGCGTTTGTCACAGTATTTTGCCGTCGACAAGCATGAACTTCGCGCTTCATCTTCTTGAAGTGTTTTTTTATGGACAACGTATCCTTGCCACCACTTCTTGAAAGCACTGTATTCCTCGGTGGGGTGGGTGACCCTCCGATATTATAGGCAGTACTTTGGGCATGCATCTTCTCCATCAAGGTATACGACCCCGGGAGTGTTCCTTGCGAGAGGTGGCAGCTTCATCCCCATTGACATAGCTTTAGCGAACCGCTTCTTTATTTTGATCCTGCTCTTATTTGTAGCAGGTGTGCTTTGGTTTGGTTGGAGTGCTTTACGACTCGTCCTCACCGCAACTTCTTTGTCCTGACGCTGACGCTTAGCCTTTTCGTATATGGCTGTCTCGTGTTCTCGGTCAACTTTGATTTTTTGAAAGGGTTCGTTTAACAGCCTATCGATCGAGTATTCTGGCAGTTTCGGGGATTTTAGCGCCGATTCTACCCCCAGTTCTTCCGCGTTGCTTTATGACGCTGAAAGAGTTTCTTCATCATATAACGACGAATGGGAGACCATGTGGCAACTTGCTACACGGTTTTCGGTGTCTTTTGATGAGTCATTTTCCTCATCGTTGTCACTATGTTCGTCCTTAAGAATATGCTTGAGGGATTATATGAGCGTGACTGGTGTTCGCGCCTTTTGGTTGTACTCCTCCAGTGCGTCAATGTATTTTTGTAGATCTGTACGCTTGTTGTTCCTATCAGAATTTTGCATTTTTATACCACCCATTCTTAATCACATTGCATATAAGTAGGTACTTTTGATCCATGTCTGCTAAATAGTTGTAGGTTACAGGTTCTCAGATCATTACAGTGAAATTCATGAAAAGACGCTACAAATGTGAGACTATGACCAACAATAGATGAATCCGTATGATGTCGCCTACCAGTTCAAAGAACAATGGAAAATCATTAGACAGTTCAATGCACAAAGCACAAGGGCAGCACAAGATCCAAGACGCTCAAGGCAAAAGTCCACATCATTCTGCACTGTTGGAAATCTGGAAGGAAATAGAAAATATTCTAAAAAACCAAGTAAAGAAAATAGAAGATAAAAGCAACACAGAGAAACCCTGAAGAGATTGGCCCAAGATCCCACCAAACGGCCGCGGAACCACGGCCAAACAGGCTATTCTGCCGCGGATCCGCGGCCGTGCAGTGCACGTGTCGGTGGGCGTCAGAGCTTTGACCCGGCTTTCTTAGGGTAGTCTTGTAATTTCAAATGCGGATCTGATGTAAACCCTAGAGTTTCTCCTATCTATAAATAGGAAACCCGAAAGCCTAATTAGGCATGCCTCTTTTTAATTTTTCTAGATTAAATTTTATTCCATTGTAATCATTGAAGAGGTGTCAATAAAAATAAGTTTTTTTTATCTTGCAATTTTCCATTTAAATTTAATTTCTGCAATTTTATTATCTGTCTTTTATTATCAGCAAGTTAGGTCATTAAATTAAAACTATAAAAATGAATTTTATCGCAACTTTCCTAATGAGTAGTTCCTCACTTGTTAGGGTTAGGATTGGGTAGGTTTGAGAGATGGAAATCTCTCACTCCTTTCTTGCCCATATAATATTTTAATTAGGACTCTATTTGAATCAAACACACACCGCTCACTACGGCACCCTATACTTTGAGATAGCGGTGATTCCCTAGTTAGACCGGTTGTGGTTGATTTACATAGAGGTTAGGGCTAAGAGTAAAGAAAGGACGGACAAGGACCAAAAGGAAGAAACGAAGTTTCGTCCTAGTCGTGCTAATCCCCTTTGTTGACTATTACCCTAACACCTATGTTCTTAATTAAGGCAAAGGAAGCAGTGAGTAGAGTTATTTTTCCAAACTAATCTAATCCTAACCCTAACAAGGTTTTAAATCAAATTAAATTCAATATTAGATTTTTAAATCAAAACCTACCAAAAATAGGACTTAACTCGTAAGAACTTAAAAAAAGAACACATTTTCCCTGTGGACCGACCTGTACTCAACCGGCTAGCTTCCAAGCGACACCGTTATTGATTGCGGTATTCTAAATTTTAAAACGCACACGCAAAAGACATTTCAATCAAATGGCGCCTTTGCCGGGGAGACGGTAGTCTTTTTCTTTGTGTAATTTCGGGTTAAAAAAATTAAAAAAAAAGAAATTTAAAAAAAAATTAAAAACAAAAAAATAAAAATAAAAATAAAAATCATCTTGTTATTTTTGAAAGGTTTTTGTGCAAATGTGCAGTCTTGGAGCAAACACTGATTCAGATCTGGAGCAAGCCCAGTGAACAAATACAGAAACATAGGATCTGAACAGACAGAGGAGAACTAAATCAGCACAGAGAAAATTTTTGAAGATCCAAACCAGCTATTGAACCACGGAACCACGGCATAAGCAGGGGTTTGACCACGGAACCGCGGTCAAACAGATGATGTCAGCTGTTTGAAAACTCTCTGTGAGTATATTTTTTCTCCTCCAACCCCAGAACTCCACTGAAAAATTTTCCTGCAGGTATTCTTTGCACAACAACTTCTTCTCCCTCTCTAATAAATTGTTTTTGTGCAGGATTCTTTGCGCTGCCAAATAAAAAAAAATATGTTGCAAGTGTTTTAGATTTTTTGGTGTGTTAACTGCTTTGCATAATTAATACGGACTTTTAAGGGGCTATAACACCAATTCAGATTGGGTGGAGATTTCATTACCCTTCCTAAGACCCCAAAAATCACTAAAAGCATATGCATCACTCTTGAGCTAATTAAAAAATATATAGACTCAGCCAATAAAGGACTGTCGCGCTCATTAGGACAAAGGAAGGTTGTGGGCATTCAGTCGTTTATCTAAACCTGATTTTGTGGTGCCTAGGCTAGACAAGTGAGAAAGGTAAATTTAAAAGGCCCGTCTCACGGTGATTCGTGAGCGGATCCCTCCTTTCTTCATTTGTGCTTGCCTGACCACAATTGGCGGTGAAGAGGCGATTTGAGGGATATCTCACAACTTGTCGCTTTGGAACAGTTAGGAGCAGTCTAGTTGACTTAGGAGACCCTAGCTCTAGGTTTGATTGTACATGTTTAAACTGTGGTTGTTTGAAATTGTTCTGTAGTTCCGTACAAATTTTGCAAAAACTCTTTCTAAAAAAACACTTTCAAAATTTCAAAACTCCAAAAACAAACAATTTTTTTTAAAAACAAAAGATATAAAAAATAAAAAATAAAATAAAATAAATCACATTCTTTTTCTTCTCCTTTCTCTCATCACATCATGGGGACCCCACCTCACAAAACTCTTGCCGAACTTTGGTACCCTCAACAGACATTACTTCCTACGCTTCTTGTTTTGGTCGAATTTCGAACGACCCCTCCATGCCCAAAAATTCTTTGAAAGATCGAATAGACGCGTCTAAGACAACCAGTTGGACTCCTCAATCCACCTTATATCAACCATTTCAACCTTCACCGCCTTCTTACGTTGATACCCCTTTTTCGAGTCCTGTTGTAACCCCAAAACCTATGTCTATTGCTGAACATATTGAACAATCTCGTAACCGATCTTTCACTCCTTTCACCACTGCGAATTTTTTGGATCAACAATTCCATTCACCTTCTTATCCGTATGTTGATCCTACTCCTGTCCAACCATTCAATTCCTACCAATCCTACCCGACTTTCGCACCTTCCCTAGACATTGCTTCTACACAGCCATTTGGGAGTTTCCAGTATCCAAACAACTTTGAATCTTATACTGAAACTCCTTCACAACCCATGACTAGTTTGGAACAGGCGTTGGAAGACTTTAGGGTAGCGTCATGCCAACAGATGATGGATTTGAATGTGTCCATGGCCGCCCTCATACAACCTAGTGACCCGGTAGCTGGTTTCCAACTAGCTCCAAATTTTCCAATGTATGATGATGCGGTTGGACAAATTCAGAATTTGAGTGGTGAGAGTGAGCTGTACACCTTTCCAAATCAAATCTACCCATCCCCAATTGAATCCTACAACTCCGGTTTTGAATGTCTATCGAGTGTCCTACGTGATTCATCAATTGAAGATAGAATGTGTAATGAGTTGTGCGACTTTGTAGTGTTTGATCTGGCTAATTGTGAAGGGTCCCTTTCGAGTGAAACCATCACCAATCCCTTTGACCTCTGCACCTCCACTCTAGAACCTGAATTGATTAATATCCATGCTTTTGATGAGGTGTCTAAAAAAATTGATTTTCACTTAATTAAGGATATTGACGCTGGGAATGTTTTGGATGATGAACCCGCAGATTTGACTGAATTTTTCTCTCCAATTCATCATCCTGAGTCATTAAATGTTTCTCCCGAACTTCATATGCCTCTTGATGAGAATTGCATGGATAAGCTAAATTTTGAGGAGAGTATTGAGGAAATTATTGAGAATGAAGCAGTTTTACTTGAGGAGTCGAATTTTCCAATTCATTCTATCCCTTTCATTGACTGCGCACACCCTCCTTAACCTTTAACCGATACCCTTCCTCAATCACTTCCCTCCATCCTCGCTCCGACCTTGCAAGAAACCGTTACACTTCCATTTTCAATGTCTAGTTTACCAAATTCGACGTACCCATGTTTTCTAACGAATCTTGAAGGATTTGATCTCATTTCTCAGTGGGTTGATAGATTAGCACAATCGCTTTTTACACATCGGTCATTACAAACTGTGCTAATTTATACACTCCATCTCTACCCTCAAGTTCGTATTCAACTTCTTTCTCCCACTTTCTCTGGTTCTTCTTCTAATATTCCTTTAATGATAGCGAGTGTTATTGAATCACAATCCGATATTTTGAGTTCGATAATTCTATAAAAACAACTTGATTTATACTCTTTTGAGAATAAGGTAGATGAGCCTTACGAGTCTCCTACCTCCATAATTTTTGAAAAAATCAAGTGTGTTGAATTCTGGCGCGACACTTATTAACATTGAAACGTTCAATCGGACCATCGATGAAAGTTTCAAAGATATTTTCGCCGACGAACTCGCATTCCTTAACGACACGGATTTTGTGATTAATCAACCTCCACCTGAAGAAGTCGAACCACCTCCATTTCTTCTTATCCTATACGAGAATGTGACCATTCTTTCCATTCCTAATCATCAACATTCTCGTCTCCGTTCACCATTATTGTTTCGTCTCTACAAATCGAGACGTAAACATTTTCCACTACACCACTTATCTTTACCCCATTTCTTCCTGACTCTATACAACATGTTCTTTCACCAACTAACACACTACAGAGATAGAATATTTTAATGGTTGGTGCTCACCTTTGGCCTGTGTAAGGCCTTGTATAGCTTGATACTGTGTTTTTCTCCCCCCTAACTCTGAACTTTAACGCTTAAACAGTGGAAACACTGTTTCACTTAAGTTTGGGGGGTGCCTTTTTGTGTATATATATTTTGTTTTTCTGTTAATAATAATAATAATAATAAATTAAAAAAATAATAAATAAATAAATTAAACAAACAGGGGAGTGCCGACAATTTTAACCCTCTTGGTTTAGACTAACAGTGAGGGCACTGTCGAGTTTAAGTTTGGGGGTGTGCTCGGTAAGCTTTCTTCCTTCACATTCATGTGTATATTTTTGCATTTGCATACTTATTTTAAAATCCATAAAAATAAAATTGAAAAGTTTAATTTTGGTATATTTGACTTAAGTTCAACATGACGGTTGACTAGTTAGGAAAAACTAGATCCTAAACTTAGTAAATTAAAAACCCCAAAAATAACCTTTCTTAAAGTTTAACTGTAGAAAATATACGTCCTTGTAATTTATTTAGAAATAGGCAAATTTTGAATTCAGTTCTTGGGTTAAATCGAAATAAGGGAAGAGTATTGAAAGCTCTATTTGAAGTATAAGTCTAATTCTGAACCTTAAGTCCAAATTTTGAAAATATATACCCTACTATACGCACTTACACACACATCTTGAAACTTGGGATAGTAGAGGATACCTTGAAATGCTCTTGTCTAAAATCCTTAGTATGAAGGAAAATAAAATAAAAGTATAAGTGGTGAATAAAGAGATAAAAAATGAGCACTGGTTTTGTAATTACTTAAGGCAGCATAAAAAAATATAGCCAGGGTGCTTTATCACCTAGTGCCTTAGACCAACTGGTTTGGGAGTCACTGCTAAGCCTTAGGTATTGCAAGACGAGGAATTACGCCTAAATGCGCAAGCACATTTTGTAATCGGTCGTTTAGTATCTCAAGAAGTATTAACGGTCGCATGAAGGATGTGTGAGCAATTCCATCTAAAATCCACCAACTAAAAGTATTTTGGAAGATGGACAAGAGTATGATAGCTTGAATTGAATTTCCAAGTGTAGGGGTGATAATTACACACACGTAGAGGTATATAATTGGAGTTTGAAGGAGAGTTAGGAATAAAAGATAGAGTTTATATCTTCAGTAGAGATGATAAAAATTCCTGAGTTAAGATTGTACCCTAGAAGGAAAACTTAGGAGATGCTGAAAGCTTTATAAACTTGCAAAACGTATATGATCTTAAGTTAAATGAAAAGGAAGCGTGAAAAATACGGGTTGATGGTTTCTAAGTTGAAGATAATAGAATTTCTTGCTAGAATACTGAATTGAAGAATGAAAGTCAACAGGCCAAATTGACCGAATTTTGTGGGTAGTATCCGCTGAAAACCCTCAGGAGACAACACTCCTCCTACTAGGGACACCTAGAGGTTTAACGACTTGTTGCATAAGCTCAGTGCAATCGCTTTCCCTACGAAAGTGAGGTTAGGAATTTTTGAGAATAAAATTGGCTTTGCTCGGGACGAGCAAAAGATAAGTTTGGGGGTATTTGTTCCATTCTTAATCACATTGCATATAAGTAGGTACTTTTGATCTATGTCTGTTAAATAGTTGCAGGTTACAGGTTCTCAGATCATTACAGTGAAATTCATGAAAAGACGCTACAAATGTGAGACTATGACCAACAATAGATGAATCCGTATGATGCCGCCTACCAGTTCAAAGAACAAATGGAAAATCATTAGACAGTTCAATGCACAAAGCACAAGGGCAGCACAAGATCCAAGACGCTCAAGGCAAAAGTCCACATCATTCTGCACTGTTGGAAATCTGGAAGGAAATAGAAAAGATTCTGAGAAACCAAGTAAAGAAAATAGAAAATAAAAGCAACACAGAGAAACCCTGAAGAGATTGGCCTAAGATCCCACCAAACGGCCGTGGAACCGCGGCCAAACAGGCTATTCTGCCGCGGATCCGCGGCCGTGCAGTGCACGTGTCGGTGGGTGTCGGAGCTTTGACCCGGCTTTCTTAGGGTAGTCTTGTAATTTCAAATATGGATCAGATGTAAACCCTAGGGTTTCTCCTATCTATAAATAGGAAACCCGAAAGCCTAATTAGGCATGCCTCTTTTTAATTTTTCTAGATTAAATTTTATTACATTGTAATCGTTGAAGAGGTGTCAATAAAAGTAAGTTTTTTTTATCTTGCAATTTTCCATTTGAATTTAATTTCTGCAATTTTATTATCTGTCTTTTATTATCAGCAAATTAGGTCGTTAAATTAAAACTATAAAAATGAATTTTGTCACGACTAGCCTAATGAGTGAGTAGTTCCTCACTTGTTAGGGTTAGGATTGGGTAGGTTTGAGAGATGGAAATCTCTCACTCCTTTCTTGCCCATATAATATTTTAATTAGGACTCTATTTGAATCAAACACACACCGCTCATTACGGCACCCTATCCTACGAGAAAGCGGTGATTCCCTAGTTAGACCGGTTGTTGTTGATTTATATAGAAGTTAGGGCTAAGAGTTAAGAAATGACGGACAAGGACCAAAATGAAGAAATGAAGTTTCTTCCTAGTCTTGCTAATCCCCTTTGTTGACTATTACCCTAACACCTATGTTCTTAATTAAGGCAAAGGGAGCTGTGAGTAGAGTTATTTTTCCAAACTAACCTAATCCTAACCCTAGCAAGATTTTAAATCAAATTAAATTCAATCTTAGATTTTTAAATCAAAACCTACCAAAAATAGGACTTAACTCGTAAGAACTTAAAGAAAGAACACGTTTTCCCTGTGGACCGACCCGTACTCAACCGGCTAGCTACCAAGCGACACCGTTATTGATTGCGGTATTATAAATTTTAAAACGCACACACAAAAGACATTTCAATCACTTGTCATCATACTCGGCAGGCTGCACAGGCTTCTTGGTCCTCTTCTTTTTCTTCGAAGACTTCGATGGCTTGACTTGGGGGGTTTTCCCCTCGTCAACAATTTTCGGTGCGGGTCGAGCTTTTAACATCTCTTTGATTATTTCGGGTTCAAGTGGACTTTTTCACCTGACTGTTGGATATTCCTATGGATCCTTTATCATTCTTTTGGTTTTTGCTGAAAGAACGACTTCCCATAGAGTTTCTTCCATGAGTGAGCATGATGCCCCCTACGTATCCATCTTTTTGGGAGTGTGCTTCTGGTGTGGGTTTACCCTCTAGTTATCAGACAACGTGAATTTTCCCTGTTGATACTGTTCTTCGACCCAGTTCTTGAAGACGTAGCAATCCTCAACTTGGTGACTCACCATTCGGTGATAGGAGCAGTGGTTAGGGTTGTTGACGTTGCCGCAGTAGATGCCGCGGGTCTGGCAATGTGATGAGTTTATTATGCATTGACAATTCAAACAGTCTCCTCATCTTGTCGCGGGGAAACAAATAAGCATGCCCTAATCTTTCTTCCAAAGACGGGGTGCGGATGCGTGTTGTTTTGGCGAACAGCCGGTTTTGGGCCACTCGGTTGTTGTTAAGTATTGGCAACAAAAGTCGCTTTCCCTTTACCCTTGTTATTTCGAGGGTTCTTATTTGAGGAGGAAGGCCCGTGGCCCATCTGGTCCATTTGGTCCAGTTTATTTATCAGATCCTGAAAGGTCATTGGTTTGAAGATTGTCATGAACTGGGACACAGTCGTATAAGGATCAAGGGTCCCGATGAACATGCCTACAGCAGGGGATTCTTTAATGCGTTTTTCACATTTAGACCACAGGTTCCGCCACCGGATTGCGTATTGTACCTAAGTTTCTCCCGGCTTTACCCTGGCACTGATTAATGCCATGATTGGAGTACGTTCGCTCACGCTGGCGAAACGCTATGTGAACAGCAGTTCCATCTCTGCGAATGTTTTCACGGAGTCATTCGGGAGTTCCGAGTACCATTCGAAGACCATTTCTAATAGGCTGCCAACGAACTAGCGAAACAACAATTTGTCGTCACCTCCAGTGTTGCCACATAGAGCTCTGAATTGAGCGACATGATGGTTAGGTTTTCCCATCCCTTTGTATACATGGAACTTGGGGATCGTATATCCCGGCGGGTATTTGATTTGGTCATACTGGCCTGGATAAGGTCGTCTGGTTCTGACGATTTGACCAGCAGCTTCATTAGCTAAATGAGCTCTTATTTGTTGAGCAATGTAATCATCAAGGGTGGCCTTAGAGATTGTTTCCTCCTTGGCTGCCGATAAAGCCGGGGAGGGTTTGATGTTTCCACTCTGTCATCGTCGATGATTATCAGCGGATCTTCGGCCGAGGGTTCTGGTTGGATCATCATTCCAACCATGCCTTGGAACAAGAGAGCTGTCTGCTTTATGTTAGTAGCTTATTCATCGGCTTCTTTGTCTTTTCTATCGAGCACCCTTCGCAAAAACTCTGTATCGGTCTCCTGCTTATGGCATTGTTCGGCCTCTTTGTCTAGACTTTCTTTCTGTCCGGTAAGTACTGCCATTTTGGTCAGCATTTTCTGAAGCTTTTGTTGTTGCTCCTGAGCCTTAGTCAGCAACCGAGTTTGCGGTCGGTGACTCACCGAAGCACGGCTCTCTTCTTGTTCCGAAGCCATGTAGACCGTATGTATTGTTATGCCCCCGGACTTGGGGTGTTTAGGTCTATCGCCTTTGGAATTTGCCGCGGGCGGTATTGTTTTCTCCAGCCTCATTCTTTTATGAAAGATTGGAGTTGAAGGAGTCATTATGACAGGCACCTGCTTAGGAGAAGTCCTCCCTTGTAGGGAGGAAGAGTAGTCATTTTCTTGTCGAGCCTTCGATTTCTTCGGTCGACGAGAGTAGTTCTGGTCAATCACAGAGTCCTGAACTTTTTGCCACACCCTATGCATTTGTGAGGAGAGCCGCTGATGCGGCTGCTCTGGCTTTGCCTGTGCTGTAACTTCTGCAGGCAGTGGTGATTTCTTTAGCACCGCATTTGGAGAGTTTTTGTGCACCCTCTTAAGCGGATCAAAGCTGTTATCGGTCGAAACAGCAGTGTCAACTTCAACCATTGGAGCTGGTGGGGTGAGTCCAGAAGGGGTGTTGCCCCCAGCTTCTCTCACTAGGCGCCAGTGGCGACGTCGAGCGTGCCTCGCAGAAGGGACCGCCTCGGTTTTGGAAGCGGCTTCATTATGCCCCTGGTTTTGCTGAGGAGCTTCGACCAGTGTCAGCCTATTGAAGACCGACGTCCTTGTTAAAGTTTGAGGAGGGTCGGTCAGTCTTTCGAAGACCGACCGTCTGATGGGGGAAGCGCCTTTGACGGCTTCGTCTGTAGAAGCATTTGGGAGGGCTATCCATTTTGGGGTAGCCCTTTCAGATATCACGAGCCTTTTTGTGGGCCCGTTTGGGTTCTTACTCAGCCTGTTGAAGACTGAGACGCCAGATTTTGACGATCCGTTGTGGTTTCCAGTCGATTGAAGACCGATTTTTTAATAGCTTCTTCTTGCGGCGTTGAGGCATCGAAACTCACAGGTAGGAGCATGGTCCTGAAGAACAATACAGTAGTGGCTTGTGTGACTTGCCCAACTGGCATTGAGAAAACATAGGCCGTGTTGGGCCCATAGGTCACTCCTCCGGTTTGGGTAGAGCAAAAGTTGTTGTTGCATGCAGTGCATTGAGAAGCCATTAATTTCCTGTATAGGAGAAAGACACCAAGTTTTAGTATCTTGAATCGAGGAGAAACCATAGCAAACCGCGATTTTGTTCGCTAAACACGATACACAAAGTGTGGAGTGGAAAGAGGAAAAGGTCCCAACGGGCGTGCCAGAATCTGTTCACCGCCGAAAAACCGAACCGAGACGGTGGGACGTCTCGCCTGAATTTTGGGGGCAGACGCTATTTGGACTTCTCCATCCACCTCTCCAAAGATACCAAGTTAATTTATGGCACTATATATCGGAGGTTTGGACAGATGTGACCGTTGTAGCAGACTTTATCAGATTCCCCCACATTTGTAAGAGAGGTTTTTGATTGTGGGGACGATCTTCCCTGTAGGCGCAAGCCCCTGCAGTTAATTACGTTATCGCATTGCAATAACCACTTTCTCCTGCTACAGCAGTTCACTTCGTGTCGTGTGTTATTTTGTTTGTTTAGGTTGCCCGTGGATTGTATACGGAGACTAGTTTATGTCGTCGCTCGTAGGGCCCGGATCAGTTCAAATCTGTATATTTTAGATTTGGAATTTTGAACTTAAGTTATATTTTTTCCTTTTGTTCAAAAATATTTTGTTTAGTTTAAGGACCGTTAATCTAGTTTGAGATTAAGATCAACTTAAACATATAAGCATTTGGGCCCAATTTATTTTTTAACTAAGGATACATTAGTCCTATTTGAGACTAAGACCAACTTAGCAATATTTTAAGGATCATTAAATTTATTAAGATCCAGAGCATTTGGGCTCAGCTGTAAGAAACTTGGCCAATTTGGGCTTAAGCTACTCGGTCCTTTTTTGTTCAAAAGTGCTAAGCACTTATTTGAACTCTGTTTGTTCAGCCCCCCTTTTTATGCAGAAGTGCTAAACACTTATTTGACGCTCTGGCGCTCACATAGGTATCATGTGAATCCTTCAGTTATGAGCGCTGCCCAATCAGTGCTAAGCACTCAGTTATATATATAGCGTTAAACACTTTTTTTTAAATGGCGTTCATGTGAAGAGTACGTGTGGCACTGGGCGCTGCCCAATTAGTGCTAAGCACTCAGCCGTTTTGGCTGTACATGAAATACTAAGCACTTTTTGTGTGGCGTCCACGTGAGGCGTTGGGCGCTGCCCAATCAGTGCTAAGCATTTAGCCGTTCTGGCTATATATGAAGTGCCAAGAACTTTTTGTGTGGCATCCACATAAGGAGCATGTGAGGCGTTGGGCGCTGCCCAATCAGTGATAAGCACTCAGCCGTTTTAGCTATATATGAAGTGCTAAGTAGTTTTATTCCGCACTCACTTGTATTTCACATGAGGCGCTGGCCTTTTACTTTGGGCTCCTATGTGTTTTTCATGTAAGGCGTTGGGCGCTATTGGAAGGGCGCCCACGTAGGAAACACGTGAGGTGCTAAGCTCTTTTCTTTTTTAGAGATTAAATCCCAGTTAATACCATTTTGGCCATTAATGACATCAAGATCTCTATTTTGAAGATCTTGAATCATTTTTTCTTCATTGGAGAACTAAGTTCTTTATGTAGGGTTAAACCCGAATTTCGGAGGAATTAAATTCCCAGAACATATGTTCTTTTTCTTTTTTTCCTTTCTTTTTAACCTAGTTCTTTTCTGAATCTTTGATTCTCAAGAACAAGATCTTCCCAATGAGAATTAAATTCTCAACTTGTGGGAGACTTGTCTTGTGGATCTCTGATCCAGAAAAAGAACTAAGTTCTTTAAAAAGGGTTAAACCCTTAGATAGATAAAAGAAGATATTTTGATCTCTGTGTTTCCTTTACCTAGGGTTTTGAGGAGAAAAGTCTTCTTCTTTTATTGAGAATTAAATTTGTTTTGAAAGCTTTCTGTATTTTTCAGAAGCTTATGGGGGGTTTCATCTATATGAGACTTGAAGTCTCAGGTCCTTTATATAGTAGAGGCAAATTGTTAATTAGTTTTCAGAAAATCTCTTATTGAGAGATTCTAATTGATTTAATTGGTCTCAAAATTTGTTTGGGGAATTTTACCCACCGTTGGATTTTTGATTCAAGAATTTCTGTTTTACAGAATATGTTTTCTTGTTTTTAACAAGATTGAGGAAATATTTTCCCACATACAGAATTTATTCTGTAAAACTGTGATTTTTAATCACCATTAGATTTTTAATCCAAAGGCTCTCTGTCTTACAGAAAGCAATATTTTTTATTTGTAAAGATTGGGGACAAATATTTCTCAGAATAGAATTTAATTCTATTGTTTGATGATTTATCATCACCATTGGATTTTTGATCCATCGGCTCTGTTTAACAGAGAGTATCCTAATTTTTTTTAGGAAATATCCTCATGTAGAATTTAATTCTACTGATATAAACTTGGGTGTCGACGCTCACGTGTTGTGCACGTGGGTGCCACTTAAGAATTTAATTATTATTTATGATAGGCGCTCCTGTGCTTTTCACATTGGCGTCCACGTAAGTTTCACATGCGGCGCTACCATAAAATTTAACCCTAAGGGATTGGCGCTGGCACTCTTGTGAGAAGCACGTGAGTTGCTGCCTCATTAAAATTTAACGAAGGTTAGCTCTTTTTATTATGTTTAAATATTGGGGGAACATATATATATACACGATCACCTTCGATACCATATGATATGATATTATTTTTACAGTATGACCTAGGTAGATCGTTATGTATTCAATTTGTACCTGATGATATGTTCTACTCACAAGTTGGCAACTCTCCCCCGTTGTGTCATAGTTATCTTGCAGGACTGACCGCTCGGATCAGTAGCAACTTGTTGACACATTTCTTCTTTAGGTAATTGCTTGGTAGATGGGTTACACTACATATCGTAACCACTGCTTGTATATTTTATATTCAGTTGTATCTACTTAAAAACTCCATCAACCAAACTATATATATTTGTGGACTTAGAGACCAGTTTGTATATTTTTTTGATTTAAAGGAAAGACTTGTATATATTCTTTATATTTGAGTTGATGATGTTTTGGTATTTCTTTACTTTCTTTTCTTGTGTTGATTTTCGCCTTCGGCGTCGTATATATTGCATGGTTGTGTTTCTGCCGATTGGCGATGAGTTAGCTCCTGATTAAGGATGCATATGATATATATTGTTTATTTACTGGTTTTGATCAAAATTTACAAGGAGGTGCTGCCCAAAATTTCAAATGACGAAAATGTTTTCAAACTATTGTATGAAATCCACTTGTATTTCCATAAACTTTACTTATATTTTAAAAAAGAGAACTTGAATTCATTTATACCCTTTTTTCAAAACTTCACCCCCACTATTTCCTTAAAAGGTTTAGATTCCTTATTTTTGGCTTACTTGGGTTACGGTGGGGTCCTATAGACTTCACGTGATTTAAGTGCCGGTCACGTTTCGTTTCCGGATGTGACAGGGGGCATTTTTTTCCTGTCCTATAAGGGTGCACCCTGCGTGGAGTACAAGCTCCATAGGTAAGAACTTGGCATAAACGCCAAGTGCATTTGCGATGCGCCACTTGCAATACACGTGTGCAAGCGCAAGGCCTTTGTGCACTGCGCTATGTGTAATGCACGTGCGCATGCACAAGCGCTGCGCTACATGTGCAAGGCATTAGCGCAAGTGCAGCTCTTTTGAAGCATGCGCTTCTATTAGAGCCGAAGTTTTATTTATAAGGATATCTTACCTGTTAACTTTCTTCACAAAAAAATATTGAGATCCGTGATCTGACGGCGCCTAGGCATCCTGAATTGATCAAAGATTAATTCAAATCTTGTAATTTGGGATTTACCCTAAATACTCCTCTTTTATAAATAGGAGCCTTGGGAGAAAAACCTCCAGGGATATAGATCATTTTCTTTTTCTAAAATATCAACCGAGAAAAATTTCGCAAGGAGACCAAGCCTCCATTAAGAAGAAGTTATTCTACAAGAAAACCCTAGTCGAAACTAGGTAAATAAAAAGAGAAAATTATCTCATCTCTTTCACTTCGAACCATCGGCTTCATTAACGTTTTGACTCTACATACAAGATCAAAAGATCTTAGGGTTTATCTCATCTCTACGAGAGTTTAGACTCTCATGAGGGCATTGATCTCAAGGTCCAAGACCTTGGGGAGAAAAACTCCTATTAAAAGATGTCTAGACATATAAAAATAGAAGTTTCGGCATCGTCAAACATGAAAAAAGAACAAGTCTGAAGCTTCGGCTCCATTGAAAGCAAAGCTTTCTGGAAAGTTACTAACTTTTACAAATCATGGCTCACCCTAATCTTGGGAGCACTCCATACAGACGTGCGCACTATGAAAAGCGCAAGCGCACCCCAAAAACTTAGTTAATAGAAGCATTGACTTCATTAAAAGCAAAGCTTTCCTGAAAGGCAACACCTTTCACAAAACAAGTGTGCATCGTGCGCAAGAACTAGGCAAAGTGCAAACCTTGGTCCCGCCAAGCATCATGCGCATCACGTGCAACATATGTGAGGAGGCGACGGGCGCAACATAAATGCGTAAGAGCACATGAATACCAATCTAAAGTTTGAGACTTAGCAAATTGTCTAAGTATAGAAACTTAGGCTTCATTTTTATCCATTGGTCAACAGAGAACAATGTTCTCAAGATATGAACAATTTATTTAAGTTGATCTTAGCTCCTAAATGAGACTAACGATTCTTAAATAGAGTTTACACTCTCATATGAAACTTATGGACCTCACAACGTGAGAATTGTCATCATAATTTCATTCCCGTTGGCAAACCAAACTACCAACTTGGATTCCGACAAGCAAATGTTTGACCCAAAACCCTCTAAGTTTACTTAGTTCTCAAATGAGTCTAACGTGTTATCAGACAGAGCTTCTGCTCCCATGTAAACCGATGGAACTCACAAATGTGAGACATCCAACCTAAGTCTACTCCCGTTGGCAAACCAAGCTACCAATGTGAACCCTGTTAAGCAAATGCTGGACCCAAATCATATGATATATATACAGATTTTGAATAATCTACGCCCTACGAATGACGACAAAATTAGTATATGTATACAATCTAAGGGCAACCAAATAAAATAAAAAACCAAAAGACACAACACACGAAACAAAGAACCTAGAGTGTAGAAAGTTGTTGTCATACACGACAACGTAATTAACTATAGAAGCTTACGCCTGTAGGAAAAATATGTCCCCACAATCAATAAAACCTCTCATTCGTGAAAGAGAATCTGAAGTCGGTTACATTGGTCGCATCCTTCCAAACCTCCGATATACGGCGTTATAATCGCTTATTGTCTTCGGAGAGGTGGATGGATCAAACCTATGCATCTGCCCCCAAATTCAGGCTAGATGTTCAATCCCAGTTCGTCTGACTGGTTTTCAGCGGTAAATAGACCCCAAACATCAGTGTGGAAATAATCAAGAATACTCTTCGTATCATGTGTTGTTGTCCCGACCTTCACCTTTTTCTGCTTTCCTAAGACATTTCTTCATAAAAATCAAGACAGTCAAAATCTCCATCTCTAATTAGCTACCTCTTACGAAGCACCTCCAAATCCGACTCCCCAACATAGCCCAACCGTAAGTGTCACAATCTAGCCGAATCCGAATTACCTGAACGATTAGATACCGCTGCAATATCATCTGCAACGGACTGCCCTTCTAAAAAGTATGAGTTCCTTACCTTCTTTCCTTTCATGACAATAAGAGACCCCTTGGAAATTTTCATGGAACATCCATCGACTACGCACTTGCAACCAATCCCCGCCAAAACTCCTAAAGAAATCAAAATTTTCTTCAGATTTGGCATATATCATAGATCCGTCAAAGTTCGTACTACCCCCATCAAACATACGTATCCAGACAGAACCAATCCTCTCGATCTTGCACACCGCATTATTCCCCATCAAGACTGAACCTCCATCAAGAGAACGAAACGTCTCAAAATAACCTTAGGGGGTGAATAAGGTTTTATGGTAAACTCAAAGCAATTGTGCAGATTATACAAATTTTGCAGCAGAATAAAAAATCAGAGTATAAATATAAACAATTCAAAAAATACAGAATGCATAAAAAGTAAATGACACAGAGAATTGTTATCGAGATTCACCAACTTTGTGGCTAATCCCCGCCTGAGAACTCCTGCTCAGGATTCATCTTCACTATCCAGTGACTCCTTGCAGGTGGAGAAATCCAGATCTTTTACCAGGGTCAGATCTTAGAACATTTACACTTGCAGGCGGTGAACACCTAATCTTTTTCCCAAGGCACAAGTCCGAAACCTTTACAATGTGAAAATCTTAGCCCTTTCTTCACTAGGTCGTACAATTTTTTTTTAATAAAATCTTTACAAACCAACTTTTGAATAATGAGATAATGAATTGTAATGAGATGCTAACCGTAACCCTAGCAGCAGCCCAAACTGCGCTCAACATGGCGACAGGAACCTCAATCGAGTATCGAAGAGAGCAGATCAATGGCAAGAAAGAAAACAACAGATCCAGAGTGGATACATGATCATAAGAAGGAACAACATCAATGAAGGTATGATCATGAAACTAATAGAATCGAGGATCTCAAATGGATGTATAATCATGGATATGAAGAGAGTCACTAATCTCGAAAATATGTACATCCTAAGGTTCCTTAAGCGGAGTGGCGTGTCGTAAGTATGCCGCGGAACATACCCACGGTACGTCACTCTACTTTAGTCACCTATTCCATCAACCAAGGGTCATCCTACACGACGAAAGTTCGGGTCTAATACCCCCTCGACTAAGTCTAAGTTCCGTAAGGTCAAGCCTAAGTTCCGTATATATATAGACGCCCTAGGCTCCACATAGTCAAACTTAGACTCGAACCAAGGTCAACCTAGCGCTCTGATACCAATTTTGTCACGACTCGAAAGAGCACGTGACTGGCCCTTGAACCATATGAAGTCTATAGGACTCCATCTGATCCAAGTAAGCCAAAAGCTAAGAAATCTAAAACCAATTTAAGGATAAATGAACATACAAGCAATATACTATACAACGCCGAATGGCGAGGATCAAAATTCAAAAGAAACCCAGATAAGCATGAAAACTGTAACACTACTAAGCGCAACTCTAAGGTCGAAATAAAACATCACTAGTGTCTGAGTCTGAAACAATATACAAGTTTTTGGTTGATGGAATTTCTAGATACAATGAATAATACATGTACAACGGCGGTTCTGATACAAAGAACCCACCTACCAAGCAAATCACCCGCAAAGGAAAGCAGTGCCAGAAATGCCGCTATGGAACCTGTACGGCAAACCCTGCAAGAACTGTGGCACAACGGGGGTGAGTTGCCAACTCGTGAATAGAAAATATCTATAAGCAGAAATCGAATGCAAGACATAATCCTAGGTCAAGCAATAAGTATAATAATAAAACCCTCAAGAGTAAGTCTGAAGCATGATAAAGTGGCAATGTAACATCTAATCATGTAGGTAGTGCCAAGTACTCGTGCCAGTTCCTTAGATAATAACATGTCATCAGTATAAGGTATGTCTGCATGAAGTATGATCAATGTAAATCCAGTCTGTATGTGATCAAGTCTGTATAAACATGGAACACGTCCACCCGTCACCCAATGACAATAAACGTGGAACCCGTCCACCCGTCACCCAATGACAATAAACGTGGAACCCGTCCACCCGTCACCCAATGACAATAAACATCATGTATGTAAATATGAGGATATAATCAAATCATGGAAAACATCATGAAACCCGTGCCTAGCATCGACACGTAAATCCTCATCTATCGGGCTCCGTCAGTCCGGATCAGCCCACGGGCTATGTCTGCGGAATCGGCCCTCGGCCCCGGCAGTACGCCCGTATCCATTTATCGACTCTGGTCAGTATCCTCTGGATAACCGCCAGGTCCAACCAATCACCGGTAGGTAGCAGTCCCTCTTCCAGGCTCACCGTCTACTACACAGCGAAACCGTTCTCGCCCCGGGATACCATACCGGGTCCACCATGTACCCGCAATCGGCCTCATCCGCCTCCTCGAATCGGGTTTCACATGTCGCTCTCAGCATCGAGAAAACACATGGTGGACGCACTGAAATATCATATCAAGGGTAACCGGGTTTTTAACACAATTATATATTCTGTTTTGAAATACCCACGGTTCCCAAATCCAGAAATATCATGGAAACAACATATCTCAATGCGTATAATCAAAACATGATGTATGCGACATGTAAATAAAGGTAAGCATATCAGAAGTCATGCAACATGGAATAGTAATGTGCATATGTCGAGGGAAACCGCTCTTTTAAAATGAATTAGTTTTGAAGAACATCTTGCAGTTCCCAAATCTCTAATCAAGTCAGAATCATCTATGTTTGTGTACAGGTATAAGTGTACAATATGCCATGCAAGAATCATATCATGAATGCAACAGTACTACAGTGTAGTGGCATGGCAATTATCGATGATGAAGTGTGTGAGCCGGCAAATAGTGTACGTGGAACATACGCATCATCGATAATGGTGCTGGTGTCCTAACATCATGATAATAATATAGCAATAAACATATGCAAAGCATCGTGAATAGCATGAATATGCGGAAATCGAATAATCAACGTAACAGTAAAGAATCTACACCCAAATGTATATGTCATGCAGTTATGCCATTTGAAATAAGAATGACTCGGGTCTAGTCTAACATCTACTATGCAAACTACAGATCTAAGTATCAAGTCAATCGGGAGGGGTATGGAAACCACCTAACTCTGAGTCGATATATAGATATAATAGTCGGTGATCCCGCCTCAATAGTATCGCGTACGATACAACATATCATATGACATCCTCAAGTCATGAGTGCGGATCTATCATCAATGTAAAGCTCGTACGGTAAATCGTCGTACGGCATCCCAATAGCTGGGTACGAGTCAGTATCACATTCCTCTCATCAAATATCAGGTATCATTATCATCATATCATATAATCTAGGGTACAGATCTAAGTCTAGTACAAATCAATACCATCTATATAAGTATGGAAACGGGGGTAAAACACATGCCCAACGGCCCGCTAAGATCACATGTCGTATCGCAAGTACGAATCACATCACATCACCGATCTCACGGCACAAAGCCCAAAATCATCGACTCATCTTCAATGTCATCCAATATCATCATCAACACAGTGTAAGTATAATGAATATGCAAGGGTGTGCGTGTAGGTGTAAATCTATTCTAGGGTTCGCGACTATGAACTACACTAGTCACTTCTAACCCTACACTATCCATAATACACCTAACACCATATCCATGACACACTATAACTATCAAGCATAATATATAGTATACCAACTACGGACTGTGGGGGTGCAATATGCCATCCACCCGACTTCCCCCAGCAGATATAATCTACTCACCTTGCGTCTTCATTTGTCGACGTCTCCACGCGCTTTACTTGTCGTACCGAAGTCTTCATGGGGTACCTACATATCAAAATGTCGTATATGCGCATTAAAACCAATTCAAAACTAAAACGGCATATGAATCCCAAAACGATACGATAAGGGGCATATAGGTTTGAACCTATGGCACGCCTTCAAACCCATCAATAAATCCTCTATATCGTCGTATAAACGCCAAATAGTCGAGGTAAAACACAAGACACAAATTCAGAATTAAGAATACGGAATACGGAAACACGAATCCAAAACAGCAACTAAGGAAATATGTTCCAGATTTCACCCTAGGTCAAATTAGACAAATCTATACATACCAGGGGCCTAATCTACAGATAAGGGAACACCAAAACCAAAACGAGGAAAGTCCACCATGGTCTGGCCGCAAATTGCGGCCAGAATGGATAAATCTGCGGCCGGGTATAGGAGGTAGGGGCTAGGGTTCTGGTGGTAGCTTCCTGGGTGCTTGCACATGTCACTGTCCAATCAATTTTAATTTAGGATGTCTCGGGTGATAGCAGATTCAATATACCCTTCACAGATTCCAAAATTTCTCCGATATAGATTTCTAAATCCGTATTTCGGGTTTCAACTCTCAGGTTAGGGTCTCAATTCATGCACTAGGATGATAGTATAACCTCTACTGAGCTTAGTTTCACAATACAACACAAAATTCTTCACAACCCTAAGTAGGTTTTCCTCAAGTCACCAAACACACACAATATCGGTTCAATCATAACATGGGGGTAAAGGAAATGCTAAAACTAATTTAATGATCCAGAAAATATCTCATTTGGCAACTCAAGAATTTTCTTGAGTTGCCCCTATTGGCCAAAATCCTTGCTTTCTTGGTCCAATATGTAGATCTTGAGCTTGTGCACACTATTAATGAAATGAGAGTGGGGTTTTGGGGTTGTTTTAGAGGTGTTTAGAGGGCTTGAAGAGGGGAGGGTGGTGAGGTACAGGAGCAGCAGCAGCAATGGAGGGAGAGGGAGGTAAATGAGGGAAGGAAAATGGCTAAGTGTTTGGTCAAAGGAGCCCATACCTCTCTCTCTCACCAAACCTCATTCTTTATTCTTTTCCCATTTTCTTTTCCTTTTCTTTTTCTTATTCTCTCAAAATCCTTCTCCCAAGAATAGTAAACCCAAAGTGAACCATGGCAAGAAAATGCACAAGTGTGAAAAAGTGATATGTGCATGTTTTGCACAAAATTACCAAAAAACCGATTAACGATTTTAATCGCGATTAGCACTAAATTAGCATATAACTAATCAATTAAACTTAGAAATGGCATAATTCTCTAATTTACTCTATTTTAGAATTTTCCATAATTTTCCAAAAAATTTCCCCATTTATTTGTATTTAATTATACCGAATTATTAAAATATTCAATAAAATAATATTAAATTATAAATTTCCCAAAAATAATATTTTTATTATTTCGAAATGTTACATCGTCAGTGAATGTGATGAAGTATGAGAACCCATCCCTTGCATGTATATACATTGGACCACATACATCACTGTGTATGAGTCCCAAGAGCTCTACTGCCCTTTCTCCATGTCCGGTGAACGGAGATTTGGTCATCTTTCCTTTGAGACAAGACTGACAAGTTTCATAAGATGAAAACTCGAATTTATTCAAGAGTCCATCTTTATGCAACTTTCTTAGTCTTTTCTCTCCGATATGACCAAGTCTATAATGCCATAAGTAGGATTCGTTCGTATCTGAACTCTTCCTCTTGCGTGTGTTTTGTATATTGAGAACTGTATTCTGATTTAGAACGTAAATACCATTACACGGTGTACCTTCTGCAACCAGTACCTTATGAAGGTAGATGTTCATGATATTTCTATCAAGAACAAAGTTATATCCATTTTTATTGAGTAAAGAAACTGATATGATGTTGCAAACCATGGAAGGTACATAGTAGCAATCGTTCAAAATCATAGTATTGCCATTTGGCAATACTAGGTGATATTCACCGACGGCTGCAGCATTAACTTGTACTCCGTTCGCTACTCTGAGCGACATATCACCATGTGCAACTTTCCTACTTTTTCTCAGTCTCTGCGATAAATTACAGATATGAGATCCTGATCCGGTATCAAGTACCCAGGAGGTAGGGCTGACCGTAAAGCAGTTCTCAATTACAAGAACACCTGAAATAGATGCAAAACTATGCTTCTTCTTCAACTGGGTATCCTTAGAATCCATACAATCATCTTTCCCTTGCTCATACTTATGACTGTTGTCGTAAGTTAGAGCCGAACCAACGTTCCCCAGCCCCGAATAAGAATTCGGATCGGTCAAGCAATACATTTTATTATCTTGATTAGGGCGTGAAATGGTTGCTACCTGGAGAGAGAGAAAAGAAACACTCAGCGTGCGCTCTTGCAAGATTAGATTGGTTTATTAATTTATCTAATCAGGATGGCTCCCACTGTTTCCTCAAATTCTTCTTCAAACCTTTAAAAGAAGTGTAGGGTTCCTAGGCACTCTCAAGAGGTCTCACAAGGTATCAACCATGCCAATTTCAAATTTTACGGGTGCCGAGAAACCCTAATACGGATCGTTGACTAGAAGTTTAGGCGAAATACAAATCTAGTTAACAACTTAACTAAAGATTAGAAGCTACAACCTTTGTAGATCCGGTTATCCACTTCCTTAACTCCACGTAGTCGTCCCCTCGCTGTCCATCTCGAATCTCGGACTCTCGCGTCGGCTTCATCGGAGAAATGAGCGGAATATGTCGTCGGCTTCGTGCCGAAGATGATCTACGTCGAGGTTGCACAAGTTCAAGCTCCAACTTCACCAAGTTGTGAAACTTATGAAGAAAACACCCAAAACAACTTGGCAAGAGGTAGAGGGTGAAGAAATAGGAGGTGGGTTCACTTTAGAATTGGATTTCACTCATTTTTGCTCAAGTTGCCATTGATGGGCTTAAGCTTTTCTTGAAGAAGAAGATGATCAAGAAGAAGAAAGAATATGATGAGTATTGGAAAAAGAATAATAAAATGAATACTTATCATCTTCTAACCTTGGTTAAGTGTAGAGAATAGACCATGGTCAAGTGAGAATGGTTAGGGTTAAGTATGAAGACAAAATGGTCACATTAGTCAAACCTTCTTGAAGCTTCAACAAGCTTCATTTATAATGAAACCATTTTGTTTTCTTTTATTTATTTATCAAGAAAGAATAGATAAATAAATAAGTAAATGAATCAAAACCCTAACTATTATCATAACCATGGTTTAAGTCTTAACACAAAACCAAAATTCATGCATCATCAAACATGATACAATCAAGTGCACAAAAGTATATCACATATACAACTTGTGAACTTCAAGTGAGAAAATCCATTTAAAGTGAACCAATACTAGTTAATGCAAAGCAATATATCAAATATATAATTATACATTAAATCATTAAATCAACATTTGATTCAATGATCCGGTCATGTCGCACATAACCGACTTGTATCCAATGTATCGATTTATCGAATCAATGATTCGATAACTAGGTCATATCGCATACAACCAATCGAAACATTCATCGCGAGAATAAAATGCGGTATCACATACACGCATTATTCTCGGTCCCGCACATATCTCATATGCGCTCCTATTTCGTTTCGCTTGAGCTATGAAACCTCTGTGTAGGACTCTAAAGACTCGTCAATACGCTGGTAGCAGATGATGATCATATCAAGCACCCACAAGCCGCAAGCGGTCTGCTAAACGTAACGGCCACCCGGGTATT
This sequence comes from Agapanthus africanus, assembly GCA_030015575.1. Lineage (NCBI taxonomy): Eukaryota > Viridiplantae > Streptophyta > Magnoliopsida > Asparagales > Amaryllidaceae > Agapanthus > Agapanthus africanus. The sequence continues at coordinate 780,580,932 of CM057339.1, read as the reverse complement.
AAGCGATCAGAAGATCGACGAGCTAGCCCGCTCACACTCCTGTGAATCCAACCAATAACACTTACCATACAGTCCGGTCTGTTCGTCTGATATGTCGCATATCAAGTCTAGGGGTGGTAAACGTCAGACCCCAATAACCGATAAGTCGTGCCGATGTGAGGCTCATAACGGGTCGAGAAACTACTGGTAACACTTACCAGCAAATCTCTGATCAGCCCTGGCCAGGGACTTCCCTGTTACGGCTAATCGAGCACAGCGCAACATCAACCCCCAATACCGGGAGAGACGAAACCCCTCCTATCGCTCATTGCCTCCATGTGACTCGGGACTGTACCCAAAGACCACCGTTTTGCACGCCCTCATGGATGTGGTAAGGTGGAGATCAAAGCACAGTGGGAATCACATAAGACTCTATGACGATCTCGGGTCTACAGACTAACCTGTACAAGTGTCACCTGAGAACTGCCATCTGACGTGAGGTATAATACCATCTGGGAGTTCTCGGCGAGTCCGTCCAGTGTACCCAGTCTCCACTGAGCACCCGTATACCATCTCTGATGTCAAACACCAATGGATATGGGATCATCCATCGCCCATCTCATGGGTCGAGAAGCGTATACGCTAGTCTACTCTGGTATATCGATGCCACGTCTCGATACACCCACGACTAGGGACCTTGAAGGATGTACTTATGGACTACCATGTCCCCACTAGTATGATCTGCATCATAGTCTAGGTAGTCAAGTACACATCCTAAGGGCTTTACCAACATGTAACTGCAAGATAGTTTAAAGAGACAAGTATACATGTTAAGATAAAGAGTAACCAGATAGCATACTATCATATCGAGCAAGAAAGTCTTCTCTATATATGTCCAAGCATCCAATATAATATACATCATCTGTACAATACTGGCCTCTAGGACATACACACAACTAAAAATCTCCCACTTGCACTAGGGCCAGCTGCTGTAGTATCGCATACCGAGCATCCCGAAGAGTCTCTCAAACTGTATCTGGGGAATGGCCTTCGTGAGTGGATCCGCCGTGTTGTTCTTGTGTCAACTCTCCTGACCTCGATCTCCCGGCGATCAACCATCTCCCGGATCAGGTGATACCGCCTCAGAATATGCCTGGATCGCTGATGGGACCTGGGTTCCTTGGCCAAAGCCACCGCTCCATTGTTATCGCAATACAAAGGTATTGGATGCTCAATGGATGGAACCACACCAAGTTCATTAATGAACTTCTTGATCCAGACAGCCTCTTTGGCAGCATCGTTGGCAGTGATGTATTCAGCCTCCATCGTCGAATCTGCCACGGTTTCCTGCTTGGAACTCTTCCAGCTAACCGCCCCTCCATAAAGGGTAAAGACAAATCCCGACTGCGACTTAGAGTCGTCCTTATCACTCTGGAAGCTCGAATCGGTAAAGGACTCCACTTGGAGTTCTCCGTTACCATACACCAAGAGCATCTCTTTAGTCCTTCGTAAGTACTTGAGAATGCTCTTCACAGCTGTCCAGTGACTCTCTCCAGGATCAGCTTGATACCTGCTCACTACACTTAGTGAGTATGCTACATCGGGTCTGGTACATAGCATCGCATACATGATAGAGCCTACAGCCGAAGCATAGGGTATCCCTTGCATGCGAGCTCTCTCCAAATCTGTCTTGGGAGACATCTCTTTGGAGAGAGTGACTCCAGAGATCGTGGGCAAGTTCCCACGCTTGGATTCTTCCATACTAAACCTTTTTAGTATGGTGTCAATGTACCTGGATTGGGACAATCCCAAAATCCGTTTGGATCTATCTCTATAGATCCTAATTCCCAATATGCAGGAGGCATCACCAAGATCTTTCATTGAGAATCTTTGTGATAAGAAGAGCTTGACCGATTGCAGCCTAGGAATATCATTTCCTATCAAGAGTATGTCGTCCACGTACAATACGAGGAAGACAACCTTACTCTTTGCCACCTTCTTGTAGATACAAGGTTCATCTGGGTTTTTGACTAAATCAAACTCTTTGATAACGACGTCAAAGCAGATGTTCCAACTCCGCGATGCTTGCTTTAATCCATAAATGGATTTAAGCAGCTTGCACACCTTGCCGCTGCTCCCACTATCTACGATGCCCTCTGGCTGAGTCATGTACACGCACTCTTCTAAATCACCATTTAGAAAGGCGGTCTTAACATCCATTTGCCAGATTTCGTAATCATGATATGCAGCGATGGCAAGCATGATCCGGATGGATTTAAGCATAGCCACTGGAGAAAAGGTTTCGTCATAGTCCACACCTGGTCTTTGACGAAAACCCTTTGCAACAAGTCTAGCTTTGAAAGTCTCCACTTTCCCATCTACACCAAGTTTCTTCTTGAAGATCCACTTGCTCCCAATGGGTTTTACCCCTTCAGGAGCAACGTCCAAAGTCCATACTTTGTTGGTGTATATGGATTCCATCTCGGACCGCATAGCATCCAGCCATTTCACTGAGTCTCTACTCGTGATGGCCTGCTCGAAGCTAGTTGGGTCATCATCCTCCATGATGCAATCCTTGCTCCCACCATCCATGAGAAAACCGTAGTATCTCTCAGGTGGGCGAGGAACCCTACTAGATCGGCGGAGAGGCTGAGGTTCATAGGGAGCTACTGAATCCTCTGGTTCAACCAAATCTTCTGTTGTAGTCTGTATTGCTGGTACCTCTTCCAGTTCTACCTCCTTGCCACTAATCTCTTTTTCAAGAAATTCCTTTTCTAAAAAGGTGGCATGTCGAGAAACAAACACCTTTTGTTCCTCGGTGTGGTAGAAGATATACCCTCGCGAATGTTTGGGATATCTAATAAACTTACACAGAATGGACCTTGCCGCGAGTTTGTCCGGATTTTGCGTTTTTACATATGCCGGACAACCCCATATCTTAACATAATTAAGACATGGTCTCTTTCCTTTCCATATCTCATATGGAGTGGTTGGCACGGTTTTGGTGGGAACCATATTCAATAGATCTGCAGCTGTTTCCAGTGCATATCCCCAGAAGGAAATAGGTAACTCAGATGTGCTCATCATAGAGCGCACCATATCCAATAGGGTGCGGTTCCTCCGTTCAGATACACCGTTGTGCTGTGGTGTATATGGAGGAGTCAGCTGAGAGAGAATCCCATTCTCTTTTAGGAAGTCCAGGAATTCATTGCTTAAGTATTCTTCTCCTCGATCAGATCGAAGGATTTTATTACTTTTTCCGGTTTGGTTCTCAACTTCTTGTTTATATTCTCTAAATTTCTCAAAAGCTTCTGATTTGTGTTTCATCAGGAACACATATCCGAATCTAGAGAGATCGTCAGTGAATATAATGAAGTACGAAGAACCATCTCTGGCATGTGTAGACATGGGACCGCATACATCACTATGTATCAGTCCCAAGAGTTCGTTAACTCTTTCTCCGTGTCCCGTAAACGGAGTTTTGGTCATCTTGCCTTTGAGACATGACTGGCAAGTGTCATAAGATGAAAATTCAAAAGGATTTAAATATCCATCTTTATGCAACTTAGCTAGTCGTGTCGCATTGATGTGACCCAGTCTACAATGCCACAAGAAGGATTCGTTCAGTTCAGAACTCTTCCTCTTGTGTGTGTTAATTATACTCAGAACTGTTGATTGATTTAGAACATAAATGCCATTACACAACGTGCCTGATCCAACCAACTTTTGGTTACGGAAAATGTTCATAACATTGTCCTGTAATACAAAAGTATATCCCTCTTTACTCAATAAAGAAACCGATATAATGTTGCATATCAGGTTCGGCATGTAATAGCATTCGTTCAGAACCAATGTATTACCAGTTGGTAATACAAGGTGATATTCCCCGACAGTCTTAGCTGCAACAATTGCACCATTTCCAACTCTAATGTCTTTATCACCTTCTCCAAGTTCTTTACCTTTCCTTAGCCCATGTAACTGATTACATATATGGGATCCTGACCCGGTATCTAATACCCAGGACGTAGAGCAAATGGAGAAACAGTTCTCTGTAACGAACACACCCGAAGAAAATGCATCAACATGTACTTTCTTCATTCGGGTGGCATGGGAATCCTGGTATTCCCCTATATCCTGTCCATTCATATAACTCTTATAAGAAAGAACAGAACCAACGTTCCCCAGCACAGTATAACATGCGGGTTCGGTCAATACATCCATATTATTATCTTCATTAGGGCATGAAATGGTCGCTACCTGGAGAGAGAGAGAAGAAAACACTTTAGCGTATGCTCATGCAAGATCAGATTGGTTATTATCTTATCTAATCAGGATGGCTCCCACTGGTTTTTATCAAATCTTCCTTCAAACCCTAAAAGGAAAGACTAGCCGGGATTAATTACACACTACAAGTTCGCCAATCTTTCAGCCAGGCCAGTGTCGGTACTTTGAGGGAGGTCCCCCGTGCTTTCGCACGAACCTAATTAATGTAAACCTCGTTTTCCCAGAGGCGTAACCTCGTTGACACCTTTCTAGACACCTACTTGATCGGCTAATTGCAATGTGCAAAACTCTGCCAGGAGTAACTTTTACTCGCAGTGGGTATCGGGATCCAACTATCTCATAGAAGGTACGCAATCTCATTGCAAATTTGAACACTTGAAATTCCCGATAAAATTTTGCCCCTAGCGTGCTATGACCTTGACGCAGGCCAACAAACCATAGTGCGCTAGTTATGTTCAACCCGTCATTTCCTGATTGAATTAAACCCACCCGTACGACCCTTGACGCAGGCCAACAAAGTCGCACGACTACCCTAATCCAATCTGCATCATATGCATAAGCAGATAAATACTAGTTAGCTACCGGACACTACGCCTTGACGCAGGCCAACAAACGTAGCACGAATACTAACTACTACTCATCTGAAATGACGGAGGACTACGACAGGTTTTTCTGAAAACCTATTGCGTAATGAACTTGATATCGTTGTAGAATCAAAATGAAGTTTTGAAATGGAGTGATTTTGAGGCTTTTCTAGTTTTGCTAAAGGAGTCACTCCCGGTGAAGGGATCTTGGTCCTTTCCTCGTCGAATGAGGTGCGGGATATATCATATATATCACTGTGCAAAGCAGAAACTATAGAAGCAATCAAAAATCAAACCGAGTGTGTAGCATCTGCCAGTTATTGCTAAAGGAGTCACTCCCGGTGAAGGGATCTAGGTCATTTCCTCATCGAATAAGGTGCAGGATATATCACATATACCGCTGTGCAAAGCAAGAACTGTAGCTACCTGTTTTATTTAAAATTTGATTCTACAACATCTTAGGTTTCTTTCCATTCATTAATCACATTAATGAAGTCCCATCATTTAAATACCTAAACATCACAGATAAATACGACGTACACTTATGCCATCCGCATTCGCCTGGATGTCCCCTCGTGCACCGTTAGGTTAGGTAACTAACGACAGAGCAGGACAGGGCTAGTGCGGGTGCAAAACATAAGTAACGTCTATATAATATATCATATATACTATATACTGTATCTATCACAGAACATCACATGATCACATCACAGATAAAGCAGCAGAAGAAACATATGAAATATTGGATATACTAGGACTTCCGTGTTTTCAATACGAGCCAGTATAAAACACGGATTCCACGGTCGTGAGGAATAGCCAATCCCACACCCCTAGACCCCTACGAGAGCGGCAAGCAACCCTGCCAATTCTAGGGTTAGGAGACCCGGACTCGACTCCTCGAGTTGGTCTCCCACTGGACCCCAGAACCCGGTTACTTGTGCTCCCCTCCTTGGGTCTATTCTAATGCGGAAAAGTAAATAATATACAAAAGGTGACAACTTCCGCAACCTGGAAGTGCCCCAAATAAAAGAATATTAAATACAAGTTTTTTCATGAATGAAAATGAAAAACACCCATCTCACATAAAAAAACCCCGGCTATTCAAACACGACGATCCAATATAACATATCCAGCAACACATAACAACACATGTCATCAACGTAAGTAAATATGTGCATCCCAATTGTCGTTGACATATAGCAACGAAACCGGCGATATCACATATTACATTTACGGTCACAGAAAAGAAAGTGTAAAACTACAACAATTGGAATCCGCAATCCTTTTAGACATCACATGCCTAATCAAATGAAATACTTAGACATCACATGCCTAACAGTTATAAACCCCGCATTTTAGTCTCATTATCGAAAACTCTTTTCAATATCATGTGAAACTAAACCGCTAGATTTATAACATTCATTCAGTTATCTCATAACTGTTTGTGAATTCCAATTATTGTATCCTATTCCGGATAAATAGAATATATTAAATTTTTCGATCGAACATTCGAACACCCAAGTTTTCCCGAAACCGTTCAACACATGAAATAGGTTCAAAGAAATTCACTTCATGCCTCAGTACCAACGGTCCAGCCGTAGAAGGGTCAAGCCAACGCCTCACATGTGGCACGCCGTACTGCCCCAAACCCGAAGGTTCAAAAGGCAGTTCAAGACGGTCACATAATCGAGTTAAGGTTTGTTGTCTTCTAGAGGGACCATCGCGTTACTTGCACTACTTCGAACGTCCTTAAACCACACAAAAATCCAACACTTGGATATATTTCCGGCAGGGGAAAAGTTGGGTATTTATATCCGGTCGAACTTTTTAACATATTCTAAAGTCATCCGGAAATACACAAAGACGAAATTTGATAATCCGGTCGAAACATCGAAGCTCTAAAACACCCCAGAAAAATCAACTCTTGAATAAATATTAAAAATACCCATAAAACTCAGATTCAGAAATGATGAATTACTGTGCAAGGTAGGAGGGCTGACGTCATCACTAGGCCGCGAAACCGCTGCAGAAGCCATGCTTCTGCCGCGGTTACGCCGCACACTTCACTGTTCATTAGAACAAAATTGCACCGTAATTCTTAGAATTCTCTGCTGAATTTTTTAAGCATTTTTAATCTAGAAAAATCCCAGATTTCAGAAAAAGTCCAGAGAGCACTTGGGTTTTAGGGTTTCGGGTTTCAAACGTCGTCTAGACTTTGCCTAAGGCTCTAGCTAGGCTCTGATACCACTGTAGGGTTCCTAGGCACTCTCAAGAGGTCTCACAAGGCATCAACCATGCCAATTTCAAATTTTACGGGTGCCGAGAAACCCTAATACGGATCGTTGACTAGAAGTTTAGGCGAAATACAAATCTAGTTAACAACTTAACTAAAGATTAGAAACTACAACCTTTGTAGATCCGGTTATCCACTTCCTTAACTCCACGTAGTCGTCCCCTCGCTGTCCATCTCGAATCTCGGACTCTCGCGTCGGCTTCATCGGAGAAATGAGCGGAATATGTCGTCGGCTTCGTGCCGAAGATGATCTACGTCGAGTTTGCACAAGTTCAAGCTCCAACTTCACCAAGTTGTGAAACTTGTCAAGAAAACACCCAAAACAACTTGGCAAGAGGTAGAGGGTGAAGAAATAGGAGGTGGGTTCACTTTAGAATTGGATTTCACTCACTTTTGCTCAAGTTGCCATTGATGGGCTTAAGCTTTTCTTGAAGAAGAAGATGATCAAGAAGAAGAAAGAATATGATGAGTATTGGAAAAAGAATAATAAAATGAATACTTATCATCTTCTAACCTTGGTTAAGTGTAGAGAATAGACCATGGTCAAGTGAGAATGGTTAGGGTTAAGTATGAAGATAAAATGGTCACATTAGTCAAACCTTCTTGAAGCTTCAACAAGCTTCATTTATAATGAAACCATTTTGTTTTCTTTTATTTATTTATCAAGAAAGAATAGATAAATAAATAAGTAAATGAATCAAAACCCTAACTATTATCATAACCATGGTTTAAGTCTTAACACAAAACCAAAATTCATGCATCATCAAACATGATACAATCAAGTGCACAAAAGTATATCACATATACAACTTGTGAACTTCAAGTGAGAAAATCCATTTAAAGTGAACCAATACTAGTTAATGCAAAGCAATATATAAAATATATAATTATACATTAAATCATTAAATCAACATTTGATTCAATGATCCGGTCATGTCGCACATAACCGACTAGTATCCAATGTATCGATTTATCGAATCAATGATTCGATAACTAGGTCATATCGCATACAACCAATCGAAACATTCATCGCGAGAATAAAATGTGGTATCACATACACGCATTATTCTCGGTCCCGCACATATCTCATATGCGCTCCTATTTCGTTTCGCTTGAGCCATGAAACCTCTGTGTAGGACTCTAAAGACTCGTCAATACGCCGGCAGCAGATGATGATCATATCAAGCACCCACAAGCCGCAAGCGGTCTGCTAAACGTAACGGCCACCCGGGTATTAAGCGATCAGAAGATCAACGAGCTAGCCCGCTCACACTCCTGTGAATCCAACCAGTAACACTTACCATACAGTCCGGTCTGTTCGTCTGATATGTCGCATATCAAGTCTAGGGGTGGTAAACGTCAGACCCCAATAACCGATAAGTCGTGCCGATGTGAGGCTCATAACGGGTCGAGAAACTACTGGTAACACTTACCAGCAAATCTCTGATCAGCCCTGGCCAGGGACTTCCCTGTTACGGCCAATCGAGCACAGCGCAACATCAACCCCCAATACCGGGAGAGACGAAACCCCTCCTATCGCTCATTGCCTCCATGTGACTCGGGACTGTACCCAAAGACCACCGTTTTGCACGCCCTCATGGACGTGGTAAGGTGGAGATCAAAGCACAGTGGGAATCACATAAGACTCTATGACGATCTCGGGTCTACAGACTTGTTGGAGATAGTGCCCTCAGAGTCAATTATTGGATCACAGGCACGTGATTGCAATGATTGAGGGAGGACCTATCCCGGTAGGACAGTCTTACTCGAGATGATAGTATGCTATCTGGTTTATCTTTATCATCGTGTACTGCTTTAGGTGACCTGACATGTCGCTATTACACGTTGATAGAGCCCCTAGGATTCTTGCTTGACTGCCGACAGTATGATGGCGATCATATACGTGAGAGCTGGTGGTCTATAAGCACATCCTTAAAAGGTCCCTAGTCGTAGGAGTTCCGAGACAGGGCATCGATACTCCATTAGTAGACTAGTGTATACAGTCGAGACCCCGACGAGGGGCGGTGGCCGGTCTCACAAGCCACTGGTGTCAGTTGGTTCACCTAAGATGTATACAGGTGCTCATTGGGTTATGAGTACACCGGACAGGACTCGCCGGGAACCTGCTAGTTGGTCTTATACCAGACGTCAGATGGCAGTTCCCTGGTGACATGTGTACAGGTTAGTTCATCGACCTGAGATCGTCATTTGTCTCGTGTGAGTTCCCACTGTGCTTTGATTACTACCCTACCACGGCTCAAAGGAGTCGTGCAAACAGGTTTTAGTTGGGTACAGTCCCGAGCCACATGGAGGCAGTGAGCGGATCTGCAGGGGTTCGTCTCTCCCGGTATTGGGGGTGAGGTCGCGCTGTGTCTAGGAGAGCCATTACACAAAGCCCTCGGCCGAGGCAAGGAGATTTACTGGTAGGTATTCCAGTAGTATCTCAGGGTGTTCTGGGCTACGCTCCGACACGACTTGTACCGCTTTTGGGGGTCTGACTTTTACCAACCCCATAGGCCCGCCATGCGATGCTCATAGACGAACCGACCGGACTGTACGGATATTGTCACTGACAGGCTCAGTTGGGTGTCGGGGTGAGCTTCCTCATCGACGTCCCATTTGGTCAACACCTGGTGGCCCGTCACGTATTGGCTTATACCTCTGACGTGCTAGTTGTTAAATCCACAGCCAAGGTATTGACGAGTCTTTAGAGTCCACCACACTCAGTTACTCAGCTACTCAAGTTTCGGGCGAAACGCTGTAGAGGCCGTATGGAGATATGGCAGGGTTCGATCAGATACGTGCGGTATTGCACGGATCGTGATCGGACGGTTTTTTACTAGCCGGCTTTGGCTTAAGACGGATTCTAGTTGTTGATAGTGTAGTTTTGTCTCTTTGCATTTGTGTTCAGTGGGAATACAAATGCGGGCATGTATTTGCAGTAGTGGGGTTTTCCCGTATTTTATTACGGGATCAGTTTTTCTGAAATTGCCAGTTTGCATTCCGTTCCGGCCGGTTTTTCTTCATTCCTTCTCGGTCGGACTTTCTTGTTGGAGGGTGTTAATTGCAAGTTTGCAATTAACATCTTGTGGAGGGCTTTCTTGCATTATGATGAGACTAGCATCATGAGATTCCTTTTCTTTCTCTTCTTATGCATTTATGTGAAAAGGGATTGATTAGTTTTGAAAGGATTTAGATAAGAAATGAGAGTGACCTCCTTCTTGAATTATCTTTTTCTTTTCTTATTAGATGAATTCCTTTTCTCTCTCCATAGGGGCCGGCCATTCTTTGGGGAGAGAGTGGAGAGGAACATTTTTCTAGTGGGGATATATATCATCTCATTTTCTTATGCTTGCTTGCATGCTTGCAAAAATCCCTCCATAGCTATCATTCTCCTTTCCTCCATATCTTCCATGGCAACTTCACATACCCAAAAGAGACAAGTTCACTACACTATTCTATAGCAAGCCTTGGACGCGTCGGCTAGCCAACTTCGCGCCCGATTTGCCTCGGTCAAGAGGCGGGAGCCCGTAAAAGATTCCGGCTACGTGGTGCCCTTTCCGACGAGCGAGGAGGTGACGGAGATTCCGCGGGAGATCGGAGTGGAGACGAAGACCGAAGGACACGGATCGCTTGGTATATCTCTCACCCCATCTCTAGTTAGCTAGTATAGGTTAATGGTAAACGATCCGGGTTTTCTTTGTCCGCGGTAGCGACGGTTTCCGAGTAAGGAAAAAATTTTATTCTGCATTTTGGCCTCGAGCAAGAGGCCGGGGCGCTGCCGTGGCGCAACATGGTATCAGAGCCACGCCATTAACCTTGCCTAGCTTGTTCTAATGCGTTTTACGTATCCGATCGACCAAAATCCCGAAAACCGTATTTTAGTTCACATCAGTTTCTGTTGAAATTTTTTGGTCTCAAAAAATTTTTCAGGTTGTAAAAAACTAGTCTTCTACAAATTCTAAGACCACTGTAAAAATTCGACAGTGTCAGTCGTACAGTGGAGCGCGGAAGCGCGGCCAAACCCACCTTTGGGCCGCCCTTCCGCCGCACTCTACTGTGCTCACCTTGCCAAAATTTTACAGTAGGCTTTTGGGCTATTTTTGTGGGTTTTGGGATATTAAATTTGGGTCCAGGTTTTCTGTAACTGCTACAGTATTGGTTGGGGGCCCACTAGTTAATTGTTTGATCGATCGGATATTTTAAACACATTATTTCACAGTATTTACATTATATCTGCGACCGTGAATGTCACTTGATCGGTAAATCCGGTCTAACTGCTATAGCCCGGTTAGACGGATTTGCGAACATGACTTTCACGTTGATGTTCTATGTTCATGCTGTGATGTTGCGGATCGGTCGTGGGGGATAGCCTGGATGCAATGCTAGTACTGTTTTGTTGTATTATGTACATTTGTCATTGCGGGGCGAGCGTCCGACATGTGGACTGCCGTCACTGCCTGTTTGTATTATTCTTTTGGGGCACGACCTGGTTGCGGTCAATGTACCCGGTGTATGTATATTTTACTTTCTGTACTAGGATTACCCCGCGGTGGAGTGCACGGATAGCCGGGTTCTAGGGGGCAACGGGCCCGCATCTCATGGCATTGAGACGGAGGGGGCTTCACTCTAGGATTGGCGGGCTGTTCGCCGCACTCGTAGGGGGTACAGGTTGACCCAGGAGGGGTGCCCAAGTTACCGGATTCCATGAAGTGCTGGGTGGTCCATTCACGGAGCTGAAGGGGGCTGCCTCGCTTCAGGTTTTGGCGGGTGACTTGCCGCGCCCGTAGGGGTCTAGGATTTCATTGCACAGGCTATCCACACGACCAGGGGAACGTCGGGTTTCAGCAGCGGCTCTGTGAAACCCGAGGTTTCCAGATATCTGTATTGATCTGCGTTGCTTTGCATTTCTGTGATGTTGCCTTTTATCACGCCTTGAGCGAAAATTATATATTGGTATATATATTAGTAGATGTTGTATATGTTTTACATCCGCGCTAGTCCAGTCCCCGCTCTGTCGTTAGTTAGCTAACCTAACGAGTGATGACGGGACCCAGTGGCGAATGCGGATGGCATATACGTACATCAGTATATTTTCGTTCTTTGTGGTGTGATCATCTGATGGGACTGCGTTGATTCGGATCAACGCAAGTTATAAACAAACCTTTTTTTGATGTTGTTGGAACATTTTTCAAAAAGCTGTTATTGCAAGGACGTTCACTTTTTGTTTTGCATAGTGGTATTCATTTGGAATATCCTGCTCCTCAGTCGACGAGGCAAGGGCCGAGATCCCTTCATCGGGAGTGACCCCTTGGACAGAAGTTTACGTCAGGGCATTAACATCACTATAGCCGATTACTTTTGCTTTGCATCGTGGTATTCAGTTGGAATATCCTGCACCTCATTCTACGGGGAAAGAGCCGAGATCCCTTCACCGGGAGTGACCTCTTTAGCAAAGGCTTTCGTCACTATATTTTTATAAAAAACTATGCAGTTCCTTCAACGATATCAAGTTCATTACGTTAAAGGTTTTTCGCCAAAAACCAGCCGTAGCCCTCCGTCATTTCCTACAGGTATTATTTGGTATTCGTGCTGCGTTTGTTGACCTAGTCAAGACGTAGTGTTCGGTAGCTAAGTGGTACTTGTTTGTTGCATAAGTGGGATTGGTTAGGACAATCGTGCGGCCTTGTTGACCTAGTCAAGGGCACGTACGGGTGGGTTTAATGCAATCCAGAATAATGACGGGTTGAACTTGACTGGCGGTTTATGGTTTTTGACCTAGTCAAGGTCATAAACCGCTTGGGGTAAAAATCACATCGGGAGTTTCAAAAGAACTGAAACTTGCCAGGCATGCGCATACCTTCTGGAGTGTGGTGACGTGAGTGGATTCCGTCACGTTATCATGCGATGAGAGTTGGATCCCGATTCCCACTGATGAGTTAGTTTACTCCTCGGGTGACCCCGACTAATTCTTCTTTCAGGTTTGGAGAAGAATTTGAGGTACAGTGGGAGGTTTCCAGATTAGATAAAGTGATAACCATTCTGATCTAGGTTAGAGTGCACGCTGAGTGTTTCTTTTCTCTCTCTCTGGCAGCGACCATTGACCCGACCCTGGACTATGACTCAGTAACCAAGTTGACCGAACCTTCTTAACACTGGCTTTTGGATTGTCAGAGTTGCAGACCTCATTGCCACTCCTACTTTTACCCTTTTCTCCAGGACACCCCGCATTACTGCGAACGCCCACTTCCATTGGACAAAACCATCGTATGGTTATATACGAACTCGAAGGACTTCGAGGATGGTTTCTGGTTCTGGAGAAAACGAATAGGATTATTCAGTTGTCTTTTCTTTCCACCTTCTCTCATTGCGAGTACTCCTTGGTTTAGGAGATAGTACACCTATTACGCAAATTGGATAGTCTTCTTCCAAACCTTAGGCTGGTGCCGAACGGTGGGGAATGAAGAAAACCAATTAGCATAACGACGGTGTACAGAAGGTATTAAGTTAAGACAAAGCAAGGGATTAGTAGGAGGGCAAAGTAAATTGCGACTGATATTCACGACCAAACCAAGTATTCCTTCGCCAATCCTAAATCACCTTTGTATTTCTCCAGGACACTCCGTATCACTACGAAGATCCCAGTTTATTGGATAATCCATCGTATGGTTATATACGAACTCGAAAGGAACTTGTTCCAGTTCGGGGATGGATTCTGGTTCAGGAGAAATAGGAATAAAGTACATTCAGGTGTCTTTTATCTTCACCTTCTCTCGCGTTGCGAGTGCTCCTAGGATTAGGACAGTACACCCATTATGCTTATTGGATACTCTTCTTCCAAACCATAGGCTGGTGCCGAACGGTAGGGAAGGAAGAAAACCATTTGGCCTAAGGGGGTGTACAGAAGGTAATGACTAAAGACATAGAAAGGGATTTAGAAAGATGGCAAAGAATTACAAGGTTACAGTTGTGAATCTGGATAATGGAAGAGGCATTACTATGAATACCAGGATACCCCGACGAAACATTTCAATGTTTCAGTTTCACTGTGTACTATTAATGGAAAACTGATTTCCCAGTTAGACACTTGCTCCAGGGTATGTATTTACCAGGTATGATTCTCACATCTGTATGGTTTTACAGATGCTGAGTGGGAGTAAGTTATTGGGAATTAGGTGACCATCCTCTTTATATCGGGATTCGTTGGAATTGGTGATATTTGAGGAAGCCACCTGGGTTGTTTGCCGGTCGGCAAATATTTGGTTTTGAATATCCGTTGTTGTGCACCAATTTCAAATTGATATATCTGTACGTCTATTTTTATAGAGTGAGACATACCTTTTTGAAATTATGTCTATGACATTTACCTATACCAGTGGATGGTTAGGTAAGGAGCATTGAACAACGGTGTGAATCTTCTTAACCAAAAGTACAGTTTTCAACCTATGACACACAGTGATTAAGTCACAAGACTCAGCGGACTTATACAGAGTATTGTATGTTGTCCAGTGTCCATTAGGACAGAGGGGTTGGTCCTCATACTATATTCTGTTTACTTTTAACTTCTCTAGTTCTTAAACATGTGTTTCGTAGGAATACAGGGTCTAAGTTTTGAGGAGTTATAGGTATTTGAATAGAGTAGAGAACCAGGTATAGCAAGTATCGGGATTCTTCAAAGTGATCGAAGATGTAGATACTTGTGTATGGTATTCAGTTGATAGTAATGATAAAGAGAAATTGCTTCTCTTTCAGGTTACTCATAATTGGAAGCATTCCTAAGTTGAGTAACGCTGATCGGCCTCCTTCCATTTAGTTTACATGCACTGGAGATAGCTGCATGATTTGAATCTGGTTCAATTGAATCAGTGCCTCTGGTTCTATATTGGATATAGAACAGTTCATATCTTAACGATGTTAAGGTACGGGGAGTTGTCCGGCTTATGCTTAAAACCAGACACTGAACAACTCAAGGCACGTTTCTGTAATGGCTGTTTGTGGGTTGACCCAGGCTATGACGAGGGTTGACTTTCTACCATCTGGATGAACAATAGCAATATTGTTCTAGACTCGCCACAGTTTTATTAAAAATGGATTTTTTTCAAAAACAGTAGTGGGAGTATGGTAGAACTGGAAGTGATTCCAGAACCGCAAACGATTACTGAAGATTTAATAAGGAACCTAAAGATTCAATCTGATTTGACATTCCATTGGCCACTCCGCAGATACGGTGGGTAACTTCAGGCACCCGAGAGGTACTCCGGCAGCCTCAAGGACGGTGACAGGGAAGTTCTTGTTTACCCATACTTGCCATTGCTGTTGTTCCAGGCTGCGAGACCCGGCAGGAGGATGAGTATAGCGTCGTTCTAAACTAGCTTTGGAAGTGCACGTCTATATGACTCTGCCAGAGGGTTTTCGTAGTCAGTGGGAGCAGCGGAAGCATTGGTGGACATCAGGCTTATGACTATTTATAGACTAAAGCAGATGTAGCGGAGATAGATCATCTATTTCTGATGTGACAGTCATAGGTTTGACGTCATCAGAATAAGGGGATGGATCTGTTGAGAAGGTAGTAGGAAGTGATATTCCTATACTACGATCGGTTATACTTTGGTCGTCACACAGTGGTTTCTCCACACAGGACTTGGACATAATATCTAACATACTGGTTACTAGATCTATGGTTTTAGATCTAGATTTGGGTGGTTTCCCAATCTGGGTACCTTGACAGCATTCTATGAGTATTTAGAATAGACGACTCCTGGCACGGTAGTGCACCTGCAGTTGATGTAGTCACCCTCTCTAAAGGTGTCTTATAGACTAAAGGGGAGAGGGATACTCATGATTGGCAGATCACTTGCTTAGGCAATTGAGTCAATCATGAGATGTCAAGTACCACACCAGATGTTGTTCTTGCAGTAGATGCAATAAGTTGATATTAATCCAATCCTGGAGAAACGGTCGGAAGCAGCTTTAGAACATAAGTTAATGTTCTAGGGATATGATAATGACAGCCTCATTTGGGAGACAGTTATCATTCCAGGCTTCCAAGGTGACATGGACGACAAGGAGGTTGTCAGAGTTATAGTTTTCCTTCTGACGAGGGGCAGTATTTTGGACAGGTGGTCCAAGGCAATACTGAGGGTGGCCTGGCGCAGGATACTGATTAAGTTCAGTTGACGATACAGTCTAAGAAGTTTGGATTTGGAGTTCATTTATGCGCTAGGTCCCATCAGACATCCAGACGTTCTAAGACAGGTATTGCTCATTTCGGGAGATGGCTTTCTCCGCGAACTTGAGATATAGAGAGACATAGAAAGAAACATCACAGCGGATCCACTCACTGAGGCAATTCCTCGAACGCAATAGTTTCGCAAACGAGCTTTGTGAGACTGACTAGTAGAGGAGTTGGGTGTTCGGTATCACACGGGCTGTGAGTATGCGGCATCGCAATAATTAGCCTTGAGTGCAAGTGGGAGATTGTTGGAGATAGTGCCCTCAGAGTCAATTATTGGATCACAGGCACGTGATTGCAATGATTGAGGGAGGACCTATCCCGGTAGGACAGTCTTACTCGAGATGATAGTATGCTATCTGGTTTATCTTTATCATCGTGTACTGCTTTAGGTGACCTGACATGTCGCTATTACACGTTGATAGAGCCCCTAGGATTCTTGCTTGACTGCCGACAGTATGATGGCGATCATATACGTGAGAGCTGGTGGTCTATAAGCACATCCTTAAAAGGACCCTAGTCGTAGGAGTTCCGAGACAGGGCATCGATACTCCATTAGTAGACTAGTGTATACAGTCGAGACCCCGACGAGGGGCGGTGGCCGGTCTCACAAGCCACTGGTGTCAGTTGGTTCACCTAAGATGTATACAGGTGCTCATTGGGTTATGAGTACACCAGACAGGACTTGCCGGGAACCTGCTAGTTGGTCTTATACCAGACGTCAGATGGCAGTTCCCTGGTGACATGTGTACAGGTTAGTTCATCGACCTGAGATCGTCATTTGTCTCGTGTGAGTTCCCACTGTGCTTTGATTACTACCCTACCACGGCTCAAAGGAGTCGTGCAAACAGGTTTTAGTTGGGTACAGTCCCGAGCCACATGGAGGCAGTGAGCGGATCTGCAGGGGTTCGTCTCTCCCGGTATTGGGGGTGAGGTCGCGCTGTGTCTAGGAGAGCCATTACACAAAGCCCTCGGCCGAGGCAAGGAGATTTACTGGTAGGTATTCCAGTAGTATCTCAGGGTGTTCTGGGCTACGCTCCGACACGACTTGTACCGCTTTTGGGGGTCTGACTTTTACCAACCCCCTAGGCCCGCCATGCGATGCTCATAGACGAACGGACCGGACTGTACGGATATTGTCACTGACAGGCTCAGTTGGGTGTCGGGGTGAGCTTCCTCATCGACGTCCTATTTGGTCAACACCTGGTGGCCCGTCACGTATTGGCTTATACCTCTGACGTGCTAGTGGTTAAATCCACAGCCAAGGTATTGACGAGTCTTTAGAGTCCACCACACTCAGTTACTCAGCTACTCAAGTTTCGGGCGAAACGCTGTAGAGGCCGTATGGAGATATGGCAGGGTTCGATCAGATACGTGCGGTATTGCACGGATCGTGATCGGACGGTTTTTTACTAGCCGGCTTTGGCTTAAGCCGGATTCTAGTTGTTGATAGTGTAGTTTTGTCTCTTTGCATTTGTGTTCAGTGGGAATACAAATGCGGGCATGTATTTGCAGTAGTGGGGTTTTCCCGTATTTTATTACGGGATCAGTTTTTCTGAAGTTGCCAGTTTGCATTCCGTTCCGGCCGGTTTTTCTTCATTCCTTCTCGGTCGGACTTTCTTGTTGGAGGGTGTTAATTGCAAGTTTGCAATTAACATCTTATGGAGGGCTTTCTTGCATTATGATGAGACTAGCATCATGAGATTCCTTTTCTTTCTCTTCTTATGCATTTATGTGAAAAGGGATTGATTAGTTTTGAAAGGATTTAGATAAGAAATGAGAGTGACCTCCTTCTTGAATTATCTTTTTCTTTTCTTATTAGATGAATTCCTTTTCTCTCTCCAATCCATTCTCATCTTAGGGGCCGGCCATTCTTTGGGGAGAGAGTGGAGAGGAACATTTTTCTAGTGGGGATATATATCATCTCATTTTCTTATGCTTGCTTGCATGCTTGCAAAAATCCCTCCATAGCTATCATTCTCCTTTCCTCCACATCTTCCATGGCAACTTCACATACCCAAAAGAGACAAGTTCACTACACTATTCTATAGCAAGCCTTGGACGCGTCGGCTAGCCAACTTCGCGCCCGAGTTGCCTCGGTCAAGAGGCGGGAGCCCGTAAAAGATTCCGGCTACGTGGTGCCCTTTCCGACGAGCGAGGAGGTGACGGAGATTCCGCGGGAGATCGGAGTGGAGACGAAGACCGAAGGACACGGATCGCTTGGTATATCTCTCACCCCATCTCTAGTTAGCTAGTATAGATTAATGGTAAGCGATCCGGGTTTTCTTTGTCCGCGGTAGCGACGGTTTCCGAGTAAGGAAAAATTTTTATTCCGCATTTTGGCCTCGAGCAAGAGGCCGGGGCGCTGCCGTGGCGCAACAAGACTAACCTGTACAAGTGTCACCTGAGAACTGCCATCTGACGTGAGGTATAATACCATCTGGGATTTCTCGGCGAGTCCGTCCAGTGTACCCAGTCTCCACTGAGCACCCGTATACCATCTCTGATGTCAAACACCAATGGATATGGGATCATCCATCGCCCATCTCATGAGTCGAGAAGCGTATACGCTAGTCTACTCTGGTATATCGATGCCCCGTCTCGATACACCCACGACTAGGGACCTTGAAGGATGTACTTATGGACTACCATGTCCCCACTAGTATGATCTGCATCATAGTCCAGGTAGTCAAGTACACATCCTAAGGGCTTTACCAACATGTAACTGCAAGACAGTTTAAAGAGACAAGTATACATGTTAAGATAAAGAGTAACCAGATAGCATACTATCATATCGAGCAAGAAAGTCATCTCTATATATGTCCAAGCATCCAATATAATATACATCATCTGTACAATACTGGCCTCTAGGGCATACACACAACTAACAATAAGAACTAGTCAAGATTAATTGCACGTCACAATACTTGCTTAACCTTTCAGCCAGACTAGTGTTGGTACTTCGAGGGAGGTTTTCCAACGCTTTCGCGAAGTTCCTTAATTAAATAACCTCTTTTCCCTAGAGGCGTAGCCCCGCTAACACCGTTCTTGACACCTACTTGGTTTATAGCATTGATTGTTAAGTGAAATTATCTCCCGAGAGTAATCCAACTCATCAGTGGGATCGGGATCCAACTATCATTGTATGATGACCTAGATGGAATCCACTCTAGTCACCACACTCCAGAAGGTATGCTAAATCTGCAAGTTTCCTGTATGTTTGAAACTCCTGATGTGGTTTTTGCCCCAAGCGACTTCATGACCTTGACAGAGGTCAACATGTCATAAGTCGCAAGTCAAGTTCAACCCGTCATTATCCTGGATTGATTTAGACCCACTCGCACAAGTCCTTGACAGAGGTCAAAATGACTATGCGACTGTCCTAAATAATCGCATTTATCTATGCAGCATACGAGCATTGCTTAGCTGCCATTCACTATGCCTTGACAGAGGTCAACATACACAGCATGAATACTAAGTAATACTTGTAAGAAATGACGGAGGGCTACGGCTGGGTTTTTGGAGAAAAACCCGTTAACGTAATGAACTTGATATCGTTGAAGGAACCTGATAGCCTTTTTTAAAAAAAAATATAGTGACGAAAACTTTTGCTAAAGAGGTCACTCCCTATGAAGGGATCTCGGCTCTTTCCTCGTCGAATGAGGTGCAGGATATTCCAAACTGAATACCACGATGCAAAGCAAGAATAATCGACTATAGTGAAGTTATTACCCTGACGCAAACTTTTGTCCAAGGGGTCACTCCCGATGAAGGGATCTCGGCCCTTGCCTCGTCGAATGAGGTGCTGGGCATTCGTAACCGAATACCTCTGTGCAAAACGAAAGAGAACGTCCTTGCAATAACAGCTTTTTGAAAATTGTTCCAACAATTTCTTTTAGGTTTGTTTTTCTTTGCATTAATATAATGCGTCCCATCAATTAATCCTACCATTGCAGAAAACAACGAAAATATGACGTACGCTTATGCCATCAGCATTCGCCACGGGGCCCCGTCATTACCCGTTAGGTTACTTAACTAACGACAGAGCGGGGGCTGGACTAGCGCGGATGCAAAACATAAGCAACGCCTACTAGATATCATATATAGATATATACATTCGTCAGATGCAATGATAGCCATTCCAGATCACAGATGAACACATTGGATATGCTAGGAATCCGCGTTTCGTTCGAGCCTGCAACGAAAGACGGATTACACGGTCGCGATGAATAGCCAAACCCCACCCTAGACCCCTACGGGTCCGGCAAACTACCCGCCAAGTATCCGAAGTGAAGCAACCTCCCTCAACAACGTGAGTAGGCCACTAGGCACTTCGAGGTACCCGGTAGTTTGTGCACCCCACCTTGGGTCTATCCTAGGAGCAAAAACAATAAAAGAAATAATATACAATGGCGGCTACAACCTCATCCCGGATGTGCGGCCATAAAAATAGTATTACATAAATTTACATAATGCATCAAATGAAAGATAAAGAAACTCGCATCTCACAAAACCCCGGCTATTCATCCGCGACAATCCAACAAGTTCATATACACAATCCAACAACATTACAGATCACAGATATGCACAATCCCCACTAATCGACATATAGCGATTAGCCGACGTTGAGTGCATGTATCACATTACAGATATAACCAATTTAGCTAAAGTTTATAGAAATTCGATCAAAATACCAATTTGTAACTACCCTAAGTAAAATCCAGTACTCTGACAAATCTGGGCAGAAACAAAAATTCCCAGAATACACAAAACCACAACAGAGAACCCCAGAAGAATTTTGGCGCGCCACCGAGTCAACTCGGCCGCGGAACCGCGGCGGATTGCTTGGATCAGCCGCAGATCCACGGTCCAATGAACGGTTCAGGCGCCCAAAATTCTACAGATTTCTCAGAAAACCCTGCTTGTATTTTTCATGTCTGTGGAAATATTTTTAGGTCAGTTTTGAAAATCGACAGAAAATACAATATTTTAGTGTGTTTTCGGGATTTTTTCCGGATCGAAATTCTAAACACTTTGCTAATAGTTAGTTGTTGTTTAGCTAGGCTTTGATACCACTGACCGGGAGAGACGAATCCTGTCTAACCGTCACTGCCTCCAAGTGCTTCGGGACTGCACCCAACTACTACCTGTTTGCACGACTCATTTGAGCCGTGGTAGGGTAGTAATCTAAGAACAGTGGGAACACACTCGAGGTGAAGTGACAGTGTCGAGTCTTTAGAGTCCCACACAGAGGGCTATTCGCCTTTGGGCAAAACAGAGTAGATGTCGCATGGTTTTGCGACAGGGTTCGTTCACGTCCGCGGACTTGTGCACGTTTGGTGTCCGGGCAGTTATTACTAGCGGGCTTTGGTTTAAACCAGATCCTAGTATATGTTTTGGAATTGGTTTTATCTCATTGTATTCGTGTTCCTCGGAACACGGGTGCCGGTGTATATGCACAGTTGGCAGAGGCAGAGGCAGAGGATTCTCATTGGGGTTGTTGACCGTTGACTTTTTCTAAACCCTAATGAGAATAAGAAATATGATTAATAATATTAATTAAGAATTATTGTTCCATGGTTGAGTTGAACATTTGACTTTAGTTGACTTGTTGACTTTGTTGACCGGTTGACCATTGTGGACTTGTTGACCATCATCATTTCATTTCAATGACTTTTGTTGACTTGTTGTTCTTTAAAAAATGCATTAAATGCATGAAATGATAATGGTCATTGAAACTAACCATCACAATTCTTAATTATTATTATTATCATCATTATTCTTACTTTTGGAAGCATGGTTGTAAATTATTATCCCATTCTCACTTGCTCATTCTCTCTCATCCAAAGCTCATCCTCTTCCTCTCTCTCAAAGCTCTCATCTCTTATGTGTTGAGAACCATGAGCTCTTGAGGTAAAACCACCATAACTACTCTCTACTCATTCTAGAGTTCTAGATTTAGCAAGCCAAGCACTTTAGTTACCTCTAGGTTGAGGTAGGAGCTCAAGGTAGAGGCCTTCGGGTGGATCCTTCTTCGGCAAAAGGAAGACTACGAGGTGGAGCCATTCAAACCACTCCAAGGAGTAAGAAGAGAAGGGTTCAAGACCAAGGTATAACCTCCTAACCGAGTAGCTAAACTCGTAGTTAGTTTGCAGGGTTTTTGTTTAGCAAAGATCATCTTTTCTAGTCCATGTTGCCTTGTCATAAAAAATCGTTTTTTACCGTTTCCGCCTCCCCGTAAGGACCGGGGTGGGCAACGTGGACTTACAGTGTAGAATGCTAGCCGACGTGTCCGACGTGTCCAACGTAAGACTTCTAGTTGGCTAGCCGACGTGTCCAAGATTGCTGTAGACTGAGTGTAGAATGCTCATCGCGGCATCACTGATCTCCGGTCTCCTCGTCGGAAGAGCATCACATCGAGAAGTCTTTTTACGGGCTCCCACCTCTAAACCGAGGCAACTCGGACACGACGTTGGCTAGCCGACGTGTCCAACAATTCTAGTGGGTACTATTCTACCATGCAGAGGAACAGAAGATAATTGTTTCCAGGAATGCCACATTTTTGGGATACCCAAAAGATTCTAGTGCAAGTGGGAGATTGTTGGATATGTATGCCCTAGAGGCCATTATTGTATAGTACTAGTTTGTATAATACATTTTGGAGGCTTGGGATATATATATACGGGTTTACGACAGTCTTGCTCGATATAGTAGTATGCTACTTGGTTTGTTTCTATCTTAATATGTGTATATGTTTCTTTTAACATATCGCTAAAAACATATTAATGGAGCCCTTAGGATCTTTGCTTAACTACCGGCGTTGTGATGGCGATCACACTAGTGGGGGCTTGGGAGTCTATAAGCACATCCTTATTTTGGTCCCTAGTCGTAGGAGTATCGAGACAGGGCATCGATACTCTAGAGTAGACTGGTGCATACGCTTCTCGTCCCAACATGGGAGATGGTCTGTCCCACAGCCATCAGTACGTCGTGCTGGAGATAGTATGCAGGTGCTCGTTAGGTTACGAGTACACTGGACAGGACTCGTCGGGAACTGTTGGTTGGTATTATACCTATCGTCAGTTAACAGTTCCCAGGTAACATGAGTACAGCTTAGTCCGCTGACTTGACACTGTCACTTCGCCTCAAGTGTGTTCCCACTATTCTTAGATTACTACCCTACCACGACTCTACTGAGTCGTGCAAACAGGTAGTAGTTGGGTGAAGTCCCAAAGCACTCGGAGGCAGTGATGGTTAGACAGGATTCGTCTCTCCCGGTATTGGGAGTTGATATCGCGCTGTGTCTAGGAGAGCCATTACACATTGTTGTCCCTGGCCAGGGCAAGCGAGAATTACTGGTAGGTTTTCTAGTAGATTCTCAGGGTGTTTTGGGCTACACTCCGACATGACTTGTACCGCTATTAGGGGACTGACGTTTACTGCCCCCCTAGGCCCGCCATGCGATACTCTTAGACGAATAGACCGGACTGTACGGAGATTGTCACATTCAGGCTCAGTAGGTGTTCGGATGGGTTCACCTCATCAGTATTCTTGTCGGCATCTACCTGGGGACCGTTACGTACAGCTAGTACCGCTTGCGGCATGTGGTTAAACCCACTGCCAGCGTAGTGTCGAGCCTTTAGAGTCCCACACAGAGGGTTACTCGCCTTTGGGCAAAACAGAGTAGAGGTCGCATGGTTTTGCGACGGGGTTCGTTCACATCCGCGCACTTGTGCACGTTTGGTGTCCGGGCAGTTATTACTAGCGGGCTTTGGTTTAAGCCAGATCCTAGTATTTGTTTTGGGATTGGTTTTGTCTCAGTGTATTCGTGTTCCTCGGAACACGGATGCGGGTGTGTATGCACAGTTGACAGAGGCAGAGGATTCTCATTAGGGTTGTTGACCATTTGACTTTGGTTGACTTGTTGACCGTTGACTTTTTCTAAACCCTAATGAGAATAAGAAATATGATTAATAATATTAATTAAGGATTATTGTGCCATGGTTGAGTTGAACATTTGACTTTTGTTGACTTGTTGACTTTATTGACCGGTTGACCATTGTGGACTTGTTGACCATCATCATTTCATTTCAATGATGCTTCTTGTTCTTTGCAAAATGCATTAAATGCATGAAATGATAATGGTCATTGAAAGTAACCATCACAATTCTTAATTATTATTATTATCATCATTATTCTTACTTTTGTGAGCATGGTTGCAAGATGAGAGCTCATTCTATCATATTCTTTCTCTCTCTTGAAAGAAAGCTCTCCCTCTTCCACTCCAAAAGTTTAAGTGTTCCATGAGTTGGAAATCATAAACTTTTGAGACAAAACCACCATAACTCTTCTCTACTCATCCTAAGGTTCTAGGTTTAGCAAACCAAGCACCTTAGTAATCTCTAGGTTGAGATAGGAGCTCAAGTTCGAGGCCCTCGGGTGGATCCATCTACGGCAAAGAGGAGACGACCGTTCAAACCACTACAAGGAGCAAGCAAAGAGGAGAACCACAAAAGGAAGAGAAGGAGTTCAAGACCTAGGTATAACCATTTCTACATAGTAGCTAAAACTTGTAGTTTATTTATTAGTTTTTGTTTAGCAAAGATCCTTCATGGATGATCCATGTTACCTATTGAGGAAAATTTTGATTTTTACCTATTCCGCCTCCCCGAAAGAACCGGGGTGGGTAACGTGGACCTAACAAGCTGGGTTGTCTATAAGCACATCCTTAAATGTCCCTCGTCGTGGGAGTATCGAGACTGGGCATCGATATTCCGGAATAGACTAGTTTATACGCCTCTAGACCCTGAAGATGGGCGGTGGCCGGTCTCACAAACCATTGGTGTTGTATCACCTAAGATAGTATACAGGTGCTCACTGGAGGTAAGTAAACTGGTCGGACTCACTGAGAAATTCTAGATGGTATTATATCTATCGTCGGATGGAAGTTCTCAGGTGGCATGAGTACAGGTTAGTCCTTTGACCTGAAGTCATCATTTGTCTCGTGTGAGTTCCCACTGTACTTTGATTACTACTCTACCACGACTCAAAAGAGTCGTGCAAACAGTTTTTAGTTGGGTACAGTCCCAAGCCACATAGAGGCAGTGGTCAATTGTCCGGGATTCGTCTTTCCTGGTATCAGGAGTCAATGCCGCGCTGTGTTCAGTTGGCTATCACCAGAAATCCGTGGTAACGGTGGATGAGATTTACTGATGGTTGATCGGTAATATTCTATTGGTGATGAGCTTGATTCAGACGACTTATCGGGTTAGTAGGGGTTTGAAGTTATCCACCCTGTGGACCCGATATGCGATACTCTTTGACGAAGATATCAGACAGTATGGAGATTATCACATTCAGGCTCAGTAAGGTAAGAACGCACTTGTTTGTCGACCCCCCTTTCGACAAGTACATGGGTAGTCGTTACGTACAGCTAGTGCCGCTGACATGCTTATGGTTAAATCCACTGCCAGCGTATTGTCGAGTCTTTAGAGTCACACACAGAGGTTTTTCCCGGTTCAGGCGATAGATGTAGGAACCGTACGTTGGTACATGCAGGGGTCCGATTAAATACGTTTACATGATATACAGACTTTAATCGGACGATTGATAATACTAGCCGGCTTAGAATTAAGCCGGATTATTAATGAGGATTTGATTTAATAATTTATATGTGTATTTTGATACATATATTTTAGTATTATTGTTCATTGTTCATTTTCTCTCTTCGGTGCTATCCGTATTTTTATACGGATACACGTATATGTAGCGATACATATACTAAGTGAAGTATTCCGTATTCATACGGGAATACTTGTAAAAGAAGAACATCTTGTATTTATTTTTCCTTTTAGAAAAACAAATGGAAAATAAGGTGTTGATGAGGTGGCAATGAAGCATGGTGATGAGTATGGTTTGGGCATTTATTGGTGTACTATTGCATCATGGTTGTAATATATGTAGCCATTCTCCTTTTGACTTTGAGACTAGTTGATGATTTTCTTCATCTCATCCAACATGCTTCATGGTTGAAAAGTTTGAGCGACCATCATTCTCATCTCTTTTCGTTCTTCTTCTTGCTTTCACTTGAGCAAGGATTCTAGAGAGAATTTTAGTGAAATATTACTATATCACCGACCATCCAAACCTAACGAGCTTGGATCCTCGGTTAGAGCATCCTCCGGTTTTTCTCGGGTGGATCGTTTTTGGCGAGGGTGGTCGATCATCAAGCGCAATCCCAGTGGCTACGAGCTTAGAGGGATTTTCCATAATTGGGTGGACACGCGAAAAAAATTGTATTTTCTCAACCCTTGCACTTTTAGTTGGCTAGTTTAGGTTATTGGACCGTATGCTGAGTTTTATGGATGTTCGGAGCTCACAAAAGTTTTTGTTTTCGCTTCCATCTCGGCTGTGCCTTCCGTGGCGCGGGCACCGAAACCCAACAATTGAACCCACGTATACTGCACGTGCTCAACTATTGGGCTTTTCGGCTCTTGATATCTGGCTCCGAATTTGCAACCAATCTCAACTGATTGTGTCTCGAGATAACTAGTAAGCATTGAAAATTAATATCTTAAAAGAACAATGGATTATTGTCGTTATCTCTACATAAATTTAATCACAAGATATAAGTTCTACATCAACCAATAAAAATTCTCGATACATCATATAAAAGTTACAGACGCAAAAGAAAAGCAGGTATTACTTATTTCAAACATCGGCGGCTCCTAAATTGCATGCTTCACAAAATCGGGCTTAAAATCCTTCTTTACTTCTCTTCTTATCCAATAGACGAATACTATTAATAGTATTTCCATTCTTAACAATAATGCCGCAAGAATTAGCAACATTCATAATTGCATTATCATCATAATCATCGAAAGATTTAGTATGGAAGTAGAGCGTTATGTACTTGGTTTTCGCTTCGCATTCTTGAACGAGAAAGTTGATCCATGCGATAGAGAACATGTTCACAGGAGGCAGCATAAATTTTTTTTTTTTTGGTTATCTCTTTTACAAGATACCCTTCCGCTTAATATTTTTCACAAGACCAATATTCTTTTTAGAAGAACAATTTGAGGAATAATTTTCTCGAATTTACTTTCTTCTCATCTTAAGTCTATCAAAACCACTTTTTCGTGGATGTCATCAATCAATCAATTAAACCACTTCCATTTGCAAAAACGAGTAGTCAAAATGAGTCGAGTAAGAAGTGAAATATTTATAGAGTTAAAATTGATGCTGCAAACTGCAGCCTTCTTTTAACTCGAAAAGGGGTTTATTGCAAATCAAGCTAGAATTAGATGGTTTTTTCTTTATGGTACAAATATGGGTTGCCTCCTGCCGATGATGGTAAAATCCGTGGGGGCAATTTTAGTTTGCCTCTACGGTTACAACCGTAGAGGCAAACAATGTCCCTATGGTTACAACCGTGGGAGCATAAGCATATAAAAAATTATTAAATCAGGATTTGATTTAATATTTTATATGTGTATTTTGATACATATATTTTAGTATTACTGTTCACTATTCATTTTCTCTCTTTGGTGCTATCCGTATTTTTATACGGATACGCGTATATGTAGCGATACATATACCAAGTGAAGTATTCCGTATTTATACGGGAATACTTGTAGAAAAAGGACACCTCGTATTTGTTATTCTTTTTAGAAAAACAATTGGAAAATGAGATGTTGATGAGGTGGCAATGAAGCATGGTGATGAGTATGGCTTGGGAATTTATTGCTGTAATAGTATTATATGTAGCCATTCTCCTTTTGGCTTTGAGACTAGTTGATGATTTTCTTCTTCTCATCCAACATGCTTCATGGTTGAAAAGTTTGAGCAACCATCATTCTCATCTGTTTTCCTTTTTCTTCTTGCAAGGATTCCAGAGAATTTTTTAGTGAAATATTACTATATAACCGACCATCCAAACATAGCGAGCTTGGACCATTGGTTAGAGCCTCCTTCGGTTTTACTCCGGTGGATCCTTTTCGGCGAGGGTGGTCGATCATCAAGCGCAATCCCAGCGGCTATGAGCTTAGAGGGATCTTCCATGATTGGGTGGACACGCGAAAAAAATTGTATTTTCTCATCCCTTGCACTTTTAGTTGGCTAGTTTAGGTTATTGGATCGTATCCTGAGTTTTATGGGTGTTCGGCGCTCGCAAAAGTTATTGTTTTCGCTTCCGTCTCGGCCGTGCCTTCCGTAGCACGGGCACCGAAACCCAACAATTGAATCCATGTATACTGCACCTGCTCAACTATTGAGCTTTTGGGCTTTTGATATCGGGCTCCGAATTTGCAATCAATCTCAACAGATTGTGTCCCGAGATAACTAGTAAGCATTTAAAATTAATATCTTAAAAGAACAATGGATTATTATCGTTATCTCTACATAAATTTAATCACAA
Source organism: Agapanthus africanus (assembly GCA_030015575.1). NCBI lineage: Eukaryota > Viridiplantae > Streptophyta > Magnoliopsida > Asparagales > Amaryllidaceae > Agapanthus > Agapanthus africanus. The sequence goes on along the minus strand of CM057339.1, from coordinate 780,552,145 downwards.
GATATATGTTCTACATCACACAATAAAAATTCTCGATACATCATATAAAAGTTACAGACGCAAAAGAAAAGCAGCTATTACTTATTTCAAACATCGGTGGCTCCTAAATTTCATGCTTCACAAAATCGGGCTTAAGATCCTTCTTTACTTCTTTTCTTATCCAATAAACGAATACTATTAATACTATTAATAGTATTTCCATCCTTAAAAATAATGCCGTAATAAGTAGCAGCATTCATAATTGCATTATCATCAAAATCATTGAAAAATTTAGTATAGGAAGTTGAGCGTTACATACTTGGTTTTTGCTTCGCATTCTTGAACGAGAAAGTTGATCCATGCGATAGAGAACAATGTTCACTAGAAGCAGCATAATTTTTTTTTTTCGGTTTTCTCTTTTACAAGATACCCTTCCGCTTAATATTTTTCACAAGATCAATATTCTTTTTAGAAGAACAATTTCAGGAATAATTTTCTCGAATTTACTTTCTTCTCATCTTAAGTCTATCAAAAAACACTTTTTCGTGGATGTCATCAATCAATCAATTAAACCACTTCCATTTGCAAAAACGAGTAGTCAAAATGAGTTGAGTAAGAAGTGAAATATTAATAGAGTTAAAATTGATGATGCAAACTGCAGCCTTCTTTTAACTCGACAAGGGGTTTATTGCAAATCAAGCTAGAATTAGATGGTTTTTTCTTTATGGTACAAATATGGGTTGCCTCCTGCTGATGATGGGAAAATCCATAGGGGCAATTTTAGTTTGCCTCTACGGTTACAACCGTAGAGACAAACAATGTCCCTATGATTACAACCGTAGGAGCATATAAAAAAATTATTAAATGTTTACATTTGTAATTGTCCCTACGGTGCCGTAAGAAAAATCCCTGCGGATGGCACCGTAAGGGCAAAAAGAGGGTATTAAATACGTTAGTCATTGGATCCGATCCGGCCCCATATTCACCCATATGAGTAGCTATCATATATATTCATATATAAAATGCTAGGATTTCATATATGAGACATATGAGAGAAAGATATGATACATAATACATAGAGAGAAAAACTAGAGAGCCGTCGTCTCATTCTTCACCCTCTTCTATTCTGGGTTGTTTTGCAGGATGATCAAGAGAGAGATTGTCGCTTTCTATCAAAATATGGTTTCCCTCCGGTCGTTGCTTAGAAACGATAAAGATTAGATTTTCTACGTGACGTAAGTGAGAAACGATCCAACCAATCGGATCAGGTATATCGTAATCTTTTAGGGTAGATACATGTATTTCCGCTGTGTTTGATTGCTTTTTATGTATTTACGTCATCTAAACTGTACATTAGTATCAGAGCCATGCATCCCACTTACGTAGAATTATAAATCTGTGATATTTAAAATATTTGTAACTCAAAAGTTACTTTTCTTATATAAACCTAGATTAATTTTTTTTTAATAACAGATTTATGATATTAGGATTATCGTTTTGATGGATCTTCATAAATCTATCGATTTTGCGTCATATTGTCATCATAGATTAGATCTAATTTTATGACGCTTTGATATAGTTTTTTAGTTCGTTGATGTGAAATAACCAGTGAAACAAAGGTGAGATAAATTTTTGTTAAGATTTGATTTTTTATGTGAAAAGAAAATTTTAATTTTCTCTCTCTTTTGGTGAGCATTAATGGCGGAAAGGTCGCATTTTTTACTAAGCCCTAACTTATTTTCTTTTTATGAAAGAAAACTTGTGTGATATATTTATAAAGAGTTTGGTTGGACCAAATATATTTTTATTTTTGTTTTTGGTTGGACCAAAAAGATTTTTGGACTTTGGTTTGGAACCAAATATTTTTGGGGATTTTGATTAGGAACCAAATATTTTTTTTTGGATTTTGGTTCAGAACGATATATTTTTTGGACTTTTGATTGCGGACCAACTTTTTTTTTTGGATCTAGGGTTGGATTTTTTTTGTTTGGAACCAAAATTATTTTTCTTGGGATTTTGGTTGGAAACTAAATTTTTTTTGTGGTCGTGTGTCAAATATTTTTTTTAACAAAAAAATAATTTCTGAAAATTTTATATTTCCGGATATTTTTATAAAAAAAATTCAAATTAAAAAAAAAAGTATTTTAAAAAAATTATGGGGACCAGTCCTCAGGCCCGAGCTGGGCCCCTGGGCTGAGTCGGGCTCTGGGGCTCGAACCGAGCCGAGAGCAGTTTCCATTTTTTTATATATAAAATATTCCACAAAAATTCTTAAAAAATCAGAAAAATCCCAGAAAATTCATAAAAAATACAAAAAATCCAGAAAATATAGAAAAATCCCATAAAAATTCTAGAAAATTCTAGAAAATTAAGAAAATATTTTTTTGAATTTTATTATTATTGGCGAGTTTCGCACTCAAGTTTTGGGTTAGTTAAGCGTTTTGCAGTTAACTTTAGGAATTATATTTTTTTGAAAATTTTGTTTGCTTACTAAGAATTTCAAATTTTTTACTTTCATATAAAATCTTGGGTAGTTGTTCCAGTAGGGACGTCTGGGGCGCATGTTAATTTCACGAAAAAACGAAAACCTTAATAAAACAGATAAGATTAGATATGGTAGTTTAAATGAAAATGAAATTTGTTAAATTGATTGTTGCATTTTGTATTGTGCATGGCATATTATATATACAAAGACACATACTACATTAATCTAACAAATTTCAAGCGGGAGATTTCGAGAGGAGACGGGAGTTTAGATTCAACTAGCTAATCTACCCTGTTTCTAGGAAATCTATGATCCGTTTTTTCAATCATTTTAACAAAATTTTAAATTTTATACTTTTGAATGATGTGGTTGGGGCCATAGGCCATCTTCTTTTTCTTCAGGGTGTATCTTATTATTGTTGTTAATACGGGTTGAAAACGAAGCGTTCTTTGGGAAAAAACGATACGATATTATATACCATAGTCTTAACGCATTCTTAATAAAATCAAGATATCGTTAGTCTCATCAGGAGTGAGATGATAGATGGCGATAATATAATAAAATAGAAGCATTAGTTTAATATTATATGAACAAGCTGAAAGATTTGGACGCTAGTGACAAGCTGGCGGTAATGTAGCAAGGCTACACGACGCAACACCATTGAGGTGGCAGCAATGTAACCGGGCTACACGACGCAGCACTATCGAGATGCAGTGATTTTCGGAGGATTGGAGCATCTAGGATTGCTCTACGTGTTAAATGTAATGAAGAGCGATGTCATTAATGGTCATATATTTTATTGCCGAGCACTCGCAGTTTATATTGAGTGGTAGTTGCAGGGTACTTACACGCCAAGAGATAAGTTGTGCTATGATTACAGAGTAATCTATGCGACGTGGCAACGTCACATTATTTATTGGTTTGGTCTTATTTTTATATAGGGAGTCGAATCACGTAATGTGGATACACTTAAGAGTTATATCTTTATTGATCCGGGATCTGAAGAGTGCTGCTCCAGTTAGACTGTAGAGATATGAGTAGACGGTTACATGTTTTCTACTCGATATATGAAGCAGTTAGTTATGCGAAAAACGAATGTGTTGACATTTACTAGTACGTTTGAGTAACTGAGGTTTAAAATTTAATCTCTAGGGGCGATAGAATTAAGAGCGCTGCTGATATATTGACGAGATCAATAGTGCACAAGGACGGATGTCCTAACGCAAAAAGAGTTCAATTGAGCTATGAAAACATGAATAATGTGCCAACAATTTAAGTGATCTGGTATGGAGAAATGTGCTGACAATAATGGATATAATAATTCCAACGTTTAACTGTGGGAATTTGAACCACCCACTCGTCAGGATACTGAGTGGAAATATGCATTCTGCTTGGAGCAGAAAAGTTTGTGGAAGAAAATTATGTGTCGATGACAAATGAATCTATTCTATATCGGAGATGCAGATAGCTATCCATAAATAATCTTCATGTCAGGGTACAGAGTGGAAGAAGGCCTTCTGCTGGAAGCAGAAAAGTTTGTGAAAGCAAATCATGTGTCGAGAACATATGAGTCAATTCTGTATCGGGGATGCATATGGCTATCCACAAATCATCTTCCCGTCGGTTACAGTTTCAGTCTCAGTTTAGGATATTTAGATAGCTTAATGGGAAAATCTATCTTATGAGTTCCATTTGGTTTTGAGAATTGACCCTCCTATAAATGTCATGAGTAGCATGATAGATTAGGTTAATAGATAAATATGATGACTTAACCACCTGAGGTGAATGAGTTGGCATTTTAGCAAAAATCAAACCATCTGTTTGTGAGAGTTGCCTTGGAGGCAAAACTATCAGAGTAAAACCATTTGGATATCCATTAAAAATAATTCACTCTAATAGATATGGACCAATAAACGTGAAGACACGTAGTGGAGTTTCCTAATTTAACACATTTATTAATAATTACCTGATATGGCTATTAATATCATATGGAACTAAAGCGTTGATTTGTATCAAACGTGGTATTAGTGAAGTGAAGAGTCGGTTCACACAAAAAAACATGTTTCACAGAGCAGTTCTGGGAACTGTAAGCAAGCCATGAGTATTTATTTTAGCAGTTCAGGGAACTGAATGAAGTAAAAAGAGTCGTCAGATAGCTGATGACACTGTAAACTCTGCAACAAAGTGGTGTTGTAGAAAGGAAAATTAGGAAATTATAGATATGATAAAGAACATAATGGCAAAGGAAAATCTTACATATTGTTTGGGATATGCGCTGTTGGCAGCAACTTATGTTCTTGATCACGTGTTTTCAAAGTCAATGTAGTCAACACTCTATGTATAATGAACAAACGAGAGACCGGGGAGGTCACTTGTGTCCATGAGTCTGTTGTAGGACTTTGACTGACATTTGATCGTGCGACATTGATTTCCTCAAGGAGAAAATAACAAATGATTTTCTCAAGAAGGAATTTACGCAAAAGGCGAAAATAGGTCACGATTCGAGATTCTACGAGATTTAGGAGTCTCCTAATCGGTCAGCGGTGCAGAAGGAATTAGTTCCTTCAGCGGATAGCGACAGTGAGAGCGATATTTCCGCTGATTGCTCAGAGCCAATCACGGTTCCTCAAGAGACTTGTAGATAGTGCTGTAGATTGATACCCCGACGATATTTCGATATCAAAGGGGAGACATGTATGGTAACTCCGAATTGGTTGCGGAACCCAAGTCATTTGTGGACGCTATTTCTGGGCCTACAGCGAAGGAGTGAATGAAGACAATGGAAGAGTTGCAAGAGTCAACGATAAAGAATCAAGTCTGGTATTTGATCGATTATCCTACAAGACACAAAACTGTTGATAAAAAACTGGGTTTTTCGAGATCTTGCGAATTGAGGATGATATTGTAGAGAGATACAAGGCACACTTATTGGTAAAGGGATTCACCTAGCGTAGATAGAAAATGAAGAGACACTTTTCACCCGGGGTGATGATTGCGTCCATTTCACCTTCCCTAACAAATCGTTACACATAAAGATTTTAAGCTAGTCCTGGAGACTTAGATCGTATTGTCGATAGAGATTTGGATAAGAAGATCTGGAAGATCTGCCTATGGTTTTCAAAGTCAAGGGGACTCGAGTTGACTCGGAGAGTCCATTTATGGCTTGAAACACTTATCCAAGCAGTTGTTGGTTCGATGTCATCGATCTATATTAGATATGGACTGACGATGATTGAATGTGACAACTGTAAGTTCAGAGATCTTGTCGTGAACGATATTGTAGACCAAAAGTGACTTGGAGACAATAAATGCTACTTGAAGTGGCTGTTCTCACTATAGAGGACACATGAGATATTGAGTTTGTGCTTGAAATTAGATCCATGAGAAGTCGTTTTAAGAGCATCTTATATTTGTCTTCAGAAACTCACATGAGGTATGTCTTAAAACGGTTCTGCCCGCACAGTCACTCTCCAGTTTATTACTCCAGTCGCTAATCGACATATTTTTAGCCTTAATCTTTGTTATAAGACTTTTGACACAGAGAGACAGATTTTGTGGATTCCTTTTTTTCATAGTTTGTAGTCAAATGTATGAATGGTGTGTACTTGACCAGATATATAATCCTTACCGATTGGACTTGGTATTAGGGTCTGCTTGTCGGGATGAAGTGACGAGAATTTTCAGGTATTTATGTGGGACGGCCTACAATACATAGTGCTATGAGGAATCAGGTTTGTAGTCATGTAGACATACAAATGCCGACTGGGCCGGCAATATGGGTATGCATACATCCACATCTGCACATGCTTTCTTGCATAATGGTAGGGCCATCACTCAGAGTAGCAAGAAGCAGGAGGAGTGGCTTTTTCACCATGGGGATCGAATATGTGGCTACCTCAGTATCGCCAAAGGGGTTGCTATGCTGAGGTGATTTCTCGAGAGTTTGTGCGTGATTTTGCACGTAAGGGAAACATGGTTTCTATTTAATGTGACATCAGGTCAATGATAACATACTCAAACAATCCCATATATACAGAAAGTTAAAACACTTACAGATTTAACGACACTTTATTAAGAAATAAGTGGAATGAGAAGGTGATCTAAGATATAGGTTTTTTCCTTCAGGTCAGACGATCGGGGATCCAATGATGAAGGAAATAGCTGAGTAACACTATGTGCGTTTGGGTTTCGTCCTGAGTGACGTATTGCATTTTAGATAGCTTGATAGACCTTACTCTTATGTTTGACATTATTATTATTGATGGCGATTTTATAGATGTATATTTTAAGATTGATGGTGTATAGCTTTCTTTCTTTATTATCTAGGATAGATATTTCTATATTTTGTTTGACTATTTCAGGTATGGAGTACAAGTGTATAGGGTATACAAAGTGTACGAGGTACATGATGTGTGCAAAGCACACATTTAATAAGGATACATCAGCAGTGTAGGGTGTTTTTCGTCACCCCAGTGAGATGGGAATACGCGAGCGCTTGTCAGGCGTACTACAGATTCCCCCTGCCTAGGGTAGGCCGGGGTTTAATGATTGTGGGGATCCGAATCTCCGGCGGCCGCGGACTAAGCTGTCGTTAATTACCCATCGCCTTTGGGGCGAGGGAACCTCCGATTAACGGGTTAAACTGGTCATGCGAACTCAATGTGCAGTGTGCGTGTGTTTTGAAAGGGGGTTTTGGATATATCGGGAGCCACGCAGAGTTTTTACGGGGGTCCCGCTACCCGGATAGCGGGCTGGGGGTCAAGGGGACTAGCAGCCCCCTTGCGGGGTTCGGGGCAGCGCCCCGGCCCGAAATTTTTTTTGAGGGGGAGAGTGTGGCGGAGTATGTGTATGTATAAATTTGTATACATATGTATATATGTATGTATGTACACAAAAGAGAGGGAAAAGGCATCCAAGGGATGCGCAGGTGCGCAAGCGCGCGCGCCACGTGTCGGCACGCGGGCGCCTTGCGCACTTGCGCAGGTGCGCAAGCGCGCGCGCCACGTGTCGGCACGCGGGCGACTTGCGCACTTGCGCACTTGCGCAAGCGCGCGCGCCACGTGTCGGCACGCGGGCGACTTGCGCACTTGCGCACTTGCGTAGGCGCGCGCGCCACGTGTCGGCACGCGGGCGCCTTGCGCAGGTGCGCAAGCGCGCACGCCACGTGTCGGCATGCGGGCGCCTTGCGCACTTGCGCAAGCGCGCAGGTGAGGCACAACAGGCTTTTAGCCTAAAAAAATTTCTCAGAAGAGAAATCAGAGAGGAGTTGGACTCCTGAATGTGTTTTTCTTCTTTTTTTTGGGGGTTTAGTGAAAGATGTTCTTCTTCTTCCTCCTGTTGCTTGCTGGATCTTGAAGATCAAGAGATGTGAAATCTCAAAATCTCTCCTTTTTAAGATCTGATGACAGATCCAAGTTCCCCTATGTGGGTTTTGTGGTGGAAAACTATTTAGTTTTGAAAAAGGAAGAGTAAAACTCTTGATTTAATTCAAAAGAAAGAAGAAGCTTTTGGAACCTTGAAGAAGAAGGAAAGAGCTCAGCTCTGAAGCTTTTTTTTGTGGAGAGAATGAAAAGTATATATTTTTTTATTCATCATGTTGCCTTTTATAGGCTTACATATTTGCATATAGCCCCTTGGGCTTCACAAAAATGGCATTTTAGCCATCCCATGGCTCATGTGCCATTTCATTTTTTGCACATAAGCCACGGGATTACAAAATATTGGCTTTATGCCCATTTTACATACATTCATGTATAAAAAAAAAAATTACATAAAAATTATTTATTACATGATCTATATTTTTTAGCATGGAGGAGGCTGGCCGCGGGCTCGACTTGGGAATGGGCCCGCTTGACCTGGGCTTGGGCCCACCTGGCTTGGGGTTGACCTTGACTTTGACTCGGTCAACGGGGGTGTAAATTTTTACCCCAACAAAGTGCCCCCCATCAATAAATGCACACCGCACATTTGAGTTGTGTGCATGAAATTGATAGATCTTGAAGCTGAACTTCGAGGTGGAACATCATTCCGGAGGCGAAGCATCATCCCGGGGAGCATGATTCCCGAGGATCGGAGCATCATTCCGATTCGCGGAACATAATTCCAATGTCAGAGCATCATTCCGAAGCGCGGAGCATAAGTCCAGGGTCGGAGCATCATTCCGATTTGCGGAGCATAATTCCAGAGTTCGGAGCATCTTTCCGAAGAGCGAAGCATGATTCGGAGCATCATTCCGAAGGGTGACAGACATTCTAACCGAAGCATAATTTCGATGCGGAGGTTGATTCCCAGGCGAAGCATAATTCCGACAGAGAAGGCAAATACTCTGAGGCGAAGCATGATTTCGACATTGGGTACATTCTGAGACGGAGCATGATTCCGGCGCAGAGCTTGTCGGTTGACTTGATTCCAAGGCGAAGCATAATTTCGATAGGGAAGGAAGGTACACCGAGACGAAGCATCATTTCGACACGGGGTGAATTCTGAGACGAAGAATAATTCCGACGAGGAGGTCGTTGGTTGATTCCGAGCCGACGCATAATTCCGACAGGGAAGACAGATATACCGAGGCGAAGCATCATTTCGACACGGGGTAAATTCTGGGACAGAGCATGATTCCGCCATAGAGGTTGTTGGTTTGATTTGATTTGGGTTGACATCAGCATCGCTACACAGGAATATGGTACCGAGAGCGAATCATCATTTGTCATGAGAGGATTTGGGAATTGGGTTTTTTTTTTTGGTTTGGCATCAGCATCGCTGCACTGGAATATGGTACCAGGAGCGACTCATCATTCGCCGTTGGGGATTGGGATTTGGAATTTGGTTGGCGTCTGCATCGCTGCACTGGAATATGGTACCAGGAGCGACTCATCATTCGCCACTTGGAGATTGGGATTTGGAATTTGGTTGGCGTCTGCATCGCTACACTGGAATATGGTACCAGGAGCGACTCATCATTCGCCACTTGGAGATTGGGATTTGGAATTTGGTTGGCGTCTGCATCGCTGCACTGGAATATGGTACCAGGAGCGACTCATCATTCGCCACTTGGGGATTGGGGAGCGATGGCTTAGGAGACAGGTTTGGATCCCTATCACCTAAGACTTTTCAATTTTATGGGCCGTGAGGGTCCCATAAAAGCATTTTCTCCTTACGAGTCGTAAGGATCCCGCAGGTGTATTTTCTCCTTAAGAGTCGTGAGGACTCCTAAGTGTGTTTTTCCTTGGTGAGTCGTAAGGATCTCACGAAGGTTTGTTCTCCTCATGCATCGTGAGGACACATGAGTGGGTCTTTCCTATGAAGCATAATTCCAAAGGCGGAGACCAGCCACGTAACTGGTGGTTGCGGTGGGGCATAGGTATACTGAGAATTATTTAAGCCCGTGGATTGTATACGGTAGTCAATTTGGGGACTGGCCGTAGGGCTGGGAGAATTTTGAGAAATTGGATTTTGGTTGGCGTCTGCATCGCTGCACTGGAATATGGTACCAGGAGCGACTCATCATTCGCCGTTTTTTTTTTTTTGTTTTTGCATTTTTTTTGTTTTACCGCGATTGCTCTATCATTTCAGCTTTTCTTATCGCGAAGGTCGCGATTGCCCCATCATTTCGGCTTTTATTCGCGGTTGCCCCATCATTTCGGCTTTATTTTCATCTTTATTTTACTCGCTGATTTTTATTGCGAGTTGCCCCATCATTTCGGCTTTTCTTTATTTTCCTTTTATTTACACATTTTTTTTATTTACATTTTTTCTTTACATTCCCAGTTTAACGACTTAGAGGTCGACTGTTCCAGTTTAATGACGTGGTGGTCGATTGTTTTCAGAGAAAGGAAGATGCCTGAGAGAATCGGTTTCACGAAGAACTTCGGTCTCCGTTTGTATGAAATTGGCGGTTGCAGCTTGACTGTTTGTTAACACGCCTTTGGACAGTTCTATCTCTCCTGCCTTGTATTGCTTTTCGACCCAATCTTTGAAGACGAAGCAGTCCTCAATGGCATGGCCTATCACTCTGTGATAGGGGCAGTATTTGGGGTCGTCGGTCCTATTCGCTTCCTGCGGTCTTTTTGACTCTGGCAGTTGTAGACCGTTCTTCAGGGCGTCTTTGAATATTTTACGGATTTTGTCCCTTCTGAAGGAATAGACCTTATCCAGCTTCTCTTTCAGTGGAGATTCTCCCCCCTCTCCGAACATTGGCTTCCGAGGCTGGTTGGCGCTAGGCCCGCTCATCCCTTGCTTATTTCGGTTAGCCGAAGCATTGAAAGATTCAGAATCGTCGGGATCTCCGCCTTTGCGATTATCGTCCTTTCGGTTTCTCCAGGACCTATTGTTATTTTGGGAATCCGAGGAGGACTCCTGCTTTGAGCGCTCCAGCATTTGAACTTTTCTGGTCAGTTCTTGGAATGTTTTGAGACCCGCGGTGCATAGAAACGGGGCCATCCAATTGTTGAGATTTCCGACAAGGAGACTGACAGATTGGTCCTGCTCTATCGGTGGTTCACATTTGACGGAGAGATTGCGCCATCGGGTTATAAAATCCGTGTTGCTTTCGTTGCTCTTGGGCTTGGTCCTTACGAGCTCGGCAATGGTGATCTTATCGCTGACGCTCATGAACCTTTGTCGAAACAAAGATTCCATTTGGACGAAAGTAGTAACGGAGCCATCCGGTATGCTCGCGTATCAGTCGAAAGCAACATCGGTCAAGCTATTAACGAACTGGCGGAGGAGAAGCGCGTCATTGCCCCCAGTATTCCCGCATGAGGCTTTAAAGTGGGCGATGTGCTGATTCGCATTTCCCGTCCCATCGAATCTTCCGAATTTGGGGATGACATAGCCGCTAGGGAATTCCACCAGATCATACCGAGCAGGATATGGTCTCCCACTACTGCTGATATCTTTTTGTGCTTCGGCTTCGGCCACCAATGTTTTGACTTTGCTGGCAACCAAATCCATAATTTGAGCTTGAGTTAGCGGGCTACTGTCATCGGTAGCCAAGACATTTGCTGAGATAGGATGCGACTGATTTTCATGCGGTCCGCCCACCTTTGGATTTGAGGGAACGGGCGTCGGCTGTCTCGGGACACCGTTTCCCGGTTCATGAGCCGAACCCTGTGCTTAATTGGGCGGCTGAGAGGCAAGTTGGGCCGTAAGCCGTAAGACGACATTTGTCAAGTCGTCGATCTTTGAGTAGAGCTTGGCCATCTCCTTATCTTTGCTTCTGAGCTGCTTTCGGAGCTCTTGGAGAAGTTGTTGCTCTGCGGTCTTAGGACGGAAAGTTGGCTCATCTTCGCTTTTCGAGCCTGACTCCTTATGAATTGAGGGCTCTCTTTGCCTATCAGCCTCATCGAGAGGGTTTTCATCATCCAGCGGAGGCGGCTGTTCTTGGGAAGCGGCCACCACATTCAAGCCAGATTGGGTTTGAGATGTGGTGGCCCCGTCCTTGCTCTTGCTGCGCGTGCCCACCACGTAGGCAGTGTGGATAACACATTCAGCCATCCCCTCATCTTCGACGGGGTAACCCTGTTCTTCGAACCTCATGAGGTTATGCCTGGCAGGAGCCCTAGCCCTTTTGTTGGCTCTATATCTGAGCCTTTTCTCCCTCAGCTTCTTGATTTTGAAGGCTTGGCGGGCATCCGCTACCCGGGAAGCCATTGTGAGTTGATCAGCGGGGAGCTTAGAGAAGACACCCGATCGAGCATTTGTCAGGGGCGCCGCTGGAGCTTGCTCGGGACGCGTTATAGCTTTGTTGGTGTTGATAGCCTTGCTCCCAGCTAGAGCCAAGGAAATTCGTTCAGACACCGACTTGCGTTTGGGTTGGGGCGCCCTTGAGATCACCACATTTGGTCTCCTGCCTTTCGAGATCGGTTTGTCTGTCACCGGGGGTTGAGGAGCTGGGATGACGCCAACTGGCATGAACATAATAGAGCCAAACGGTAGCAGCGGCTCCTCCCATTGTCGCCCGAGACTGGCCGGAAGGACCGTCCTAGAGTCTATCCTCATCGTGTAGGAGACGGGAGCTGAGTTCATCATCGAAGACATCGTCGGAAGGTGATTGCTTGAAAATCTGCATGAAAAAAAAAACATTATTTTTAGTATAAATATAGGTATGTATATTGATTGAGTTCGCATGAACGCTTAACCCGAAATATGGGAGGAGAGATTGGTCCCACCGGGCGTGCCAGAATCTGTAGGGTGTTTTTCGTCACCCCAGTGAGATGGGAATACGCGAGCGCTTGTCAGGCGTACTACAGATTCCCCCTGCCTAGGGTAGGCCGGGGTTTAATGATTGTGGGGATCCGAATCTCCGGCGGCCGCGGACTAAGCTGCCGTTAATTACCCATCGCCTTTGGGGCGAGGGAACCTCCGATTAACGGGTTAAACTGGTCATGCGAACTCAATGTGCAGTGTGCGTGTGTTTTGAAAGGGGGTTTTGGATATATCCGAAAATTTTTTTGAGGGGGAGAGTGTGGCGGAGTATGTGTGTGTATAAATTTGTATACATATGTATATATGTATGTATGTACACAAAAGAGAGGGAAAAGGCATCCAAGGGATGCGCAGGTGCGCAAGCGCGCGCGCCACGTGTCGGCACGCGGGCGCCTTGCGCACTTGCGCAGGTGCGCAAGCGCGCGCGCCACGTGTCGGCACGCGGGCGACTTGCGCACTTGCGCACATGCGTAAGCGCGCGCGCCACGTGTCGGCACGCGGGCGACTTGCGCACTTGCGCACTTGCGTAGGCGCGCGCGCCACGTGTCGGCACGCGGGCGACTTGCGCACTTGCGCACTTGCGTAGGCGCGCGCGCCACGTGTCGGCACGCGGGCGTCTTGCGCAGGTGCGCAAGCGCGCACGCCACGTGTCGGCACGCGGGCGCCTTGCGCACTTGCGCAAGCGCGCAGGTGAGGCACAACAGGCTTTTAGCCTAAAAAAATTTCTCAGAAGAGAAATCAGAGAGGAGTTGGACTCCTGAATGTATTTTTCTTCTTTTTTTTGGGGGTTTAGTGAAAGATGTTCTTCTTCTTCCTCCTGTTGCTTGCTGGATCTTGAAGATCAAGAGATGTGAAATCTCAAAATCTCTTCTTTTTAAGATCTGATGACAGATCCAAGTTCCCCTATGTGGGTTTTGTGGTGGAAAACTATTTAGTTTTGAAAAAGGAAGAGTAAAACTCTTGATTTAATTCAAAAGAAAGAAGAAGCTTTTGGAACCTTGAAGAAGAAGGAAAGAGCTCAGCTCTGAAGCTTTTTTTGTGGAGAGAATGAAAAGTATATGTTTTTTTATTCATCATGTTGCCTTTTATAGGCTTACATATTTGCATATAGCCCCTTGGGCTTCACAAAAATGGCATTTTAGCCATCCCATGGCTCATGTGCCATTTCATTTTTTGCACATAAGCCACGGGATTACAAAATATTGGCTTTATGCCCATTTTACATACATTCATGTATAAAAAAAAAAATTACATAAAAATTATTTATTACATGATCTATATTTTAGCATGGAGGAGGCTGGCCGCGGGCTCGACTTGGGCATGGGCCCGCTTGACCTGGGCTTGGGCCCACCTGGCTTGGGGTTGACCTTGACTTTGACTCGGTCAACGGGGGTGTAAATTTTTACCCCAACAAGCAGGTAGGAACTCTCCCTCACACGAGAGATCCCTTTTATACTAGGAAAGTATATGAAGATGAGACTAAGTGCTAGACGTCGGTTGCTCGGAGCAGTAACTGTGGTGTTGCATACTGGGTATGGCAATAGTGGGAGCACTTAATAGAGCCGTCCTGACCGGGTCAGGATGAGGTTGCCATATGATGTAGGCCGAGCGATCGAAGTGGTTATCCCATTGTTACTTTTAGCTGTTTATATATAGCTGGACTACGGGTCTGACTTGTTGTACGGGGTGCGAGCTTGTCGGGAGATCCCAGGCATATCGCAGGGCGATATAGTTTGGCAAGTCAATCACAAGGTGATTGGACTTGGGTCCGTATGGTATAACCTTAACGGTGTCCGCTTTCAGGAAGAGAATTTTATACTGTAGCATGTTGCCATACGACTTGCGCTTAGATCGTGCACATAAGTTTAAGGGAAGGATCCCATCTCCATCACCGTGTGAGCCCTTATGTTGACCTCTTTGACTGAAGGACAGGCAGTTTATACCCTTAGCAACACTGGGCTTTCTGGGTAGGCATGTTATAAGTGTCTGCTACTTTGGCTGCTATTTCCTACTACGATGATAATATACCGCACATACGAGGCAGTGTCAGGAAAGTGGGTGAATAGCAGACCTAACTATTCCGAGCCGGAGGAAGATCGATTGGAATGTTTCCTGATTGCATCGCATGGCTAACTCTTAATGACGCCATGGCGGTGAAGTTTAGTAGTGCGATAAATTGAAAGGAAGACCTAGGTGTTCAAGTACTCTTTTGAGAGGGGTCGAAGGTACTTGAGCAGACATTTCTGATCGGATATGGGGCATGAGATTTCGCAAGCCTAACATATTTTGGTTTATGTTTTTTTTCTTTTAGGGAGATACTTGTGTTGGTTCTAACGGATCTGGCTGCAAGGCTACCCGCTTACAGGTTCTCAATTGTCCACGCCGCACCAACATATATATGTATGGGTATGAATGAGAAAGAGAAAGAGGAGATTTCCAGGGAGACAATTGATTCAGGGAATCAATGGTTCATGGAACCAGCTCAGGGAGCTATGGATGGCACCCACTTGAATGTGTGAGTGAGAGTATGTTAGCCATTGGGCCTGATCCGGTCTAATATCCTCCTATATGAGTGGGTACCCTATATATTCATATATAGTAGGCTGGGGTTCCATTTATGAGACATATAAGAGAGAGAGAGAGAGAGATGATGCATAACACATAGGGAGTTTTCTACAGAAAAAACTACGTAGCCGTCGTCTCTTTCTTCACCCTCTTCTACTTTGGGTTGGCTTGCGGGATGATCAAGAAAGGGATTCTCGTTTTCTACAAAAATATGGTTTCCCTCCTGCCGTTGCTTGGAGGCGTTAAAGATCAGATCTTCTACGTGACGTGGGCTAGAAACGATCCAACCAATCGGATCAAGTATATTGTAATCCTTTAGTGTAGATACATGTATTTTCGCTGTTCTTAATTGCTTGTTATGTATTTACGTCACCTAAAGTGTACAAAAAAATAAAACAGAAAATTATCCTTATCTTTTCCCCCATGCCCAATATCTTTCCTACCAAAAACCCTTTTGATCGCCCCCAATCTCCACCGCCCAAAAAATCGCCCCCAACCTCCTCCATCGCGCCTAATCAACCGTCGTGCTCCTCCACCACTGTTTCCAAGCCCCCAATCGACCGCCGCATCCACTGTCGTCTCCACCTCGAAGCATCCTCCTCCTCCCCGTCACAGCCTCCTCTTCCTCCCCGTCGACGCCAAAAAAAAATAACTTCCTCCTCCCCGTTATCCTTCCCGCCACCCTCATAAAAAAATTTCCCCTGGCCCCTTCCTCCTTTCTTTCCTCCTCCATCACCGTCGTCGAGGTGATCCCTCGCCAACGAAGTGCTCCATCGCCGCCAATCGACCTCGAGATCCTCGTCGCTGCCCCCTCCTCCTTCTCGACTTTCTCCAGCTCGTCGAGCCCTAACTCCTCCTGACTGCCAGCCTCGATTTGCCACTTTGTCGCCTCCAAATATGGCCACATCATTGCCTCCTTCGACTTGCCGCTGTTAGAAGTTAGTTTCTTCCATTTTAATTTTAATTTTCCTAAATTTTGTTTTTGATTTCTTTAATTTTAGGAATTTATTTAATAATTTTGTTGGTGGTGGTCTTATTGTTGTTGTTGTTAGGGTTAGGGTTTAGGGTTAGGGTTAAGGATATGATTAGGGATAGGGTTAGGGTTATGAATTAGGGTTAGGGTTAAGGTTATGAATTAGGGTTAGGGTTAGTGTTTGATTAGGGTTAGGGTTATGAATTATGGTTAGGGTTTAGGTTAGGGTTAGGTTTAGGATTAGGGATAAGATTGCGGTTAGCATTGATTAGGGTTAGGGTATGATTAAGGTTAGGGATAAATTTATTATTAGGTTTAAGTGTTAGGGTTTAGTAATGTAGTGAAATGTTGTAGGAAGTTTAGTGAAAAACAACTATACTTTCGGTTATTTTAGTGAAAAACCTACAATAGTTAAGGGTATTTTAGTGTAAAAAATAAAATTGAGCAAGGGTATTTTTGTAAATTTTTTTAATGATAGTCTAGTGAAAAATAACAATAGTTAAGGGTATTTTAATGAAATTTATAGTAATTTATAAAGTTAATTTAAGAAGATGGATCGTTTAGTTAAATTTGTTAAGATAGTTTAGTAAAAACCCAACAATAGTTAAGGGTATTTTAGTGTAATTTAGTAAAATTAAAGAAATAGGTTACTTAGGAAAAAAATTTAAGGCTGTTTAGTGAAAAACTGTTAGTTATATGTATGTCCTAGAGGTCATTATTATACATGATTGTATATTATAATGGATGCTTAGACATATATAGGGAGGACTTTCTTGCTCGACATGATAGTATGCTATCTGGTTATTCTTTATCTTAACATGTAGACTAGTATTGTGATACTGTCTTTTTTCTCACATGTTGATAAAACCCTTAGGATGTGTACTAGACTACCAGGATTATGATGCAGATCATACTAGTGGGCCAGGGTAGTCCACAATTTCATCCTTTAATTGTTCTTAGTCATAGGAGTATCGAGACAGGGCATCGGTATTTCAGAGTACACTAATGTGTACGTTTCTTGACCCTGTATGGGGCGGTGGATGATCCCACATCCATTGGTGTTTGACATCAAAGATTGTACACATGTGCTCATTGGAGAATGGGTACACCGAACAGGACTCGCCGAGAACTCCTAGATGGTATTATACCTAACTTCATATAGCAGTTCTCTGGTGACACTGGTACAGGTTAGTCTGTAGACCCGAGATCGTCATAAAGTCTTGTGTGATTCCAACTGTGCTTTAATTTCCTCCCTAACACGTTCAAGAGAGCGTGCAAATAGGTGGATTTTGGGTACAGTCCCGATTCACATGGAAGCAAGAGCGATAAGAGAGGTTTCGTTTCTCCCGGTATTGGGGTTGATGTTGCGCTATGCTCGATTGGCCATAACAGGAAGTCCCTGGCCAGGGCTGATACTGAGATTTACTGGTAAGTGTTATCAGTAGTTTCTTGACCCGTTGTGAGCCTCACATCGGCATGACTTCTCAAGTTATTGGGGTCTGACGTTTACCACCCCCAGACTCGATATGCGACATATCAGACAAAGAGACCGGACTGTACGGTAGTGTTACTTATTGGATTCACGGGAGTATGGACAAGCTTGCTTGTTGATCTTCTGATCGCTCAATACCTGGGTAGCCGTTACGTCCAGCTAGTACCGCTGACGGCTTGTGGATGACTGATATGATAATCACCTACTGCAGGCGTATTGACGAGTCTTTAGAGTCCTACACAGAGGTTTCCTGGCTCAAGCGAAACGAAGTAGGGCACATATGTGATAGGTGCGGGACCGAGATTGATACTTGTATGTGATACAGTATTTTAATCTCGCGATATAGGTTATATGTGATATAACCGGATTATTGAATCAAGTGTTGATTCAATAATTTGTTATATGTACATTTCATATGCATATAAATGATATTAGTCGGTTGTATATGATATAGCCGAATTATTAAATCAAGTGTTGATTTAATAATTTAATATATAATTATATATATTTGATATATTAATATATATTAACTAATATTAGCTCACTTAAGAAATTGTTTTCTCCAAATACATTTAAATATATATGTGATATATATTAATGCATTTATTTATATGTCATGCTAGATGATACATTGGACTTAGGTGTATGAGACTCATACCTAACTAAAAATAATTTGGGTGATTAATTATTAAGAGATACATCAAAATCAGGTAGAAATTGACATGGTTTAAGATGCTTGTGGAAGCATGTAGAAGTCTTGACTTAAGTCCACTAATTTTGTTTTACCCTAAATATTTATTAACCCGACCATTATCTTTAACCATGGTTAAGTCTCTATAAGAGATTATATAAGATATTTTCTCATCCATGGTTCATCACTTGATAACTTGAGCTTTTTCTTCATCCCATTCTTTCCTTTCTAGCTTTCTAGTGAGGTGAAAAAGAAAAAGAGAAAAATAGTTCTAAAGTGAGCAAAATTCCTACTTTATCAATCCATACAAAACTAGTCATTTAGTATAGGTTGTTTACTTCACTAATTCATTAATTAGTGAAGAGATAGCTTGAGCTAGTGATTCTTCGACGTAGATCATCTTCAGCCTCGAAAATCTTTGAGCAAGCTCGTTCTTTTCGCCTAGTGGAGCTTAAGTAGAGTCCGGGACATCACTACTTGGAGCAAAGAGACTACTATACGGAGCTTTAGAAGTGAAGGACCGGTTTACAAAGGTTGTATTCGTATATCACTAAGTGTAAATTTAGTTTACATGCTATGAATACCCTAATTCTCTAGTTAGATCCTTGGTCGGGCTCGCTCGGCACCCTAGATATTTTGAAATAGCATACTCGATGCGTGCTGAAACATAGCGGGGGTGCTAAGCGAACCCAGCAGTGGTCAGATCTAGGTTAGAGCATTAGGAGTCGTCTAGGTGAAGTTAAAGTGTTCGATCGACTTTTCGAAACCCAAAGATCCGAGTTTCTGGAATTTTTTTCAAAAGTTGGAATTTTTCTAATTAAAAATATTCAGAAAATTGTGCAGGGTTTTCTATGGATCCCCAAGAAAAACGATGGCCCAACTCGACCAAACGACCGTGGAAGCACGACCAAAACATGCTTTTGGCGGCGGTTCCGTAGCGCTGTTGGTGAGGCAGGGAGCGTGTTTTCTTGTGTTGGTCCGTAGGTACTTGGGGCACTCTCTGGGTATTTTTAACTGTGACTCAATATTGAGGTCTCTGGGAATTTTAGGTGTTTGATAAATTGATCGAAATGTTTAATATCGTCTAGATATCTGTGATTTGTGATACAATATTTGGAATCCACAATAACAAGTTTTGTGAAAACTAATTAGTATTTTGTAAATCTAGCAATTTAGTCTCTTTTGATCGGTTGCCGCGGGGTTTTGATTCGGATCAAAACTCCGTCGCAATCTCGTATAGCTCGCGAACACTCGTCGGGTAACACTACTCGATAGCCACGCCCCATAGCCCCGACCAAGTGACTGTATGAGAACCCCGTAGCCAAAAGCATCCGTTCGGGTGCTCGCGGCTGCGGTGTTCCGCCTAACTGTGCTTCATCAACGGCATCGGGGGTGCGACTGTCTAATAATGTTTTCGACGAGCATTCGATCATTTGTTAGGAATCTTGTTGAAATGCCCGGCTGGATATTGAAAAGTGTTTTCAATTTGAGGCTAAAATGCCGGGTTTATTGTGTTAGGCATGAAATCCGGGGTATGTGATATTCCGGGTTTATGATGTCTAAGGTGATTGTGAATTCTAATTATTGCAGTTTTCATTTCTTTTCTGCGACCGTAAGTGTAATATGTGGTGTATCACCAGTTTTGTTACTATACGTCAATGACAATTGGGATACGCATATTTACTTATGTTGATGACATGTGATATTATGTGTTGTTGTTATATGTTATATTGGATCGTCGTGTTTGAATAGCCGGGGTTTTTTGCGTGAGATGAGAGTTTTTCAGTTTCATTTTTTTAAAAACTTATATGTAATATTCTTTTATTGGGACACTTCCGGGTTGAGGACGATGTCACTATTGATGTATATTATTTACTTTTCCGCATTAGAATAGACCCAAGGCGGGGAGCACAAGTAACCGGGTTCTAGAGTCCAGTGGGAGACCATCTCGAGGAGTCGAGTCCGGGTCTCCTAACTCTAGAATTGGTAGGGTTGCTTGCCACTCTCGTAGGGGTCTAGGGATGCGGGTTTGGCTATTCATCATGACCGTGGAATCCGTATTTTTTACTGGCTTAATATAAAACACGTACCTCCTAGTATATCCAATATTTCATATATTGACTTCTGCTGCAATGTTCTGTGATGAGATCATATAATTGCGTGAGATGAATGCTTTATATTATATATATGATATATAATAAACGTTGCATATGTTTTGCATCCGCGCTAGTCCTGCCCCCGCTTTGCCGTTAGTTAACTAACCTAACTGTGCATGACGGGACCCCGTGGCGAATGCGGATGGCATAAGCGTGCGTTGTATTTTCGTTTCTTCTGTGATGCTTAGGAAGCATAAATGATGCGACTTCATTAATGAGATTAATGAAAAGGAAAGAAACCTAATGATGTTGTGAAATCAAATTTTCAAAAAGGTAGCTCTAGTTCTTGTTTTGCATAGTGGCATTCCTTTATGAATATCCCGCACCTCATTCGATGAGTAAAGAGCCGAGATCTCTTCACTGGGAATGACCACTTTAGCAAAAGTTAATAGATGCTACACCCACTCGGTTTATTTTGAAAAACTCGATTTTAAAAGGCGGAGCTTGAACCACTCCTTTTCTAAATCACTCGATTCTATAATGATATCAAGTTCATTACGCAAAAAGGTTTTCTTAAAAACCTGTCGTAACCCTCTATCATTTAAGATAAGTACTATTTAGTATTCGTGCTGCGTTTGTTGGCCTTTGTCAAGGCGTAGTGTGCGGTAACCGATTAGTGCTTATCTGCAACCATATGATGCGATTGGATTAGGGTAGTCGTACGACTTTATTGGCCTTCGTCAAGGATCGTGCGGGTGGGTTTAATTCAATTACGAAATGTACGGGTTGAACTTGACTAGCGGCCTATGGTTTGTTGGCCTTCGTCAAGGTCATAAGATGTTAGGGGCAAAACATTATTGGGAATTTCAAGTGTTGAAATTTGTAATGAGATTGCATACCTTCTATGAGATAGTTGGATCCCGATACCCACTGCCAGTAAGAGTTACTCCTGGGAGAGTTTTGCACTTTACAATTAGGTAATCCAGTAGGTGTCTAGAAAGGTGTCAACGGGGTTATGCCTCTGGGAAAACGAGGTTTATTTTAATTAGGTCCGTGCGAAAGCACGGGGAACCTCCCTCAAAGTACCGACACTGGCCTGGCTGAACGATTGGCTAACTTGTAGGGTGTAATTAATCCCGGCTAGTCTTACCTTTTAAGGTTTGAAGGAAAATTTGATAAAAACAGTGGGAGGCATCCTGATTAGATAAGATAATAACCAATCTAATCTTGCAAGAGCGCGCACAGTGTTTTCTTCTCTCTCTTTCTCCTGGTAGAAACCATGTCATGCCTTAATCAAGATAATAATATGAATGTATTGACCGAACCCGCTTATTATACTGAGCTGGGAAACGTTGGTTCCGCTCTTCCTTATAATTGTTATAAATATGAGCAGGAAATAGGGGAATACCAGGATTCCCATGCCACCCGCACGAGGAAAGAGCATGTTGATGCATCTTCTTCGGGTATATTCTGTAGGGTTCCTAGGCACACTAACGAGGTCTCACAAGGCATCAACCATGCCAATTTCAAAATTTTACGGGTGCCGAGAAACCCTAATACGGATCGTTGACTAGAGATTAGGCGACAAAAGAAACTAGTTAACTACTTTAACTAAGTGAACGGAAATACAACCTTTGTAGATCCGGTCCTCCACCTCCATAGCTCCGCAATGAAGTCTCCTCGCTGTCCAAATCGAATCCCGGGCTCTAGCGTCGGCTTCATCGGAAATATGGGCGGGCTTGGTCGTCGGCTTCGATGCCGAAGATGATCTACGTCGAGGCATCACAAGATCAAGCTCCCACTTCACCAAGTCATGAAACTTGTGAAGATAACACCCTATACTACTTGGCAAGAGGTAGAGGATGAAGAAATAGGAGGTGGGTTCACTTTAGAATTGGATTTCTCACTCTTTTTCTCACTTTGCCATTGATGAAGGCAAGGTTTCTTTTCTTGAAGAAGAAGAAGAAGATGAAGATGATAATATGATAAGTTAATTAAAATAGAAAAGAAAAAGAATACTTATCATAATATCAACCATGGTTAGGTGTAGAGAATTTACTAAGGTTAGATGAATGGTTAGGGTTAAGCATGAAGACAAAATGGTCACTTTGGTCAAAGCTTCATGAAGCTTCAAGATGCAAACAAAGAAAGCCACCATTTTCTCTTTATGCCATTTAATTTCCAAAATGAATAAACAAATAAATAAATGAATAAATAGCTAATGGAAAAACAAAACCCTAATCATTAGTTTAACCATGGTTTAATTCTTTACACTTAACCAAGTAAACATGTATCATCAAACATGATACAATCATGTGCACAAAAAGTATATCACATATACAACTTGTACATCCAAGTGAGAAAATCCATTTAAAATGAACCAATACTAGTTAATGCAAAGTAATATATCAAATATATAATTATACATTAAATCATTAAATCAACACTTGATTCAATGATCCGGTCATATCGCATATAACCGACTAGTATTCAATGTATCGATTTATCGAATCAATCCTTGATTCGATAACTAGGTTATATCGCATACAACCAATCGACACATTCATCGCGAGAATGAAATACGGTATCACATACATGCATTATTCTCGGTCCCGCACATATCTCATATGCGCTCCTATTTCGTTTCGCTTGAGCCAGGAAACCTCTGTGTAGGACTCTAAAGACTCGTCAATACGCCGGCAGCAGGTGATGATCATATCAAACACCCACAAGCCGCAAGCGGTCTGCTAAACGTAACGGCCACCCGGGTATTGAGCGATCAGAAGATCGACGAGCAAGCCCGCTCACACTCCAGTGAATCCAACCAGTAACACTTACCGTACAGTCCGGTCTCGTCGTCTGATATGTCGCATATCTCGCCTAGGGGTGGTAAACGTCAGACCCCAATAGCTCGATAAGTCGTGTCAATATGAGGTCTATAACAGTTCGAGAAACTACTGGTAACACTTACCAGTATATCTCAGCAACCCTGGCCAGGGATTTCCGGTTATAGCCAATCGAACACAGCTCAACATCAACTCCGTATACCGGGAGAGACGAATCCCCTCCTATCGCTCATTGCCTCCATGTGATTCGGGACTGTACCCAAAAGCCACCGTTTTGCACGCCCTCTTGGACGTGGTAAGGTGGAAATCAAAGCACAGTGGGAATCACACAAGACTCTATGACGATCTCGGGTCTACAGACTAACCTGTACCAGTGTCACCAGAGAACTGCCATCTGACGTGAGGTATAATACCATCTGGGAGTTCTCGGCGAGTCCGTCCAGTGTACCCAGTCTCTACTGAGCACCCGTATATCATCTCCGATGTCAAACACTAATGGATATGGGATCATCCATCGCCCATCTGTATGGGTCGAGAAGGTACACGCTAGTTTACTCTGGTATATCGATGCCCCGTCTCGATACACCCACGACTAGGGAGTTTGAAGGATGTACTTATGGACTACCATGTCCCTACTAGTATGATCCGCATCATAGTCCAGATAGTCAAGTAAACATCCTAAGGGCTTTACCAACATGTAACAGAGAGACAATCAGTGTACACGTTAAGGTAAAGATCAACCAGATAGCATACTATCATGTCGAGCAAGAAAGTCCTCCCTATATATGTCCCAGCATCCACTACAATATACATCCAATGTATAGTAATGGCCTCTAGGGCATACATATAACTAACAATCTCCCACTTGCACTAGGGCCATCTGTACAGCAGTGGTTGTAGTATCTCATACTCAACCATCCCATAAAAGTCTCTCTCTGGGAATAGGTCTTCGTGAGTGGATCCGCCGTGTTGTCCTCTGAGTCTACTCTCCTAACCTCGATCTCCTTAGAGATCAACCATCTCCATGATCAGGTGATACTGCCTTAGAATATGTCTGGATCACTGATGGGACCGGCGTTCCTTGGCATAAGCCACAACTCCATTGTCTCACAATGGTAGGAACGCAGTTCATCTCATGAACCAATATACACCCAAACAGCCTCTTTGGTAGCATCTTAAGTAGCGATGTATCCTGCCTTTATCGTCTAGTATGTCACGGTATCTAGCTTGGAACTCTTCCAACATACCGTCCCTTTACTGAAGGTAAAGACAATGCCTGTGACTGACATTCAGTCGTCTTTATCACCCTGGAACACTTCCAGTGATTTTCCCCAGGATCAACTGATACCATCTCACTACAACTAGTGAGTATCCTAACATCCAATTAGATCTATCTCATAGATCCAAAATCCAGGATTTAGTAGGTATCACTTTGATCCTATGTGGAGAATCATTGTGATAAACGGAGATTGATCGAGCGTAGCATAGGAAACTCCTTCCCTATCAAGAGTATGTCATCCACGTACTCTACGAGGATCGCCACCATACTCCCTACTACCTTTTTGTTTATACAAGGTTCATCTACCATTTTGATGATGTCAAACTCTTTGACTTATTCATCATAACAGATGTTCCAACTCCGTGATGCCTGCTTTATCACATAAAACATCTTGCACGCGTTTCTGCTGCTCCCACTGTCTACGAAGCCCTCTGACTGTGTACTTATAGACGTTCTCTTCTAAATCATTATTTAGAAAAGCAGTCATGGCACCCAACCGCCATATATCGTAGTCATGGTATGTAGCCGTGGCAAGTAGGATCTGGATGGACTTAAGCATAGATCCTTAGAAAAGGTTTCAACATAATCCATACCTGGTCAATGATGCAAACCTTTAACAAGTCTAGCTTTGAAAGTCTCAACCTTTCCATGTACACCAAGTAATCTTCTCAAGATATACTTGCTCCTGATGGGGATTTAACCCTTCAGATATAGCAACCAAAGTCCATACTTTGTTGGTGTATAAGGATTCCATCTCAGATCGCTAAGCATCCAGCCATTCTTACAGAGTCTTACTCCTGATGGCCAGCTCGAAATTAGTTGGGTCATCATCTCATGATGCAATCCTCGCTTCCACTGTCATAGAGAAACCGAAGTATCTCTCAGGTGGGTGAGGAACCCTACTAGATCGGCGGAGAGGCTGGGGTTCGTAGGTTACTATTGAATCCTTTAGTTCTACCAAATCATCAGCTGCAATTTGTATAGCTGGAACATTTTTAGTTCTACATAACAGACCTTTCCTCGAGCTTGTCCGGATTTTGCTTTTAGACATAGGCCGGACAACCCCAAATCTTAAATATCTTAAGAGATGGGCTCTTCCCTTACCATATCACATATGAAGTGGTAGGCAACTGATTTGATTGTGACCCTATTCAATAGGTATGCAGCTTCTCAAGCGCATAACTCCCAAAAGGAAATAGGTAACTCAGTAGTACTCATCATAGAGCACACCTTATCATATAGGGTGTGATGGCTCCGCCCCGATATACCATTGTGCAATAGTGTATACGGAGGAGTAATGCTGAGAGAGAATCTCATTCTCCTTTAGAATAGTCTAGGATTTCCGTGCTCAAGTATTCTCCTCCTTGATCACATCAAAGGACATAATACTTTTACCGATATTTTGGTTCTCTACTTCTAACTTATATTCTGTGAATATCTCAAAAGGTTCGGACTTATGTTCCAACAGGAACATGGGTCTGAATCTCGAAAGATCATCAGAGAATGTAATGAAGTATAAAGAACCAGTCTTGGCATGTGTAGATAGGGGACCTTCATACATCAACATGTATCAATCCCAAGAGTTTACTAACTCTTTCTCTGTTTCCAGTAAACGGATCTATGGTCATCTTATCTTTGTGACATGACTGGCAAGTTTCACAAGATGTAAATTCAAGCTGATTTAAATATGCATCTTTATGTAACTTGGCTAGTCGGGTCGCATTGATATGACCTAGTCTAAAATACCTTAAGAAGAATTCGTTCATTTCTGAACTCTTCCTCTTGTGTGTGTTCTGTATACTAAGAACTGTAGTTTGATTTAGAACATCAATACTTTCAGATAACGTGCCTGAACCGATCAACTTTTGATATAGGAAATGTTCAAAACATTATCCAACAATACAAAATTTTATCGTTTCTTTACTAATAAAGAGATAGATATGATTTTGTATATCAGGTTCGGTATCTAATAACATTCGTTCAGAATCAATGTATTGGTAATACAGGGTGACAGTGACCGACAGACTTGGCTGCAACACTTGCCCCGTTTTCTGCCTCATGAAACTCATCACCCGTTCTCAGTTCTCTACCTATATGTAGCCCTATGTAACAGATTACATATCTGGGATCCTGATCTGGTATCACATACCTAGGACGTAAAGAATATTGAGAAACAGTTCTGTGTAACGAACACACCCGAAGATGATGCATCAACATGCACTCTCTTCGTTTGGGCGGCACGGGAAATATGGTATTCCCCAATCTCCTGCTCTGTCTTATAAAAATTATAAATTGGAGCGGGACCAACGTTCCCCAGCTAAGTAAAACAAGCGGGTTCGGTCAAAATTCCGTATTATTATCTTGATTAAGGCGTGATATGGTCGCTACCTGGAGAGAGAGAGAAGAAAACACTCAGCGTGCGCTCTTGCAAGAATAGATTGGTTATTATTTTATCTAATAAGGATGGCTCCCACTGTTTTTATCAAATCTTCCTTCAAACCCTAAAAGGAAAGACAAGCCGGAATTAATTACACGCTACAAGTTCGCCAATCTTTCAGCCAGGCCAGTGTCGGTACTTTGAGGGAGGTGCCCCGTGCTTTCGCACGGACCTAATTAATGTAAACCTCGTTTTCCCAGAGGCGTAACCTCGTTAACACCTTTCTAGACACCTACTTGATCGGCTAATTATAATGTGTAAAACTCTCCCAGGAGTAACAATTACTCGCAGCGGGTATCGGGATCCAACTATCTCATAGAAGGTATGCAATCTCGTTGCAAATTTCAACACTTGAAATTCCCGATAATATTTTTCCCTTAGCGTGCTATGACCTTGACGCATGCCAAACAACCCATAGTCCGCTAGTCAAGTTCAACCCGTACATTTCTTGATTGAATTAAACCCACCCGCACGACCCTTGACGCAAGCCAAACAACGTCGTACGAATACCCTAATCCAATCGCATCGTATGCTAGCAGATAAGCACTAGTTAGCTACCGTACACTACGCCTTGACGCATGCCAAACAACCGCAGCACGAATACTAACTAGTACTTATCTGAAATGACGGAGGGCTACGACAGGTTTTTCTGAAAACCTATTGCGTAATGAACTTGATATCGTTGTAGAATCAAATGATTTTAAAATGGAGTGCTTTGGAGGCTTTTCTAGTTTTGCTAAAGGAGTCACTCCCGGTGAAGGGATCGTCGGTCCTTTCCTCGTCGAATGAGGTGCGGGATATATCATATATATCACTGTGCAAAGCAAAAACTCTTAAAAGCAATCAAAAGACAAACCGAGTGTGTAGCATCATCCAGTTATTGCTAAAGGAGTCACTCCCGGTGAAGGGATCTCGGTCCTTTCCTTATCGAATAAGGTGCAGGATATATCATATATACCGCTGTGCAAAGCAAGAACTGTAGCTACCTGTTTTATTTTGAAATTCGATTCCACAAAATCTGAGGTTTCTTTTTCTTTCATTAATCAAATTAATGAAGTCCCATCATTTAAGTTACCTAAACATCATAGATAAATACGACGTACACTTATGCCATCCGCATTCGTCTCGATGTCCCCTCATGCACCGTTAGGTTAGGTAACTAACGGCAGAGCGGAGCAGGGCTAGCACGGGTGTAAAACATAAGTAACGTCTATATAATATATCATATATGCTATATACTGTATCTATCACAGAACATCACATGATCACATCACAGATATCGCAGCAGAAGAAACATATGAAATATTGGATATACTAGGACGTCCGTGTTTTCAATACGAGCCAGTATAAAACACGGATTCCACGGTCACGATGAATAGCCAATCCCACACCCCTAGACCCCTACGAGAGCGGCAAGCAACCCTACCAATTCTAGAGTTAGGAGACCCGGACTCGACTCCTCGAGTTGGTCTCCCACTGGACTCCAGAACCCGGTTACTTGTGCTCCCCTCCTTGGGTCTATCCTAATGCGGAAAAGTAAATAATATACAAAGGGTGACAACTTCCGCAACCTGGAAGTGCCCCAATAAAAGAATATTACATACAGTTTTTACATGAATGAAATTGAAAAACACTCATCTCACATAAAAACCCCCCGGCTATTCAAACACGACGATCCAATATAACATATCCAGCAACACATAACATCACATATCATCAACGTAAGTAAATAAGCGCATCCCAATTGTCGTTGACATATAGCAACGAAACCGGCGATATCACATATTACACTTACGGTCACAGAAAAGAAAGTGTAAAACTACAACAGTTGGAATCCGCAACCACCTCAGACATCGCATGCCTGACCAAATGAATTACTTAGACATCGCATGCCTAACAATTATAAACCCCGCATTTTAGTCTCAAAATCGAAAACACTTTTCAATACCAAGTCGGGCAATTCAACAAGATTCCCGACAATTTTGATCGAATACTCGTCGCAAACTTCAGTAGGCGGCCGCACCCCCGACGCCGTCGACGAAGTGCACCAAGGCGGAACACCGCTGCCGCGAGCACCCGAACGGATGCTTTCGGCGACGGGGTTCTCCTACAGTCACTTGGTCGGGGCTATGGAGTGAGGCTGTCTATTAAGTTTATCGGCGAGTATCCGCGTACGCTACGTGATTGCGACGGACTTTTGATCACATCAAAATTCCGTGACAACCGATCAAGTGAGACTAAAGTGCTATGTTTATAACATTCATTCAGTTATCTCATAACTACTTGTAGATTCCAAGTATTGTATCCCATTCCAGATAATTAGAAAATGTTAAACTTTCCGATCGAACATTCAAACACCCAAGTTTTCCCGATACAGATCAACACATGAAACAAGTCAAAAAACATTCAGTTCGTGCCTCAGTACCAACGGTCTAGCCGTAGAAGGGTCAAGCCAACGCCTCACATGTGGCATGCCGTACTGCCCCAAACCCGAAGGTTCAAAGGGCAGTTCAAGACGGTCACATAATTGAGTTAAGGTTTGTTGTCTTCTAGAGGGTCCATCGCGTTACTTGCACTACTTAGAACGTCTTTAAACCATGGAAAAATCCAACACTTGGAAATTCCCCAACATGGGAAAAAGTGGGTATTTATATCCGGTCGAAATTTTTAACATATTCAAAAATTATCTGGAATCCACATAGACAAAATCTGATAATCCGATCGAATCATCGAATCCCCAAAACAACCCAGAAAATTCAACTCTTGAATAAATATTAAAAATTCCCATAAAACTCAGCACTGTGAAAGAGGAATTACTGTGCAAAATAGGAAGGGTGACGTCATCAAATGGCCGCGGAACATCCGCAGAAGCCAGGCTGCTGCCGCGGTTCCGCCGCACTTTTGACGAATTAGCCCCACGAATTTCACAGTAATTCTAATAAGAACCTGCTGAATTTTTTAGAAATTTTTAATCTGGAAAAAACCCAGTTTTTAGAAAAAGTCCAGAGAGCATATTCGGGTTAGGGTTTTGATTCGATCGGACTTCAAACTCCGTCTACGCTTCGCCTAAGGCTCTAGCTAGGCTCTGATACCACTGTAGGGTTCCCAAGCACACTAACGAGGTCTCACAAGGCATCAACCATGCCAATTTCAAAATTTTACGGGTGCCGAGAAACCCTAATACGGATCGTTGACTAGAGATTAAGCGACAAAAGAAACTAGTTAACTACTTTAACTAAGTGAACGGAAATACAACCTTTGTAGATCCGGTCCTCCACCTCCATAGCTCCGCAATGAAGTCTCCTCGCTGTCCAAATCGAATCCCGGGCTCTAGCGTCGGCTTCATCGGAAATATGAGCGGGCTTGGTCGTCGGCTTCGATGCCGAAGATGATCTACATCGAGGCATCACAAGATCAAGCTCCCACTTCACCAAGTCATGAAACTTGTGAAGATAACACCCTATACTACTTGGCAAGAGGTAGAGGATGAAGAAATAGGAGGTGGGTTCACTTTAGAATTGGATTTCTCACTCTTTTTCTCACTTTGCCATTGATGAAGGCAAGGTTTCTTTTCTTGAAGAAGAAGAAGAAGATGAAGATGATAATATGATAAGTTAATTAAAATAGAAAAGAAAAAGAATACTTATCATAATATCAACCATGGTTAGGTGTAGAGAATTTACTAAGGTTAGATGAATGGTTAGGGTTAAGCATGAAGACAAAATGGTCACTTTGGTCAAAGCTTCATGAAGCTTCAAGATGCAAACAAAGAAAGCCACCATTTTCTCTTTATGCCATTTAATTTCCAAAATGAATAAACAAATAAATAAATGAATAAATAGCTAATGGAAAAACAAAACCCTAATCATTAGTTTAACCATGGTTTAATTCTTTACACTTAACCAAGTAAACATGTATCATCAAATATGATACAATCATGTGCACAAAAAGTATATCACATATACAACTTGTACATCCAAGTGAGAAAATCCATTTAAAATGAACCAATACTAGTTAATGCAAAGTAATATATCAAATATATAATTATACATTAAATCATTAAATCAACACTTGATTCAATGATCCGGTCATATCGCATATAACCGACTAGTATTCAAAGTATCGATTTATCGAATCAATCCTTGATTCGATAACTAGGTTATATCGCATACAACCAATCGACACATTTATCGCGAGAATGAAATACGGTATCACATACATGCATTATTCTCGGTCCCGCACATATCTCATATGCGCTCCTATTTCATTTCGCTTGAGCCAGGAAACCTCTGTGTAGGACTCTAAAGACTCGTCAATACGCCGGCAGCAGGTGATGATCATATCAAACACCCACAAGCCGCAAGCGGTCTGCTAAACGTAACGGCCACCTAGGTATTGAGCGATCAGAAGATCGACGAGCAAGCCCGCTCACACTCCAGTGAATCCAACCAGTAACACTTACCGTACAGTCCGGTCTCGTCGTCTGATATGTCGCATATCTCGTCTAGGGGTGGTAAACGTCAGACCCCAATAGCTCGATAAGTCGTGTCGATATGAGGTCTATAATAGTTCGAGAAACTACTGGTAACACTTACCAGTATATCTCAGCAACCCTGGCCAGGGATTTCCGGTTATAGCCAATCGAACACAGCGCAACATCAACTCCCTATACCGGGAGAGACGAATCCCCTCCTATCGCTCATTGCCTCCATGTGATTCGGGATTGTACCCAAAAGCCACCGTTTTGCACGCCCTCTTGGACGTGGTAAGGTGGAAATCAAAGCACAGTGGGAATCACACAAGACTCTATGACGATCTCGGGTCTACAGACTAACCTGTACCAGTGTCACCAGAGAACTGCCATCTGACGTGAGGTATAATACCATCTGGGAGTTCTCGGCGAGTCCGTCCAGAGTACCCAGTCTCTACTGAGCACCCGTATATCATCTCCGATGTCAAACACCAATGGATATGGGATCATCCATCGCCCATCTGCATGGGTCGAGAAGGTACACGCTAGTCTACTCTGGTATATCGATGCCCCGTCTCGATACACCCACGACTAGGGACTTTGAAGGATGTACTTATGGACTACCATGTCCCCACTAGTATGATCCGCATCATAGTCCAGATAGTCAAGTACACATCCTAAAGGCTTTACCAACATGTAACAGAGAGACAATCAGTGTACACGTTAAGGTAAAGATCAACCAGATAGCATACTATCATGTCGAGCAAGAAAGTCCTCCCTATATATGTCCCAGCATCCACTACAATATACATCCAATGTACAGTAATGGCCTCTAGGGCATACATATAACTAACATGTTCGTTACCGAGAATTGTTTCTCAGTATGCTCTACGTCCTGGGTATTAGATACCGGATCAGGATCCTACATTTTTAATGTGTTACATGGGCTAAAGAAAGGTAGAGAATAGGGAAAATGTGATCATTCTCTAAAAGTAGGGAATGGTGCAATTGTTACAGCCAAAGCAGTTGGTGAATATCACCTTGTATTACCAAATGGGAATACATTGATCTTGAACTACCGTTATTACGTACTATCTATGATGTGCAATTTAATATCAATTTCTTTATTAGATAAAAAGGGATATAACTTTGTAGTAGAGAAAAATGTTATGAATATTTTCCTAAATCAAGTGTTGATTGGGTTTGGTACGTTATGTAACGGTTTATATGTTCTGAATCAAAATACGGTTCTTAACGTACAGAACATACACAAGAGGAAAAGTTCAGAAATGAACGAATCCTTCTTGTGGTATTGTAGACTAGGTCATATCAATGCGACACGACTAGCTAAGTTACATAAGGATTGATATTTGAACCCGTTCGAATTTACATCTTATGAAACTTGTCAGTCATGTCTCAAAGGCAAAATGACCAAAACTCCGTTTACTGAACACGGAGAAAAAGCTACCGAACTCTTAGGACCGATACATAGTGATGTATGCGGTCACATGTCTACACATGCCAGGAATGGTTTCTCGTACTTCATTACAATCACCGATGATCTCTCAAGATTCGGATACGTGTTCCTTTTGAAAAACAAATCTAAAACTTTTGAGAAATTCAAGGAATATAAGTGCGAAGTAGAGAACCAATCGGGTAGAAGTATTAAAATCCTTCGATCTGATCGGGGAGGAGAATATTTAAGCACAGAGTTCCTGATTTATCTAAAAGAGAATGGGATTCTCTCTCAGCTTACTCCTCCGTATACACCACAGCACAACGGTGTGTCGGAGCGGAGAAATCACACCCTATTAGATATGGTGCGCTCTATGATGAGTACTGCTGAGTTACCTATTTCCTTTTGGGGTTATGCGCTTGAGACAGCCGCATACCTATTGAATAGAGTTCCGACCAAATCAGTGCCTAACACTCCATATGAGATATGGAATGGGAAGAGACCATTTCTTAAACGAGTTAAGATATGGGGTTGTCTGGCCTATGTTAAAAAGAAAAATCTAGACAAACTCATGGCAATGTCAGTTTTGTGCAAGTTTATTGGATATCCCAAACATTCGCGAGGGTATATATTCTACCACACCGAGGAACAAAAGGTGTTTGTTTCTCGGAATACCACCTTTTTAGAAAAGGAATTTCTTGTAAAAGAAATTAATGGTAATGAGGTAGAACTGGAAGAAGTTCCAGCTACATAAACTACAACTGATGATTTGGTGGAACCAGAGAATTCAATAGTCTCAACGAACCTCAGCCACTCCGCAGATCTAGTAAGGTTTCTCATCCACCTGAGAGATACTACGATTTTCTCAAAGAAGGTGGGAGCAAGGATTGCATCATGAAAGATGATGACCTAACTATTTTCGAGCAAGCCATCACGAGTGGGGACTCTGTGAAATGGCTGGATGCAATGCAATTTGAGATGGAATCCATATACACCAACAATGTATGGACTTTGGAAGTTGCTCCTGAAGGGGTAAAACCCATTAGGAGCAAGTGGATCTTGAGAAGATTCTTGGTGTAGATGGAAAAATTGAGACTTTCAAAGCTAGACTTGTAGTAAAAGGTTTTCGTCAACAACCAGGTGTGGATTATGATGAAACCTTTTCTCCAGTGGCTATGCTTAAGTTCATCCGGATCCTACCTGCCATCGATGCATACCATGACTACGTAATCTTGCAGATGGACGTTAAGACCGCTTTTCTAAATAGTGATTTAGAAGAAAGCGTGTACATGACACTGCTGGAGGGCTTCGTAGATAGTGGGAGCAGCGGAAAGGTGTGTAAGCTGCTTAAAGCAATCTACGGATTGAAGCAGGCATCGCGGAGTTGGAACATCTGTTTTGATGTGGCAGTCAAAGAGTTTGACTTCATCAAAAACGTAGATGAACCTTGTATATACAAGAAGTTTGTAGAGAGTAAGGTTGTCCTCCTCATATTGTACGTGAATGGCATACTCTTGATATGAAACGATGTTCATATGCTACACTCAGTCAAGCTCTTCTTATCACAATGTTTCTCCATGAAAGATCTGGGTGATGTCTCTTACATCCTGGGAAGAAACACTGAATAGCTGTGAAGAATATTCTTAAGTACTTAAGAAGGACTAAAGAAATGTTCTTGGTGTATGGTAACGGTGAACTCCAGATGGAGTCCTTTACCGATTCGAGCTTCCAGAGTGATAAGGTCGACTGAAATTCAGTCTCGGGTTTTGTCTTTACCCTCAGTGGAGGGACAGTATGTTGGAAGAGTTCCAAGCTAAATACCATAGCAGACTCGACGATAAAGGCTGAATATATCACTACCAATGATGCTACCAAAGAAACTGTCTGGATGAAGAAGTTCATGAGATGAACTTGGTGTGGTTCATACCATTATCCAATACTTATGTATTGTGATTACAATGGAGCTGTGGATTAGGCCTAGGAACCCCGGTCACATCAGTGATCCAGACATATTCTTAGGCAGTATCACCTGATCAGGAAGATAGTTGATCTCCGGGCGATCGAGGTCAGGAGAGTTGAGACGAAGAATAACATGGCGGATCCACTCACGAAGGCCATACCCAAGATACAATTTGAGAGATTTTGGGATGTTGGGTATGAGATACTACAACAACCGGCCTTAGTGCAAGTTGGAGATTGTTAGTTATATGTATGCCATAGAGGCCATTATTGTATATGATTGTATATTATAATGGATGCTTGGACATATATAGGGAGTACTTTCTTGCTCGACATGATAGTATACTATCTGGTTACTCTTTATCTTAACATGTAGACTAGTATTGTGATACTGTTTTTTCTCTCACATGTTGATAAAGCCCTTAGGATGTGTACTTGATTACCAGGATTATGATGCAGATCATACTACTGGGGCCAGGGTAGTCCACAAGTTCATCCTTTAATTGTTCCTATTTGTGGGAGTATCGAGACAGGGCATCGGTATTCCAGAGTATACTAGTGTGTACGTTTCTTGACCCTGTATGGGGCGGTGGATGATCCCATATCCATTGGTGTTTGACATCAAAGATTGTACACAGGTGATCATTGGAGAATGGGTACACCGAACAGGACTCGCTGAGAACTCCTATATGGTATTATACCTAACGTTAGATAGCAGTTCTCTGGTGACACTGGTACAGGTTAGTCTGTAGACCCGAGATCGTCATAGAGTCTTGTGTGATTCCCACCGTGCTTTGATTTCTTCCCTACCACATTCAAGAGAGAGAGAGTGCAAACAAGTGGATTTTGGGTACAGTCCCGAGTCACATAGAAGCAATGAGCATTACGCTATGCTCGATTGGCCATAACAGGAAGTCCCTGGCCAGGGTTGATACTGAGATTTACTGGTAAGTGATATCAGTAGTTTCTCTACCCGTTATGAGCCTTATATCGGCATGACTTATCAAGTTATTAGGTTCTGATGTTTACTATCCCCAGACTCGATATGCGACATATCAGACGAAGAGACCGGACTGTACGGTAGTGTACTTATTGGATTCACGGGAGTATAGACAAGCTTGCTTGTTAATCTTCTGATCGCTCAATACCTGGGTAGGCGTTACGTCCAGCTAGTACCGCTGACGGCTTGTGGATGACTGATATGATCATCACCTACTGCTGGCGTATTGACGAGTCTTTAGAGTCCTACACAGAGGTTTCCTTGCTCAAGCGAAACGAAGTAGGGCATATATGCGATATGTGCAGGACCGAGATTGATACTTGTATGTGATACAGTATTCTAATCTCGCAATATAGGTTATATATGATATAACCGGATTATTGAATCAAGTGTTGATTCAATAATTTGTTATATGTTCATTTCATATACATATAAATGATATTAGTCGGTTGTATGTGATATAGCCGGATTATTAAATCAAGTGTTGATTTAATAATTTAATATATAATTATATATATTTGATATATTAATATATATTAACTAATATTAGCTTACTTAAGAAATTGTTTTCTCCAAATACATTTAAATATATATGTGATATATATTAATGTATTTATTTATGTGCCATGCTAGATGATACATTGGACTTGGGTGTATGGGACTCATACCTAACTAAAGCTAATTTGGGTGATTAATTATTAAGAGATAAATCAAAATTAGGTGGAAATTGACATGGTTTAAGATACTTGTGGAAGCATGTAAAAGCCTTGACTTAAGCCCACTAATTTTGTTTTACTCTAGATATTTATTAATCCAACTATTATTTTTAGCCATGGTTAAGTCTCTACAAGAGATTATATGAGATAATTTCTCATCCATGGTTCATCACTTGATAACTTGAGCTTCTTCTTCATCTCCTTCTTTGCTTTCTAGCTTTCTAGTGAGGTGAAAAAGAAAAGGAGAAAAATCGTTCTAAATTGGGAAAAATTCCTACTTCATCAATCCATACCAAACTAGCCATTTAGTATAGTTTGTTTACTTCACTAATTCATCAATTAGTGAATAGGTAGCTTGAGCTAGCGATTCTTCGACGTAGATCATCTTCGGCCTTGAAAATCTTTGAGCAAGCTCGTTCCTTTCGCCTAGTGGAGCCTAAGAAGAGTCCGCGACACCACTACTTAAAGCAAATGGACTACTACACGGAGCTTTAGAAGTGAAGGACCGGTCTACAAAGGTTGTATTCCTATATCACTCAATGTAAAGTTTGTTTACATGGTATAAATACCCTAATTCTCTAGTTAGATTCTTGGTTGGGCTCGCTCGACACCCTAAATTTTTTGAAATAGCATACTCGATGCGCGCCAAAACATAGCGGGGGTGCTAAGCGAACCCACCAAAAACAACAATAGCTAAGTGTATGATACTCGATAATAACGTAAACGTAAAACTTTACCGTAAACGTAAAAAGCTTTACCCTAAACTAAAAACTTCAAAACCGTAAAATTGAAACGTTAACGTAAAACCAATTCAAGTTAAATCTTACACTAAGTGTATATATGATACTCAATGATAATATGAAATTTTCATATTCTCATCGATAATCATATGTGAAAATCAAAGTACGTCTTAGTCACCGTCTATTGGTTAATATACGTTCGATATACGTCGTGACATAAAACTATACGAAGGTTGTTAAATATCGGACGGTATTGTTTGGTGCTAACAGCCGTCGTATAGTCTATGTGATGAGAAGATTCAATCGTATGATAACCGATAAATTTGTCCAGTGTGGACAAATTAGAAATGCATAAAGCAAACACCTGCATTCACGTATGTTTTCATTCGTTTTGAATTATTTCGTCGGTACCTTTCCGCTGATTCTCCATGTACTAAGATTGATTATATGTTCATTTCAATCTTGTTTCACAAGATTAAAATGATTATCTTTTCTACTACAGTGTATTCGGAGAATACCGGAAAGGTGCTGCCGAAATTTTCTCGAAACGGATGAAAGCACAAGCAAATGAGTGTCTGCTCTATATATTCTTAATGGGATAGAATCCTTACCCCCGACAGCCAAAACACACACATACAACACGCATATAAAGTACAGACATACATAAAGTACATACACAATAACAACTCTATACCTAAGCGAAATCATAAATTAAAATCAACGACAAACTTACCCTTCCCGTGCTCTTCTTTGTCAATAACCATATCGTTCTTAAATTTCTCAGGTCACCATAAAAACCAACTTCCATAAGTTCACTACTTTCTTCAATCTGTGAAACTTATAATTTATATGTTACAGTCTAACATGGCCCATGAGTACTATTCCCTTATAAAAAAAAGAAGAAAAGAAAAGATGAAACGAAACCCTCCCACATGTTTAACACGTGAGTGCTCACATGCAAAGCATGTGACCTCCGGCTTCAAGGAGGATTAAATCCTATGATATAGCTTCCACGTGTTGAACACGTGAGCGCTCACATGTAAAGCATGTGACTGCCGAATTTAGATAAAATTAAAACCCATACGGGCCCCACATGTTAAATACGTGAGCACTCATGTGCAAAACACGTAACCGCTGCCGCCATATTTATATGATGTCACGCCCCGCTTCCCAATATACGGGCAGAGGGCGTGACGAGGCCGCTATGTATTTACTCAGAAGTAAACACGCTAAGCGTATCTAATCAATATAAAATAAAATGTACACAACAGACAAGATGTAAATAAACAACAACTTTATTTATTAAACATTCTTTTTACAATACAACTGAAATGAAAATACATGGAATGAAAGCAATGCCTAAACAATGGCGTACAGAAATGAAAATGAAATGTAATGTACAAGTGAATCTAAAACTCCGGATCTTCAGTAAACTGATCCAAGTCCTCGCTGCTGGGCTCGATCTCCAGTGAGTCCGAATCACCTGACGGCATTCCAAAGAAGAAGAAAGAGAATATCGTCAGCAAACAAATCGCTCGGTAAGTCCCGTAGATAGATAAGAATAGAATAGACAGAATAGAGTATAGCTGTTTAATGTTGTTATTTAGTGTTAACGCTGTTGTTTGTAGCTTGGTACAGAAGAAGCCAGTGTATACGAGAAGAGTCTTACTATCCTAGAGACTAAGGTATATAGAGTACAAGGAACCGTTCAGCCACGGTACAACGGCAATGGAGATTCAAGTTAGCAGTCTTATGGTTGCAGTCTCATACCACATCTAACACCTTCCGTACCAATCTACCCCTTATAAACCCCGCGATATCTTGATTGTATTGTATTGTCTTGTATTATAATTTGTATAGATGGATAATTTGCCGGAACTATGATATCAGTAATGAAACATATATAATGGATGAATATGTAGATGGAATATATCCATGGTTCGGTTCGGTTAATATAGATTGATTAGATTGAATAAACTGATTCATATTGAATTGTAGTTTTATACTTGAATCACATTCAAGTCAGATTGATTATATTGAGACTCAGTCTGAGTCAGACACTTTTAAAAGAACTTGAAATCCTGATTGTTTTGGTGGTATCCGTAACTACTGCACATGGACGGAAGGATTTATGTCTTTTTCCAAGACAATTACCGTGTTGATAACACCATTTGTTAAGTTGTCTACCTTAAATAGGCAAGAACCCATATCTTCGGCTCCCTGAGACTCAAGAGACTGGTCCCACTTAAACCTATGTTTAATAGGGTCCTTATTGTAATTTAGTATAACTTGAGGGGGGTTTATGTAAAAATAGTTTTGGTATAATTTCAAAATACACCTCAAGCATTTAATTATCGTCTTTAGAGTTTCATTGATGTATATTTTATAAATGTGACATTTCTAGTGAATAAAACCTAATTTCATAATATATGGTTTTTATTTGTAATATGAATATTGTTTTGAATTATCATGGTAGTTTCATGTAATATTTGAATTCTTTTCTTGAGTTTTGGAAATATGGAATAATATATATATTTAAAATAAGTATTTTGGTAATAATTATATATACATAATTAGTGAAAATAATTTTATTTATTTTCTTGTAAAAATCGCATTTTCTAAAGAAAAATGTATAAAAATTCCATCGAGATCGAATGCTCCTTGCGGAGGTCTGCATCTTACTCTACTAAGCCCAAGGATGTGCGATAATCTGCACCATCCCAAACGGGGTCCCCAAAATGGGTTATAGAGGCTCAATTGCATGGAAAGTTAAATACACTTTTTAAAGAAAATGGTTTTGTAAGTTTAAGGTATTTTACTATAAAGTCGTATTTCCCGTATTCTTTTGTCCCAAAATTCATCGTTCTATGATAGATATGTGTGTTGTGAGGAGGTAGGTCATTACCTCGTGGACTATCTAAAGGTATAGCAAGGAATAAAGGTTATAATGTTGAAATGAATAGTTTGTGGTAAAAATGTGATAAATGTCACAAAAATAATTATTTTGAGGTGAAACTTGATTTAATAGTTTTGATAATGTTTGTTAAGCAATATATGAGAATATGAAGTTATCTTGATTAAGAAAAGTATAGTTTTTAAAGAAAACCGAATCGGAAGTCGAACTAACTCCGCATCCGTCGGGTTTTAGAATTGAAGCTTTTTAAAGAATAAGATAAGAAAGGGAATTGGGAATTACTGGCTTATAAGGTAGATAGGAGAAAGAGTAAGGGTGGGGAAGCACCGGTGCGTCGTTTCGTCGTCGGAAACTCCTTGGGTCGTTGCCGGAACTTCATCGGAGTTTCGCCCTTCGTTAACTCCACTTGCACACTATAGGAACTTGAAAATTTCTTGAAAGTTTTTGTATAGAATTTTCAGTATGACGGGATGCAAAATGGAGTGGGTATTTATAGGAAAAATTAGGGTTTACCGTGTGAAGAAAAATGAATTTAAATTTGCATTAAAAATGGAATTCAAAGGGTTTTTAATTCTCTGGAAATTGCAGGGAAAACAAACAGATAGGGGTTAAAGAGGGGAGTCTAAGGGTTTAGAGTTTACAAAAAAAATAGGGTTCAGACGTGGGAAAACCGGCAGCGCCGGCCTGAGGGGCTCTCTCGCCAGTCCGATCACGGGATTGGGGGCTCGGATTCGTGCCACTTGTCCCTGACGCTTCAACTAGCCTATTTAACATGTTTGATTATTCTGTAACTTACCCTATTACGTGTAGTGCACGTACAAACTCTTGGGCTTCTAAAAAATTAAAAGAATTTAAAACAAAAAGATAATGTGGCTGATGGGATTTAAACTCTGGTG
Organism: Agapanthus africanus; assembly: GCA_030015575.1. NCBI lineage: Eukaryota > Viridiplantae > Streptophyta > Magnoliopsida > Asparagales > Amaryllidaceae > Agapanthus > Agapanthus africanus. The sequence continues at coordinate 780,510,944 of CM057339.1, read as the reverse complement.
CTTTGTCTTAGTAGTGCAAGGCCTTACCAGTGAGCTACAAGCTCTTTCTTGTTGTTTTAAATCAAAACAAATATTTATAGCTTTCACAGGAAATCAAATACCCCAAGTGTACATTAAATTTTAATGAATTTTCTGTACACAGAATTTGGAGTGGTTACAGTCTACCCTCCTTACAAAAATTTCATCCTCGAAATTTATAATTTATTTTAAGGACTAGTTTACAAATAAATGAGGATATCTTGCACGCATCTCATTTTCCCTTTCCCATGTTGATTCTCCCGGTGTGTCTTATCTCCACATCACTCGAACCAACTTGACTTCCTTCTTCCGAAGTGACTTCACTTTTCTGTCTAGGATCTCAACAGGTTGCTGCTCACATAATAAGTCTGGCTGTACAGTGAGTTCAGAATGATCAAGAACATAGCTGGGGTCACTCACATACCTTTTGAGTTGGGATATGTGGAACACATTGTGCACTCCTTCCAATGAAGGTGGAAGTGCCAAGCGATAAGCCACTTCACTGACTCGTTCGAGTGTGTCGAACGGTCCAATGTATCTTGGACATAGCTTACCCCGTCTTCCAAATCGAATCACTCCACGGTTCGGAGATATCTTCATAAATACGTGATCTCTCGGCTAGAACTCCAAATGACGGCGCTTTGCATCATCCCAGTGCTTCTGTCGATCTTGGGCTATGCGCATTCTTTCCTTTATAGTACGAACTACGTCAACAGTTGCTACTATCATCTCAGGTCCAAGGAGTTCTCTATCTCCGACATCGTCCCAACTTAATGGTGATCGACACTTCCTTCCATAATGCGCTGCAAAAGGTGTCATTCCGATACTTGCTTGGTAGCTGTTGTTGTATGAAAACTCCACAAGATGTAGGTGATCTTCCCACGATCCTCCGAAGTCTAGCATACATGCTCTGAGCATATCTTCCAACATCTGAATAGTTTTCTCAGACTGACCATCTGTTTATGGATGATAAGATGTGCTGAAGTTCAGACTTGTTCCCAAGCTCGCTTGCAGACTTTGCCAAACCTGCGATCGAAATCTAGTGCTACGATCGGAGACAATACAGACCGATACTCCATGAAGTCTCACAATCTCCTGTATGAGTTCATGGGTATCAGAGATAGTATATATTTGAAGATTTAAAAATCTTACTTAGATTCCTACTTCCATGTACTTCTTTGCTAATGTCTTAGTTGATTGGCCAACTCGAAATGGGATGAAGTGAGCCGACTTCATGAGTCGATCCACAATAACCCATATCGCATCGTTACCCTTTGTGCTGCGAGGGAGTGCAGTCATAAAATCCATTGTGATGTGTTGCCACTTCCATTCTTGGATAGGTAACGGTTGAAGTAATTCAGCAAACCTGTGATGTTCAGCCTTTACTTGCTGACACACCAAGCATTTAGCGACTCTTCTGGCTACTTCACGCTTCATTCCATGCCACCAGTAATTTTGATGCAGATCCTTGTACATCTTTATACCTCCAGGGTGTACTGAGTAGGGAGAGCTATGAGCTTCTTTCATTAACTCTTCCCGAACAGAACCTTTTGGTGCACACAGTCTGCTGCCGTATCTTAAAGATCCGTCTTCATGGATGATGAAGTCTGTTCTGAGTCCATTCTCTACTAGTTTTCTGATCTTTTTCAACTTGGCATCACTTGCTTGAGCTGCTTTGATCTGATTGACAATGGTAGATTGATCTTGTAAGTTCATCAAACTTGAAGCGTTACCTGGCATGATCGCTTCAATCTCCATCTGATGCAAGTCTTGTTGAAGCTTCCACTGTGCGGTGAGATTCATTGCTAATGGTTGGCGACTAAGAGCATCAGGTACTACATTCACTTTCCCTGGGTGATATTGCAGGTTGATGTCAAAGTCCGCCATGAGTTTTAATCATCTTCTGTGCCGCATATTAAGCTCCTTCTGAGTAAACACATATTTCAGACTCTTGTGATCTGTGTATATGTTCACTCATTCACCAAGAAGATAATGGCGCCAAATCTTAAGAGCAAAGATTATGGCCGCCAACTCCAAATCATACGTCGGATAATTGCGCTCATGAATCTTCAGCTGTCTTGAAGCATAAGCCACAAATTTATCGTACTGATGTAGAACACATCCTAATCCCTTACCGGATGCATCGCAATGCACTTCGAAACCTCCAGATTAGTCCGGTATGACGAGAATAGGCGCTGATATCAACCTTGACTTGAGTTCTACGAAAGCTTGTTCGCATGCTTCTGACCACACAAATTCTTCATCTTTACGTGTAAGCTTGGTCAGGGGTGTTGCTATCTTCGAAAAGCCTTTAATGAACCTTCGTTAATATCCAGCTAGACCCAAGAAACTTCGAAAGTCCTTCACTGACTTTGGTGTCGGCTATTCGCTTATTGCTGAAACTTTCGCTGGATCCACAGAGATTCCTTCGCCCGATACAATATGTCCGAGAAAACCAACTTGATTTAGCCAAAATTTTCATTTGCTATACTTGGCATAGAGTTGATGCTGCCGTAGGGTTTCCAGGACAATTCTCAAGTGTTCGGCATGTTCTTTTCGACTTTTAGAATACACCAGGATGTCATCGATGAAGATGACAATGAACCTGTCTAGGTACTCCCGGAAAACTTAATTCATCAGGTTCATGAATATTGCTGGTGCGTTGGTCACTCCAAATAGCATCATAAGAAATTCGTAATGACCATAGCGAGTTCTGAATGCCGTTTTACAGATATCATATTCCTTGACCTTCACCTGATGATAACCCGAATGAAGATCTAACTTGGAGAAAACGCAAGATCCACTTAGCTGATCGAACAGATCGTCGATGCGCGGGAGTGGATACTTGTTCTTTATCGTTACTTCGTTCAAGGCTCTATAATCAATGCACATTCTGTTTGAACCTTCCTTCTTCTTTACAAGTAGAACTAGAGATCCCCAACTTGATGTGCTGGGATGAATCCATCCTTTCGCCAATAATTCGTCCAACTGAGTTCGGACCTCCTTTAAACCTTCCGGACTTAGTCGATACGGTGCTTTGATTACCGGTTATGCTCCTGGTATTAAATCAATGCTGAATTCAAGAGCTCGATCGGGAGGCAAACCTGATATATCGTCAGGAAACACATCGTCGAACTATCGAACCACTTCTGGTTTTGATCCTTCCTCTGCTTGAATTGCTGCAATCACTGCCTTCTTTGGTTTTGCCTTGTATGTACTTGGCTCCAAGGTACGGTCTCCACTTTTGAAATAGAAGACCAGATGCTCTGGAATCTTGAATACTACCCTCCTTTGACGACAGTCAATGGTAGCATAGAATGTTCCTCGCCAATCCATACCTAGAACCACATCGAAGTTCGGTATGTCTAGCACTTTGAAGTCAGCATATAATTCTCTGTTGCAGATGACCACTTGATACAAGTTGTATCCCATTGTTGCCTTTAGAACGCCGTTCCCTGAACTGATATTCCACTGGATACAAGCGGTGTGACTGGAATCGCATGAGTTCGGAAGAACCGTTGCAATATAAATCAATGAGATACTCCATTATCGAATAGTGCGAGTGCAGGTAGTGAGGCTAATAAGATTGTACCTAAGGTATGTGGGATATTTTTTAGGTATAAAGAAAAGATATATAGGTATGTCTATGAACTGAAAGAGAATTTTAAAGGGAAGTATTACCAGTGATGACTTGGCCGGTAGCTTCAGCTTCTTCCGCGGTCATTGTGAAAGCCTGTCGCCTCGGCACATTCCTCCTGCTGGAGGAGCATTCCTATGTCCATTCCTTGGTCCTTGAGGTGGCTTCCGTTGAGCTTGATGGAATTGACGGGGATGAGGTGCAGTTAGTCCTCGAGGAGGTGGAGCAGGTAGTGCAAGTCTTGGAGCAGGTGCCTGGATGGTTGGACGCTGCTGGTAAGTGATTGCTGGCCTAGGTGCAACATATGGGTTTTGTCTACGAGGACAAGACCCAATATCATGAGTAGCTGAACCACAGACTAAGCAAAGGCGATTTGCATGCCGGCAGTCTTTCATCAGATGTCCATCTCTCTTGCAGTATGTGAAAAATGCTGGGCTAGGCCGGATGTTTGGTACTCCCGGTCTCCTTGGCCTTGAAGAGGCTCCTCCTGCCATCTGGTTGGCATGGCGCTTCATCCCGGAAGACTGAGCTCTACCCCTCATCTTTACCACTGCCTCATATCGGCGGGCAGCTCTCAGAGCCGATTCGTGAGTTGGGAAATCTCCTGTGGCTAATGCAGCCTGGATCTAACCCTTGTTGAAATCGTCGGGCTCTGATCTCATCCGTCGGTATCAGGTGTACCGCAAATCTGTTAAGGCATTGTGTTAGGTGTGTAGTATGTGATATTTTGAAATCGAAATATTGAGACGTATCTTTTCGACTGAGCATGGTAAACTCAGCATCATACTCATCCACCGATTTGGTCCACATTGAACCCTGTTGTAAGTGGATGAACTGCTGTTCCATCTCGAATCTGGCAGTCTCGGGGAAGTACTTTGCGTCGAACATATCGCGGAAAGTCCTCCATTCGATTGGTTGGGTGAGACGGCTTTCTTCCGCCTTCCACCAAACCCTTGCATTGTCCGTGAGTTACAACTTCACAACATGAACCCAAGGTATCTCTGGCACTTGTGCCGCTGCCAGGTCATCTTCAATACTTTGAGCCCATTCCTCAGTTTTAGGGGGCTCTCTTTTCCTGTGAACTGCTTAGGGTTCAAGGCCCTGAATTGCTTCACCCCAGGTGCTTCTCGCGATGGTTTATCAAGATAGCAGTCTGCTGCTGCTGTCCCTCCAGGAGGCTACGGATCGCCTCAAGCAAAACCGTCTGCTCATTGATCGGAGCAGCTACGGCAAGTGTAATCAGTAGGGGTGGTGGAGTGTTGTTGAAGTTGGTGCTAGTGTTGTTTGGGGAATCCATAACCTTGAGAAAAAAATTTAAGTTAGGACATATTCAAAATATATGAAATTGGAAGATTCAAGGAATATGAATTGTAAAGAATGTTTTTAGTTGCTGGCTCTTGTATTATATTGCTTAGGTTGTCCACTCAGAACTAACCTGTATGTCCACACAGAACGGACCTGCATGGGCCACCAACAAAACCTGTCACGCCACGCTTCCCAATATACGGGCAGAGGACGCGACGAGGCCACTACGTATTTACTCAGAAGTAAACACGCTAAGCGTATCTAAGTAATATAAAATAAAATGTACATAAGAGACAAGATGTAAATAAACAACAACTTTATTTATTAAACTTTTTACAATACAACTGAAATGAAAATACATGGAATGAAAGCAATGCCTAAACAATGGCATACAGAAATGAAAATGAAATGTAATGTACAAGTGAATCTATAACTTCGGGTCTTCAGTAAACTGATCCAAGTCCTCGCTGCTGGGCTCGATCTCCAGTAAGTCCGAATCACCTGACGACATTCCAAAGAAGATGAAAGAGAATGTCGTCAGCGAACAAATCACTCGGTAAGTCCTATAGATAGATAAGAATAGAATAGACAGAATAGAGTATAGCTGTTTAATGTTGTTATTTAATGTTAACGCTGTTGTTTGTAGCTTGGTACAGAAGAAGCCAGTGTATACGAGAGGAGTCTCACTATCCCGGAGACTAAGGTATACAGAGTACAAGAAACCATTCAGCTACGGATGGAGATTCAGGTTAGGTGTCTTATGGTTGCAGTCTCATGCCACTTCTAACACCTTCTGTACCAATCTACCCCTTATAAACCCCGTGATGTCTTGATTGTATTGTTTGTATTGTATTGTCTTGTATTATAATTTGTATAGATGGATAACTTGCTGGAACCATGATATCAGTAATGGAACGGATATAATGGATGAATATGTAGATGGAATATATCCATGGTTCGGTTCAATTAATATAGATTGATTAGATTTAATAGACTGATTCATATTGAATTGTAGTTTTATACATGAATCACATTCAAGTCAGATTGATTATATTGAGACTCAGTCTGAGTCAGACACTTTTAAAAGAACTTGAAATCCTAATTGTTTTGGTGGTATCGGTAACCGCTGCACATGGACAGCAGGATTTGTGTCTTTTTCCAAGACAATTACCGTATTGATAACACCGTTTGTTAAGTCGTTTACCTTAAATAGGCAAGCACCCATATCTCCAGCTCCCTGAGGCTCAAGAGACTGGTCCCGCTTAACCTATGTTTATTAGGGTCCTTATTGTAATTTAGTATAAGTTGAGGGGGTTTTATATAAAAATAGTTTTGTTATAATTTCAAAATACACCTCAAGCATTTAATTATCGTCTTTAGAGTTTTATTGATGTATATTTTATAAATGTGACATTTTTAGTGAATAAAACCTAATTTCATAATATATATGGTTTTTATTTGTGATATGAATATTGTTTTGAATTATCATGGTAGTTTCATGTAATATTTGAATTCTTTTCTTGAGTTTTGGAAATATGGAATAATATATATATTTAAAATAAGTATTTTGGTAATAATTATATATACATAATTAGTGAAAATAATTTTATTTATTTTCTTGTAAAAATCTCATTTTCTAAAGAAAAATGTATAAACATTCCATCGAGATCGAATTCTCCTTGCGAAGGTCTGCATCTCGCTCTACTAAGACCGAGGATGTGCGATAATCCGCACCATCCTAAACGGGATCTCCAAAATGGGTTGTAGAGGCTCAATTGCATGAAAAGTTAAATACACTTTTTAAAGAAAATGGTTTTGTAAGTTTAAGGTATTTTACTGTAAAGTCGTATTTCCTGTATTCTATTGTCCCAAAATTCATCGTGCTATGATAGATATGTGTGTTGTGAGGAGATAGGTCATTACATCTTGGACTATCTAAAGGTATAGCAAGGAATAAAGGTTATAATGTTGAAATGAATAGTTTGTGGTATTTTTCTGTAAAAATGTGATAAATGTCACAAAAATAATTATTTTGAGGTGAAACTTGATTTAATAGTTTTGTTAATGTTTGTTAAGCAATATGTGAGAATATGAAGTTATCTTGATTAAGAAAAGTATAGTTTTTAAAGAAAACCGAATCGGAAATCGGACTAACTCCGCTTCCGTCGGGTTTTAGAATTGAAGCTTTTTAAAGAATAAGATGAGAAGGGGAAATGGGAATTACTGGCTTATAAGGTATATTGGAGAAAGAGAAAGAGTGGGGAAGCGTCGGTGCGTCGTTTCGTCGCTGGAAACTCCTTGGGTCGTTGCCGGAACTTCGTCGGAGTTTCGCCCTTCGTTAACTCCACTTGCACACTATAGAAACTTAGAAATTTCTTGAGAGTTTTTGTATAGAATTTTCAGTGTGAAGGGATGCAAAATGGAGTGGGTATATAGGACAAATTAGGGCTTACCGTGTGAAGAAAAATGCATTTAAATTTGCATTAAAAATGGAATTCAAAGGGTTTTTAATTCTCTGGAAAATGCAGAGAAAACAAATAGATAGGGGTTAAAGAAGGGAGTCCAAGGGTTTAGGATTTACAAAAAAAAATAGGGTTCAGACATGGGAAGAACAGCGGCGCCGGCCTGAGGGGCTCTCTCGCCGGTCCGATCATGGGGTTAGGGACTCGGATTTGTGTCACGTGTCCCTGACACTTCAACTAGCCTATTTAACATGTTTGATTCTTCTGCAACTTACCCTATTACGTGTAGTGCACGTGAAAATTCTTGGGCTTCTAAAATATTAAAAGAACTTAAAACAAAAAGATAATGTGGCTGATGGGATTTGAACTCTGGTGCTTTGTCTTAGTAGTGAAAGGCCTTACCAGTGAGCTACAAGCTCTTTCTTGCTGTTCTAAATCAAAACAAATACTTATAGCTTTCACAGGAAATCAAATACCCCAAGTGTAGATTAATTTTTAATGAATTTTCTGTACACAGAATTTGGAGTTGTTTCATATGACAACCCTCACGTGAGAACCACATGAGCATGTCAGCTTGAAGTGCTAGCTTCAGATAGAATTAAATTCTATTTAGAACTAAATTCTATTTGGGGATATATTTCCCCCTGATCTTTCTAATATGAGAAAGATTTTCTCCATTAAATAGACAGCTTCAGGCTTTAAAATCTAACGGTGATTATAATATCGCCGACCAAATAAGAAGATAGAATTGAACTCTTTGTTAGGAAAATATTTTCTTAACCTTACTAAAATGAACAGAAAATATTTTCTGTTAAACAAAATTCTCCGGATTTTAGATCCAACGGAGGATAAAATTCCCCAAATGGCCTTTAAGAACAATTAAATCAATTGATATCTCTCAATGAGAGATTTTCTCTAACTAATTGATAGTTTTTCTATCCCTATATAAAGGACCTGAGACTTCAAGTCTCATAAACAGAAAACCCTCTATAAGCTTCTGCAAGAGAGAAAAACCCCTCTGCAGACTTCCACAAAAATAACGGAGAATTCAATTCTCTTCAAAGAAAGAGCATCTTCCTCCTTCCAAAACCTTATGTAAAGAAAATATAGAGATAAAAAAAATCTCCTTTACCTATCATATACATATATAAAGTTTAACCCTTCAAAAGAACTTAGTTCCTCTTCTGGATCTAAGATCCACAGGAAAAATCTACCACAATGTGAGAATTTAATTCTCATTGGGAAAATCTTGTTCTTCAGACTCAAGATCTAGGGTAAAACTATGATATTTTATCACCCTCCATAAGAACAGAAGAAAATAACATGGAAGAAGGAAAGAAAAGGATGAAATTTCTATTCTAGGAACTTAGTTCCTTTAAGATATGTTTTTATCTAAAGATAGGGTTTTTATCCCACTAAGAACTTAATTCTCACCAAAAAAAACCTTAGTTCTTGTGGTTGATCTCTGCATGAATATGGTAGAGTCTCGCATGAAGGACACGCGAACACCCTAGAAAACAAAGGCTCACGTGAAAAGAACATGAAAACCCAAGAAAACAACGACTCGCGTGAAAAGCACGTGAGCACTCAAGAAGAAAACATGAATAAGTGCCTCACGTGATATCCACGTGAGCACTCTAGAAGAAGCCATCCAAGACTTAAAATCTCATGTGAAAAGCATGTGAGCACTGGGAAGAAAAGCAAACAAAAGCGCGTCATGTGAAAAGCACGTGAGTGCTTGACATCAAAGACATGAGCGTCACGTGATATCCACGTGAGCACTTAAAGCTAAAATGAAAATGCGTATCACTTAAAGCTAAACTGAGAGGACGCATCGCATAATATCCACATGAGTGCTGAATGAACAAGTGCTTGGCACTAGTCACGTGAAAAGAATGTGAACACCAAGAGGCATAGCTACTCACGTGTTACCACATGAGCACCAAAGAAACCAAAGTATTCACGTGATATTCACGTGAACACTGAAGCTGGAAGAATATTATATCCTATGTTGAAGGTTAAGCTTCTGGGCCTAGTGCTTAGCATTGTTGGGTTATGTAAAACCCAAAACAAAATATATGGCATATTGCTTAGCACTGTTAGGTAACAGAAAGCCCGACGTTTAGTCTAAAATAGACCAACTCCCTGAATTTTTTTAAATTTCTTTGATTTTAAAAAGAAATCAATCAAGCTCATATAATTTAAGTCGACCTTAATCTAAAACAAGATTAGCGGTCCTTAACTATATTTTAAGTCGATGTTAATCTAAAGCAAGATCAAAGATCCTTACACTCTTAAACTAATGGAACATATGACCTAAGTTCAAACCCAAGTCTGATATGTACGTATTCGGACTAATCCGCACCCTATAGGCGACGACATAAACTAGTCTCCGTATACAATCCACGGGCAACCCCAAAAGAAACAACATAACATGACACAAAGTGATCTGCCTGGAGCAGGTGAAAGTTGTTATCGCAATACGATAGCATAATTAACTGCAGAGCTTTGCGTCTGCAGAGAAGAGCGTCCCCACAATCAAAAAGACCTCATAAATGAGGGGAATCTGATAAGTCACGCTATATTGGTCACATCTATCCAAACCTCCGATGTACGGTGCCATAAATCAACTTAGCATCTTCGGAGAGGTGGATGGATATGTTCCAAATAGAATCTGCCCCCAAATTCAAGTAAGACGTTCTATCCCAGTTCGTCTCTGTTTTTGGCGGTAAACAGATTCTGGCACACCCGGTGAGAACTCTTCCTCTTTCCAATCCACACTTCGTGTGTCGTGTTTTGTGAAAAAAATCGTGGTTCACTATGTTCATGGTTGCCCTTGGATTCGAGATACTAAAATTTGGTGTTTCACCTCTGTGCAAACTCAATGGCTTTCAACAGTACTTCCTGCAATAGCAACTTTCACTTTATCCCATCCAGAGGAGTCACTTACGGGCCCAATGCGGCCTCCATATTTTCCATGCCGGCAGGACCGGTCTCCCAAGCGACCACTGCACTATTCTTTGGGACCATGCTCCCATCCCTGAACTTCGGCGCCCCAACGCCTAAAGAAGAAGCTCCACAGAAGTCGGTCTTCAATTGTCTAGCTACCATGGCGGCCCCCACTGACAAGCCGTCCAACTCTGAAGTTTCAATCTTCGACAGGTTGAAGAAAAGCACCATGGGTCCCATGAGGAAGCCCATAATCCCTGACGGGGTTTCCCCTAAATGGCTGGCTCTCCTCGCTCCTGCTCTACATGAAGCAAACAAAAGCGCTTCACCACCAAGACAGTCGATCTTCAACAGACTGACCAATCCTGCTCCTGCTCAACCAAGGATATCAGTTTTTCATAGGCTGACACTGGGAAAAAACCCCAAGCAACACCGAGGGAATGATGAGTAAGCCTTTGATGCTGAGACGGTTTCCATTGCAAGACATGCTCGATGTCGTTATTGGCTCCGAGTGAGACAAGTTGGGGGAGTTCTCCTTTCGAACTTACCCCACCAGCTCCTGTGGTGGTTGATAATGCTGCTGTTCCAACCAGAAACAGTTTCGAACCGCTTATAAGGGTTCGCAAAAACTCCCCCACTGTGGTATTGAAGAGATCACCTCCTCCTGCAGAAGCTCTAATACAGCCAAAGCCATAGCAGTCTTATCAGCTGCTCTCTTCATAGATTTGCAGAGTCTGGAGGAAAGTCCAGGACTCCGTTCTCGACGAAAACTATTCTCGTCGACCAAAGAAATCCAAGGTTCGAAAAGAGAACGATTATTCCTTTGCCATATAGCGGGGGACTTCTCAAAAGGAGGTGCCTGTCATAACGGTTCCTACTATTACGACCTCTCACAAAAGATTGAGGCCGGAGAAAGTTCTAGCGCCAGAGGCAAAATCCAAAGGTGAGGGCTCCAAACGCCCTAAGTCTGGGGGCATAACCATACATACAGTCTATATGACTGATAGTAAAGAGGAGAGCCGTGCTTCCGTTAGTCATAGACCGCAAACTCGGTCACTGACGAAAGCTCAGGAGCAACAACAGAAGCTCTAAGATATGCTTGCCAAGATAGAAGTGCTTACCGAACCTAAAGAAATTTCTAATAAGGAAACTGAACAGCGCTAGGAGTAAGAAACTGATACAGAGTTCTTACGACGGGTGCTAGAAAAGAAAGATAAAGAAGCTACAGAGCAGGCTCCCAACATAAAGCAGATGGCTCTTCTATTCCAAGATATGGTTGGGATGATGATCCAACCAGAACCACCGGCTGAAGAACCATAGTGATTATCGAAGACGATAAAGGGAAAATGTCAAATCCTCCTCAGGCCCTATCAACGGCCAAGGAGGAAACAATCTCGAAAGCGGCATTGGATGACTATATCGCTCAACAAATCAGAGAACATCAAGTCAATGAAGCTGCAAATCGGCTCGTCAAAACTGGTCAACCATATCAAGCCTGGTATGACCAGATGAAATACCCACCAGGATATACGATCAGCCCTTGCCGAGTAGAGCGTTATAACAGGTCTTGGCGTCAATGACATGGAATTTGATGTTAGTGACGAGCAGCTCAAATCAGAGCGTCAATATTACGGACCCAAGCATCCGTGACGACTGTGAGTCGAACCCCAAGATGGTAATTATATCTCGGGCAAGGTGTTGAACATTCATATATATTTCCTTCAGCACTCTCACATTGAGAAGATTGACGGAGGATTCGTTGTCGATAAGGATTTTCCCTATCTTGACGTTGTGGCAGTACCCGGTGACATAGAGCGGTCGATTATGTTCGCATGTACCGAGGAGTAGATCTTCATCGCTGAATGTGATGTCAGCCGTATGGACCTATGCCAATTTTTTTTCATCTTCTCTTCTCCGAGAAAGGCTTGAAACTAATTGGGAACTTGCAGGGCTTTGATCAAGGAGTCTCATGCCTCTTTGGACAAAAGCAAAGCATCCAATATGCACAGCTGTGAGAGTATTGTCCTCAGCTGCGCAAGGACATTATAATCCGCCTTAGTTTTCTTAGGCAGATCATTCATGGCGAGCTCTTTGGTCACCTCTTCATCAATGGCAATCTCGTCGGGCATTTTCCCTTTCCCTTTATCCTTTTTATTTGAACCCTTGTTTGCGGATCCGAGATTTTTTTCAGGCAGTGTACGGTTGCGCAACGGAATGTTCTCGCAATCTTTTTTCTCTTCTTCTTTCTTCAAGGCGGAACTTTCAAAGAGAAGGTTGGGAGGCATTTCATCCTTAGAATCGCTTCCGAATATGAAAACCTGAGGTTTTTTCCCTTATGAACTGGTACCAGCCATATGACAGCTTGCCAGTTGCTTCTTTGTATGCTGCCGTTTCGCCATTTTCATCTCGACGAGCGCGAGCTTCACGCTTCTCCTTCTTGAAGTGTTGTTTGTGAGCAATTTATCCTTGGCGCCACTTTTTAAAGGCATTGCATTCCTCAATGGGATGAGCGATCCTTCGGTGGTATGTGCAGTATTTTGGATGTCCCTCTCCACCGTTAAAATATAGAACCCCAGAAATGTACATTATGAGAGGTGGTAGCTTCATCCCCATTGATATGGCCTTGGCAAACCGCTTCTCAGCTTTAGTCCTGCTCTTATTTGCTGCAGACATGCTTTGATTTGGTTGGAGAGTTTTATGACTCATTCTCGCCTCAGCATCTTTATTCAAATGTTGTCTTTGGCCTTTTCATAAATGGCTGTCTCGCGTTCTTGGTCATCTTTGCTCTTTTGGAAGGCTTCTTTCAGCACCCTTTCAATCGAGTCTTCTTTTGGCAGTTTCGGAGAGTTTAGCGCCGATTTTGCCCCCAGTTCGTCCGTGTTGCTGTCCGACGCCGGCAAAGTTTCTTCACATACATGGACGAATAGGAGATCATGTGGCAACTTGCTACACGTTCCTCCGATTCGTATGATGAATCGTTTTCCTCATCATCGTCACTATCCTCGTCCTCAAGAATATACTTGAGGAATTGTTCGAGTAAGACTAGCATTCACGCTTTTTGATTGTATTCTTCCAACGCATCTATATAGTTCCAGAGGTCCATGCGCTTCTCGATATATTCAGCAGGCTTCACAGGCTTCTTATTCTTCTTCTTTTTCTTAGAAAACTTCGAAGGCTTGACTTGGGGGCTTCTCCCTTTGTCAGTGATTTTTGGCGTAGGACATGGTTTCAGCATACCTTCTTTGATCTCAGGTTCAAGAGGGCTTTTTCCCTTGATCGCCAGACATGCTTGTAGATATTTCAGCATTCTTTTAGTTTTTGCTGAAAGAAATACTTCCCATGGCGCTTCTTCCACGAGCGAGCATGATGCCCCTATGTATCCACTTTTTAGGGAGCGTGCTTTTTGGGTGGATCTATCCTCCAATTATCAGACATTGCGAATTTTCCCTGCTGGTAATGGTCCTCGACCCAGTTTTTAAAGATATAGCAATCCTTGGATAACTCACTACCCTATGATAGGAGCAGTGGTTGGGGTTATTGACGTTGCCGGCTTGTGCGGGTCACCGCGGGTCTGGCAATATGATCAGATTATTTCACATCGTCAGCTCAAACAAGCTCCCCGTCTTATCGCGTGAGAACAAATAAGCACGTCCTAACCTTTCTTCCAAGGACGAGCGTGTACAAGTGTTGTTTTGGCGGACAGGTGCTTTCGGACTGCCCGGTTGTTGCTGTGCATTGGAGACAAAGGCCACTTTTCCCTTGCCCTTATTATTCCAAGGGTCCTTACTTGAGGAGGAAGGACTATGACCCATCATGGCCATCTGTGTTAACTTATCAATTAGTGCCTGGAATGTGGTAGGCTTAAAGAAGGTCATGAACCGGGACACGCTTGATTAAGGATCAATAGTCATGTTCCCCTCCGAACAACGGAGACGCGACCGCGCGGGTCCGCCTTGCCTGAAATTCGGGGCAGATGCTGATTGGTACTATCCGTCCACCTCTCCGAAGATGCCAAGTTGATTTATGGCACCATGTATCGAAGGTTTAAACGGATGCGGCCGATGTAGCAGACTTCGTCATATTCCCCCTCGCTTGAGGGGTTTTTGATTGTGGGGACGCTCTTCCTTGCAGACGCAAGCCCCTGCAGTTAATTACGCTACTGCATCGCAATAACAACTTTCTCCTTCTCCATATGGTCACTTCGTGTCGTGGGTGTTTGTTTTGTGTTTGGTTGCCCGTGGATTGTATATGGAGACTAATTTATGTTGTCGCCCGTAGAACGTGGATTAGTCCAAATCCGTATTTTCTTAGATTTGGGTTTGGGGGGGTTGTGTTTAAGGATACGTTAGCCTTATTTGAGGCTAAGATCAACTTAAACGTTTGTTAAGGACACGTTAGTCTAATTTTAGACTAAGATCAACTTAACGGGATCGTTTAGATCCGACAAGAGAGCAATTGGGCTCTATTGTTTAGTTTAGTGACATTGCGGACGATAAGTAGTTTAAGGACATCGCGGTCCAATGTTAGTTTTAAGACGTTGCGGTCAAGGTTAAAGACATCATAGTCCGTGGGTTTAAGGACTTCACAATCCGGTGTTAGTTTTAAGACATCGCGGTCGAGGTTAAGGACATCATAGTCCATGAGTTTAAGGACCCCACAGTCCGATGTTAGTTTTAAGACATCACGGTCGAGGTTAAGGACATCATAGTCCATGAGTTTAAGGACCCCACAGTCCGTAGCAATGTGTGGTCGTCGGGACCCGTCACCTCTCTGACGATGTTGAAGGATTACAACGACGGATGTCAGAGGAGTAAAGAGATGAACCCTCAAACCGGGTGTAAATTGATTGGAAGAGCAATTGTGCTCAGTTCAATTTATATTGAGGACTTATGGCCAGAATTGGGCTAAGTCCAGTTGAAAATGTTTAACATTTTATTCATGTTCTGCCTATTAGGCTTTTACTTGGGCTCTGCCCTTTATAATGCATAGCATTGGGCTCTATAATTAAATGCATAGCATTTATATTTGGTCTGTTAGACCTTTACTTGGGCTCTGCCCTTTAATAATGAATAGCATTTATATTTGGTCTGTTAGACCTTTACTTGGGCTCTGCCTTTTAATAATGCATAGCATTTATAGTGGTCTGATAGTGCGCCACGTGGTTTATCAGGCGCTTTGCTCCAGTTAAAGAGCGCAATGCGCTAGTGCATGTGAAGGTAACTCGTATCACGCTCTGCGCTAAGTGCAAGTCTGTTAGCGCAACGTGCTTTCTGAGTGCGCTGCGCTAGTGAATGACACGTGGCGCGCTCTGGTGCAGTGCGCCAGCCCAAGAGCGCAGTGCGCTATATTTTGAAGCGCAAAGCGCAGATTTTTCTGTGGTTGACACGTGGCGCGTTCTGGCGCAGTGTGCCAATCCAATAAGCGCAAAGGCGCATTTCAAAAGTGCAAGGCACTGTCCAATAGCGCAGAGCGTATCTTGATCAAATTAAGATCAAAGAACAAGTTCTTTGTACTCTCAAAAGATGTTTTACCTCAAGATTCAAGAACCAAGGTTCTTATTCTCATCAAAAGGCTGTGCCTTTATATAGATCAAATGATCTGTGGATGAAGTAAATTACTTCTTTTAATCTTTTATGATTGGATCTTTCTGATCTTTTTTTCTTTTTTTATTGAAGATCTTGATCTTGTTCTTAGATCTTTGATTTTTTTAGAAGAAAATTCTTCTTTTAGTGAGATGTTTTCATCTCTGTTCTTCCAAGAATTTAATTCTTTACCTTTAAAGATGAAAAAGTTGATCTTCTTTCTTCAAAGGCTTGCCTTTCTTCTTTTTAGGGGTGCGCTGCCTTGGGTGCAGCGCTCTTGGCGCTGGCGTGTCTGCTTTAGACACGTGGCGCTCTGCGCGCAGCGCAAGGAATCTGAAGCTTTGCTTCAATTTTTGAATTTTGAAATTCAAACAGAGCTTTGCTCTGATTGGGGGAAACAAATGCCCCCCACCGTTGCGCTCACGTGGCGCACACGTGAGTGCAGCGGTGGCAACATCTGAGCCTTTGGATCAACTCAGAAGTTGAGGAGGCGCTTCAGCGCCTATAAATAGGACCCTTGGTCCTCAGATGATTATCATCTCCTTCAAGAATTTTATTTTCAGAGCCTTGCTCTCATTTTCAAGAACTTCAAGAGTTAAAACTCTAGAAAATTTTATGTAAAAATTAAATTAAATTAAATTAATTTTAATTAATCAGAGCCTTGCTCTCATAGATCTTTTGATCTAAAGAAAACCCCCTTGGGGTTTCATAAACAGAGCTTTGCTCTCAAGAACCCATAGATCTAAATAGATCTTTCCTTAGGGTTTCTTAGCCCATGGGTCAGAGCTCTGCTCTTTTGACAATGTATAGATCTTTTGATCTTTTGATGAAGAACTCTCAAGAGTTTTTTCATGGATCTTTAAGATTCCAGAACTTTAATTCTTAGGAATTAATTTTTCTTTAAGGAATTTTATTCCCTTTTGACCAGAGTTTGACAAGTGTCACTCTGTGACAGAGCTTTGTTCTGAAAGGGAGATTTTCTCCTTGTCTCGAGGGATTTCTCATTTAATGAGAATATTCTTTGAGTCTCATCCAATGATGAGGCTGTCTTATTAACTGATGCATTGTCATCTGGATTTTATGGGTCCCCCTTTGGTCCCCTCTCCACTGCATTGCAGTGTGGTACAAATTTTAAAGTACCAAGCGTCGGGCTTTTAAAATTAAATTATGATATTGATAATTGAATTTCACTTTTCCTTGCAGGCAACATGCCTGCTGATCTCTCGTTCCCGTTTTTCCGTTCGGAGGGAGGATTCCCTGAGGCACCGGTAGACCGGGAGGTTCTTGCTCTCATTAAGGACTACGACCCGGAGTACAAGAACCTTCATCTGTAGGGTAGGTGGTACAGCGAAATTATCAAAGGTCGCCGAAGCTTCTCTTGCGCGACGCCGTCGGATCCAATCTCGTCAATCTCGTACGCAGATATACCCCTGGTGAACTATGCCGTGGAGGTTGTAAATTGGAATTCAGAGGATCTTCTTCAACCTTCGATTGCTGCCATACCCGTGCAGCCGCCGGCAGCCGTGGATATTTTGGGACGGCGCATATGCCAGGGCGAATCGCGCCCTTGGGGACAACCCCACAACATCGGGTTGACCCCTCGACACTCGGCAGGGTATTTGCAGTGGGCCAGGTATATTTTGTCAGCAAAGAAGGCGCATTTGCTGACGATCGGTCTGTACCCCGCAGTTTACGCCTCGCTGTTCGAGTACCCTGCTCCTCCGACGTGGTGGGTTAAGGCGTTCGTGGAACAATGGAACATCCCCACCCATACCTTTCTTCTGACGGAAATGGAAGTTTCCATCCACCTAGAAGAATTTGCTGAGATTTCCGGTCTGCCGGTGAGGGGGAGCACTATGAGGAGCTACTTCCTCCGGATGAATATGTCTTCGCCACCAAGCAGTTGGTAATGGACCTAACGCTGAGAATGCTATTCAGTATCAGTTTTCGAGCCTGTTAAAGGTGCTGAATATGTATGAAAGTCTCTACTTGGAATCGGGAGGCCGGGGAGTTAGTTTCGCAGACTTCATCGCCCGCTTTCTTCGACCGGAGATTCTATCGCAGCGGGGCAAAAAATTTGCCAAGCTTGACGACCCCTTCGGCCTGGGCTTAGATCGTCAACCAGCACTGGAAGACGACCAAAACGGCTTTTACCTTCCCGATGCTGCAGTCATCCCTTTATCGGAAATCGCCGCTCCGGGCATCGACGAGGAGACATTCTTTCTCGGGTTTCTGGGGCTATGGCTGTGCCGGTTCGCGCTCCCCATGCACCCGCGCTACATGAGGCCGTCCGTCTTCTACCAAGCGCATCGGATGGTGGCTGGCATACAATTGTCGATTGGAATCGCCGGGTTGGCCCACCTGTACCATGGTCTCAGCGTGGCGGCGAACGCAAATGAACCGGGGGTGCAACCCGCCAATTTCCCGATGCACTACTTTACTTCATGGATGGAAATGCATGTGCTTGGGGTATTTGGTATTCATAAGAGGCCCTCGTTTTACGAGAAATGCAGACTCCCGAGAGTTATGCGGCTGATTGGCGCCTCTATTGTGAATCCGCCTCCGTGGGAGGCTAGGGGGTTGCTTCTTCGTCCGTGCATGGTTGGAGCAGGCATTTCTTTCATCGACAAGGTCCTGACAATCGGCCCGGAAACCTCCAAGGCGGTGTTGGCGTTGCGCGATAATTTCAAGGACGGGGCTTCTGTATTGAAAGCTCGGGAGATTTTACATCTATACTCCATCCGGCCGGGCTTCCTTGTGTTCAGGCAGAACGATGCAGCGCTTTTTATGAGGTACAACCCCCATCGTTTCGCCCAACAACTAAGTTATAACTAGGGGGTCCTACTGGAGGCGTTTTTGGAAGAGCCTGCGGCCATCGGAGAGGGGATGCAGAATGCATTACATCACTTCATGCGGCTAAACATGGGCTCCCATTTCTTCATTAGCGAGCCGACTTGCATTCCAAGGGCCCTCAAAGTATACGGGGCCTGGTATCAGCACGCGATGGGCGCTGTTATCCGGGAAGAGAAACGGCTGCTGTTTGATCGTAAGGGTGCGCCCCCGGCCAGCGATCACAACGTTCCCCTAAGGTGAAGGACCCCTGTCCCTCCTCCACTAAGAGGAGATGCTGGAGATGAGCCTCCACGTGTGCTAAGCCCCACGCGTGGATTGCTTCGTGATCCTGTGGACGTGCCCTCAGCGCCCCGTGCTCCCGTGGAGACGGTGAACGTGGTTTCGCCCGAATCTGGCGTGGGCTCGGATATCGGGACCCGCCGTCCCAAGGTGCCCACGAAGCATAAGCTGATTTTTGGTGTGACCGGCGCTCGTGCACAGAAGAGGAAGAAGAAGTCGATCCTCTCTGCTGACGTTGTATTTGGTCAGGAACCTCATGCTCCTTACAGCGAGGGCTTGAGTGAGTACGGGACCAACAAGGGCTTATTTATGCCGCCATACGACACTGATCTGGCGGCCGCCATCGCAGCTTCTGAGCGATTGGCAAGGCGCGACGAATGGTTGGCTAAACTCGCGCAATCAGGTAATCACTATTTGTATTTTTCGTCATTGCGTCGTACCTCTATCATTGTTTTTGACTAACGCTTTTCCTCCTTTAACAAGCATTTCCACCGAAGAAGCCATCGCTGCTTCTCTCAAAACTTTCGAGGAGGAGGAACGACTCAGAGCATCCTTATGCCTCGGTACATTTCATTTTACTATGTCTCTCCTTCCATTTTTTATGAGTAATCTGACCCTCTTTTTGTCTTATCGCAGGGACCACAAGACCTATCCCACAAGCTGACGTGGAGATTCTTCCCGAGCCAGCTACCGAAGTCCCGGCCTCTTTGGGATTGCCGCAAGAGTCTCAACTTAAAAAGCCGACGATGGAAGCCTTGACGGCTTTGGAGGCAACCCTGAATGCGGATGACGACGCCTTGCTGAAGGAGGCTTCCAAAAGGTCTGTCGTGACGTCCCGGGAGGAGAGGAAACGCCTGAGGCGCACGGCAAGGGAGCGTAGCGCTTCTTTGGCTGCGGGAGCAGGTTCAAGCGCCGTTACTTCCGCTGCTACTCCTTCAGAGGAGCTCCCGGTCGCTTTGTCTACTGCTCATAGACAGGAGGCACGCACAGCTCGGGAAGCCAACGATAAATCCACCTCAGGTAATGTGTTTTTGAGGCTTTGTTGTCAATGTTTTAAAACTATCGGTTCTTATATATCTTGTCCTGCAGGGCCGAGCCTTACTGAATGGGTGGCGGCGACCGTCGAGCCTGTGGGGACGGTGGAGGAGGTGGCTGCGGAACCCGAGGCGACGGCAGGCGGTGTAACCATAGTTGCCGGGCCCGAGATAGTGGCTGAAGAGACAGTCAGAACTGCTATGCCCGAGAAGGCTGCCGATGCCGAGCCCGAGGCGGCGGCGGGTGAGACGGCTGCTATGGCCGGGCCTGAGGCAGCAGTGGATGAAACGGCTGCTACGGGTGAGCCTACGGCAGCGGTGGACGAGACGGCTGTGACCGCTGAGCCCAAAGTGGTAGCGGGTGAGACGGCTGCTATGGTCGCTGAGCAAGAGATGGACGCTCTTTCTCAAGAGTCGGGTGCCGCTTCGATCATCGCTCTCCCTGCTTACGGTTCCTTGTCGTCTTCCGGCGTCGCGAGCGTGACGACGGCTCCTGTAGAGTCGGGTGATGAGGCAATGGGAGGTGAGGCCGTCCCAATGGAGGAGGAAGACGCCACCGTTGCATCAAGTAACGCCCTCGTCATGGCTTCGGCTGGCGGGTCGTCAGGTAAATTATTGGGTTACCGTCCCCCCCTTTTTATTCTGCAATCCTTCCTGACAGGATTTATCTTGTTTCTAACGCAGGTGCGGCTAGTGCTGATGCCACTTTACCCGAGGGAGCGCCGTCTGTTACCGCCCTGACGGTGACCACTTCTTTTCCTTCTTTCGCACTATCGCAAATGTTGGAAGGTATGGATTTGTGACCCACCAGTCTTATCTTGGTTGCATAATTTATGTACTGACATTGTACTATTGCGTCTTTGCAGGAGTCCTTTTTGATCACCTGTACCAGGTGCTGCATCCCCACTTCTCCTTCCCGTCGGAGATTGCTTCATCCAGTGGCGCTGGTGAATATAACTTTCAATTAATGCTATTTCTTTTACCGATAATGAAATTATTTATGATTTTTTTTGCCCTGATTGCAGTGCTACAGATTGAAGGAGGAGATATGAGCTCAGTTGCGCCCCCGGTCCTCCCGGCTTTGCCGCCTGCTGCAGCTGGTATAGTAAATTCCATTGTTCATGAATCTCTTATATTTCTAAATCCGTCATCTGATTGTGATTTGTTTTGCAGCAGTCGCTTCGACTCCGGTCTCTTTAGAGTCTCGCATTATGACGCCGGCAGGCCCCTTCTCCAGACGTCCATCCTTAAAGGGTGCTACGATGAGTTTGAGTATGCTAAGCGGATGCGTCGAAGAGCTTGACGCAGAAGCTCCTACATCTGCCGCAGATTTCGCTGCCGAGGTCAATCCGATGCTGGCGACGCTTGCAAATTTCTATAGTGAAGGCGTTGTCGAGTCTTGGGTTAATCACTGCAGGGAGATCGAGGCATGTCTGCATCAGCTTGAATTTATGCGTCCTGCCCCCGAGACCTAGGCTTTGAACTCCCAGCGGGCTGCATGGGTTGAGCAAAGTGTTCCGTTCCTTCGCCATTTCGAACGAGAGGCAACTCTTAAGCGAAAGGAATGTGAGGCGACTGCTGCTGAATCTTCCCAACTGCGCGCCGAGGTTGCGGCTAATACTGCCCAGCTGAACACCATTTTTGAAAACCATCAATGATGTATCTCAGACGGGTTGGTGTTAAGGAAGAAGCTTGATCTTAACGAGCAGGTCGCACAGAGTCAAGAGGCTGCCTAACAGGAAGTTGATCAGCAACTCTCGTCTTGTTTGCAGCAACAAGCCTAAGTTGAAGCAGAGCTGGCTGTGGCGGCTGATCATGAGAAGGCATTGAAAGAAGTGCGAGAACAGCTCGTGAATTTGTTGAAAACGCTTCCTTCTCAATGAAAATTTTGTATCATTTGTAATTGTGAATAAAATGTATTTGTTTCTTTTATTCTTTAACACGATGTATTTTGTACTCAATCGAATTCATGAATAAAAGATACACGTTCTTCATAATGTCTTGTGTCATTTCTCTGCTTTCTTCTTTCTTGCTGTGTTGTTTGCAATGTGACTTTAGCAAGTGCAGTCTGTAGGTAGCGTATAGCTGTCAGTCTTAGGCTCTTTGTAGAGTGGCGATGGCTTAGAAAACAGGGTTAGGATCCGTCACCTAAGACTTTTCATCTTTATAAGCCGTGAGGGTCTCATAAAAAATTTTCTCCCTACCGGCCGAGAGGGTCCCGTAGGTGTAATTTTCTCCTTAAGAATCGTGAGGATTCCTAAGTGTGTTTTCTCTTGAGAGTCGTAAGGATCTCACAAGAGAATTTACTCCCTCACGAGTCGTGAGGACCCGCAAGTGATGGGTGAAGTTGCCCTTATCCGCATTTCATGGAGCCAGGGATTGCTCTTGATGCCTCCCACGGGTTCATTGCCGTGTTTGGCGAGGACCAAGCTCCGCTCTGGAAGTTTTCCAGGATATCGTAGTTTAAAGACATCGCGGTCGAGGTTAAGGACATCATAGTCCGTGGATTTAAGGACTCCATAGTCCATTGTTAGTTTTAAGACATCACGGTCGAGGTTAAGGACATCATAGTCCATGAGTTTAAGGACTCCACAGTCCAATATTAGTTTTAAGACATCACGGTCGAGGTTAAGGACATCATAGTATGTGGATTTAAGGACTCCACAGTCCAATATTAGTTTTAAGACATCACGGTCGAGGTTAAGGACATCATAGTCCGTGGATTTAAAGACTCCACAGTCCAATATTAGTTTTAAGACATCACGGTCGAGGTTAAGGACATCATAGTCCGTGAGTTTAAGGACCTCACAGTCCGCGAAATGTGTGGTTATTGGGACCCGTCACCTCTTTGAAAAAGTTGAGGAATTATAACGACAAATATCAAAGGAGTGAAGAGATGTACCCTTGAACCAAGGTAAAATCAGTTTAAAATCACTGTGGTTGATTGTTAGTTTTAAGACATCACGGTCGAGGTTAAGGACATCATAGTCCGTGAGTTTAAGGACCTCACAGTCCGATGTTTTCTCTGGATGCTTCCTACGGGTTCACTGCCGTGTTTGGCGAGGACCAGGCTCTGCTCTGGATGCTTCACATAGGTTCACTGCCGTGCTCTGCGAGGACCAGGATCCGCTCTGGACGTTTTCCACGGGGTCAGAAGTGACATAATCCACGTTCCACGTAGCCAGGAATTTTACTCTAGATGCTTCACACGGGTTCACTGCCGTGTTCGGCGAGGACTAGGCTCCGCTCTGGATGCTTCACACGGGTTCACTGCCGTGCTCTGCGAGGACCAGGATCCGCTCTGGACGTTTTCCACGGGGTCAGAAGTGACGTTATCCGCGTTCCACGTGACCATGAATTTTTCTCTAGATGCTTCCTACGGGTTCACTGCCGTGTTTGGCGAGGACCAGGCTCCGCTCTGAATGCTTCACATGGGTTCACTGCCGTGCTTTGTGAGGACCAAGATCCGCTCTGGACGTTTTCCACGGGGTCAGAAGTGACGTTATCCATGTTCCACGTGACCAGGAATTTACACTAGATGGTTCCCACGGGTTCACTGCCGTGTTCGGCGAGGACTAGGCTCCGCTGTGGATGCTTCACACGGGTTCACTACCGTGCTCTGCGAGGACCAGGCTCCGCTCTGGACGTTTTCCAGGATACTGTAGTTTAAAGACATCACGGTCGAGGTTAAGGACATCATAGTCCGTGGATTTAAGGACTCCACAGTCCGATGTTAGTTTTAAGACATTACGGTCGAGGTTAAGGACGTCATAGTCCATGAGTTTAAGGACCTCACAGTCCAATGTTAGTTTTAAGACATCATGGTCGAGGTTAAGGACATCATAGTCCGTGGATTTAAGGACTCCACAGTCCAATGTTAGTTTTAAGACATCACGGTCGAGGTTAAGGACATCATAGTCCGTGGATTTAAGGACTCCACAGTCCAATGTTAGTTTTAAGACATCACGGTCGAGATTAAGGACATCATAGTCCGCGAAATGTGTGGTTATTGGGACCCGTCACCTCTTTGAAGACGTTGAGGAATTACAACGACAAATATCAAAGGAGTGAAGAGATGTACCCTTGAACCAAGGTAAAATCAGTTTAAAATCATTATGGTTGATTGTTAGTTTTAAGACATCACGGTCGAGGTTAAGGACATCATAGTCTATGGATTTAAGGACTCCACAGTCCGATATTTGCTCTGGATGCTTCCCACGGGTTCACTGCCGTGTTTGGCGAGGACCAGGCTCCACTCTGGATGCTTCACACGGGTTCACTGCCGTGCTCTGCGAGGACCAGGTTCCGCTCTGGACGCTTTCCACGGGGTCAGAAGTGACGTTATCCATATTCCACATGACCAGGAATTTGCACTAGATGCTTCCCACGGGTTCACTGCCATGTTCGGCGGGGACTAGGCTCCGCTCTGGATGCTTCACACGGGTTCACTGCCATGCTCTGCGAGGACCAGGATCCGCTCTGGACGTTTTCCACGGGGTTAGAACTGACGTTATCCGCGTTCCACGTGACCAGGAATTTTGCTCTAGATGCTTCCCACGGGTTCACTGCCGTGTTCGGAGAGGACTAGGCTCCGCTCTGGATGCTTCACATAGGTTCACTGCCGTGCTCTGCGAGGACCAGGATCCGCTCTGGACGTTTTCCACGGGGTCAGAAGTGACGTTATCCGTGTTCCACGTGACCAGGAATTTTGCTCTAGATGCTTCCTACGGGTTCACTGCCGTGTTCGGCGAGGACTAGGCTCCACTCTGGATGCTTCACACGGGTTCACTGCCGTGCTCTGCGAGGACCAGGATCCACTCTGGACGTTTTCCACGGGGTCAGAAGTGACGTTATCTGCGTTCCACGTGACCAGGAATTTAGCTCTAAATGCTTCCCACGGGTTCACTGCCGTGTTCGGCGAGGACTAGGCTCCGCTCTGGATGCTTCACACGGGTTCACTGCCTTGCTTTGCGAGGACCAGGATCCGCTCTGGACGTTTTCCATGGGGTCAGAAGTGACGTTATCCGTGTTCCACGTGACCAGGAATTTGCACTAGATGCTTCCCATGGGTTCACTGCCGTATTCAGCGAGGACTAGGCTCCGCTCTGGATGCTTCACACGGGTTCACTGCCGTGCTCTGCGAGGACCAGGATCCGCTCTGGACGTTTTCCACGGGGTCAGAAGTGACGTTATCCGTGTTCCACGTGACCAGGAATTTTGTTCGTTGGTTATATCCGCATTTCACGGAGTTGGGATTTGACTCTCGGTCATCTGTACACCGCCGAGTCATGGAACTGGGAGTTGCCGCTGTTTCGCTTTGCTTGTTGTTGTGTCTGCTGAGACGAATGTTGAGATGATCTCCAGGCTGTCTGCGACCCATCGAGATTTGGCTTCTTTTTCTGATGAAACTCGGGGAGGAGGAGTGTGATTCCTGCTTTGTTTGCGCCCCTGGATTGTATACAGGGATTGATGTAATATCACCTATAGGGCATAAATTTCATTTTTATTTTTATTTTATTTCTTTCCGCGATGCTCTATCATTTCAGCTTTTATATCGCGAAGGTCGCGATTGCCCCATCATTTCGGCTATTTTTCGCGGTGCCCAATCATTTCGGCTATTTTTTTAATTTTTACTCGCTACTTTTTATTGCAAAATACCCAATCATTTCGGCTATTTCGCATGCATACATTTTTACTTGCTGATTTTGTCGCAAGTTGTCCCGTCATTTCGGCTATTTCGTATGCATGTATGGCGTGCTGGCTTTTCGCTGCAAGCTTGGAATCAGACACCGATTTCAGCATCAGCGCCGCTAAAACTGGGATATTGCCAGGAGCGAATCATCATTTGCCTCTGTCGATGTCGAACAAAGGTAGCTTAGTAAACAGGGTTAGGACTCTGTCGACTAAGGCTTTTGACTTCATGAGCCGTAAGGGTTTCACAAAGGCATTTCTCCTTAGAAGTCGTGAGGATTTCGTAGGTGTGTTTTCTCCTTAGGAATCGTGAGGACTCCTAAGTGTATGGATTCTCGTAAGTCGTAAGGATCTTATAAGAGAGTTTTCCCCTTATAAGTCGAGAGGACTCACAAGGGTTGTTCATCGTGCGAACATATCCCTAGTCACGGGTGGGACTTGGTTAGGGAGATGTTTATTCGCGCCCGTGGATTGTATACAAGGGTCGGTGTTTCACCGCTTATAGGGCAGTGTCGGAGGTTGTGGGGGTTGCTTAAGAACAGGTTCAGGTCTCTGTAGCTTAAGACTTTCAAATCTTGTGAGCCGTGAGTGTCTCATAAGAGGATTCTCCTTACGAGTCGTGAGGATCTCGCAAGTGTAATTTCTCCTTAAGAATCGTGAGGATTCCTAAGTGTGTTGCTCCCTTGTGAGTCGTAAGGATCCCACGTGGGTGATTTCTCCTCACAAGGTCGAGAGGACCTTGCAAGTGTCTTTTAACGAGGTTGAGCCCTTTCGGGTTTTCACAAACACTCGTCGGTAGCCCTGCTGTTTTTACTCACGGAGCCCTTTCGGGTTTTCATCCGTGCCCATTTTGCTTATGGACATACCGTTTTCTCTTTTTTTTTAATCAGCCTTGGGATGTTGCAATCCACCGTAGTTTATCGACATCTCGGTCAACAGCTAGTTTTAGGACATAGTGGTCCGTTGTTAGTTTAAGGACATTTCGGTCCATTATTAGTTTAAGGACGTTTCGGTCCGTTGTTAGTTTAAGGACATTTCGGTCCATCGTTAGTTTAAGGACGTTTCGGTCCGTTGTTAGTTTAAGGACATTTCGGTCCATGAAAAGAAAGCCGGTTACTACTTATAGAGTTTGGGCTTAGGAAGATAGCGAGCGGACATAGTCGTCGTCATCTATCGTTGACCTCGGCCGTGACTCGTCAAGCGTAGTACTTCTTCAGGAAGCGACCGTTTATTGGCCTGAAGGGTCTTTCACCATGCATGTCTATGAGTAGGTAGGCTCCATCCTGGTAGACCTCGTCTATGATATACGGGCCTTCATAGTTTGGCTCGAATTTTCCCCGCTTGGCGCGATTGGGGATCATAAGTCTTTTGACCAATAGTATGAGTTCGCCTTGGCGGAATGTACTCGGCCTAGTCAATCTTTTGTAAGAGCGCGTCATCTTTGCTTTATAAGCTTCCAGATTTTGTTGCGCTATGAGCCGGGTTTCATCAAGGGCATCAAGCTCCTCAAGCCGAAGGTGAGCATTCTCTTCGTCCGTTAGCTCGTAATGGACTGCCACTCGTAGAGAGGGTAACTCTATCTCGAGGGGGAGTACCGCTTCTGTACCGAATACCAACGCGTACGGCGTTGTGTTCGTGGCTGTCTTGAACGTAGTTCGATACGCCCAGAGAGCTTCATGCAGTCTCTCGTGCCAGTCTTTCTTATTTCGAGACACAGTCTTTTTCACAATCTTCGTCAAGGTATTGTTGAAAGCCTCAGCTAGACCGTTAGCTCGAGGATTATAGACTGATGAATATCTCCAGTCTATGTTATGTTGTTGTGCGAAGCGGCTGATCTTGTGGCTTCTGTAGGCTGGCCCGTTATCGGAGATGATCCGTCTCGGAGTGCCAAACCGATAAATAACGTGCGTCTTGAAGAAATGGAGTATATTCTCGGTCTTCACTTCCCTCAGCGGTACTGCTTCTTCCCATTTGGAGAAGTAATCAGTTGTCGCCAAAATGAATCGATGTCCTCTGGACGATGCTGGCTCGATGGGGCCGATTATGTCAGTTCCCCACATTTAGAACGGCCAGCTAGCCACCGTTGGATGTAATGGATTTAGATGCTGATGGATAAAGTCCCCATGTATCTGGCACGAGCGGCATTGCTTCACATACTCAAGGCAGTCCTGGATCATCGTGGGCCAATAATAACCCATCCGTTCGATCTTCAACTTCATATTCGGCCCGGCTTGGTGAGAACCGCAGAGTCCGTCGTGAGTTTCTTGGACGACCCTTTTTGCTTCTTCAGGTCCCAGGCATCTTAACCATAAAGAATCAAATGACCTCTTGTACATAGTATCATTGACGAAAGCGAAAGATAGGGCTCGCTTCATGAGTTGATGTTTTGAGGACGCATCTTCAGGCGTTCGACGGGATTTGAAGTAGTCTATAAAGATTTCTCTCCAATCCTCAACCTTTTCCTGGTCTTTTATTTGCAGGGCCATCTGCCCAGTCATTTCCTTTTCCTAGGATGATTCCGGAGATATTTTTGCCGGTGCGAGGACCCGACGGCTTTGCACAACGATCCTTACGTCATCGAGGTTCTCATCGGCCAATTCTTTAGCAAGCTTGGCTAACGCGTCCGCCTTGCTATTTTCTGCACGCGGTATGCTTTCCAGCATGTAGGAGGGAATTTGAGTCAGCAGTTGCTGTACTCTCTCGCCATACTTCACCAGTTCTGGCTTGCACGTCTGATAGTCACCATTTACTTGACTAACGACCAGTTGGGAGTCTCCGTATATGAGGAGGTTTTCAATTCCCATGTCGATGGCGATCTCGAGGCCTGCTATCAAAGCTTCGTATTCGGCTTCATTGTTCGTCCTCGGCTCTGTCAAGGAGAAAGCGAATCGCATTATCCCTCCTTGTGGGGTCACGAAGATAAGGCCTACTCCTGATTTGATTATAGGCGCGTTCTATTTACGCTTCTTCATGGAAGACGCTCCAGTTCCCACCGGATACCACCACCGTCAATTGCATCAAACACATGTTCGTCTAGCAGTTCGCAATTCAAGGGAGAATCGGCCGGTATCGAATGTTCGGCGAGGAAATTGGCGATGGCCTGGCCTTTCACTGCCTTAAGAGGTCGATAAGTTATCGAGAACTCCATCAAGAGCAGGGCCCATTTAGCGAGTCGCCCTGTCAATATGGCTTTTGACATCAAATATATAAGAGGGTCCATCTTCGATATGAAACGGACTTCATGCGCCAACGCATAGTGCCTGAGTTTCGTTATCGCGAAGATCAAGGCCAGGCAGTGTTTTTCTATGGGAGAATAATTGCTTTCTGCCCCCAGGAGAACTCGACTCAAGTAGTAGAGAGCTCTTTCTTTCCCTTGGTCGTTCTCTTATGCCAATAATGCGCCTAAGGAACCTTCGAGGGCGGTTGTATAAAGAATGAGAGGCTTTCCCTTGACCGGAGCGGCCAGTACTGGTGGATTCTGCAGGTATTGCTTGATTTCGTCCAGCGCGCTTTGGCATTTGTGATCCCAGACGAACGGGGTTCCCTTCTTCATCAGGTGACTATAAGGACGACACTTGCCAGAGAGATTGGCTATAAATCGCCGGATATACGCGAGCTTCCCTTGGAGAGACCGCAATTGTTTGAGAGTCCTTGGCGGAGGCATTTCCATAATCGCTTTGATCTTCGACGGATCTATCTCGATGCCTCGGTGTCAGACAATGAATCCTAGGACTTTTCCCGAGGAAACTCCGAATGCGCATTTGAGAGGGTTCATCTTCAAGTTGTATTGCCGAAGGCGTTGAAATACGATCTTCAGATGCTCGAGATGTTCCTCGTATGATTTGCTTTTCACCACGAGGTCGTCGATATAGCATTCGACGATTTCATGTATAAAGTCATCGAAGATCTTCGTCATGGCCCTCTGATAGGTGGCACCGGCGTTCCTTAGACCGAAGGACATCACCTTATAGCAGAATATTCCCAGAGGGGTTCAGAAAGCAGTATGCTTCTGGTCTTCAGGATGCATCTTTATCTGATTATATCCTGACGAGCCGTCCATGAAGGAGAAAACTTCGTGAGTGGACGTGTTACCTATCATCAGCTCAGTGACTGGTACTGGGAAGTCATCCTTCGGGCAAGGCTTTATTGACATCCCGGAAGTCCACGCATATGCGCACTGTCCCATTTTTCTTCATCACCGGGACGATGTTGGCGATCCAGTCCGGATACTGAACCTCTTGGATGAAGATAGAGTCAATCAGCTTCTTGATCTCGGCGTTGATGCTCATCTCAAGCTCGAGCCGCATTCTTCTCAGTACTTGTTTGATTGGCTTGACATCCGAGGATATTGCCAACTTGTGCACTGCAATCTCTGGATCTAATCCTGGCATCTCAGAATAGTTCCATGCGAAGCAATCTCTATGCTGCATAAGCACATCCTTCAGCGTAGCTACCCTTTCCTCAGACAATAGCTCGCTGATGAAAGTCAGCCGCGGGTCACTTGTCGTCCCCAAATCAATTTTCTTGAGGTTGTCTGCAGCGGTATGTATTCCATCTTCAAGCTCTTTTGGCGCCGGTGGAAATTCTGAAATCACCTCTTCATCATTGTTTTCGAAGCACCAGGGGAGGTCATCCCTATCCTCAGGCTCTTCTTTTGATAGTGTTATCATATGACAAGTACGAGCTCGCTTCCAAGAACGATGTGGATCTGGGTCTACCCTCATGGATTTGGCTTTTGTGGCGGAGTTATCCTCCAACTGTCGGATAGAGCGAACTTGCCGAGCTGATACTGATCTTCGACCCAGTTCTTGAAGGTGAAACAGTCTTCGAGATGATGTCCTATTGCCCTATGATAAGAGCAATAGTTCGGGTGTGAGACTTCGCCTGTTTGTTCGGGGTGCTTGGACTCCGAAAGTGTAAGCATTTGATGTTTTATAGCGAGGTCAAGTATCTTCTTTGTCTTGTCTTGAGGAAAAGAGTATGCTCGACTCATCTTCTTCATAAGGGACAAACCCGGACTGCTCGATTCCCGATCACGTGACTTCTTGGTCCCGCTTTGTCGCTGTCGAACGCCTTTTCCTCTCTTTGTTTTGTTTCTGCCTCTGCGTCGGGCCTTTTGCACAACGGGTTGACAGGGAGGAGCATTTTCATCTTTCGCAGCCTGTTGAAGAAGGCGTTGCGTCCTGGCTTTCTCGTAGATGGCCATTTCGCGATTATGGTCGTCTCGAACTTTTTGACCAGCTTCCCTTATAAGCTTGTCCATTTGTTCTTCGAACGACGGACTGGGCATTTTTACGTCGGGGACTTTTTCTGGTTCAGGATTAGCACTCTCCCATTGACATCTCCTTCTTCATCAAAGTCATGTACGACATAGCAGTCGCGGAGTAGCTCTCGTTTCTTGGACCGAACATATCCAAGCCCGATCGCTTCCATTCTCCCGTTGGGCAACTTGCGCTGAGTTCCGGGAATGTTCCAGATCCTGTCATAGAACTTAGCTTTTCGAATGGTCTGTTTGAAGGGTATCCCTTGGCGCTTCAATAGCCTCTTCAAGCTTTCTGTGTAATATTTAAGCAGACGGATGGGCTGGAGCCTGTCAAGTGTAGAATCCGCGCCGTGCCAGATTTCTTTCTCCACTTTGGTCTCCCCGGAGCGATAGAATAGGATCGCCTTTTCGCCTTCTCTCCTGGAAGGGACGTAGAACGTCTGCAGCTCTTCTACACTGTAGGTATCAAGCGCGTCTAGTTCTTTATGATGTTTGGGCGGAACCATGGCAATTTGCAAACTCTTCTCTTCATCAGCGAATGTTTGTATTGAAGGCCGAGCGGAGAATATAGCATGGATCTCATCTTCCGAGTCGCTGCCAAAGATCAACATAGGAGCGGACGGTCCTGGCTTGTTGTACTGGGGTGGGCCTGAATAAACCATCTCTTCCTCTTCCTCAGTATCACTCCCGAAGACAGGAATGGTGGTGATAGCTTTGTTCTCCGGTTTGTGACATCTCTCCATGTCCTCGAAATCTGGCAAGAAGTATTTTGCGTCTTCGTACTTGTGGACTTCATTCACGGAGAATGGATTCAGCTCTCCTGTTACGGTATACTCAAGACCATCCTTAAAGTACTTCATACACTGATGTTGTGTAGAAGGGATGATGTTGTACTCGTGTAACCAAGGCCGGCCGAGCAAAGCGTTATAGCATGTCTTGGCGTCAATGACATGAAATTTAATATCCATGACAAGTAGCCCGAATCGTAATGTCAATATCACGGACCCGAGAGTCCGCGATGACTGGGAGTCAAAACCAGAGATGGTGATTTTATCACGAGCGAGATGCTGGACGCTCATGCAGATTTCCTTCAACACTCGCACGTTGAGAAGATTGACGGAAGACCTATTGTCGACCAGGATTTTGCCTATGTTTATATCATGGCAGTATCCTGAGACATAGAAGGGACGGTTGTGCTCGCACGTCCCAAGGAGGAGGTCTTCGTCTCCGAAGGTGATATCGGCTGTATGTACTTCCTCCAGCTCGTCCTTCCTCTTTTCTTCGGCGAGAAAAGCTTGGAATTGCTCTGGTTCTTGGAGCGCCTTGATCAATGAATCTCTCGCTTCTTTGGATAGTAGAAGGGCGTCGAGAATACTGAGCTGCGAGGGTAACTTCCTCAAGTGCGCCAGAACATTATAGTCCACCTTACTCTTCTTTGGCGGGTCCTTGGCGGTCAGTTCTTTCATGACTTGGTCATCCAGGGAGATATCCTCGGAGACCGTTTCTTTTCCCTTATCTTTTTTACTCGTAGATCCGAGATTCTTTTCTTGAAGCGTGTGATTGCGCAGTTGGATGTTTTCACAGGCCTTCGGTTCTTCCTCCTTCCCCAATGCGGGTTCTTTAAAGAGGGGGCCAAGAGACATTTCTTCATCAGAGTCGCTTCCGAAAGTGAGAATTTGCGATCCTCCGGTGTTGACCATGCGACAGTTACCGGTGTCTCTTTTATGCTCCTCAGTCGCACTTCTTTGCTCCCGCTGAGTTTTGCGTTTCATCCGCTTAAAATGTTGCCGGTGAACAACATATCCCTGCCACCATCTTTTAAAAGCGTTGCACTCCTCGGTGGGGTGCGAAATCTTTTGATGATATAAGCAGTAGCTAGGATGCATCTTTGCTTCATCGGGAGAGTTTCCTTCGGAGGGTGGTAGCTTCATTCCCATTGATATAGCTTTAGCAAACCTTTTCCTCGTCTTGAATTTGTTTTTATCCGCAACGGATGTCTTTTGATTTGGAGGGAGTGTCTTGACTTTTTCGTCCAGTCACCGGCGTTTGGCTCTTTCAAATATGGCCATCTCACGCTCCCGATCAGCTTTACTTTTCAGGAGAGCTTTGTCCAGGAATGCATCTATCATTTCATCTGACGGCCCTAGAAGTTCTGGTTCAGGGTCTTCCCCCAGTTTCTTTGTGCAAGAAGCCTTTTCATCGTCTGTAAATGAGTGAGAGATCACATGACAACTTGCTACGTAACCCTCATATTCATCCGACGAGCTTTCTCCATCATCTTCTTCCTGAAGGGCGTGGCCGAGGAACTCTTGGAGCATGATGGGAGTCCGCGCCTTCTGATTATACTCCTCCAGCGTGTCGATCTGTTTCTGTAAGTCCGTGCGCTTGTCGCCAGACTTCACGGCCTTTTTGGATTTCTTCTTCTTCTTCTTTGAATATTTTGACGGCCGGATGTGAGTGCTTGGGCCATCACCACCAATCTTTGGAGTTGGGCGCGGCTTCAGTATCCCTTCGATGATCTCAGGTTCCAACGAATTCTTCCATCTGATCGCCGGGCATGTCTGAAGATCATTCAGCATCCTTTTGGTTTTAGCTGAAAGCACGACCTCCCATGGAGCTTCTTCAACAAAAGAACAAGTTTCCCCCGGTGTGTCCGTCTTCTTAGGAGTGTGCGGTTGTGGTGGGTTTACTTTCCACTTCTCGGACAGCGCAAACTTGCCTTGTAGGTATTGATCCTCGATCCATCCTTTAAAGACGAAGCAATCCTCGATCGGGTGACTTACCGTTTGGTGGTAAGGGCAATAATTGGGATTATTCACTTCGCTGGGTTGTGGTGGTCGCCTTGGATTTGGCAAGTTGATAAGCCTGTTGCGCATCGCCAGCTCAAACAGCCTCTTTGTTTTATCCCGTGGGAATGAGTAATGACGCTTCATTTTCTCATTATAATAGCGCCGTCTCTCTTCCAGTTGATCTGCTAGCTTTGGGGCACTGGGTTGCTGTTGGGTGTTCGCAACGAAGGTCGTCTTCCCTTTACCCTTGTCGTTCCGCGGTTCCGGCTTCGGGGGAGATGGTCTATGACCCATCTGATCTATCTGGGCTAGCTTGTCGATCAAAGAATGGAACGTGGTCGGTTTGAAGAACATCATGAACTGTGAAATAGTTGCATGAGGGTCTAGGGTGCCCATGAACATGCCCACCGCTGGTGCTTCTTCGATGCACTGTTCGCACTTCGACCACAAGTTCCGCCACCGGATTGCATATTGGACCCAAGTCTCGCCCGGCTTCACCCTTGCATTAATCAATGCTGTTATCGGGGTGTGTTCGCTGGCGCTCGTGAATCGTTGGGTGAATAGCAACTCCATCTCTGCGAAAGTTTTGACGGAGTCGTTTGGAAGCTCGGAGTACCACTCAAACGCCGTCTCCGATAAGCTGCCGACGAATTGGCGAAGCAAGAGCTTATCATCGCCGCCGGTGTTGCCACAAAGAGCCCTGAACTGGGAGACATGTTGATGGGGATTGCCTGTCCCCTTATAGACATGGAATTTCGGGATCGTGTAGCCCGGTGGGTACTTTATCTGATCATACCAGCCTGGATACGGTCGCCCTGTTTTTACAACTTGGCCGGCTGCCTCATTTGCCCAGTGAACTCTTATTTGCTGAGCAATATAGTCATCCAGGACAGCTTTAAAGATTGTTTCCTCTTTGGCTGTTGAAAGAGCCGGAGGTGGGTTTGATGTTTCTCCTCTGTCGTCTTCGAGGATAATTGGAGGATCTTCAGCTGGGGGATCCGGCTGTATCATCATGCCGACCATGTCTTGGAACAGAAGAGTCATCTGCTTTATATTGGCCGCTTGTTCTGTAGTCTCCTTGTCCTTCTTTTCAAGCATTCTACGAAGGAATTCAGCATCGGTCTCGTGTTCGCGACGTTGTTCCGATGACGCCTCCGGGCTTTCTTTTGGCCCGGTGAGTGCGGCCATTGCAGTCAGCATTTCTTGGAGCTTCTGCTGCTGTTGTTCCTGGGCCCTTGTGATGGATCGGGTGAGTGGTCGGTGGCCCAAATAAGCGCGGCTATCCTCTTTCCCGGATGCCATGTAAATCGTATGGATCACCATGCCCCCAGACTTAGGGCGTTTGGGCTCAGTGCCTTTGACATTTGTTGCAGGCATGGGGGTCTTCTCCGGCTTTCTCTTCTTATGAGCGGTCGAAGTTGAGGGGGCCGTCGTGGTGGGCACCCAGATAGCTTTCCGTGGCTTGGCAAGATGGCTTTCTTCCTGTTAGACCTTCAGCTTCTTGTGCTGGCGGGAGAAATTTGGATCGATCACCGAATCTCGGACCTGCCGCCAGACTTTGTAGATCTTGGAGGACAACTGTTGCGGGGACCGTTATGGCTTTGCTTCCGTAGCCTTCTCCAGTGGAGGAGGAGACCTTTTCAGTACAGCGGTAGGAGAATTCCTACGCACCTTATTCAACAGCTCAAAGCTGTTCCCGGTTGGAAAAACAACATTAATTTCCGCCGTCGGGGCTGGTGGACTTAGCCCAGAAGGGGAGTTGCCTCCTGACTTCCTCACTCGGCGCCAGTGGCGACG
The DNA here is from genome assembly GCA_030015575.1 of Agapanthus africanus. NCBI lineage: Eukaryota > Viridiplantae > Streptophyta > Magnoliopsida > Asparagales > Amaryllidaceae > Agapanthus > Agapanthus africanus. The sequence continues at coordinate 780,475,285 of CM057339.1, read as the reverse complement.
TCGAGCATATCGAGCTGATGGAGTTGGCTCGGTGACGGGGATGGCCTTGTCTTGCCCCCTGCTCAGGTGAGGGGCTGTTGCCGGTGTCAGCCTGTTAAAGACTGATGTCTTTTGAGTAGCAGGAGCGGGAGTGGGAGTTGGGACAGTCAATCTTGTAAAGACCGACCCCTTGGTAGGAGAAGCCTCCTTTACGCCTTCAGGAGCAGGGTTGGTTACTCTCTTCGGAATAACCTTCTCTGGGACTGCAAGCTTCATTGTGGGCCCGCAGGAATTTTGGCCCAGCCTGGAGAAGACCGAGGCACTGGTGTTGGACGACCCGTTGAGAGGGGCCGCAGTGACTGTAAGTCGATCGAAGACCGACTTCTTGGGAGCTTCTTGTTAGTTATATGTATGCCCTAGAGGCCATTACTATACACATGATGTATATTGTAGTGGATGCTGGGACATATATAGGGAGGACTTTCTTGCTCGACATGATAGTATGCTATCTGGTTACTATTTACCTTAACGTGTACATTGATTGTCTCTCTAATACATGTTGGTAAAGCCCTTAGGATGTATACTTGACTACCTGGACTATGATGCGGATCATACTAGTGGGGACATGGTAGTCCATAAGTACATCCTTCAAAGTCCCTAGTCGTGGGTATATCGAGACGGGGCATCGATATACCAGAGTAGACTAGCGTATACCTTCTCGACCCATACAGATGGGCGATGGATGATCCCATATCCATTGGTGTTTGACATCAGAGATGATATACGGGTGCTCAGTAGGGACTGGGTACACTAGAAGGACTCGCCGAGAACTCCCAGATGGTATTATACCTTACGTCAGATGGCAGTTCTCTGGTGACACTGGTACAGAGTAGTCTGTTGACCCGAGATCGTCATAGAGTCTTGTGTGGTTCCCACTGTTCTTTGATTTCCATCTTACCACGTCCAAGAGGGCGTGCAAAACGGTGGTTTTTGGGTACAGTCCCGAGTCACATGGAGGCAATGAGCGATAGGAGGGAATTCGTCTCTCCCGGTATAGGGAGTTGATGTTGCGCTGTGTTCGATTGGCTATAACAGGAAATCCCTGGCCAGGGTTGCTGAGATTTACTGGTAAGTGTTACCAGTAGTTTCTCGAATTGTTATAGACCTCATATCGACACGACTTATCGAGCTATTGGGGTCTGACGTTTACCACCCCTAGGCAAGATATGCGACATATCAGACGACGAGACCGGACTGTACGATAGTGTTACTGGTTGGATTTACTGGAGTGTGAGCGGGCTTGCTCGTCGATCTTCTGATCGCTCAATACCCGGGTGGCCGTTACGTTTAGCAGACCGCTTGCGGCTTGTGGGTGCTTGATATGATCATCATCTGCTACCGGCGTATTGACGAGTCTTTAGAGTCCTACACAGAGGTTTCCTGGCTCAAGCAAAACGAAATAGGAGCGCATATGAGATATGTGCGGGACCGAGAATAATACAAGTATATGATACTGTATTCGATTCTCGCGATTTGTAACATTGATCGGTTATATGCGTTATAGCCGGGTTATCGGATCAAGTGTTGATTCGATAACTTGTTACTATTCATATTAGTCGGTTATATGCGATATGACCGGGTCGTTAAATCAAGTGTTGATTTAATGATTTAATGTATAATTATATATTTGTTATATCACTTTACATTAACTAATATAGGTTCACTTAAAAAGGATTTTCTCACTTGATGTGCACATTGTATATATGATATACTTTTGTGCATTTATATGTATGTATCATGTTTGATGATACATGATAGTTTGGTGTATGGTTTAAACCATGGTTGGTCAATGGTTAGGGTTTCTTATTCTTCATTTACTTATTCTTTTATTTATTCATTGATTTGTGAAAGAAATAGAATGGTGGCCAATTTTGGATTATCCTTGAAGCTTCATGAAGCTTTGAAATGGTTGACCATTTTGTTTCTTTCTCTAACCCTAACCATACAACCTAACCTAAGTTAATTCTCTACACCTAACTAGGGTTGGATTATGATAAGTATTCATTGTTTTTCTATTTTAAAAAAGAACTTATCATAACATTTTCTTCTTCTTCTTCATCTTCTTCTTCAAGAAGAAGCTTGCCTCCATCAATGGCAAAGTGAGAAAATAAGTGAGAAATCCAATTCTAAAGTGAACCCACTTCCTATTTCTTCATCCTCTACCTCTTGCCAAGTAGTAGAGTGTGTTTCCTTCACAAGTTTTCTTGACTTGGTGAAGTTGGAGCTTGATCTAGCGATGCCTCGACGTAGATCATCTTCGGCATCGTCGTCGATGACCTAGCCCGCTTCTTCTCCGATGAAGCCGACGCTATAGCCCGGGATTGCATGAGGACAGCGGAGAGGACTTCATCACGGAGCCGTGGAGGTGGAGGACCGGATCTAAAAAGGTTGTATTTCCGTATTCTTATAGTTTAGTTGTAAACTAGCTCGCTTTATCGCCTAAATTTCTAGCCAACGATCTTCTTAGGGTTTTTCGGCACCGCAATTTTTGAAATTGGCATGGTTGATGCCTTGTGAGACCTCTTGAGAGTGCTTAGGAACCCTACAGTGGTATCAGAGCCTAGCTAGAGCCTTAGGCGAAGTCTAGACGACGTTTGAAACCCGATCGAACCGAAAACCTAACCCGAAAAGTGCTCTCTGGACTTTTTCCAAAATCTGGAGTTTTTCGATATTAAAAATATGCAGAAAAATCAGCAGGTAATTATAAGGGTTTCTGTAAAATTCGTGTGCCTAATTCCATCATTGCGCGCGGATCCGCGGCACGAGCATGGCTCGTGCGGCGGTTCCGCGGCCATTTTGTCTTATGTGGCATCGAATTTTGCACAGTAATTCATAATTTGCAGTGCTGGTTTTCCTGGGAATTTTTAATATTTTTTCAAGAGTTGAATTTTCTGGGTTGTTTTGGGGATTCGTATATTCGATCGGATTATCAAATTTTGTCTGTGTGGCTTTCCGGGTATTTTAGAATATGTTAAAAAGTTCGACCGGATATAAATACCCTATTTTTCCCTTGTCGGGAAATTTCCAAGTGTTGGATTTTTCCGTAGTTTAACGACGTTCTAAGTAGTGCAAGTAACGCGATGGACCCTCTAGAAGACAACAAACCTTAACTCGATTATGTGACCGTCTTGAACTGCCCTTTGAACCTTCGGGTTTGGGGCAGTACGGCGTGCCACATGTGAGGCGTTGGCTTGACCCTTCTACGGCTGGACCGTTGGTACTGAGGCACGAACTGAATGTTGTTAGACTTATTTCATGTGTTGAGCTATTTCGGGAAAACTTGGGTGTTCGAATGTTCAATCGGAAAGTTTAACATTTTCTGTTTATCCGGAATGTGATACAATAATTGGAATTCACAAATAGTTATGAGATAACTGAATGAATGTTATAAACATAGCACTTTAGTCTCACTTGATCGGTTGCCACGGAATTTTGATGTGATCAAAAGTCCGTCGCAATCACGTAGCGTACGCGGATATTCGCCGGTAAACTTAATAGACAGCTACACCCCTTAGCCCCGACCAAGTGACTGTTGGAGAACCCCGTCGCCGAAAGCATCCGTTTGGGTGCTCCCGGTAGCGGTGTTCCGCCTTGGTGCACTTCGTCGACGGTATCGGGGGTGCGGCCGCCTACTGAAGTTTGCGACGAGCATTCGATCAGGATGTCGGGAATCTTATTGAATTACCCGACTTGGTATTGAAAAGTGTTTTCGATAATGAGACTAAAATGCGGGGTTTATAATTGTTAGGCATGCGATGTCTAAAGAATTCATTTGGTCAGGCATGCGATGTCTGAGGTGGTTGCGGATTCCAACTGTTGTAGTTTTACACTTTCTTTTCTGTAACCGTAAGTGTAATATGTGATATCGCCGGTTTCGTTGCTATATGTCAACGACAATTGGGATGCGCATATTTACTTACGTTGATGACATGTGATGTTATGTGTTGCTGGATATGTTATATTGGATCGTCGTGTATGAATAGCCGGGTTTTTTTTATGTGAGATGAGTGTTTTTCATTTTCATTCATGTAAAAACTTGTATGTAATATTCTTTTTAATTGGGGCGCTTCCAGGTTGCGGAAGTTGTCACCGTTGTTGTATATTATTTACTTTTCCGCACTAGGATAGACCCAAGGAGGAGGGCACAAGTAACCGGGTTCTGGAGTACAGTGGGAGACCAACTCGAGGAGTCGAGTCCGGGTCTCCTAACTCTAGAATTGGTAGGGTTGCTTGCCGCTCTCGTAGGGGTCTAGGGGTGTGGATTTGTCTATTCATCACGACCGTGGAATCCGTGTTTTATACTGGCTCGTATTGAAAACACGGACGTCCTAGTATATCCAATATTTCATATGATTCTTCTGCTGCGATATCTGTGATGTGATCATGTGATGTTCTGTGATAGATATAGTATATAGTATATATGATATATTATATAGACGTTACTTATGTTTTACACCCGCGCTAGCCCTGCCCCGCTCTGTCGTTAGTTACCTAACCTAACGGTGCACGAGGGGACATCGAGGCGAATGCGGATGGCATAAGTGTACGTCGTATTTATCTGTGATGTTTAGGTAAATTTAAATGATGGGACTTCATTAATGTGATTAATGAAATAAAAGAAACCTAAGATGTTGTGGAATCGAATTTCAAAATAAAACAGGTAGCTACAGTTCTTGCTTTGCACAGCGGTATATACGATATATCCTGCACCTTATTCGATGAGGAAAGGACCGAGATCCCTTCACCGGGAGTGACTCCTTTAGCAATAACTGGCAGATGCTACACACTCGGTTTGTCTTTTGATTGCTTTTAAGAGTTCTGCTTTGTACAGTGATATATATGATATATCCCGCACCTCATTCGACGAGGAAAGGACCGACGATCCCTTCACCGGGAGTGACTCCTTTAGCAAAACTAGAAAAGCCTCAAAGACACTCCATTTCAAAATTCATTCGATCCTACAACGATATCAAGTTCATTACGCAATAGGTTTTCAGAAAAACCTGTCGTAGCCTTCCGTCATTTCAGATAAGTACTAGTTAGTATCCGTGCTGCGGTTGTTTGGCATGCGTCAAGGCGTAGTGTACGGTAGCTAACTAGTGCTTATCTGCTAGCATACGATGCGATTGGATTAGGGTATTCGTACGGCGTTGTTTGGCATGCGTCAAGGGTCGTGCTGGTGGGTCTAATTCAATCAAGAAATGTACGGGTTGAACTTGACTAGCGGACTATGGGTTGTTTGGCATGCGTCAAGGTCATAGCACGCTAGGGGCAAAATATTATCGGGAATTTCAAGTGTTGAAATTTGCAATGAGATTGCATACCTTCTATGAGATAGTTGGATCCCGATACCCGCTGCGAGTAATTGTTACTCCTGGGAGAGTTTTACACATTACAATTAGCCGATCAAGTAGGTGTCTAGAAAGGTGTCAACGGGGTTACGCCTCTGGGAAAACGAGGTTTACATTAATTAGGTTCGTGCGAAAGCACGGGGGACATCCCTCAAAGTACCGACACTGGCCTGGCTGAAAGTTTGGCGAACTTGTAGTGTGTAATTAATCCCGGCTAGTCTTTCCTTTTAGGGTTTGAAGGAAGATTTGATAAAAAGCAGTGGGAGCCATCCTGATTAGATAAAATAATAACCAATCTATTCTTGCATGAGCGCACGCTGAGTGTTTTCTTCTCTCTCTCTCCTGGTAGCGACCATTTCACGCCTTAATCAAGATAATAAAACGGATTATTGACCGGACCCGCTTGTTATACTGAGCTGGGTTACGTTGGTCCCGCTCCAACTTATAAATGTTATAATACAGAGCAGGAAATAGGGGAATACCAGATTTCCCGTGCCGCCCAAACGAAGAGAGTGCATGCTGATGCATCATCTTCGGGTGTGTTCATTACAAAGAACTGTTTCTCAGTATCCTCCGCATCCTGGGTATGTGATACCGGATCAGGATCCCAGATATGTAATCTGTTACATAGGGCTACAAAAGGGTAGAAAAACTGAGAACGGGTGATAAGTTTCATGAGGCAGAAAACGGGGCAAGTGTTGCAGCCAAGTCTATCGGTCACTGTCACCCTGTATTACCTGAATACATTGATTCTGAACGAATGTTATTAGATACCGAACCTGATATACAAAATCATATCACTCTCTTTATTAGTAAAGAAATGATAAAATTTTGTATTGTTAGATAATGTTTTGAACATTTCCTATATCAAAATTTGATCGGTTCAGGCACGTTATCTAAAAGCATTGATGTTCTAAATCAAACCACAGTTCTTAGTATATAGAACACACACAAGAGGAAGAGTTCAGAAATGGACGGATCCTTCTTGAGGTATTGTAGACTAGGTCATATCAATGCGACCCGACTAGCTGGAGCTACATATAGATGCATATTTAAATTAGTTTGAATTTACATCTTGTGAAACGCGCCAGTCATGTCACAAAGATAAGATGACCATAGCTCTGTTTATTGGAAACAGAGAAAGAGTTAGTGAACTCTTGGGATGATACATGTTGATGTATGTAAGTCCCCTGTCTACACATACCAAGACCGGTTCTTTTTACTTCATTACATTCTCTGATAATCTTTCGAGATTCAGACCTATGTTCCTGTTGAAACACAAGTCCGAACCTTTTAAGATATTCACAGAATATAAGTTAGAAGTAGAGAACCAAAATACGGGTATAAGTATTATGTCCTATGATGAGATCAGGGAGGAGAATACTTGAGCACGGAAATCCTGGACTATTCTAAAGGAGAATGAGATTCTCTCTCAGCATTACTCCTCCGAATACACCATAGCACGATGGTATATCGGGGCGGAGCAGATACACCCTATTTGATAAGGTGTGCTCAATGATGAGTACTACTGAGTTACCTATTTCCTTATGGGAGTTATGCACTTGAGCAGATGCATACCTATTGAATAGGGTTCAAATCAAATCAGTTGCCTACCACTCCATATGAGATATAGTATGGGAAGAGCCCATGTCTTAAGCTAGTTAAGATTTGGGGTTGACCGGCCTATGTCTAAAAGAAAAATCCGGACAAGCTCGAGGCAAGGTCTATAATGTAGAACTGGAAAGGTTCCAGCTATACAAACTACAGTAGATGATTTGGTAGAACCAAAGGATTCAATAGATTCCAACGAACCTCAGCCTCTCCGCCGATCTAGTAGGGTTTCTCACCCACCTGAGAGATACTTTGGTTTCTCTATGACAGTGGGAGCGAGGATTGCATCATGAGATGATGACCCAACTAGTTTCGAGCTGGCCATCAGGAGTGGGACTCTGTAAGAATGGCTGGATGCTTAGCGATCTGAGATGGAATCCTTATACACCAACAAAGTATGGACTTTGGTTGCAATATCTGAAGGGTTAAATCCCCATCAGGAGCAAGTATATCTTGAGAAGATTACTTGGTGTACATGGAAAAGTTGAGACTTTCAAAGCTAGACTTGTTAAAGGTTTTCATCATCGACCAGGCGTGGATAATGATGAAACCTTTATCCAGTAGCTATGCTTAAATCCATCCAGATCCTACTTGCCACGGCTACATACCATGACTACGATATTGTAAGTCCATGCTACCTCTCCCGGTACTTTCGGGAATGCGGAATTTGGTAAAAAACGATTTTCTTAAAGATGGTAACATGGACCTATAACCCGGATCTTGGTTAAACATCTATCTAACATCCTAACTAGGAGTTTCTAGCTACTCGGTTAGGGGGTTATACCTTGCTTGTCTTGAACTCCTTCGTCTTCAAACTCTGATGGTGGTCCGATTGGCTTCTTCTTGTCGTCTCCGTACGCCGAAGTTAGATCCACCTGAAAGCTCCAACCTTTAGCTCCTTCTTCGTTCTTTGAAGAAACTAGTTCACTCGGTTTGCTAAACCTAGTGAACTAGAATGAGTAGAGAAGAATTAGAATGGGATTTTATCTATGGTTCTTGATTCTCAACTCATGAGACAAGAGAACCATAGATTAAAGAGAGGGAAAAAGAGCAAGAGGGTGAGAGCAAAATGGAGAGCTCAAGAACAAGAGAGAGAATGAGCAAGAAAGAATGAGGCTCTCTTTTCTCTCTCACCCTCTCATAATCCAAAGTAATCATAACTCATCATATCAACAAAAGTCTTATGTGATGGTTGAAGCAACCATAACCATATCATATCATGCACTCATTTTACACAAATGAGCAAGCAAGTAAAAGTCTTTGGCATGAAATGATAGCCATGGTTATCATGATGGTCAACTAGTCAAGCCTAGTCAACCGGTCAACAAAGTCAACAAGTCAACAAAAGTCAACAAGTCAACAAAAGTCAACAACCATGTCACCATAATACTTAATCAATATAATAGTTAATCACATATCATATTCTCATTAGGGTTGAGCAAAAAGTCAAATAGTCAACGGTCAACTGTCAACAACCCTAATGAGAATCCACTGCCTCTGTCTCCCTGTCAACTGTGCATACACACCCGCATCCGCGTTCCGAGGAACACGAATGCAAACTGGATAAATCCAATCCCATAAAGTACACTAGGATCTGGCTTAAACCAAAGCCTGCTAGTGTAAACTGTCCGGACACTGTACGTGCACAAGTGCATGGATGTGACCGAACCCTGTCGCAAAACCATGCGACCTGTCGCAATACCATGCGACCTCTACTCTTTTGCCTAAAGGCGAAAAGCTTTCTGTGTGGGACTCTAAAGACTCGACACTATGCTGGCAGTGGGTTTAACCACAGACCGCAAGCGGCACTAGCTGTGCGTAACGGTCCCCAGGTAATGCCGATAAGAAGACCGACGAGGCGAAACCCATCTGAACTCCTACTGAGCCTGAGTGTGACATTCTCCGTACAGTCCGGTCTGTTCGTCTGATACATCGCATGGCGGGCCTAGGGGGCGGTAAACGTCAGTCCCCTAATAGCGGTACAAGTCGTGCCGGAGTGAAGCCCAAAACATCCTGAGATAACACTGGAAGCCTACCAGTATATCTCATTTGCCCTGGCCAGGGACTACTCGTGTAATGGCTCTCCTAGACACAGCGCGATGTCAACCCCCAATACCGGGAGAGACGAATCCTGTCTAACCGTCACTGCCTCCAAGTGCTTCGGGACTGCACCCAACCACCACCTGTTTGCACGACTCCTTTGAGCCGTGGTAGGGTAGTGATCAAAGTACAGTGGGAACACACTCGAGGCGAAGTGACAGTGTCAAGTCAGCGGACTAAGCTGTACTCATGTCACCTGGGAACTGATAACTGACGATAGGCATAATACCAACTAGTCAGTTCCTGACGAGTCCTGTCCAGTGTACCCGTAACCTAACGAGCACCCGCATACTATCTCAAGTATGACGTACTGACGGCTGTGGGACAGACCGTCTCCCACACTGGGATGAGAAGCGCATGCGCTGGTCTACTCCGGAGTATCGATGCCCTGTCTCGATAGTCCTGCGACCAGGGACCTGCATAAGGATGTGCTTATAGATTACCCAGCCCCACTAGTGTGACGGCCATCACATCGCTGGTAATCAAGCAAAGATCCTAAGGGCTCCACTAATGTGTATAGGCGATATACAAAAATAAACACATGTACACATTGAAGTAGAAACAAACCAAGTAGCATACTACTATTTTGAGCAAGATTGTATATACAAGGTGAATATCCCAAGCATCCATTAAGTAATATACAAACTAGTATGATACAGTAATGGCCTCTAGGGCATATACACTAACAGATATCTGGCGGTTGGGTGTCATGACTGCTTTTCTAAATGATGTTTTAGAAGAGTGCGTCTATAAGTACACAGCCAGAGGGCTTCGTAGACAGTGGGAGCAGCGGAAACGTGTGCAAGATGTTTTATGTGATGAAGCAGGCATCGCGGAGTTGGAACATCTGTTTTGATAAGTTAGTCAAACAGTTTGACATCATCAAAATGGTAGATGAACCTTGTATATACAAAATGGTAGTAGGGAGTATGGTAGTGATCCTCGTAGAGTACGTGGATGACATACTCTTGATAAGAAAGGAGTTTCCTATGCTACGCTCGGTCAATATTTGTTCATCACAAAGATTCTCCATGTAGGATCAAAATGATACCTCCTAAATCCTGAGTTTTGGATCTATGAGATAAATTTAATTGGATGTTAGGATTCTCACTAGTTGTAGTGAGATAATATCAAACGATTCTGGGGAAAATCACTGGAAAGGTTCCAGGATGATAAAGACGACTGAATGTCAGTCGCAGGCATTGTCTTTACCCTCAGTAAAGGGACGGTATGTTGGAAGAGTTCCAAGCTAGATACCGTGACATACTAGACGATAAAGGCAGGATACATCGCTACTTAAGATGCTACCAAAGAGGCTGTCTGGGTGTATATTAGTTCATGAGATGAACTTAGTTCCTCCCATTGTGTGACAATGGAGTTGTGGTTTATGCCTAGGAACGTCTGTCCCATCAGTGATCCAGACATATTCTAAGGCAGTATCACCTGATCATGGAGATGGTTGATCTCCAGGCTGATCGAGGTTTGGAGAGCAGACTCAGAGGACAACACGACGGATCCACTCAGAAAGGCCTATTCCCAGAGAGAGACTTTTATGGGATGGTTGAGTATGAGATACTTCGACCACTGCTACAGATGGCCCTAGTGCAAGTGGGAGATTGTTAGTTATATGTATGCCCTAGAGGCCATTACTATACACAGGATGTATATTGTAGTGGATGCTGGGACATATATAGGGAGGACTTTCTTGCTCGACATGATAGTATGCTATCTGGTTACTATTTACCTTAACGTGTACATTGATTGTCTCTCTAATACATGTTGGTAAAGCCCTTAGGATGTATACTTGACTACCTGGACTATGATGCGGATCATACTAGTGGGGACATGGTAGTCCATAAGTACATCCTTCAAAGTCCCTAGTCGTGGGTATATCGAGACGGGGCATCGATATATCAGAGTAGACTTGCGTATACCTTCTCGACCCATACAGATGGGCGATGGATGATCCCATATCCATTGGTGTTTGACATCAGAGATGATATACGGGTGCTCAGTAGGAACTGGGTACACTAGAAAGACTCGCCGAGAACTCGCAGATGGTATTATACCTTACGTCAGATGGCAGTTCTCTGGTGACACTGGTACAGAGTAGTCTGTTGACCCGAGATCTTCATAGAGTCTTGTGTGGTTCCCACTGTGCTTTGATTTCCATCTTACCACGTCCAAGAGGGCGTGCAAAACGGTGGTTTTTGGGTACAGTCCCGAGTCACATGGAGGCAATGAGCGATAGGAGGGAATTCGTCTCTCCCGGTATAGGGAGTTGATGTTGCGCTGTGTTCGATTGGCTATAACAGGAAATCCCTGGCCAGGGTTGCTGAGATTTACTGGTAAGTGTTACCAGTAGTTTCTTGAATTGTTATAGACCTCATATCGACACGACTTATCGAGCTATTGGGGTCTGACGTTTACCACCCCTAGGCAAGATATGCGACATATCAGACGACGAGACCGGACTGTACGGTAGTGTTACTGGTTGGATTCAGTGGAGTGTGAGCGGGCTTGCTCGTCGATCTTCTGATCGCTCAATACCCGGGTGGCCGTTACGTTTAGTAGACCGCTTGCGGCTTGTGGGTGCTTGATATGATCATCATCTGCTACAGGCGTATTGACGAGTCTTTAGAGTCCTACACAGAGGTTTCCTGGCTCAAGCAAAACGAAATAGGAGCGCATATGAGATATGTGCGGGACCGAGAATAATACAAGTATGTGATACTGTATTCGATTCTCGCGATTTGTAACATTGATCGGTTATATGCGTTATAGCCGGGTTATCGGATCAAGTGTTGATTCGATAACTTGTTACTATTCATATTAGTCGGTTATATGCGATATGACCGGGTCGTTAAATCAAGTGTTGATTTAATGATTTAATGTATAATTATATATTTGATATATCACTTTACATTAACTAATATAGGTTCACTTAAAAAGGATTTTCTCACTTGATGTGCACATTGTATATATGATATACTTTTGTGCATTTATATGTATGTATCATGTTTGATGATACATGATAGTTTGGTGTATGGTTTAAACCATGGTTGGTCAATGGTTACGGTTTCTTATTCTTCATTTACTTATTCTTTTATTTATTCATTGATTTGTGAAAGAAATAGAATGGTGACCAATTTTGGATTATCCTTGAAGCTTCATGAAGCTTTGAAATGGTTGACCATTTTGTTTCTTTCTCTAACCCTAACCATACAACCTAACCTAAGTTAATTCTCTACACCTAACTAGGGTTGGATTATGATAAGTGTTCATTGTTTTTCTATTTTAAAAAAGAACTTATCATAACATTTTCTTCTTATTCTTCATCTTCTTCTTCAAGAAGAAGCTTGCCTCCATCAATGGCAAAGTGAGAAAATATGTGAGAAATCCAATTCTAAAGTGAACCCACTTCCTATTTCTTCATCCTCTACCTCTTGCCAAGTAGTAGAGTGTGTTTCCTTCACAAGTTTTCTTGACTTGGTGAAGTTGGAGCTTGATCTATCGATGCCTCAACGTAGATCATCTTCGGCATCGTCGTCGATGACCTAGCCCACTTCTTCTCCGTTGAAGCCGACGCTAGAGCCCGGGATTGCATGAGGACAGCGGAGAGGACTTCATCACGGAGCCGTGGAGGTGGAGGACCGGATCTACAAAGGTTGTATTTCCGTATTCTTATAGTTTAGTTGTAAACTAGCTCGCATTATCGCCTAAACTTCTAGCCAACGATATTCTTAGGGTTTCTCGGCACCGTAATTTTTGAAATTGGCATGGTTGATGCCTTGTGAGACCTCTTGAGAGTGCTTAGGAACCCTACACTTCTGGTACGGGCAGAGGAGCGGTGAAGCTCGTTGGCAGGAGCATGGTCCCGAAAAACAGCCCTGTGGTGGCTCGAGTAATCTTCTCCACGGGCATCGTGACAGAGAGGCCGCTTGGGGCCCGTAGGTTATGCCCCCAGTTGAGGCAGGACGTGAGTTGCAGCTGCAGTTGGAGCACTTCGAGCAGGTGAATGCCATTGCTGTTTTGCTTTCTGCGCCAAGCAAGAGACCAAATCTTAGTAACTTGAAACCCAAGGGCAACCATTAACAAACCGCGATTCGTTCGCGAATACGACACACGAAGTGTGGAGTGGAAAGAGGAAAAGGTCCCACCGGGCGTGCCAGAATCTGTTCCCCTCCGAACAACGGAGACGCGACCGCGCGGGTCCGCCTTGCCTGAAATTCGGGGAAGATGCTAATTGGTGCTATCCGTCCACCTCGCCGAAGATGCCAAGTTGATTTATGGCAACACGTATCGAAGGTTTAAACGGATGCGGCCGATGTAGCAGACTTCGTCAGATTCCCCCTCGCTTGAGGGGTTTTTGATTATGGGGACGCTCTTCCCTGCAGGTGCAAGCCCCTGCAGTTAATTACGCTACCGCATCGCGGTAACAACTTTCTCCTTCTCCATATGGTCACTTCGTGTCGTGGGTGTTTGTTTTGTGTTTGGTTGCCCGTGGATTGTATACGGAGACTAATTTATGTTGTCGCCCGTAGGACGTGGATTAGTCCAAATCCGTATTGTCTTGGATTTGGGTTTGGGGAGGGTTGTGTTTAAGGATACGTTAGCCTTATTTGAGGCTAAGATCAACTTAAACGTTTGTTAAGGACACGTTAGTCTAATTTTAGACTAAGATCAACTTAACGGGATCGTTTAGATCCGACAAGAGAGCAATTGGGCTCTATTGTTTAGTTTAGTGACATTGCGGTCGATAAGTAGTTTAAGGACATCGCGGTCCAATGTTAGTTTTAAGACGTTGCGGTCAAGGTTAAGGACATCATAGTCCGTGAGTTTAAAGACTTCACAGTCCGGTGATAGTTTTAAGACATCGCGGTTGAGGTTAAGGACATCATAGTCCATGAGTTTAAGGACCCCACAGTCCGATGTTAGTTTTAAGACATAACGGTCGAGGTTAAGGACATCATAGTCCATGAGTTTAAGGACCCCACAGTCCGTAGCAATGTGTGGTCGTCGGGACCCGTCACCTCTCTGACGACGTTGAAGGATTACAACGACGGATGTCAGAGGAGTAAAGAGATGTACCCTCAAACCGGGTGTAAATTGATTGGAAGAGCAGTTGTGCTCAGTTCAATTTATATTGAGGACTTATGGCCAGAATTGGGCTAAGTCCAGTTGAAAATGTTTAACATTTTATTCATGTTCTGCCTATTAGGCTTTTACTTGGGCTCTGCCCTTTATAATGCATAGCATTGGGCTCTGTAATTAAATGCATAGCATTTATATTTGGTCTGTTAGACCTTTACTTGGGCTCTGCCCTTTAATAATGCATAGCATTTATAGTGGTCTGATAGTGCGCCACGTGGCTTGTCAGGCGCTTTGCGCCAGTTAAAGAGTGCAATGCGCTAGTGCATGTGAAGGTGACTCGTGTCACGCTCTGCGCTAAGCGCAAGTCTGTTAGCGCAACGTGCTTTCTGAGTGCGCTGCGCCAGTGTGCTGCGCTAGTGAATGACACGTGGCGCGCTCTGGTGTAACACCTTAGGATAAGGGTTAGTGTATAATTATAATTAAATAATGATTTTTAATAAAAAGTTTACCAAACCGTGTTTTAAATATTTTTCCTAATTTAATAAACATTTTTCCAAAATTTTCCTAGGCTTGCACACACATGTGCATGTAAACTAGGGTTTTTAAATCAAGGAAATACCATAATTATTAACCATGGTGGGTTAATTGTAGGATTAATTCTTTTGGATTCTTAAATGGGTTTAATTAATTAGTTAAACTAAAGGGTTACTTTAATTTGAATTTTAGGGTTAAGTGTTGACTTGTGAGAGAGAGAGAGAGGGCATCATGGCTCAAGCCATGCTTGCATTAAATGAGGTGAGAGAGAGTGAGGGGTGACTTTTGTGTGTGATGATTGAGGTAGCCTCTCATTTCTTTTTGTGTTTTTCTCTCACACTCTCACAACACACCAACACACTCACACACACACACTTACCTCTTGAAGCAACTGAAGCAGCAGCAGAAGCAACTGAAGCAGCAGCAGAAGCAACTGAAGCAGCAGCAACAAGCACTCAGCAGCAGCAGCAAGCACTCAGCAGCAACAGCAGCAAGCATTGGCAGCAGCAGCAGTGAGCAGTAGCAGCTCCAGCTCCTAGTGCAGCCTCTTCCCTCCACTTCTTCTTCTTCCTCCAGCTTCCTAGTGTTAAGTATGAGGTATAATCCCTATCTTGCTTCACTAGTTGCCTAGTTAGTGTAGTTTTGCATCGGTTAAAGGATTTTAGTGTGTTTTAGTGAGATATGGGGTGTTTAGTGTGAACCTTGTGCTATTTAGGCGAGATTTGGTTTCAGTAGGATGATTGTGGTCTGTTGAGGCCATTGTAACTTAGTCGAACCCCTATTACACTAAAATACCACCAGTTTCATGTTTGATGCAAATATCGTATTTGGGCAAAATGTGAGTTTTCTGGAACTGCTATCAACTCGGTGAGTGCAGATTGATTTTGGGAAGACTGTAGTGTAGTGGAGTAGAGATAATGCACCAGGTGAAACCCGACCCCCATACAGCTACAGTAGGCCGCCAATTTCCTCATTCTGGCCGCCAATTGCGGCCAGATGGGTAGGGTTTGGGTTGGGGTTTGGTCCAGTGGGTGTCTGCTACTGTGGGTAGTGTTTTGGTATATATATATTTTTAATATCAATTCTGTAGGAAAATCTGGGACCAAATACCTGTTTTGCCGTTTTCTAAACCTTCGCGACACGCGTGATACGTGAGTAGGTTTGGGTTCTGCGTATCGCAGCGCGTCGAGGTAGTTTCGTGGCGCGTGAGTACACGTTTTAGCGTATCGCGCACACGCGCGATTGGTTTGCGACACAGGTTTCTTGTTGGATTATAATGTCGCGTTTTGTGACTTAAGCTTATGTGTGATATGTATATGTGATTCTAGGTTCGCAGGCCAGTGAGACGGACGCTGCGAAGAAGGGCAAGCAAGTGGTTGGATACACTTAGCGCGAGACACGGTGAGTAGATTTCACATCTACGGGGATATCGCCCGCATGGCGTTATGCGTCAGGGCTGATAGGATCTCAGTATTACATATTGCATTTACCTATGGACTGTCATCTCATATTGCATTTCCCTGCTATGTGTTATTGATATATGCTAGAACTGATAGAACACCACACTATTACTAACGGTTTATGTTGCACGAGCACTATTTACATGCTACACACACACCGTTAGTAATTGCCATGCTACACTCACTGTAGAACTGCCATGATTATACTGTTGTATTGTTGCTGTAGTTCATCTTACATGTGATTGATATGATTTTCATGCGATTTCTGTTTTGAGGATCGTGGAATTATTTAAGGAAAGATATGCTATTTTGAAAACCCGGTACCTCGTGATATGATATTTTGGTGTGTCCACCACGCGTTTTCTCGGTGCTGAGACGTGTGCTTGAAACCCGATTCGAGGAGTGGATGTTCCGTTTGCGGGTTCGTGGTGGGCCCGGTATGGTTCCCCTCGGCGAAACGATCGATGGGATTTGCCGATTGAGCCTGGAGGCGGGCGAGTACCTACCGGTGATTGGTTGGACCTGGCAGTTGTCCGGAGGATACTGACCAGAGTCGAGTGATGGATGCGGGAGGATCCGTACTGCCGGGGCCGAGGGCCGATACCGCAGGTGGACCCCGTGGGGCCGGTCCGGATTGACGGCGCCCGATATTCGAGGATTTACGTGTCGATGCTGGACACGGGTATTTTATGATGTTTTGGGTGCCGATGTTGGGCACTCGTGATTCCTCCGAGATATACAGGATTTGAGGGCCGATGGGTGTGCCGGCGTCTGAGTATATGTGGGATTTGGGTGCAGTTTGAGGCACCGATCATTGCTTTCCATGTTGACATAGTCCATGTAGATATTATTTATCCCATACTCAGTATTGATTACTATACATCTCATCCTGTGGCATTTACCTGTTAGAGTACATGCATTACTACTGTATCCACTGTTGACATGCATTGATATCATCTGCTGGCATTAGTAGAGCCACGCTATATGTGCATGCCTGCGATCACCTTTATATGTTATCTCTATTCACGAGTTGGCAACTCACCCCCGTTGTGCCACAGTGTTTGCAGGTTGCCCTTGGGAGTAGTCACGGCTGGCTGTTTCCTCATCTTTTGGCACAGATACCCCTTTTGAGCAGAGATAGCCCTTTTGCTGTTTAGGTGGGTTTTGTACGGTATCTGTTATATTTCAGTTGTATATTGATGTATCTAGTATTCTCCATCTACCTTCTGTATTGACTTAGAGACAGTTGTGAGGACGATATGTATGATTTTATGTTCTGGTGTCGAGCTCGCATATGAGCCGACGTTACTTTATGCAGTCTTACCTTTTATGATATTGTCCTTGTTTTACTGTGTATTCTTCGCTACGGCGTCGTATATCATATTGTGATGCCTTATTCATGTCACTTGTTATTTCCGCTACATCTTACTTTTACTCGACTTTCGGGGCTAATGTTTTAAAAAGGGAAATGTTACCAAAATTATAAAACTTGTAACTTGGGACTTAAAAAGGTTTTCTACTAAATAAATGGAAGTTTTTCGGACATGTACGATTGTTTTACAAATGTTTTAAAATCACTCTATATTTATTGGTTTTGATTTCTGGGTTCGGCTTACTTAGCCGCGTTACGCCTGTAGACGTTGCGTGGTTAAGTGCCGGTCACGAGTCGAATTCTCGGGTCGTGACAAAGTTGGTATCAGAGCGTAGGTTTTACCTTCGGAGTGTAGGATGACCCTGGTATGATGGAGTAGGTAGCTGCGGCAGGGTAGCGTAGCGTGCGTATGTTCCGCGGCATACTCACGACACGGTACTCCGCTTACGCGACCTTAGGACTTGTTGATTTGATTCCTCCTTATATTCTTGTGATTCGATTTCCGTGTTCTTATCGAATCCAAATTTTCTTTCAGCCAATATGCCGCCTAAGACTACGAGGGCACAGAGAGCGGCCGCGAGGGCCGAGATTCGTGTTGACTCGTCCGAGACAAGGACTGATCCGGGCAGTACGCCGGTCGTACCTGAGCAGGCTGTTCCTGCCGTGACAGAGCAGATCGCATCGTTAGGGGCTGGTATGCAGGAGATGCGCCAGATGATAGGATCGCTAGTAGAGACGCTTCGAGCGCAGCGACCAGAGGTAGCTCCACCAGTTCCAGAGACCGCGATGGTGCCTACCGCACAGCCAGTTGCCCCTGCAGCCACGGAGGTGATTACAGTATCGCTATCAGAGTTCATGAGGCTGAAGCCTCCAGTTTTCACAGGCACCGATACAGCCGAGGACCCACAGTCTTTTATAGACAGGATGGCCAGGATATGTCGTTCCCTCAGATGTGCAGATGCGAGATGGGTTGAGTTCGCGAGCTTTCGCCTGGAAGGTCTTGCGCAGAAATGGTGTGATTCAGTGGAGAAGGGCAGAGCAACAGGTCTTCCTCCTATGACCTGGACGGAGTTCGTGACTATATTTCTAGCCCGTTTCCTTCCCCGGAGTGTTAGAGATGCCCGAGCACGCAGGTTTGAGTCTTTGCGCCAGACGCCAGGGATGACAGTGGCAGAGTATGACGTACTGTTTACAGAGCTAGCAGTCTACGCCCCACATCTAGTGGCCACCGAGGAGTTGCGAGTCCGGAGATTTGTTCGAGGCTTGATTTCACCAGTGTTCCTCGCGATCAGCGCGCAGCACTACGAGACCTATGCAGCAGCTGTAGACGCAGCCCTAGTGGTCGAGGAGCACCTTGTTGAGACTTCGGTATTTCCAGAGCCGAAGAGAGTTCGTACCAGTATTTCTGCACGGAGGCAGTCATTCAGACGCCGCGACAGGTATCGTTCCGGTACGAGGGGTAGCAGAGATTCGGGACGGGGTCGGATGTTTAGTTCGTATCCCCAGGACGGTCAGCAGTCGCCGCGGGGTTGCTACAGATGTGGCAGCCTACTTCACCTCGTTCGAGATTGTCCAGAGACACACCGGAGGGAGGCGGCAGCACCGCATGTTACCTTACCACCTTCACCACCCCAGAGGGCGTTGCCCGTTGCGCCTACCGTTGCTCCGCGCCAGACTTATGCTCAGAGAGGTCATGGGCGTGGAGGAGTTGCTCAGAGAGGACGGGATGACCGAGGCAGAGGTCAGTCAGTTACAGGGGGTGGACAGGCGAGGGTCTTTGCTTTGACCCATCAGGACGCGCAGGCGTCCAATGCAGTGGTTTCAGGTATCCTCCCTGTATGTTCAGTTGATGCACATGTATTGTTTGATCCCGGATCCACACACTCGTACGTATCCACACACTTCGTGCCGAGGTTGGGTAGAGAGTCCGGCTTACTTGATCAGCCGCTTGTGGTGACTACTCCTGTGGGAGAGTCGTTTGTTGCTAGGCACGTGTTCCGATCCTGTATCGTCTGTATTGGCGAGAGAGAGTTGCCTGTCGACTTGATCCTTCTGGAGATGTTGGACTTCGACGTTCTTTTGGGCATGGATTGGTTAGCCACGTGCTATGCTTCTTTGGACTGCCGCGAGAAGACAGTTAGATTCTGTTTCCCCGGTGAGTCGGTTTTTGTTGTGTTGGGGGACCGTAGTGCCGCCCCTCACAGTGTGATTTCTTCTTTCCGCGCTGGACAGCTTTTGAGGAAGGGATGTCAGGGATTTTTCGCCTATGTTCGCGATGCTCGCGCTACAGAGGTTCCATTGGATCAGGTTCCGGTAGTTAGCGAGTTTCCTGATGTGTTCCCTGACGAGCTTCCTGGGTTGCCGCCCGAGCGCGACATTTCTTTCTGTATTGATTTGGTTCCTGGTTTGGGGCCTATTTCTATACCGCCCTATCGGATGGCCCCGGCGGAACTTCGTGAGCTGAAGGGTCAGTTGCAAGATTTGCTGGACAAAGGACTTATTCGACCCAGTGTTTCTCCTTGGGGTGCTCCAGTCCTGTTCGTCAAGAAGAAGGATGGCAGTTTGCGTCTTTGTATCGACTACCGCCAGCTGAACAGGGTGACAGTGCGGAACAGGTATCCTTTGCCGCGCATCGACGATTTGTTCGACCAGCTTCAGGGGGCAGGGTACTTTTCGAGGATCGATTACGATCGGGCTATCATCAGCTGCGGGTTCGACAGGAGGACATTCCCCGGACAGCTTTCCGTACGCGCTATGGCCATTACGAGTTTTTGGTGATGTCGTTCGGACTCACCAATGCGCCAGCAGCCTTCATGGATTTGATGAACCGTATTTTCCGACCTTATTTGGATCTGTTCATCATAGTCTTCATCGACGATATCTTGGTGTATTCCCGGAGTAGTGAGGAGCACGAGCGGCACCTGCGGGTTACATTGCAGACATTGAGGGAGCACCAGCTTTATGCGAAATTCTCCAAGTGTGCTTTTTGGCTAGACAGCGTGGACTTCTTGGGTCACGTGATTTCACGAGACGGTATATGTGTTGACCCGAGGAAGATCGAGGCCGTTCAGCGTTGGCCCAGACCCACATCGGTGACGGAGATTCGCAGCTTTTTGGGATTGGCCGGTTACTACAGGCGTTTTGTGCAGGACTTCTCACGTATTGCTACACCGTTGACCGGGTTGACCCGGAAGGGAGTTCCCTTCGATTGGACGGAGGAGTGCGAGCACAGTTTTCAGCAGTTACGGACACGGCTGACGACGGCACCGGTGTTATCCTTACCTTCCGGATCGGGCGGATTTGTGGTCTTTTGTGATGCTTCTCGAGTGGGATTGGGATGCGTTCTGATGCAGCATGATAGGGTGATCGCGTATGCCTCGCGACAATTGAAGAAGCACGAGCAGAACTACCCCACTCATGATTTGGAGATGGCAGCAGTGGTCTTCGCACTTAAGATCTGGCGACATTACTTATACGGTGAGTCGTGCCAGATATTTACGGATCACAAGAGTCTGAAATACATATTCCAGCAGCGGGACCTGAACCTTCGACAGCGTCGATGGATGGAGTTAGTGAAGGATTACGACTGCGAGATCGTATATCACCCGGGCAAGGCAAATGTGGTGGCGGATGCTTTGAGCAGGAGGCCCGGGAGTAGTTTATCTTGTTTGAGCGCAGTACAGGAGCAGTCATCCGCAGATTGGCAGATATTATGCGACAGTCGAGTACAGTTCGAGTTCACGCCGATTGGAGGACAGATAGCGCATGTCCGTGCACGTCCACAGTTGATTGATCGTATACGTGAGGCACAGCTCAGTGATGACCGATGTTCAGAGATCATGGCACAGATGGGACAGGACAGATTTTCCGAGTTCGTGATCGATGATCAGGGGATACTACGGTTTGGAGTCAGACTGTGCGTACCTGATGCTGAGGGACTGAGGCGTGAGATTCTTGAGGAGGCACATCGATCGGTATTTAGCGTCCATCCCGGTTCCACCAAGATGTATCATGATATGAGAGGTGTTTACTGGTGGGACGGAATGAAGAGGGACATTGCAGATTTTGTATCGAGATGCCTGACTTGTCAGCAAGTCAAGGCTGAGCACCAGAGGCCCGCGGGAGAGCTACAGCCGTTACCCATTCCGGAGTGGAAATGGGAACAGATTTCGATGGACTTTGTGGTGGGTCTACCCAGGACTAGTAGGGGGTATGACTCCATCTGGGTGATCGTGGATCGTTTGACGAAAGCGGCTCACTTCCTACCGGTGAAGACGACTTTCGGATTTACTCAGTATGCCCAGATCTATATTGACGAGATAGTGCGACTACACGGAGTCCCGACGTGCATTGTGTCCGACAGAGGCACCCAGTTTACCAGTAGACTATGGCAGAGGCTTCAGGAGGCTTTGGGCACTCGCTTGAGTTTCAGCACGGCATTTCATCCGCAGACCGACGGACAGTCAGAGCGGACCATCCAGACTCTCGAGGACATGCTCAGAGCTTGTGTACTAGATTTCGGAGGTAGCTGGGATCATCATTTGCCCTTGGTAGAGTTTTCCTACAATAACAGCTACCAGGAGACTATTCAGATGGCACCGTTTGAGGCTCTTTACGGGAGGAGATGCAGGTCACCTACTTGTTGGACAGAGCTCAGTGAGAGCAGTATCTTAGGGCCCCAGATCGTCGAGGAGACGACCGCGAAGATCCAGTTGATTCGCGATAGGATGAGAGCAGCGCAGAGTAGGCAGAGGGCTTATGCAGACCGTCGACGACGCAGACTTGAGTTTTCTGTTGGTGATCATGTTTTCTTGAGGGTCTCCCCAATGAAAGGTGTGATGAGGTTTGGGAAGAAGGGGAAGCTCAGTCCCAGGTATGTGGGCCCCTTCGAGATCCTCGAGCGTGTTGGTGCAGTAGCTTACCGGTTAGCCCTTCCACCCAGCTTTCCAGACGTGCACCCCGTATTCCATGTTTCGATGCTCCGCAGATATCTACATGATCCTTCGCACGCGATTCAGCATCCGACGATCCAGCTTGAGCGTGATCTTTCCTATGCAGAGCAGCCAGTGATGATCTTGGATCGACAAGTGAAGAAATTGAGATCGAAGGAGATTCCATCAGTTAAAGTACTTTGGCGTGGTCAGAACCGTGAAGAGATCACTTGGGAGACCGAAAGCGAGATGATGAAGACGTACCCCCATCTTTTTGAAGGTAACCTTAGATAGATTTTTGAAATTCGGGGACGAATTTCTTTAAGGGGGAGAGATTGTAACACCTAAGGATAAGGGTTAGTGTATAATTATAATTAAATAATGATTTTTAATAAAAAGTTTACCAAACCGTGTTTTAAATATTTTTCCTAATTTAATAAACATTTTTCCAAAATTTTCCTAGGCTTGCACACACATGTGCATGTAAACTAGGGTTTTTAAATCAAGGAAATACCATAATTATTAACCATGGTGGGTTAATTGTAGGATTAATTCTTTTGGATTCTTAATTGGGTTTAATTAATTAGTTAAACTAAAGGGTTACTTTAATTTGAATTTTAGGGTTAAGTGTTGACTTGTGAGAGAGAGAGAGAGGGCATCATGGCTCAAGCCATGCTTGCATTAAATGAGGTGAGAGAGAGTGAGGGGTGACTTTTGTGTGTGATGATTGAGGTAGCCTCTCATTTCTTTTTGTGTTTTTCTCTCACACTCTCACAACACACCAACACACTCACACACACACACTTACCTCTTGAAGCAACTGAAGCAGCAGCAGAAGCAACTGAAGCAGCAGCAGAAGCAACTGAAGCAGCAGCAGCAAGCACTCAGCAGCAGCAGCAAGCACTCAGCAGCAACAGCAGCAAGCATTGGCAGCAGCAGCAGTGAGCAGTAGCAGCTCCAGCTCCTAGTGCAGCCTCTTCCCTCCACTTCTTCTTCTTCCTCCAGCTTCCTAGTGTTAAGTATGAGGTATAATCCCTATCTTGCTTCACTAGTTGCCTAGTTAGTGTAGTTTTGCATCGGTTAAAGGATTTTAGTGTGTTTTAGTGAGATATGGGGTGTTTAGTGTGAACCTTGTGCTATTGAGGCGAGATTTGGTTTCAGTAGGATGATTGTGGTCTGTTGAGGCCATTGTAACTTAGTCGAACCCCTATTACACTAAAATACCACCAGTTTCATGTTTGATGCAAATATCGTATTTGGGCAAAATGTGAGTTTTCTGGAACTGCTATCAACTCGGTGAGTGCAGATTGATTTTGGGAAGACTGTAGTGTAGTGGAGTAGAGATAATGCACCAGGTGAAACCCGACCCCCATACAGCTACAGTAGGCCGCCAATTTCCTCATTCTGGCCGCCAATTGCGGCTAGATGGGTAGGGTTTGGGTTGGGGTTTGGTCCAGTGGGTGTCTGCTACTGTGGGTAGTGTTTTGGTATATATATATTTTTAATATCAATTCTGTAGGAAAATCTGGGACCAAATACCTGTTTTGCCGTTTTCTAAACCTTCGCGACACGCGTGATACGTGAGTAGGTTTGGGTTCTGCGTATCGCAGCGCGTCGAGGTAGTTTCGTGGCGCGTGAGTACACGTTTTAGCGTATCGCGCACACGCGCGATTGGTTTGCGACACAGGTTTCTTGTTGGATTATAATGTCGCGTTTTGTGACTTAAGCTTATGTGTGATATGTATATGTGATTCTAGGTTCGCAGGCCAGTGAGACGGACGCTGCGAAGAAGGGCAAGCAAGTGGTTGGATACACTTAGCGCGAGACACGGTGAGTAGATTTCACATCTACGGGGATATCGCCCGCATGGCGTTATGCGTCAGGGCTGATAGGATCTCAGTATTACATATTGCATTTACCTATGGACTGTTATCTCATATTGCATTTCCCTGCTATGTGTTATTGATATATGCTAGAACTGATAGAACACCACACTATTACTAACGGTTTATGTTGCACGAGCACTATTTACATGCTACACACACACCGTTAGTAATTGCCATGCTACACTCACTGTAGAACTGCCATGATTATACTGTTGTATTGTTGCTGTAGTTCATCTTACATGTGATTGATATGATTTTCATGCGATTTCTGTTTTGAGGATCGTGGAATTATTTAAGGAAAGATATGCTATTTTGAAAACCCGGTACCTCGTGATATGATATTTTGGTGTGTCCACCACGCGTTTTCTCGGTGCTGAGACGTGTGCTTGAAACCCGATTCGAGGAGTGGATGTTCCGTTTGCGGGTTCGTGGTGGGCCCGGTATGGTTCCCCTCGGCGAGACGATCGATGGGATTTGCCGATTGAGCCTGGAGGCGGGCGAGTACCTACCGGTGATTGGTTGGACCTGGCAGTTGTCCGGAGGATACTGACCAGAGTCGAGTGATGGATGCGGGAGGATCCGTACTGCCGGGGCCGAGGGCCGATACCGCAGGTGGACCCCGTGGGGCCGGTCCGGATTGACGGCGCCCGATATTCGAGGATTTACGTGTCGATGCTGGACACGGGTATTTTATGATGTTTTGGGTGCCGATGTTGGGCACTCGTGATTCCTCCGAGATATACAGGATTTGAGGGCCGATGGGTGTGCCGGCGTCTGAGTATATGTGGGATTTGGGTGCAGTTTGAGGCACCGATCATTGCTTTCCATGTTGACATAGTCCATGTAGATATTATTTATCCCATACTCAGTATTGATTACTATACATCTCATCCTGTGGCATTTACCTGTTAGAGTACATGCATTACTACTGTATCCACTGTTGACATGCATTGATATCATCTGCTGGCATTAGTAGAGCCACGCTATAGGTGCATGCCTGCGATCACCTTTATATGTTATCTCTATTCACGAGTTGGCAACTCACCCCCGTTGTGCCACAGTGTTTGCAGGTTGCCCTTGGGAGTAGTCACGGCTGGCTGTTTCCTCATCTTTTGGCACAGATACCCCTTTTGAGCAGAGATAGCCCTTTTGCTGTTTAGGTGGGTTTTGTACGGTATCTGTTATATTTCAGTTGTATATTGATGTATCTAGTATTCTCCATCTACCTTCTGTATTGACTTAGAGACAGTTGTGAGGACGATATGTATGATTTTATGTTCTGGTGTCGAGCTCGCATATGAGCCGACGTTACTTTATGCAGTCTTACCTTTTATGATATCGTCCTTGTTTTACTGTGTATTCTTCGCTACGGCGTCGTATATCATATTGTGATGCCTTATTCATGTCACTTGTTATTTCCGCTACATCTTACTTTTACTCGACTTTCGGGGCTAATGTTTTAAAAAGGGAAATGTTACCAAAATTATAAAACTTGTAACTTGGGACTTAAAAAGGTTTTCTACTAAATAAATGGAAGTTTTTCGGACATGTACGATTGTTTTACAAATGTTTTAAAATCACTCTATATTTATTGGTTTTGATTTCTGGGTTCGGCTTACTTAGCCGCGTTACGCCTGTAGACGTTGCGTGGTTAAGTGCCGGTCACGAGTCGAATTCTCGGGTCGTGACATCTGGTGCAGTGCGCCAGCCCAAGAGCGCAGTGCGCTATATTTTGAAGCGTAAAGCGCAGATTGTTCTGTGGTTGACACGTGGCGCATTCTGGCGCAGTACGCCAATCCAATAAGCGCAAAGGCGCATTTCAAAAGTGCAAGGCACTGTCCAATAGCGCAGAGCGCATCTTGATCAAATTAAGATCAAAGAACAAGTTCTTTGTTCTCTCAAAAGAGGTTTTACCTCAAGATTCAAGAACCAAGGTTCTTATTCTCATCAAAAGGCTGTGCCTTTATATAGATCAAATGATCTGTGGATGAAGTAAATTACTTCTTTTAATCTTTTATGATTGGATCTTTCTGATCTTTTTTTCTTTTTTTATTGAAGATCTTGATCTTGTTCTTAGATCTTTGATTTTTTTTAGAAGAAAATTCTTCTTTTAGTGAGATGTTTTCATCTCTGTTCTTCCAAGAATTTAATTCTTTACCTTTAAAGATGAAGAAGATGATCTTCTTTCTTCAAAGGCTTGCCTTTCTTCTTTTTGAGATTTTTCTCAAAGTTTTTTAGAGCGTTCTCTCTCTTCTGTATATCTCTCTATCTATATGAGACTTGGAGTCTAGGGGCCTTTATATAAGGCCAATTGATTTGTTAAGTTAGTTACAGAGATCTTTCTCTGATTGATTTGGAGATATTTCCCCACCGTTGGATCTTTGATCCTAAGGCCTCTGTTTTACAGAAGATAATCTTCTTATTTCAATAAGATTGAAAAGATCTTTCTAGAATTTTAATTCTGATTGATTAATAATTTATTATTTAAAAGCGCACCTGCGTTTGACACGTGGCGCGCAGCGCAGAGTGCAGCGCAACTATGCTAGCACGCCTGTGTTTGACACGTGGCGCGCAGCGCAGCGCAACTGCGCTAGCGCGCCACTGTTTGACACGTGGTGCGCAGCGCAGAGCGCAAGTGATCTGAAGCGTTGCTTCATTTAAAATTTGAATTTTGAAACAGCTTTGCTCTGATTGGGGGTGCGCTGCCTTGGGCGCAGCGCTCCTGGCGCTGGCGTGTCTGCTTTAGACACATGGCGCTCTGCGCACAGCGCAAGGAATATGAAGCTTTGCTTCAATTTTTGAATTTTGAAATTCAAACAGAGCTTTGCTTTGATTGGGGGAAACAAGTCCCAATGAACATTCCCACATCCGGTGACTCCTCAATGTGTTGTTCGCATTTGGACCACAGGTTCCGCCATTGGATCGCATATTGGACCCACGTTTCCCCTGGATTGACCCTGGCATTGATCACCGCTGTGATTGGAGTGCGTTCACTTGCACTAGCGAACCTTTGCTTGAATAGCAGCTCCATTTCAGAGAAAGTTTTTGCGGATTCATTTGGGAACTCCGAGTACCATTTGAAAGCTGTCTCTGATAAGCTTCCGACGAATTGGCAAGGCAGAAGTTTGTCGTCGCCTCCGGTATTGTTGCACAGAGTTCTGAATTGTGTGACGTGCTGATTGGGATTACCCGTTCCTTTATATATATGGAACTTCGGATTGCATATCCCTGTAGGTTCTTTATCTGGACGTACCAGGCCGGATAGGGTCACCCAGTTTTGACCATCTGGTTTGCGGCTTCATTGCATGATGAGCTCTGATTTTCTAAGCAGTGTAATCATCCAATGCTGCCTTGGAGATCGTTTCCTCCTTGGCCGCTGATAGGTCCTAGGGAGGGTTTGATGTTTCTCCTTTATCATCTTCAATAACCCCCGAAGGATCTTCAGCCGGTGATTCTAGTTGGATCATCATCCCAACCATATCTTAGAATAGAAGAGTCATCTGCTTTATGTTGGCAGCCTGCTCTACAGCTTCTTTATCTTTCTTTTCCAGCACCTTTTGTAAGAAATCTGTATCGGTTTCTTGCTCCTGGCGCTGTTCAGTTTCCTTGTCCGACTTTCTTTGGGTCCGATGAGCGCTGCCATTTTGACTAGCATATCTTGGAGCTTCTGATGTTGCTCCTGAGATTTTGTCAATGACCGGGTATACGGTCTATGACTCACAAAAGCACGGTTCTCCTGTTTACCATTGGTCATATAGACCGTATGTACAGTTATGCCCCCAACTTGGGGCGTTTGAAGCTTTCCCCTTTGGATTTTGCCGCTGGCGATAAAATTTTCTCCGGCCTCACTCTTTTATGATAGGTTGGAGTAGGAGGAGCTGCTAGACAGGCACCTCTTTATGAGAAGTCCCCCGTTGTATGGCGGAGGAGCAATCGTTTTCTTGTCTGGCCTTGGATTTTCTCGGTCGAAGAGAATGGCTTTTATCGAGCACCAAGTCTTGAACTTTCTGCTAGATTCTATGGATTTATGAGGAGAGCCGCTGATAAGGCTGCTTCGGCTTTGCATGTATTGCAGCTTCTACAGGCGGAGGTGATCTTTTTAGTACCACCATCGGGGAGTTTTTACAAACCCTCCTAAGCGGGTCAAAGTTGTTCACAGTTGGAACAGCAGCGTCAATATCCACCACGGGAGCTAGTGGGGTGAGCCCGGAGGGAGAGTTTCCTCCAGCCTGTCTCACACGGCGCCAGTGGCGATGTCGAGCATGTCATGCAGTAGGAACTGCCTTAGTATTAGAGGTGTCTTCATCATGTCCCCGGCGTTGCTGGGGAGTTTGGCTTGGTGTTAGCCTTTGGAAGACGGACATTTTTGGCAGAGCTGGCATAGAGTTGGTCAATCTGTCGAAGATCGACTGTCTTGGTGGCGAAGCACTTTTGTTGGCTTGACACATGGCAGGAGAAGGGAGGGATAGCCGTTTTGGGGAAACCCACTCTGGAATCATGGGCTTCTTTATAGGCCCCTTCGAGTTCTTCTTCAGCATATTGAAGACTAAGACTCCAGAGTTGGACGGCTTTCTGATAGGAGCCGTCATAATAGCTAGTGATCAAAGAATAGCCACTATCGAGCTATTCTTTGGGACCATGGTGAGTAACCTGTCCCACCGGCATCGAGAAGATGGAGGCCGCGTTGGGCCGATATGTTACTCGTCCGGCTAGGATGGATAGGGATTTGTTGTTGCAGTTAGTGCAATGAGAGGACATTGATTCTGCACAGAGGCGAAACACCAATTTCGAATCCAAGGGGAATCATGAGCATAGAGAACCATGATTCTGTTCGTGAAACACGATACACGAAGTGTGGAGTGGAAAGAGAAAGATGTCCTACCGGGCGTGCCAGAATTTATTTACCGCCGAAAATAGAGACGGACTGGGATTGAACGTCTTGCCTGAATTTGGGGAAGATACTATTTGGACATATCTATCCACCTCTTCGAAGATACCAAGTTGATTTATGGCACCGTATATCGGAGATTTGGACAGATGCGGCCGATATAGCTTGATTTTATCAGATTCCCCCTCATTTATGAGGGGTTTTTGATTGTGAGGACGCTCTTCCATGCATGCACAAACCCCTGCAGTTAATTACGTTATCGCGTTGCAATAACAAATTTCTCCTGCTCCGGTAGGTCACTTCGTATCGTGTTATATTTATTGTTTATTATGGTAGCCCGTGGATTGTATACGGAGATTAGTTTATGTCGTTGTCCATAGGGCACGGATTAGTTCAAATCCGTATATTAAATATATTATGAGGTTGAACTTAGGACGTAAATCTCGTATGAACGAGGTCCATTAGTTCGAAATATGTCATCTGAGGATCGTTAGTCATATTTGAGACTAAGATCGACTCGGGAATACGTGGTTAAAGCTCGTTAAACCTGTTT
Source organism: Agapanthus africanus (assembly GCA_030015575.1). Classification (NCBI taxonomy): domain Eukaryota; kingdom Viridiplantae; phylum Streptophyta; class Magnoliopsida; order Asparagales; family Amaryllidaceae; genus Agapanthus; species Agapanthus africanus. The sequence continues at coordinate 780,445,466 of CM057339.1, read as the reverse complement.
TGGATTAAGATCAACTTAACAAGTATGAGTTAAGGACCTTTAGTCATCTTTGAGAGTAAGATCACTTAGGTTTATTGATATTTTGATTAACACATAACATGGGAGAAACCATAAACTTCATCATTTAATTAAACTTTGTTTAGGTGATTAAATAATGTTTTGTAATACAAGTGCGCATGTGTATGTGACACACATGCCCGTTTATTTCACTTGAAAAAGGTGCGCACACGCATTGCAAGTGGTTACACGCTGTTTTGTTTCAAAGATGTTGCACATATGTATCACATGACACATCTGTTATGGGTTTTAAGTTATATATGTGCACATGTATGTACGTGCATAAATATTTAGTAAACCAACGTGTGTTGCACGTGGCATTTGCACATCGGGGGTCATGTGCGCATACGTGAGTATCATGTGATGTGCATGCCTTCATAGGCGATTTTTATTAAGTGCGCACATGTAGGTATCACGTGAGGCACATACCTTCAGGGGCAATTTTCATTATGTGCGCACACATGGGTATCACGTGATGCGCATGCCTTTGGAGGCAGTTTTTATTAAGTGCGTACACGTGAATATCGCGTGATGCACATGCTTTTGGAGGCATTTTTTATTATGTGCGTACACGTGAATATCACGTGATGCGCACATCCCCAGGGGATTATTTTCCCAAAAGCAGCAACCTTTTTCACTGAGTGCGCACTGATTTGGGTGCGCACTTGTTTTTATCAGAAAGCACAAAAAGCCATGGCTTTTGTTTTATCTTCTTTTCTTCTTCTTTTATTTGCAGAGAAGTGAAAATCTCGGTTTTCATCTTATTTTTATTTTTAGATCTTAGAATTAATCTCTCACAAAAATACAAACTATAAGAATGAGAGATGAACCCTAAGATCATTTGATTTCTTAATAGCAAATCTATAGATTCGAAGAGAAGCAAAGACTTCTGTATAAAAACGAAAGCTTTTAAATGGAGAAAAAGAGAAATTTTTTCTCTTTATTTCTACCTTGCGCAATTTTGCCGATGAAAGAGAAGTCTTGAGATTTTTTCAAGTTTATAAGGAGTTTTTTCATCCTCTATTTCTTCATATGAGGCTCCTATTTATAAGAGAGAAGAAATTAGGAGTTGTTTGGTTTGTTTTAGTTTGTTTCGATCTCAATCTGATTTTAGATTGATTTAAAAAAAATTAATTGATTTATATCAATTAAGGGTGACATGCACACCGTTGAATATTTGATCCACAGATATTTTTTTTGTTAAGGTGTTCAACTAGAAGAATATTTTTCTGTTAATTAAGGATTTTGATTGCTCATTAATAAAGATTTATTTCTTTTTTAATAGGCGTCTGTTTCAGAGAATGCGCATGTATTTTCCTTTATTTTTGATTAAGCACGCATTGCGCCCATGCGTTGCTCGTGCATATACGCGCACCCGTCATACGTGCACTTATTGCATGTACGCTCGTGTCATATGACTTTGTCATTGAACATGTGCGCGCACTTGTATTTTTGTATGTTTTCGAAGCGACAAACAAATGTCGAGCTATGATTCATTAGTTTTGTCTCGGAACTTGCAAGAATGCAAACCGTGTTTTCAGACCCTATAAATAGGTGTCATTTTCTTTACTCTCTTTAGAGTTGTATTTCTCTGAAGCTCTTGTTTTCCACAAGAAGCCTTTACTTCTTTACTAATTTGGTAAGTGCGCTTGCGCACCTCTGTCTTTACACACTCAATTTGAGCCGTGCATCTTTTTTGGTTGGGCATTTGACTTAGCTTGCGCATTGTTTTGGTTGCGCACTTAACTTAAGATAAATCTTAAAAGTTTCTTTTAACTTCAAAGATGTCATTTAAGTTTGGCCTAAATCAACCGATTTTTTTATCTTTTGAAGTTGGATTTTCTTAGTCCACCCTTTTTAGTGAACTAACATCTGTCCAAACTTTTTCTTTTAGGTGTTATAGCCAGCCATCTGTATTCGATCAGGGAGATTTTCTCCCATGCCGATGTTCGCTTTTACGAACCTGTCTATAGTGATGCCCAATGCGAGACTATACTCCGTCGTCTTAAGGATCATTGCACGCGGTTTCTCTCTCGTCGGTCTTCCCTCTTACAGATGATTTTCCTCGCGATCTGGGATGCTACACCCGGTCTTGTTGAAGCGATGTTGCTTCATGCTATAGATGAGATCGAGGATAAAGTGCACTCGGTCTATCTAATGTGTTTGATCTTCAAGAATCGAAGAGATCGTGTAATAGACATCTTGCACCGGATATATCAGCAGAAGACAATCATAGCATCATACGCGAGGACAGAAGATATCAGCGGCGATTCTGATGCTCGTATTCATGAGCGAAAGTATCAGCAAATGGAGAATACTGCCTGGGACGTCCTGCATGACCTTCTCTTTGATTTTGAGAATCCATGCACTGACGTTAGTCTTTTGCCGCTGTGAACTTTGAACGATGTAACGGCCTTTGCTTTTATTTGTCTTTTGTTTGTATGCAATCCATTTTTTTATCGTATCAATGAAAAGCGCCTCCTCTTTTACATTCGCACTTTTTTTCATTTTGTGTTGAAATGGTTTTGCTTTTATTGTAAGAGTCCTTCGTTAGCATATGCACGCGTGTTGTGCATGTGCCTTCATGTGCGTGCTTACATAAATGCCTTCATGTGCGTGCTTACATAGATGCGCAAGTCAATTGAACCAATTTTATCATGTACGCATGTATATATGCGCAAGTTGACCGAGTCATTTCTATCATGTGCGCATGTATATAGATGCACAAATTGATCAAGTCACTTTCATCATGTGCGCACTTGACATCTGGTGCGCACTTAAGCAGGTGCGAACAACACATACACACAGACAGAGATACACATACACAACATATACACACAACAACAACAACAATAACAACACAACAACACAACAACAATAAGCACAAAAACAAACCTGAGCGATGAGTCTATAGATCAATAACACATCATTTCAATTCGCAAGACTTGATTTCTAGACTTAGAATTTCTCAACTATATATATAGACTAAATCTAGTACACCATTCCTTACTCGTTTATGACACAAATTTAAAAACTTTACAGATTCGACAGGACACTTATTCAACTGCGGCTCCACATGCCCCACCAGTGCTGCGGCTCCGCAAGCCAGTACTTTGGCTGCGGCTGCGCAAGCCACTCCTACAGATCCGGCGTTCTTCTGTGCATGCCACTTATTCGGCTCCACAGGCCACTTATCCAGGTTCTTATGTGCATGCCACTTATTTGTCTCCACAGCCCATTCCTACTCCTACACATGCAACTCATTTATTACTCGAAATTTTTTTCGGCACAGGGCTGCAGCGAGTAGATGCATCGGATTTTTCAGATGCTTGGAGGTGGAGCAGCTGGTCCGAGTTAGCATAGATTTATTTATATATTTTGCATTTCTGGAGGATGTATGCATTTTATTTGATACATATTGTTTATTTTGGACATCGGTTGTTGTATATGATGTTTATGATCATAACTATAGATTGATTTCATATTGTTTTTGATTATTTCGTTATATATTATGCATGGAATGTTGTTTATAAATATTTCTGTATTTGGTTATATGATATACTGTGCGATATATATATTATTGTGTACATGGTGGGAAAATAACGAGAAAGCATTTTTTTAAAAAATATATGAAACTTTGCCCTTACGGTTGTCACCGTAGGGCCATATATTTCCCCTATGCACCGTAGAGGTAATAAATCCCCCTGAGGCTACAATCGTAGTGGCAAAATATTAGGAAAAATTGATTTTTTCCCCTACGGTGGAATCCGTAGGTTCGAATTTATGCCCCTAGGGTAACGATCATAAAGGCATAAATTACAAATTATTTTTTGAAAAAAAAATTATTAAAATAAAAGTCTGGCCCTACGGTGTAATCCGCAGGGCCATTTATGCCCCTACGATAACAACCATATGGACATAAATTGCAATTTTTTTAAAATTAGTTTTATTAAAATCAAAGTTCGGTCCTACGGATTATTTTAATTTTCCTATACGGTTTCGACCGTAGGGGCAAGAAATTACTATTTTTCCATAAATTAAAAAAATAACTATCCATATGTTGAAAATCGTAAGGGCATTTGCCCCGATGGTTATGTCCGTAGGGGAAAATTTTCATCCGCAGGGATAGAAACTTTCCCCTGCGGCCTTTTTATTTACGGATGGCTTTTTTGCCGTTAGGGTTATGGTTTGAGGTTAGGGACGGGTTAGGGGTTAATTAGGGGGTAAGGGTTAGGGTTATGATTAGGGTTAAGGTTTGGTTAGGGTTAGGGTTATGAATTAGGGTTAGGTTTAGCGTTACGGTTAGGGTTAATTAGGATTAGGATTATGATTAAGGTTAGAGTTAAACTTATTATTAGGTTTAAGTGTTGGGGTTCAGGTAATGTAGTGAATTGTTGAGGGAAGTTTAGTGAAAAACAACTATAGTTTAGGGTATCTTAGTGAAAACCCTAAAATAGTTAAGGGTATTTTAGTGCAAAAAAAATTGAGCAAGGTGTTTTTTACTAAAAATTTTAATGATAGTTTAGTGAAAAACAACAATAGTTAAGGGTTTTAGTGAAATTTATAGTAATTTATATAGTTAATTTAAGAAGATAAATTATTTAGTTAAATTTGTTAAGATTGTTTAGTGAAAACCCAACAATAGTTAAGTGTATTTTAGTAAAATTGAAGAAATAGATTGCTTAAGAAAATTTTAAGGTAGTTTAGTGAGAAACAACAATAGCTAAGTGTAGGATACTCGATGATAACGTAAATGTAAAAAACTTTACATTTACTAAAAACTTCGAAACCGTGAAATTGAAACGTAAAAGTAAAACCAATTCAAGTTAAATCTTACACTAAGTGTATATATGATACTCGATGATAATATAAAATTTTCACATTCTCATCGATAATCATATATGAAAATCAAAGCGTACCTTAGTTCCCGTCTATCGGTTAACATACGTTCGATATTCGTCGTGATATAAAACTAAACGAAGTTTATTAAATATCAGACGGTATCGTTCGGTGCTAACAACTGTCGTGTAGTCTATGTGATGAGAAGATATCGTATGATTACCGATAGATTTTTCCAGTATGGACAAGTTAGGAATGTATAAAGCAAACACCTGCATTCCTTGTGTTTTCATTCGTTTCAAATTATTTCGTTGGTACCTTTCCGCTGGTTCTCTATATACAAAGATAGATTAGATGTTCATTTCAATGGTGTTTCACAACACTGAAATGATTATTTGTTCTATTACAGTGTACTCGGAGAACAGCGGGGGGTGCTACTGAAATTTTCTCGAAACCGATGAAAGCAAAAGCGTTTGGGTGGCTTCTCTATACATTCTTAATGGGATAAAAGCCTTACCCTCGACAGCCGAAACACACACATACAACACCCATACACAGCACACACATACACAAAGCACATACACAATAACAACCTTACACCTAAGTGAAATCATAAATTGAAATCAATGATATACTTGTCCTTCCCGTTCTTTTCTTTGTCAATAACCATCTTGATTTTAAATTTCTAAAGTCACCATCAAAAACCAAGTTCCATAACTTCACTACTTTCTTCAATTTATAAAACTTACAATTTATATGTTATATAGTCTAACATGGTCCATGAGTACATCAGAGTTAAGGACGGCATGTACATGGATTAGCAACAACACATGAACCCTAAATTTGTCGATTGAGTTGCTACCTTCATCGAATTTGCACGCAAACATAATAAGGTCGTGTTGAGGAAAATCTTTTGTCCATGTGACAGGTGTGGGAATACGTTTTGATAGAAGATAGAAATTATAGAACTTCACATTATTAAGTATGGTTTTACCAGATTTTATACAACTTGGTTATATCACGGGGAAGGAGAAGAGGAAGCCGATAATGCGGTGGAAGTAGAAGAAAATGCGGCAGAAGAAGAAGATGATAAATTTTTCCAGGAGAAGAAATGGAGGATATGGTAGACGCTGCTCTCGGTGATAGTAATCCTACCGAAGAAGACATTTCTTCAGGTCAAGAACGGCGTGAGGATAAGTATGAGAAGTATATGAATCATACCATGAGACCAATTTATGAGAATGCAAAGTATTCCACACTATCATGATTTGTCCAACTTTTCCAGATTAAGTGCCTAAATAGATGAAGCAACAAGTCATTCACGATATTTCTCAAGTTTTTGAAAGATTCTACACCCTTGGGAAATAACGTGTCTGAGAGCTGGTATGAAGTACAGAAGATGATATCTGATTTGGGTCTGAATTGTGAGAATATTCATGCATGTCCCAAAGATTGCATGTTGTAGCGGAAAGAGAACTCAGATCTGAAAGAGTGTCCCACCTGCGGAAAGAATAGGTATAAATCGAAAGTATATGATAAGAAGCCAGATATACCTGTTAAGGTTGCACGATAATTTCCCATAACACAGAGGCTGCAGAGACTACAGGTGTAAGAAGACAGGCCGCTCAAAACAAGAAGAATCGGAAGTCCGTGAAAAGGGGTCAACCTACCTACACGGGTGGATCGAGGAATATTACTCGTGCCATGAAGGCAGCAGTAAATTACAATATATCTATTTTGATATAATGCAATATGAAAAGTTATGTTATTATATATGTAAATTTTTGGTGAATTGCAGAAAGATCAGACTCTGGCTCAGGGTGGTACACCGAGTGTGTTGAAGGATTATCTATCCGCTCATTCCACATCGACAGATCTGACAAAGGGCGAGCTTCAATATCCCGACACTGCTACCCATGAGTATTGCGTAAGTATTAATATTGTTCTAATTCGAATTAAAATTTGTTCTGAATAGTTTAAATTTAAATGGTTTACTTACGTTTCAATGCTTTACAAGGTGTAGGAGTGGGTGGTGCAGCAGGTGGAGTCATCAGAGATTGATTTCACCGCAGAGACCAATCTGGCCATGCTGATCTCTATCATAGACGCCGTATATGGAGAACACCATGGTGGTTGGGAGAGAGGCCGGGGACTTGGTCCTAGCAGGGCCCATCAGAAGTTGTCCTCTTATCCAGTGGTTATTTCTCCCCCCCCCCCCGCGAGCGACGTCTGGAGCAGCAGTTCGACACGCTGAATGAATGTATACCCTAGCACCAACAAAGGGTCCAAGTGACACCAAGCATGCCAAATTCAAATTTTTATTGGTGCTAAGCTAGACTATACAAGATCTTTAGCTAGGTGATTAGGGTTTAAAGTTTGATATCAATAAACTATAAGAAGTGAAGAAAGTTATACCCTTGTAGATCGTGTCCTTCGCTTCTAAAGTTCCGGGTTGAAGTCCACATGACTCTACTAGGCTCCTCTTCCGAGTTGAACGAACCTCTTTCGTGATCTTCATGCCAAAGAAGATCCACCCGAAGTTCCTCTAGTTCAAGCTATCTCTACACTAAAATCCTTTAGTGTAGGAAATACACCACACCGAATTGCTAGTTTGGTGTGTGATGGTGAAGTAGGGGATTAGAAAGCTCACTAGGGTTCTCACAAGTTCAATAATTCACCTCACATGTGAGAGTTTGAACTTGGAGGTGAGGTGAGGGAAATGTAGAGAGCAAGAGAGAGCAAAAGCTCATGGAAAATGGCTAAGGCATCAATAATGAAAAATGATGAGAGTAAAAACTAAATGGCTCTCTATTTCCTCACCTATTCAAGCATGGAATAAAATTGCAATTCTAAATTGCAACCATACTTGAATAGTGAGTCAAGACAAATATACAAATAATAAAACCCATACTTTGCCCATTCCACAAATATCTCCACAATTTACACCTCATTTTGTATTTTCTAAAAATAGTAAATAGATGATATGCTTCATATAATATATATATATATATATATATATATATATATATATACATATATCAAATATACATATATTATTATATATTAAGAAACATAATTAGTGAGCTAATAATATTAGTCAAGATATAATTATATCATATATAATATATATCACATTATTAAATCAACACTTGATTTAATAATACAGTTACATCTCATATAACCGACTAATATCATTAATCTGAATATCACATTATCAAACCAACACTTTATTCGATAATCCGGTTATATCGCGTATAACCTGACCGACATCAGATAACCGCCAGATTATAATACGGCATCACATACTCATATTTAATCAGGCCCACGCACATATCAACATAGGTGCCCTACTTCGTTTCGCTCGAACCAGAAAACTTCTGTGTGGGACTCTAAAGACTCGTCAATACGCCAGTAGTAGGTGATGATCACATCAATCACCTACAAGCCGTCAGCGGTACTAGCTGGACGTAACGGCTATCCGGGTATTGAGCGATATGAAGATCAACAAGCAAGCTCGTCCATACTCTCCATGAAGCATATCAGTAACACTACCGTACAGTCCGATCTCTTCGTCGGATATGTCGCATATCATGTCTAGGGGTGGTAAACGTCAGCCAACAGTAACGTGATAAGTCATGCCGATGTCTGGCCTATAACGGTTTGAGAAACTACTGATAACTCTTATCAATAAATCTCAGTAGCAGTCCTGGCCAGGGACTTCCATTTATAGCCAATTGAGCATAGCGCAACATCAACCCCCAATACCGGGAGAAACGAAACCCCTCCTATCGCTCATTGCCTCCATGTAAATCGGGACTGTACCCAAAATCCACTTGTTTGCACGACTTCTTTGAGCCGTGGTAGGGTGGAAATCAAAGCATAGTGGGAGCCATACAAGACTTTATGACGATCTCGGGTCTACAGACTAACCTGTACCAGTGTCACCAGAGAACTGCTATCTGACGTTAAGTATATAACCATCTAGGACTTCTCGGCGAGTCATATTCGGTGTACCCATTCTCCAATGAGCACCTGTGTACAATGTTTGATGTCACACACCAATGGTTGTGGGATCAACCATCGCCCTATAAGGGACACGAAACGTACGCACTAGTCTACTCTGGAATATCGATGTCCTAGTCTCGATATTCCCACGACTAGGAACTGATTAAAGGATGTACTTTTGGACCACCCTGGCCCCACTGGTATGATCGCATCATAATCCTGGCAGTCAAGTACTTATCCTAAGGGTTTTATCAACATGTGAGAGCAAGACAGTAAAGAATAATAGTCAACATGTTAAGATAAATAGTAACCAGATAGCATACTATCATGTCGAGCAAGAAAGTCCTCTATATATATATGTCCAAGCATCCACTATAATATACATCACATATACAATAATGGCCTCTAGAGCATACATATAACTAACACTGAACTCCAAATTCAAGGAATTGAAGTAGATGATGGTACGTATGTTACACACACACACACAAGCGTGCGTCACACACACACACACACAAAGACATACACACATATACACACAAATAGAGACACACATACACAACACATACACACACAACAGCAGCAACACAATATCAACAACAACAACAAGCACAAAAAAAAACTGAGCGACGGGCCTATAGATCAATAACACACCATTTCAATTCACAGGACTTGATTTCTAAACTTAGAATTTCACAACTATACATAGTACACCGTTATTTACTCGTTTATTACACAAACTTAAAAACTTTACATATTCGACAAGCCATTTATTTGGCTGTGGCTCCACATGCCCCTCCTTCGATTGCGGCTCCACAAGTCACTACCTCGGCTGCGGCTACACGGGCCACTCCTACAGATCCAGCTCCGCAGGCCACTCATCCAGGTTCTTCTGTGCATGCCACTCCTTCGGTTCTACAGCCCCTCCTACTCCTACACAGGTCACTCCATCATTACTTAAGATTTTGTCGGCATAGGGCTGCAGCGAAGAGCAGATGCATAAGATTTTCCAGATATTTTGAGATGGAGCTGTAACACTCTAGTTCATTTATACCAGTTCTAGTTCAAGTATTTCTTTATTTATGGTATTTTCCTGATTTACTGTGTTTTGGGTGCGAATAGTGTATTTGACATTTGTATTTGCATTCTACCCGACTCGCTTGCTTGAAACCTGTCTTGATTCATGTTTATGATTTATCCTGACCTGTTACATGGACTCGTACACTTTCATTTTAATTTATGCATCTTGCATACTGGCATTTTATCTGGTATTTTCATTTTTACAATATAACATTTTAAGTCACATAAAATATTTTAAAAATACATTGCATGGCCTGCATGATACCCCAACCCTGTGGTAGAATCCGCGCATCTTGTTCTCGTCCCGTTCAGTGAAACGGACTTGTTTGGATGGCTACGCGCACGTACCTGCATCCGTTCTTGGGGGTATGCATTTTCGATATCCGGACATTCATTTTTTATTTTGGTCGACATGTATATTTTTCGTATTTTAAAACTGAATTTTAGACCCGACCCGGGCATGTTTTGTACTATATTTGTATTTACCAGAATATCAAATTTTATTTATATAATATTAATTTTATAAACTGATACAAATTAAAATTTAGTTAACTAATAAAAGATTTTTTAAATTTAAATCTAAACTAATTTCCTAACAAACTAACAACCCCTTTCTCTCTCTCTCTCTCTCCCCTCTGCATATATATATTTATATATATTTTATTTATTTATTTAATTTCTTTCCTTATTTAATACACATCCTCTTCTTCTTAGTTCTTCTTCTTCTTTCTTTTTCTTGATCTTGTTTCTTGATTCCGGTGATCACCGCCGAGCCGTGCTCGTCGCTGACGATCCGAGTGATCTAATGAACATACCTTGCCTTCGTGATCACCCTCTTGCATTGTTTAGACCTGTCCCGTGTGCCGTGCGTGCGTTGCGACGTTTTACCGACGTCGGACGTGCCGTATATATCCGTTTCGTGATCCGTCGAGGCAAGTTAATCTTGCTACATGCTATACTACTATATTCTATATTCATTTGAATAATAACAACACATAATGATTAGTTATGCATCCCACATTATCATTTTGCATGTTTCACCATTTTCGGATATCCGTGTGCATCCGTGCAAGTTACTTCATATCTAGTGCATGCAAATTTATCTTGATACATGCTAGACTACAATATGTTGCACCCAATTGAATATTTACATTTCATATTGTTTAGTTGTACATCCCGCATTTACCAGTTTATCATTTTACTGTTATACGATGTCCGTACACATCAATATCATTATTTACATGTTTAGTCGTATGCTAAATAATCTTGCTACAAGCTAGGTATAGTATTATGCATCCATACTAAAGTTTTACTGTTTTCGGACACCCGATTGCATCCATATCATTTAAAATATATATCGTCGTAATATTTCTTATTATTATCATTAATTAGTTTATAATCTACATTTTATAATATTATACAAAATATAGTTTGAAAATATTATAGTTCACACATGAAACGTCGTTGCAAAGCGGATACGACAAATCTGAAATTTACTGTACACCTTACATTATAAAATTCATTATAAATCATAGAAATATTATTAGTATACGTTCTTTAGTTCGTTACGAAGCTAACTCAGAATACTATAAATCTATGAAATATTTACTTGCAAAATAAATTGTTTAAATAACGTAAAATGCAAATGAAAATATCTCTAAACTGCTGTCCAGGGAAATTCCAGCAGCAAACTTTCAACTTCGAATGTTCATAACTTTTTGTAGAAACAACCTGAGATACTTCAAATTATAAAAATTAAAACCTTATTGAATTATCTTTGTTTTGGTATAAGACACGTCCTTTTTGGAGAACGTTTGTTATTTTTAAGCTATTTTACAAATCAGGGTGACGCTGAATTTCTGAACGGAACTTTCTTGTGCATGGTTAATCAATACCACTTTTATAATTATTAATCGGTTTGAATATGTTATCCATGTTAATATTATTATATCAATATCTATTTAATAAATAATAGTGCTTGTGTTTTAATATTCAGCAAATTTTACCGATTTACAGTTTTATAGTATCCATCTGTATCCGTACGGTTTATTACATATCTAGTTGCATGCCAAGACCATATTATTTCATGTTACTGTTGTATTAGTGCACCATGCTTGATAATGTGCATCCTGCATAGTCATGATGTAACCTCTGATAGATATTTGTGCATCCATGCTTTTATCGTACATCCGTACGTTTACCCTGGTTCAATACTTGCTACATTGTACCGTTGGGCACCAATTTGATTCACTGTGCACTACCTGACATGACTTGATACACCACTACTTGACATGACTAGATACATGTACACTACTTGACATGACCTGATATATCACTACTTGACATGTTACATGATCCTGTTTCTAATGCTGACAATACTGACATGTTGTCCCGATGGACATATCCTGTTGTCTGTATAGACAAACCTGTTCCTGCTTGATCCTGTGTTGGCATTAGCCTCAGATATATCAATACCTGACTTGAACACATAACTTGGGGGTATGGGGAAATCAATGATGAAACCTGACTTGTAACTCGACAGTTCGATGCTTATACTGATCAGTTTTAGGGGCTAGGCCAGCCCTGGGATGATGTTGCTGACATCATTCATCTGTACATGTTACCTGTTTAGTGCCTAGCGGCATGTCTCGGTTTTAGCCCGAGAATCTGGACCGTGGTCCCGGGCATGCACGGGATACTATTGAGTTACATCGACGATTCACCAAATTGATTTCACAGACTTGAGAGTAGTTAACCCAGTAGCACAGTTTAGTTTCACCGCTGCACTTCACATATACTGTTACACTTCACTGTTCTATATCCTTGCTCACTTATTACATTCATGTACCCTTTTATAATTCATGCCTGCATGTCTTGTTACCTCCTGTTCATTTATTATTGTTTGATATTATGACGCACTAACGTCTGGGTTTTGCATGTCCCAGATTCTCTACCTTGTCGCAGGCTAATCAGGAGTATTTTCGCCGTCAGGCCGAGCAGTGAGGATCCTGTTAGTATCCAGTTAGTATCCAGTTTAGTTATGTTACTTTCCAAATGTTATTGTTTATTGGATCTATTGATTCCGCATATTATTTCTTGACTTGTTTATTCTGGCTTATGGACATGTACTAGATAGTTTATTTTATTTCTACTATTCTTGATATCTTCTAGATAGTCGTAATGTGACTGTGGAGGGATGTTTCCTATCTACAGGTAGCATGGTTGGCTCTGTCACGTGCCGATCTTAGCGCACTCTGGGAAGCGGGGCGTGACAGGGTTTGTTTGGTATCAGAGACATAGGATTTACGTTAATCGGGTTTGATTCTTTTATAGTTGGGTATTGGACCCAATACATGAATCGAAAAATCCGTGATTAGGAACATGTCCTGCTACATTGTTCTCATGATTCTTGAATCTTATCTTTCTCTTGACCCTCGTCTTGATGATATGCATACAACTTTGCATCTCGAGTTGAAATTCTTTTGGTTCCCTATTGTTTCTTCCGTCCTATTCCTTTGATTCTGATACTAGGATTTGGGCGACTTGAACGGAGTTATGTGATTGTAACTATGAACTGCAGCATGGTTACAATGCGGTACTCTATTTAAGTAACTTGGAGTCCTGGTCTTGTTTCATTTCCTTGTTCCATGGTCGTTTTATTACCTTGGTTCTCTCAGTTTCATTGCTTATCAGTTCATGTTTTACAGATTTCTTGGTGACCGATACCGGCAGTTATGAAGTTGTCTTAGGAATGGATTTTCTCGGAACTTTCCACACTCATATTGATTGTAGGGCAAAGAAAGCGATTTTCAAGATTCCCGGACATCCAGAATTTGTTTTTGCTGGAGGAAGCAGTTCTGTCGGGCCAGTCGAGTTTAGGGCTAGGCCGACAAACAGTGTTCTTTCGTCGATAGAAGTTGATAAGGAGGAAACGCCAGCTGTAGTTCGAGAGTTCATGGACGTGTTCGAGGACATCTCGGGTTTACCGCCAAACGAGATGTGGAGTTCGCGATCGATCTTGTTCCTGGCGCAGCGCCAATCTAAAAGGCGTACTATCCGAAAGTACCAGTAGAGTTAGAAGAAGTAAAGAAGCAGGTTACCGAATTTCTTGAGAAGGGTTGGATTCGCAGCAGCAATTCACCTTGGGGAGCTCCAGTTCTTCTAGTCAAGAAGAAAGATGGCACAAGGAGGATGTGCATCGATTATCGAGAATTGAACCGGGTGACTATTAAGAACAAGTACCCGATCCCTCGCATTGGCGAATTATTCGAGCAACTCAGTGGCGCGAGGGTATTCTCGAAACTGGATTTGTGATCCAGATATCATCAGGTCCTAGTTAAATCGGAGGATATTTGCAAGACTGCATTCCGAACTCGATATGGACATTACGAGTATTTAGTGATACCATTCGGAGTCACGAATGCACCGGCGAGATTTATGGACTTGATGAACCGAATCTTTTCACCGTTCTTGGACCAGTTTATAGTGGTGTTCATCGATGATATTCTGGTCTACTCGAGGAGCCTAGAAGAGCATGCGGAACACTTGAAGATCGCACTGCAGATATTGAGGCAAGAAAGATTATATGCAAAGATGAGCAAGTGCGAGTTTTGACTTAAAGAAGTGAAGTTTTTGGGGCATGTCGTTTCCGGAGATGGAATCGCCGTTGACCCCGAGAAGATTGCAGCAGTTCAAGATTGACCGATTCCGAAGAACGTAGCAGAGATCAGAAGTTTTCTTGGACTTACCGGATATTACAGAAGGTTCGTGGATAATTTTGCTCGCTTAGCTGAGCCTTTGACCAAGCTTACGCGAAAGGAGGTACCATTCGTATGGACGGATAGTTGTGCGTCATCTTTTGAGGCGTTGAAGCAAAGGTTGATAACCGCTCCTATTTTGATCGTACCAGACAGTTCCGAAGGATTGGTGTTTCACAGCAACGCATCTGGGAAAGGTTTGGCATGTGTTTTGATGAAACATGGGAAAGTTATAGCTTACGCATCGAGGCAGTTGACGACACATGAGAAGAATTACCCAACTCATGATTTGGAGCTAGCAGCAGTAATTTTCGCTTTGAAGATTTGGAGACACTATTTATTGGGCGAAAGGGTCGAAGTATTCACCGATCCCAAAAACCTGAAGTACGTGTTCATACAGAAAGAGCTTAATATGAGGCAGCGTAGATGATTGGAGCTGATGGCTGACTATGATCTTGATCTTAAGTACCATCCGGGGAAAGTTAATGTTGTGCCGGATGCGCTTAGTCGGTTGCCAGCGATTCGAATGTTGACTGCACAGAAGGAGCTCATCGAAGACTTTCGGAATTCGAGTTGGAGATCGTGCTACCGCATTCTTCGGGACAGTTGATGCGGCTGCAAGTACAGTCGTCAGTGATCGAGAGTATTAAAGCAGGGCAGTCGCGGGACCCAAGATTGCAGAAGTTTCGAGAACAGGTTGAAGCTAGACTTCGTACGGACTTGTTAATTCATGAAGATGGTTCGTTGCGATATGGTAGCCGTTTGTGTGTGCCAAAAGGAGACATTCGCGAATAAGTTATGAAGGAGGCGCACAGTTTCGCATATTCCGTACATCCAGGAGGTACGAAGATGTACCGCGATCTAAGACAACATTTCTGGTGGGAAGGTATGAGAAGGGAGATTGCTCGTTTTGTGGCGAAATGCTTGGTGTGTCAGCAAGTTAAGGATGAACATCAAAGGGTTGCTGGTTTATTGCAACCACTTCCGATTCCTCAATGGAAGTGGGAACATATAATCAAAGATTTCGTGACAGCTTTACCGCGGAGTCCAAAGGGCAACAATGCAGTTTAGGTGATTGTTGATCGATAGACCAAGGCAGCTCATTTCATACCATTTCGAGTTGGTCAATCAACGGAAGCGTCGGCAGAACGGTACATGCAAGAGATTGTGAGATTGCATGGAGTACCTGTGAGCATCATGTCCGACCGTGACACCCGATTCTTATCGCACTTCTGGAGGAGTTTACAGGAAAGTTTATGGACTCGATTGAAGTTTAGCACAGCTTATCATCCTCAGACAGATGGCCAGTCGGAGAGAACAATCCAAACTCTTGAAGATATGTTGAGAGCTTGCATGTTGGACTTCAGGGGTTCGTGGGAGGATCATCTATACTTGGTGGAGTTTTCGTACAACAACAGCTTTCAGGCGACTATTCAGATAGCCCCATTCGAAGCATTGTATGGTCGCCAGTGTCGTTCACCCGTTTGTTGGGATGATATTGGAGAACGAAGATTGTTGGGACAGGATTTGATCGTGCAAAAAGTAGAGAAAGTTAATACTATCCGGAATCACATGAAGGTAGCACAAGATCGACAGAAGAATTGGGCCGACACGTCGAGAAGAACTCTAGAGTTCGCTGTTGGTGATTTGGTATTCTTGAAAATATCACCGACTCGAGGAGTGATTCGTTTTAGGAGTCGAGGCAAGCTTAGTCCTCGATTCGTGGGGCCTTTCGAGATTATGGAGCGTGTTGGAGAAGTGGCTTATCGATTGGCTTTACCACAATCTTTGGTGAATATTCATGACGTGTTTCATGTATCTCAACTCCGTAAGTATGTTCGATATGAAACACACGTGCTAGATCATTCGGAGCTGACTGTAAGAGAGGATTTGACCTTTGAGGAACGACCGATGTCGATTGTTGATCGAAGGGAAAAGGTCCTTAAGAACAAGGTTATTC
The DNA here is from genome assembly GCA_030015575.1 of Agapanthus africanus. Classification (NCBI taxonomy): domain Eukaryota; kingdom Viridiplantae; phylum Streptophyta; class Magnoliopsida; order Asparagales; family Amaryllidaceae; genus Agapanthus; species Agapanthus africanus. The sequence continues at coordinate 780,428,768 of CM057339.1, read as the reverse complement.
CTCTCGTACTTGTTTCTTGGGGAAATCGCTCGCATGGAGAATCGACTTGGGAACGAGAAGACGAGATTCGACAGAAGTTTCCACACCTATTCTTGTAGATTCTTGATTGTTTATCTTTTCTTGTTCCTGGAATTTCGAGGAAGAAATTCTTTTTGCAGTTGGGTATAATGTAACACCCTAATTCTAGTTCAAGTATTTCTTTATTTATGGTATTTTCCTGATTTACTGTGTTTTGGGTGCGAATAGTGTATTTGACATTTGTATTTGCATTCTACCCGGCCCGCTTGCTTGAAACCTGTCTTGATTCATGTTTATGATTTATCCTGACCTGTTACAAGGACTCGTGCACTTTCATTTTAATTTATACATCTTGCATACTGGCATTTTATCTGGCATTTGCATTTTTACAATATAACATTTTAAGTCACATAAAATATTTTAAAAATATATTGCATGGCCTGCATGATACCCCAACCCTATGGTAGCATCCGCGTATCTTGTTCTCGTCCCGTTCACTGAAACGGACATGTTTGGATGGCTACGCGCACGTACCTGCATCCGTTCTTAGGGGTATGCATTTTCGTTACCCGGACATTCATTTTTTATTTTGGTCGACATGTATATTTTTCGTATTTTAAAACTGAATTTTAGACCCGACCCGGGCATGTTTTGGACTATATTTGTATTTACCAGAATATCAAATTTTATTTATATAATATTAATTTTATAAACTGATACAAATTAAAATTTAGTTAACTAATAAAAGATTTTTTAAATTTAAATCTAAACTAATTTCCTAACAAACTAACAACTCCTTTCTCTCTCTCTCTCCCCTCTGCATATATATATTTATATATATTTTAATTATTTATTTAATACACAGCCTCTTCTTCTTAGTTCTTCTTCTTCTTTCTTTTTCTTGATCTTGTTTCTTGATTCCGGTGATCACCACCAGAGCCGTGCTCGTCGCCGACGATCCGAGTGATCTAGTGAACATACCTTGCCTTCGTGATCACCCTCTTGCATTGTTTAGACCTGTCCCGTGTGCCGTGCGTGTGTTGCGACGTTTTACCGACGTCGGACGTACTGTACATATCCGTTTCGTGATCCGTCGAGGCAAGTTAATCTTGCTACATGCTATACTACTATATTCTATATTCATTTGAATAATAACAACACATAATGATTAGTTATGCATCCCACATTATCATTTTTCATGTTTCACCGTTTTCGGATATCCTTGTGCATCCGTGCAAGTTACTTCATATCTAGTGCATGCAAATTTATCTTGATACATGCTAGACTACAATATGTTGCACCCAATTGAATGTTTACATTTCATATTGTTTAGTTGTACATCCCGCATTTACCAGTTTATCATTTTACAGTTATACGACGTCCGTACACATCAATATCATTATTTACATGTCTAGTCGCATGCTAAATCATTTTGCTACAAACTAGGTATAGTATTATGCATCCATACTGAAGTTTTACTGTTTTCGGATACCCGATTGCATCCATATCATTTAAAATATATATCGTCGTAATATTTCTTATTATTATCTTTAATTAGTTTATAATCTGCATTTTATAATGTTATACAAAATATAGTTTGAAAATATTATAGTTCACACATGAAACGTCGTTGCAAAGCGGATACGACAAATCTGAAATTTACTATACACCTTACCTTATAAAATTCATTATAAATCATAGAAAAATTATTAGTATACGTTTTTTAGTTCGTTATGAAGCTAACTCAGAATACGATAACTCTATGAAATATTTACTTGCACAATAAATTGTTTATATAACGTAAAATGCAAATGAAAATATCTCTAAACTGCTGTCCCGGGAAATTCCAGCAGCAAACTTTCAACTTCGAATGTTCATAACTTTTTGTAGGAACAACCTGAGATATTTCAACTTATAAAAATTAAAACCTTATTGAATTATCTTTGTTTTGGTATAAGACACGTCCCTTTTGGAGAACGTTTGTTATTTTTAAGCTATTTTACAAATCAGGGTGACGCTGAATTTCTGAACGGAACTTTCTTGTGCATGGTTAATCAATACCACTTTTATAATTATTAATCGGTTTGAATATGTTATCCATGTTAATATTATTATATCAATATCTATTTAATAAATAATAGTGCTTGTGTTTTAATATTCAGCAAATTTTACCGATTTACAGTTTTATAGTATCCTTCTGTATCCGTACGGTTTATTACATATCTAGTTGCACGCCGAGACCATATTATTTCATGTTACTGTTGTATTAGTGCACCATGCTTGATAATGTGCATCCTGCATAGTCATGATGTAACCTCTGATAGATATTTGTGCATCCATGCTTTTATCGTACATCCGTACGTTTACCCTGGTTCAATACTTGCTACATTGTACCGTTGGGCACCAATTTGATTCACTGTGCACTACCTGACATGACTTGATACACCACTACTTGACATGACTAGATACATGTACACTACTTGACATGACCTGATATATCACTACTTGACATGTTACCTGATCCTGTTTCTAATGCCGACAATCCTGACATGTTGTTCCGATGGACATATCCTGTTGTCTGTATAGACAAACCTGTTCCTGCTTGATCCTGTGTTGGCATTAGCCTCAGATTTATCAATACCTGACTTGAACACATAACTTAGGGGTATGGGGAAATCAATGATGAAACCTGACTTGTAACTCGACAGTTCGATGCTTATACTGATCAGTTTTAGGGGCTAGGCCAGCCCTGGGATGATGCTGCTGACATCATTCATCTGTACATGTTTCCTATTTAGTGCCTAGCGGCATGTCTCGGTTTCAGCCCGAGAATCTGGACCGTGGTCCCGGACATGCACGGGATACTATTGAGTTACATCAACGATTCATCAAATTGATTTCACAGACTTGAGAGTAGTTAACCCAGTAGCACAGTTTAGTTTCACCGCAGCACTTCACATATACTGTTACACTTCACTGTTCTATATCCTTGCTCACTTATTACATTCATGTACCCTTTTATAATTCATGCCTGCATGTCTTGTTACCTCCTGTTCATTTATTATTGTTTGATATTATGACGCACTGACGTCTGGGTTTTGCATGGCCCAGATTCTCTACCTTGTCGCAGGCTAATCAGGAGTATTTCCGCCGTCAGGCCGAGCAGTGAGGATCCTGTTAGTATCCAGTTTAGTTATGTTACTTTCAAGATGTTATTGTTTATTGGATCTATTGCTTCCGCATATTATTTCTTGCCTCGTTTATTCTGGCTTATGGACATGTACTAGATAGTTTATTTTATTTCTACTGTTCTTGATATCTTCTAGACAGCCGTAATGTGACTGTGGAGGGATGTTTCCTATCCACAGGTAGCATGGTTGTCTCTGTCACGTGCCGATCTTAGCGCACTCTGGGAAGCGGGGCGTGACAGGAGCACTTGGACGGAGCTAGCATAGATTTATTTATATTTTTCGGATTTCTAGAGGATGTAGGTACTTTATTTGATACCTATTGTTTATTTTGAATATCGGTTGTTGTATTTGATATTTATGATCATGACTTTCGATTGATTTCGTATTTTTTTTGTTTATTTCGTTATATGTTATGCGTGGAATGTTGTTTATAAATATTTTTGTATTTGGTTATGTGATATATATATATATATATATATATATATATATATATTATAAACAGGGCAGGGGAAAACGGGGAAAGCATTTTAAAAATAAATATATGAAACTTTACCCCTACTGTTGTCACCGTAGGGACATCTATTTCTCCCACGGTTACCGTAGGGAGCAATAGATGCCCCTTACGTTGCAATCATAGGCACAAAATATCAGAAAAACTGATATTTTTCCCCTATGTTGGAATCCATATCGATGGCTCCGGATCTCCTCCTCCGATGACTATCACTGACGTCCATTATATTACCAAGCGTGTCGAAAATCCCGACTACCTTCAGTGATATCGTCAGGATCAACTTATTCTCAACGTTATCCTTGGCAGCTACATCGAGACGATCCGGCCCCACACCTCCTCTGTTTCCTTCTTCAAGAAAGCTTGGGATCAACTTGTTATTCTCCTTACTAACAAATCTCGTTCATTAGTTATGTCGCTCAAGGAATGCCTCATCAACACGGTTCACGATCTATAAGTGGGTGCCAACAAGAGATGAGGTATATCTACGATGATCACACTCTCGCCGACCACCATCTTTCCGGAGATGGCCTTGTTCTTCACATTCTTGCTAGCTGATTGTCAACGTTTTCACCGTGTCATATTTAAAAAGAGTTTTGAAATTACCGCAATCAAAACGGTGTCGCTTGTAGCGAGCCGCGATGAGTACGGGTCGTCCGCAGGGAGATGATAAGTTTTTAGGCTTTTTTTAACGAGTTAACAACGTGTTTTGATTTGTTGGTTAAACTAAATGTCGTAACAAGGATATGTATAAAAAAAGAGACTTGTTAAGGGTAGTAATAGGTTAGATTATATGAAGGTGATGTTTGCCGATTCCTTATAGCCCCAACTTTGGTATTGACACTAAAGCAATAGGTAACAACGCGGATTAGGGAATTTGAAATACGGTATTTGCGGCATTTCGCTAAATCCGGTTTCCTTGTCCCTTGTCCTTCCGTTGTTATCTCTTGATTTTAGCCTTCGGCAAACCACTAGCAATCCGGTCATAATTAGGAAGCATCACTATCGTGGTAGAATAGGATGCCTAGTGGAGCGGAATTGCGAGTGATTTGCACGGAGTTTCAATTGCAAAGTTTTAGGTTTTTAAAGTTTAAACAAAGGACATCTTCAAATACAATCTAACCATATTACACCCTTAACAAGTAAAAAGATTACTCACACATATTCATAAAGTAAAAAAGAAAGAAAAGAGAAAAGATTAAGAAACATAAAAAAAATGTAAGGAAAGAAAGATAAAAGAGAACCGATGAATCCAAGTGCGAATATCTCCAAGTGTTCTTAAGCTCGGTGAAATGTGAAATCCAAATACCAAATTTTAAGGTTGCAAGCACACTTAAGAGGTTGCAAGATCAAAGTAAAGCAAGAATTTCACAATTGCAATTATGTAAAATAGAACAAGACATATAATAAAAATGAGAACTTTTATTGAATAGCAAACATGTTACAAGAGATCTTGAAGTCAAGAACCTAAGCCTTAAGCTTGCAAGTTCAAATGAGAAGTTGCAAGGTCAAGACAAAGGGGCAAGAGCTCAAGAATTAAAAGAGAAATTACAAGAATTCTAAAACAAAACTAAAGAAAAAGCTATCCCTTTTCTCATGCCTCTGGTCTGTATTTATAGGCTCAGAAGGAGAATAAATAAACAATAAAATCAAGACCAACTGGCAGTAAGGGGGGTGTGAGAAGCTGGGGCCCAGTGGAGAATGTGAGGCCGGCCAGGCCGGTTTTGTGGGGAAAGGGCTCGGCCCAAAACCGAGGGTAGGGTCTAGAATTTGGTGCGTCGTCTTTTATTGTCCCCAGTGTCTCTTTGGTCCAGTTTATTTTCTCTGTTTTGACCTGGTTTGCACCCAATGCTTGGAGAGAAATTTGAATCTTCAATTCAACACATATTCTTTACCATTGAATGCTCATTACTTCATTCCCACATGTGCCTAAATCCATGGCTGCCCCCATTATGGTCTTGTTGATTTGTCCATTTGATTTTATTTTGCACTTATTATTGGAGGGAATTTTTGAATCTTTAAATCAACACATAATCCTTAGCATTGAATGCACATTACTTCATATCCACATGTGCCTAAAAGTCTTGTGTACACACTTGTTTGTGTTGGACTATTTAGATAAAAAAATGTGTACACAAACTTGTTGCAAAAAGGAACTCATGAAGTATCGGTCGGTTTGCGGTTCTGGTTGCAGTGTCGGCTCTCAATTGATATATCCGTGCTTTTGAATGTATTTCCAGTGTTATGTCATGGATACCTGTAATCTGTAATACTGAGCAGATACTGGTTAATAATACCGATAAATACAACAAATAGATAATGCATGAGCGGTATTAAAATGCAGTTTTCTGATATGAACAAATACCCCCAAACTTATCTTTTGCTCATCCCGAGCAAAACAAAAAGAATCCCGACCTCACTTTCGTAGGGAACGCGATTGCACTGAGCTCACACAACAATCCGTTAAACCTCTAGGTGTCCCTAGTAGGAGGAGTGTTGTCTCTTAAGGGTTTTCAGTGGATACTACCCACAAAATCCCGTCAAGCTAGTTTTGCGAAATACCTATGATGCAAACCCTAAGGTTTTGTTTTAAAGATAGCAATTTTATTATCCCAAATCTAGAACTATCGAACCTTTATTTTTCACACCTCTCTTCTTATTTAACTTAATATTTTATATGTCTTTACGTGCAGTGCAAATAGTGTCGTTAAGTTTCAGAAGGATCGATTAAAGTCGTCATGTCACAAAATAAAGCCCAGATAAAAACTTCAAAAGGATCATATAAGTTTTATAAAGAGTTAAGTATTTCTCAAGTTTCGTTTTCCAGTTAGGTTTCAAATTCAGAATTTCTATCTTCCTTAACAGGAAACTAGGTCTTATTTTTCACTCCACATTTTTCTTGTTTTCATTTCATACACATCTCTGTGAACGTGAAATAGTCTTTATCATAGAATAAAACCTTCATATCTCCGCTCGAAATACTTTTTTATAAAAACCTGTCTTTTGTCAAGATTATTCTCACACAAAGAACCGTTAGGAATTTTAACTCGGAGAGAACACTTGCTTGACTTTGTTTTAATCTGGACTTTCCAGGTTTCTTAACGAGCTTTGGTCCAATGCTCCAAAACCAGTTGGCTTTAGGGCATTAGGTGTAGAGACACCCCAGCGGACTTAATTACTCAAGTTACCTAGGCCCTAAAACAAAAGACCAATTTTAGCGTGAAAATCATGATGATTTAATGCGAACGGAGATATAACCAGTAGTTCAATTATTTTTTGGGGGGATAAAAGACGTGTTTAGTGGGTTAGGTGTGTGACCATTCCAATCAAGTTCCAGCTGGGTTATTTTTCAGAATTAGTTCCAATTAAGGCATCAATAACATCCCTTCAAATCCGATTCACTTCATAAACTATTCTCGATATTACTTATTTCAGAACAAATCTATTTGATCCTCAGAAAATAATTTATCCATTTAAAATTTTTCAGACATAATAGACTTATCATCTAATTTTCAAAAACTCACAACACGTGTAGTGTGATGTAAAGACGTATATCAGCTATAGTTAACTTCAAAGGAGGGTTATCTTTCAGGTTTTCAAAATCTAAAAATAGGATTTAGTTATTCCTATCTTATCAAACAAAACCGTCGAAATATTGAATCTAAGTTCTCCCACTAGCTAACTTGACGATAAAATTTTTATGTTTTTTTGGGAAAAAATTTCGATTTTTGTAGGGTTTTTTTTATATGTATGCAAATGCAGAATATACAAATGAATGCGAAGGTTAGAAATGCATAACGAGCGTACCCCCAAACTTAAACTGGACAATGCCCCCACTGTCATTGTACATCAAGAAGGAGAAAATATTGAAGGGTCAAAAACGTCGGTTAGATATAAAAAAAATTTAATAAAAATGAAAAACTGAGTAATCACCAGACAAGATTGCTCGTCAAAAATGGATATGCACCGGACAAGAATATCCACATATATATACAAAGGAAAATCGTATATACATACCCCCAAACTTATTTGAAACAGTGTCCACTGTTTTGGCTGGATAACCGATGTTTGGTGGTAAGCAGAGGAAGATTATGCTGGGTAAACCGGCTCTTGCAAGAGCAGGAGCTCCTCTGATGGTTTAGCGCTAAGGTACGGTTTCAGTCTGTGTCCGTTTACTTTGAAAAGCGAACCGTCCTTTGGATTTTCCAAATCCACCGCGCCGTGCGGATATACAGTCCGCACAACAAAGGGTCCCTCCCTGCGAGATCTGAGCTTACCGGGATGAAAATGTAGTCGGGTGTCGAAAAGAAGCACCTGATGTCCAGGTGTGAAAGTTTTGCGCGTAAGGTCTTTATCATGAAACACCTTCATTCGGTTCTTTACAATAACCGCGTTGTCGTAAGCTTCATCCCGAAGCTCATTCAATTCGTTCAACTGCAGCTTCTGATAGGTGCCCGCATCTTCGAGAGATAGATTTAGCTCTTTTATCACCCAAAATGCGTGATGCTCTATTTCCACTGGAAGGTGGCAAGCCTTTCCGTAAACAAGCTGATAAGGAGACATGCCAAGATCGGTCTTATAAGCAGTTCGAAATGCCCAAAGGGCATCAGTGAGTTTCAAAGACCAATCCTTACGGTTCTTGGAAACCGTCTTCTCTAAAATCTGTTTGATTTGCCGATTAGACACTTCGGCTTGCCTACACGTTTGGGGGTGATAAGGCGTAGATAGCTTATGATTAATGGAATATTTCCGCATTAAGGCCTCGAAAGTCCTATTACAGAAATGTGTTCACTAATGATCGCGCGGGGGTGTCCAAACCGGGAAAAGATGTTTTCCTTAAGGAATCTAACGACAACCTTATTGTCGTTAGTTCGGCTGGGCACGGCCTCGACCCATTTAGAGACGTAATTAACAGCTAGAAGAATATACAGGTTCCCAAAAGAGCTGAGAAACGGCCCCATGAAGTCAATACCCCAAATATCGAAAATCTCGACAACCAAGATTGGTTGGAGCGGCATCTCGTTTCTTCTGGATATCCGGCCCAAGTGTTGGCACCGGGAGCAAGTCCTGCAGTAATCATGAGCGTCTTTGAAGAGTTGTGGCCAGTAGAAGCCACACTGCAAGATCTTCTCGGCTGTCTTTCTGGGGCCAAAATGCCCGCTACACGCTTGATCGTGGCAAAACGACAGCACACTCTTGAATTCATTTTCAGGGACACACCGACGAATAATCTGGTCGGGATAGTATTTGAACAGATAAGGTTCGTCCCAGTAAAAGTGTTTTACATGGGATAAGAATCGAAGTCTGTCCCTTGACCATTCATTCGGTAGTAGTCCTGTGGCCAAATAGTTCACAATATCTGCGAACCAGGGTTCGCATAATACTGTCAAGAGCTGTTCATCCGGAAAAATGTCGTTGATCGGAATTTGAAGCGACGGCGAAGAAGGAAGTCATGAGAGATGGTCGGCGACCACGTTTTCACATCCTCTTTTGTCCTTGATGACAAGGTCAAACTCTTGAAGCAAGAGGATCCAACGTATCAGCTGAGATTTTGCATCCTTCTTTGCAAAAAGATGGCGAAGAGCTGAATGGTCCGTGTAGACGATGACTGGAGAGCCGATCAAGTAAGACCTGAACTTTTCTAAAGAAAACACAACAGCCAAGAATTACTTCTCGGTTGTTGTGTAGTTCATTTGGGAATCGTTCAGGGTTCGGCTAGCATAATAGATTACGTGCGGCATCTTATCGATGTGCTGTCCAAGGAAAGCACCGATGGCAAAGTCGGATGTATCGCACATAATCTCAAATGGATACGTCCAGTCAGGAGAAGAAAGAACGGGAGCAGAAGTGAGTGAGCTTTTTAATGACTCGAACGCAGTCACACAGCTCGAGTTGAAGTCAAATGTCGTGTCCTTGGCCAGCAAAAGAGTCAAGGGCCTAGCAATCTTGCTAAAGTCCTTGATGAACCGTCTATAGAAACCGGTGTGGCCAAGGAAGGCTCGGATGTCTCTGACGCATTTGGGAGGAGGGAGATTGGAAATGACTTCAATCTTCGCTTTATCTACCTCAATACCATTTTTCGAGATAATATGTCCTAGGACAATACCTTCGCGTACCATGAAGTGGCACTTCTCCCAGTTCAAAGTGAGGTTCTTATCCTTACACCGGGTAAGGACAGCGTCGAGATGCAACAAACACTCATTAAAGGAATCGCCGAAAATGGAGAAATCATACATGAAGATCTCCAAGAATTTTTCCACCATGTCTGAGAAGATTCCCATCATACACCGCTGGAAGGTAGCGGGCGCACTGCATAACCCAAAGGGCATGCGGCGATATGCAAACGTGCCGAAAGGACAGCTGAATGTGGTCTTTTCCTGGTCTTTTTCAGTGATAGGAATCTAATTATAGCCAGAGTAGCCATCCAGAAAGCAGTAGTACTCGTGTCCAGCCAATCGTTCAAGCATTTAGTCAATGAAAGGTAGCGGAAAGTGATTTTTCCGTGTTGCGGCGTTAAGTTTTCTATAACCGATGCATACTCGCCACCCAGTCTGGGTGCGAGTAGGGATTAACTCGTTTGCCTCATTGGTTATGACCGTTATGCCCGACTTCTTGGGGACAACGTGAATGGGGCTAACCCACTGGCTATCAGAGATAGGGTAAATGATACCACTATCCTGACACTTTACGATCTCCTTTTTTACAGCCTCCTTCATGACTGGGTTGAGTCGCCTTTGTGGATCCCTGGCTGGTTTGGCACCATCCATCATATGAATATGATGTTCAATGATCAGAGGACTAATCCCCTTGATGTCCGCCATTGACCAGCCAAAAGCTTGCCGATTGCTGTGCAAGACCGTAAGAAGGGCTTTCTCATGCTCTGGAGCTAGAGAAGCCGAGATGATAACAGGGAGGGTCTCGTTCTCACCCAAGTAAGCGTACTTAAGGTGAGACAGCAATGGCTTGATTTTGAGCGTTGGAGGTGAAATGATTGAAGGCAAGATTGGTGAAAAGGTCTCGAACTTAAAGGATTCCAGCAGAGGTTTCAAAATGAGTGTAAGCGACCGAGTTGGATGGTTCAGCTAACTCATCCAGAAATTCAAAGGATTCAAACTCGGGTGGTGACTGGCCAAGATCATTCGAGAAAGTGAAACACTCGTAATCACTTTCGGGAGCAGAAGCAGCAGCAGGTTCGAAGTGGAACGCTAATGGCGTCAAGATAGCTGTGATCGAACAAAAACTCCTCGAATTCACAGTCCTCAGAGGTGATTTCCTGGATCGAACAAACGTCCAGTATATGAGCATTAGGTTCAGAGGGATGATTCCCTAACCTAAAAATGTTGAGTTCAATTGTCATGTTTCCAAAAGATAGGTTCATCGAACCGTTTCGACAATTGATCACAGCATTTGAGGTTGTAAGGAATGGACGACCGAGTATCACCGGAATTTGATTCCGGGGGTTAGCTACAGGTTGTGTGTCTAAAACAATGAAGTCAATGGGGAATATGAAGTCCCCAACCTTTATTAACACATCTTCTAGCTCACCCCTAGGATGGGTGTTAGATCGGTCGGCCATTTGGAGAGTACAATGTGTGGGTTTTAGCTCTCCTACACCTAGTTGCTCATATACAGAATAAGGAAGTAGGTTAACACTGGCACCAAGATCCAAAAGTGCGCGGTTGATGTTCTTATCCCCAATGGTTATTGAAATCGTAGGACAGCCAGGGTCCTTTCGTTTTTGAGGTAAAGATTGGGTAAGAGCATCACTCACGGCACTAGCTAAGAAAACTTTCTTGGGTACCTGAGATTTCCTCTTCTTAGTGCACAAGTCCTTTAAGATTTTTTCATAGGATGGGACTTGTTGGATTGCATCTAAGAGGGGAATGTTGATGTTAACCTGTTTAAACAACTCCAGAATCTTCTCCATTTGTGGATTTTGTTTATTGGATCTCAACCGGTTTGGAAATGGAACGTTTTTGAAATTGGTTGAGTCTAATGCTTGTGGAGGAGATTGTGAAGTTGGAACAGATCCCAGAGCTGGAGTTTTCGTGGAGTGAGATGTGGGTCCATTCGGAGTAGCAGAAGAAGAAGAGCCTTTTGAAGAATGGAGAATTGGCTCAGAAGACGACGAAGAAGAAGAAGCCGGGGTGTCATCAGTTATCCGCGTGCCAGTGTTGTTATGCAGCATCCTTCCAGATCTCAATGTAGTCACGGTACTCACATTATAGTTTTGTTGTTCAAGAGCAACATGTACATTATGTGGGTGACCAGGATATGGGAGTGGTTGAGATGGAAGCTTCCCTTTCTCTCGCTCGCTTAGAGCCGCATTCACCTGTGCAATCTGGGCTTCGATGGTCTTGATGATTTGCCCATGAGCAGCGGTGTGTTGCATCAGAGACTGAATAAAAGACTGGATGTTGGCGGTGGATTGAGTTGATTATTTTACGAACGCCTCCAGACTTCGTTCTAGCGAGGAAACCTTATCGCTGTTTGACGGAACAAAGCTGTTTTGAGGAAAAGAATTGTTGGGTGAAAAATTGTTCGTCGGATTTTGAAAAGGTTGGGGTTGGAAGGGCTACTGATATTGTTGTTGTGCTTGTTGTTCAGGAGGCCCCCTTTGAAAGTTGTTCTGCCCTTGGAACTGATTTTGATTCTGGTTCCAAGCGAAGTTAGGGTGGTTTCTCCATCCAGGGTTGTACGTGGAAGAGTATGGATCGTTTCTTGGTCTCTGCTGAAATGCAGCATTGACCTGATCCTGTCCTTGGGAAGGTGGGTTGTAAGGACACTCTTCAGTTAGGTGAGATGGATCGGAACAACAAGCGCAAATGGAACGAATGGGAAGAACGGGGGCAGGAGCGGGAGATGAAAATTTTCTCTCTATTGCTTCAAGTTTTTTCGTTATTGCAGCCATCTCAGCTTTCATCGCAATAGAGACATCAAGTTGGTGAATGCCTGCCCTAGACTGACCAGTAGAAGTAGAAGAAGAAGAATTGCTTGGTCTGGTGCTCTCCCATTGAAGCATTTGTTCCGCAAGATTGTCGAAGAATTGCCATGCTTCCTCGTTAGATTTGGATAGGAAGTGGCCTTGACAAATGGTTTCCAGCAACTGCTTGGTTGCTGGATTCAGGCCCTCGTATAAAGTTTGGCAAAGTTGCCATCTCTCAATATCGTGATGAGGGCACTGAACAAGAAGGTCTTTGTATTGGTCAAAGCACTTACAAAAAAGTTCGGTAGGAAGCTGGGAAAATTGGTTGATTTCGCTTCGGATTCTCAACTGGTTATGGAGTGCGATGCGGTGCTATACAGCCACTTTTCAGCAAGATCGCACAAAGTGAACGGAATAACTCGTAGTCGTATAGCATCGTCGGACAGTTGGGTTGTCTTCATTATTGCACAGACGTTCTGGAATTTGTTGATGAAGATGTAGGCATCTTCGGATTCCAGCCCGTGAAATTTGGGCAATATGTTTTTGGGGCTTAATTTCGAAATTATCCCCATTGGCCGGCGGAAGTGAAAGACAGGTTGGAAGTGCAGAGCGGGTAGGATAGAAACGATCCTGTAGCGCGATTCGCTGTGGCGCTGCAACAGGTTGCGGGTTATTCGCACCCAGATGAGGTGGAATCAGTCCCGGGGCAAGTGGAGGGATGTTAGGATTAAATCCTGACATCTCAGAAGAAGAATTTGGTGATAGAGAAGGTGAAGATGTATGAACAGAATCTTGGTCAATGTCGGAGTTGACCGGCAAAGGTAAGGGTGATAAAGAGGTGGAGGGAGTTTCGACGTTGGATTCGATCGCGTAGTCCGTAGGGACTAACGAAACACGGACTAAACGGGAACTAGGGTCCCTAGTCCAAACGGACATACACTAAACGAGTTTAGTGTAATCAAAGCGTAGAATGAGAGGGTAAGAAAACGAAAGTGGAGAAAAATTGGGTGATGGTGGTAAAAATGGAGAATTTGTGTTTGTTTCAAAAGAATGGGAAAATGAAACGACAGTTCAACAAACACAATCACAAATGCATAGTCACAAATGCACAATCAATACCTAGACTAGGGTCCTCTAAGTCTACTAGACCTGCTCCTAACTGTTCCAAAGCGACAAATTGTGAAATAACCCTCAAATCGCCTCTTCACAGCCAGTTGTGGCCAGGTAAGCACAAGTGAAGTAAGGAGGGTTCCGCTCACGAATCACCGTGAGACGGACCTTTTAAAATTACCTCCTCACTTGTCTAGCCTAGGCACCACAAGAGTCATGTTTAGATAAACGACTGAATGCCCACAATCTTCTTTTGTCCTATTGAGCGTGACAAGTCCTTAGTTGGCTGAGTCTAGATATTTTTTTATTAAACTTGAGGTGACACTTATGCAATTAGTGATTTCCGGGGTCTTAGGAAGGGTGATGAAATCCCCACCCAATCTGGATTGGTGTTAGAGCCCCTTAAGTCCGTATTAAATGATGCAATGCGTAAATTCAACAAAGTTTTGTTTTCAAACAATCATTCAATTCGTTTTTTACTTTAAATGTGGCGCTGCAACAAATACGGTTAGTCTTTTCTTTGGCTTTTTGTGGCGATTTTGCTAAGAATCCTACAAAGACAAGAATATTGGAGCGTCGAGTTTGAGAAGGGAAGTTTAGAAAAACACGTACCAAAAAGTACCGAGTTTAAGAAACTCGTGTCGATATTGCCTCCGAGTGGTCGAATGGTTCGCTTGCGCGGGTCCAACTATCCGGATCTTTGGCACTGACTGTTCACTCCCCTTGTACTTGAAAATAATGTCATTCCAATTTTATAACATGATTTATTTCTGTAACCTCAGAGTGTTAGCAGAATTCAAATCCAGAGAAAAAAAAAAGAATTTTTATTGTGTTTGTGTTGGTTTTAAAAAGAATGGTTTTATCCGTTTGAATGTGTTAGAAAATTAGTTTTATACAAAATATGCACAAATTAACCCGAGACTACAAGTATAAAAGCGTTACCATCTCCCCGGCAACGGCGCCATTTGATTGTCACATTTTCACCGTGTCGTATTTAAAAAGAGTTTTGAAATTACCGCAATCAAAACGGTGTCGCGTGTAGCGAGCCGCGATGAGTATGGGTCGTTCGCAGGGAGATGGTAAGTTTTTAGGCTTGTTTTAACGAGTTAACAACGTGTTTTGATTTGTTGGTTAAACTAAATGTCGTAACAAGGATATGTAAAAAAAAAGAGACTTGTTAAGGGTAGTAATAGGTTAGATTGTCCGAAGGTGATGTTTGTCGATTCCTTATAGCCCCAACTTTGGTATTGACACTAAAGCAATATGTAACAACGCGGATTAGGGAACTTGAAATACGGTATTTGCGGCATTTCGCTAAATCCGTTTTCCTTGTCCCTTGTCATTCCGTTGTTATCTCTTGATTTTAGCCTTCGGCAAACCACTAGCAATCCGGTCATGATAAGGAATCATCACTATCGTGATAGGATACGATGCCTAGTGGAGCAGAATTGCGAGTGATTTGCACGGAGTTTCAATTGCAAAGTTTTAGGTTTTTAAAGTTTAAACAAAGGATATCTTCAAATACAATCTAACCATATTACACCCTTAACAAGTAAAAAGATTACTCACACATATTCACAAAGTAAAAAGAAAGAAAAGAGAAAAGATTAAGAAACTTTAAAAAATGCAAGGAAAGAAAGATAAAAAAGAGAACCGATGAATTCAAGTGCGAATATCTCCAAGTGTTCTTAAGCTCGGTGAAATGTGAAATGCAAATACCAAACTTTAAGGTTGCAAGCTCACTTAAGAGGTTGCAAGATCAAAGTAAAGCAAGAATTTCACAATTGCAATTGTGTAAAATAGAACAAGACATGTAATAAAAATGAGAACTTTTATTGAATAGCAAACATGTTACAAGAGATCTTGAAGTCAAGAACCTAAGCCTTAAGCTTGCAAGTTCAAATGAGAAGTTGCAAGGTCAAGACAAAGGGGCAAGAGCTCAAGAATTAAAAGAGAAATTACAAGAATTCTAAAATAAAACTAAAGAAAAAGCTATCCCTTTTCTCATGCCTCTGGTCTGTATTTATAGGCTCAGAAAGAGAATAAATAAACAATAAAATCAAGACCAACTGGCAGCAAGGGGGGTGTGAGAAGCTGGGGCCCACTGGAGAATGTGAGGCCGGCCAGGCCGGTTTTGTGGGGAAAGGGCTCGGCCCAAAACCGAGGGTAGGGTCTAGAATTTGGTGCGTCGTCTTTTATTGTCCCCAGTGTCTCTTTGGTCCAGTTTATTTTCTCTGTTTTGACCTGGTTTGCACCCAATGCTTGGAGAGAAATTTGAATCTTCAATTCAACACATATTCTTTACCATTGAATGCTCATTACTTCATTCCCACATGTGCCTAAATCCATGGCTGCCCCCATTATGGTCTTGTTGATTTGTCCATTTGATTTTATTTTGCACTTATTATTGGAGGGAATTTTTGAATCTTTAAATCAACACATAATCCTTAGCATTGAATGCACATTACTTCATATCCACATGTGCCTAAAAGTCTTGTGTACACACTTGTTTGTGTTGGACCATTTAGATAAAAAAAGTGTGTACACAAACTTGTTGCAAAAAGGAACTCATGAAGTATCGGTCGGTTTGCGGTTCTGGTTGTAGTGTCGGCTCTCAATTGATATATCTGTGCTTTTGAATGTATTTCTAGTATTATGTCATGGATACCTGTAATCTGTATTACTGAGCAGACACTGGTTAATAATACCGATAAATACAACAAATAGATAATGCATGAGCGGTATTAGAATGCAGTTTTCTGATATGAACACTAGCCTTGAATCTGAATTCAAAGAAATCATCGTTGCTATCCGAGTTCGTGATAACGCCATCACCTTTGACGATTTTTATGACAAACTCATAGACTATGAACGCCATCTCAAGAAGGAAGACACATGCGCGTCTTTCTCTCTCTCGCAAGTGCCAACTATACCAGCCAACCCAATCGCTCCTCCTATTACCCTCCGTAATAACGTGGAAGTGCCTCCTATAATCGCAACACTAACAACAACAACTCGCTCGCATCAACGATAACAACCAGCACTCCGACACCAGCAACAACAACTCATCCCGCTCCAATTCCTACTGCAATTTCTGCAAGCATACCGGTCACAACACCAAAGACTGTCGCCAACTCGCTCGCTTCATTCGTAAGAACGCAGTGCAAACCAATCCCCCGCAAAATCCCCTCTCCACCTGTTGCCAACAACATTAACGCCAATCGTCCCGCTCTCTCTTTCTGGATATTGGACACCAATGCTTCTCACAACATTTCGTCTGATGTTGGGACTCTTCACTGCTATACGATTACGGTGGTCCCGAAGAGATCAACATAGGTGATGGTTCAAATTTGAAAATTTCTCACATCGGTAAAACAATACTGCACTCACCCTTAAAAAATTTCTTTTAGATAATGCTTTATGTGCACCATTTATTACTCAACTTAATTTCTGTCGCTAAATTTTGCAAATCAAATAAAGTCTCACATTAGTTTTTTCTCTCTAATTTTTTGGTAAAGGACCTTCATACGGGGACGCCTCTTCTTCGTGGGAATAACTATAATGATGTCTACTACCTCCCACGCTCCATCCAATCTTAAATTCATGCTGCTTCCAAATCAGAAATAAGTGAGTGGCATTGTCGTCTTGGTCATTTCTTCATCTGCATCCTTCAGTCAGTTGTTTGGAAAAATAAGTTAAAGTCTAATGTCTCGGTAGTTAATAATCTTGAATGCAACTCTTGTGATTGCAATAAAAGTTATAAACTTCCTTTTTCTGAAAATTCATTTCGTGCTTCTGAGCCTTTGCAATTAATTTACACTGATATTTGGAGACCCACTGAATTATCTTTTGATGGTTTTCTCTATTACATAATTTTTGTTGATTATTACACAAAATATGTCTGGCTATACCCTATGAAATGTAAATCCGATGTTGCCACCATTTTTCCCCAATTCAAAAAGCTTGTCGAAAAGTATTTTCAATTACCGCTCATATCAATATACTCTGATAATGGAGATGAATACACATCTCTTGCCTTCATTTTCACATCCTATGGTGTCTTTCATCTCACCACTCCTTCACACACCCCTGAACATAATGGCACATCAGAACGTCGCCATCATCATATTATCGAAACCGGTCTTACACTCTTGCATACGGGCTCTCTTTTCTCTAAATATTGGAGTTAAGCCTTTCAAACAGCTGTTTATCTCATAAATCGTTTATCCATATCGGTACTTAATTTCCAATCCTCACTTAATGTAACGACTCTGAAATCACTGTACATAAATTTTCTTGTTATTGTACAGAAAAGAGTATTACAGCCAGTGTAAGAATTAAAAGTTATTTTTTTAAAATAAAAGCATGAAGAAACTTGTAGCTCACTGGTAAAGGCTCTGCACTGCTGTGACATAGCCTTTGCGTTCGATTCCCATCAGACCCAATTATTTTTAGATTTTTTCCTTTTAATTTTTTGGATTTCCAAGAGTTGCACGTGCAATACATGGAGAAATGAAAAGTTTCAGAAAAATAAAGCAAGCGCAATGAGGTGTACACACCCAAATACACACGCGGCACAAATCTTGAGGCTGAACACTAAGATCCGACAGTCCGTTCTTAGCTTTGGGCCGGCACCGACGGTTGGATTGCCCCCAATCGCCTCCGTGCTTTGTACATTTATCCCTTCAGCCCCTCTTAACTCTCCTGCACTGTTCGATTTTCCTGCAATCAAACATAGACCTTTCAATTCGCCATTTAAGACCATTTTAATGTTTTTTAATCCAAAACTTTAATTCCCAAACCTTAATTCTTCACTATAAGTACCGCCCCATGCCCCAGCTCCCCTCTATTCTGAAAATTTCTAGCAAAATCACCTCAAAAGTTCCTAAGTGCAAGTGGAGTCAAGTGGAGTTAGCAACCAAGCTTCTTCCATCGAAGATCGAAGCCGTTTCCGGAGCTCCTGCGATGCCACGAAGCCCCCTCTCTTCTTCCTTACTCTCTTCTCAATATTACCAAGCCATAAGTCCCTCTCATCTCTTCTTCTTTTCATTTCAATTCATCTCATAAAAATATATCGGTAAAGTGGAGTTACCTCCGATACAATCTTTGTAGAACTTGAAACTCCCTTTCTTTTAATACCTAGGTCAAACTAATTTTCCCACCCTACTTGTAACTTTACTTACAATCTTTTAACTTCAAGTTTAACCAAAATTTTCATGTAAAACAAATATAAACGAACTTTTTCATCAAAATAACTTGAAGTTTAGTATGAACCTCTTTTCGATAATTGTTAAAACAATACCTTTAGGAAAACTTCACGGGGTAACGACCTACCCCACACGCACACTATGGTTTCATAGAACGATGTCTATTTATATATATGCTTGGTTCAAAAAAAAGCTTTTACATTAAAATACCACATTTTTTCAAAAAACGGGTTTCTTTTAAAGCGGTATTTTGTAATTTATGGCAAATACGCCTCTACAACCCTCGTTAGGGGACCCGCTAATGGATGGTGCGGATTATCGTACATCTTTGGGACAGTAGAGCGAGATACAGACTCCTCACGGAGTATCCGATCTCAAAAGGAAATAAAATACGGTTTTTAAGAAATGCGACTTTTCTAAACAAAAATAGTTTTTTGAAAAATTATATAAAAATTATAAATCCGTATTTTCAATAAAAACATATTATGAAACTATATTTTTAAAATGAAAGATTAAAATGTTAATAGAATACCATCAAGTTACCAAAAGGTCTAGTTTTCAATAAAATACCATAAAATTTTAAAAACTAGATTTTTGTCATTAAAATACCTCAATAATTAAAATACATGCTTATAAAAACCCTAAATCTTGTAAATCACCCTCGGGGTTTGTTCCCTTATAAAAAAGGTTGAGGAAAAGTTCCCCACTAAAAGACCCCCCCCCCCCCCCACATGTTTAACATGTGAGCGCCTATATGCAAGGCATATAGGCACTGCAATTATACAACGCATATAGGCACTACAATTAAAAAAATTGCTAAGCTAAGACAGCCACACGTGTTTAACACATGAGTGCCTATATGCAACGCATATAAGCACTGCAATTAAAACAATTGCTAGGCTAAAACTGCCCCGCATGTTTAACACGTGAGTGCCTATATGCAATGCATATAGGCACTGCAATTAAAACAATTGCTAGGCTAAAACAGCCCCACGTGTTTAATACGTGAGTGCCTATATGCAACGCATATAGGCACTGCAATTAAAACAATTACTAGGCTAAGACAGCCCCACGTGTTTAACACGTGAGTGCCTATATGCAACACATATAGGCACTGCAATTAAAACAACAGCCCTACGTATTTAACACGTGAGTGCCTATATGCAACGCATATAGGCACTGCAATTAAAACAATTGCTAGGATAAGACAGCTCTATGTGTTTAACACGTGAGTGCCTATATGCAACGCATATAGGCACTGCAATTAAAAAAATTGCTAGGCTAAGACAACCTCTCGTGTTTAACACGTGAGTGCAATCAAAACAATTGCTAGGACAAAAGAGTCCCATGTGTTTAACACGTGGGTGCCTATATGCAACGCATATAGGCACTGTAATCAAAATAATTGCTAGGCCAAAAGAGCCCCACGCGTTTAACACGTGAACGCATATAGGCACTGCAATCAAAATAATTTCTAGGCTAAAACAGCCCTACTTGTTTAACACGTGAGTGCCTATATGCAACGCATATAGGCACTAAAATTAAAACAATTGCTCGGCCAAAAGAGCCCCACGTGGTTAACACGTGAGTACCTATATGCAACGCATATAGGCACTGCAATTAAAACAATTGCTAGGCCAAAAGAGCCCCACGTGTTTAACACGTGAGTGCCTATATGAAACGCATATAGACACTACAATTAAAACAATTGCTAGGCCAAAAGAGCCCCACGTGTTTAACACGTGAGGGCACGTCCCTACGTAGAATTAAAAGTCTACTCAACAAGGAACCGTTGGATCAAAGATCCAATGATGATTAAACATAGAATTAAATTCTATTGAACTTTTAAATGGGAAATGATATTTTCTGTTAAACATAAAGTTGGCGGATCAAAGATCTCATGAGTTGGAAAATATTTTTCATATCTTTTTAAAACAAAAAAAATTTGTGCTCCGTTAAACCAAGCACCCTTGGATTAAAAATCACTAATCTACAGAATAAATTATGTACGGAAAAATATTTTCCTAATCTTGTTTAAGAAACAAAAAAATATGTTCTGTAAGACAGAAACCCTTGGATCAACGATCCAACAGCGGGTAAAAACCCCAAATCAACTGGAGTCTCTCAATGAGAGATTTCTTAAAACTAATTAACAAACTTCTCTCCACTATATAAAAAGCCAAGACTTCAAGTTAAAGGTAATACAAAAAAAAATTATTCAAAAAAGAAAATAAAAAAAAGAGAGAAAGAGATTTCAATTCTCTAAAAGAAGAAGAACTAAAAGAAGAAGAACTCCTTCTTAAACAAAAAAAAAACCCTAGGTAAGAAGAAAATACAGAGATTGTCTTATCCCTTCTTCGCCTCTTTAAGGGTTTAACCGTTCATACAAGAACTTAGTTCTTCCTCTGGTTAAGGTCTGCAGAAGCAGATCTCCCCACAAGTTAAGAATTTAATTCTCATCGGGAAGATTCTGTTATGCGGATTCAAAACTTAGGGGAAAGAACAAAGTTCAAAGAATTTAATTCTTACAAAAGTATATAGGAATTTAATTCCTCTGATAAAACAGGGTTTAACCCTGTAAAAAGAATTTAATTCTTATAAAACAAGAGACTTGAAATTCTCTAAACTCAGATCCCAGCATCGTTAATATGAGATCAAGATCTTCATGCACATAGAAGGAAAGACTGATGATTCATTAGTATTCAACACTATAACGAAACATCACGTATTTCCCCATGTGAGCACCTCTGATGAACAAAAAAGAATAGCTGAGACCGAGTCACGGGTTTCCCACGCGAGCACCTAAAAGAAGAACAAGAAGTGCCTCCTAGGGCAGCTACGCGTTTTCCATGCAACCCCCCAATCAAGTGCTTAGAACTTATATAAAAAAGGGAATAGACCCAAAAACATTGCTGACATTTTGAAGGCGCCTTACGTGTTCGCACGTGAGCACCACAGGCCAAGTGCTTAGCACTTATAAAAGAAAGAGAAATAAAATCCAGAGAACGGTTCCCATTGCGGGTGCCTCATGTGAGCCAAATGCTTAGCACTTATAAAAGAAGGGGGAAGTAAAACCAAAAAAGGTAGTACCCAACCTTGGGGCGCCTCACGTGCTCACACGTGAGTGCCCCCGAAATGTACAGCGCCAGCTTTGAGGTGCCTCACGTTCCACACGTGAGTGCCCCCGAAATCCAGTGTTTAATACTGCTTTAGAACCTCACGTGGGAACATGTGAGTGCTGAACGTATACTAGTACTTAACACTATGGGAAGTCAACTCCAGCCTCAAATTGGCTAAGTCTTCCTGAGATTAAAACATCTCGATCTCCAAATAGACCGAGCCTCTATGCTCATGACTTCCCAAACTAGTTCCAATTTCAAACACGACTGATGACTCCTCAATTGATGATGACCAAAACGATATTCATACCACATTCCACCGGAGAAATCTTAGTCTCAAAATATGACTAATGATTTCTGGGCTTGACCATCAATTCCTTTTCCCTCAAACATGGAGTTGGTTCAAGGGTACATATATCTACACCTTTGATACATGTCGTTGTAGTTCCTCAACGTCTTCATAGAGGTAGTGGGTCCCGACAACCAACTGTTTTTTTGGGCACGTGTCCAGAGATGACATACACACCTCAAACTACTGCGGACCGAAACGTCCTTAAACTAAACCTTCACCTTAAAATGGGTGATCGACGGACCGAAACGTCCTAAAACTAACAACGGACCGAAACTCCTTAAACTTAAGCAATAGAGCCCAAATGCCCTTTTGTTGGGTCTGATTGATCCCAAAAACCCGTTGAGTAGATTAGTCTCCAATTAGACTAACGTATCCTCAACAAACATTAAAGTTGATCTTAATCACAAACGAGATTAACGATCCTTAAATCAAACCAAACCCAAATCTAAGAAAATACGGATTTGGACTAATCCACGCCCTACGGGCGACAATATAAATTAGTCTCCGTATACAATCCACGGGCAACCAAAAATAAAACAAACACACAGGATATGAAGTGAACTTTTGGAGCAGGAGAAAGTGGTTATCGTGATGCGATAACGTAATTAACTGCAGGGGTTTGCGCCTGCAAGGAAGAGCGTCCCCACAATCAAAAACCCCTCACAACGAGGGGGAATCTGACAAAGTCTGCTACAACGGCCACATCTGTCCAAACCTCCGATACATGGTGCTATAAATCAACTTGGTATCTTTGGAGAGGTGGACAGATAAACCCAGATAGCATCTGCCCCCAAATTCAGGCAAGACGACCTACGCGGCCCGTCTCCGTTTTCGTCGATAAACAGATTCCGGCATGCCTGGTGGGACCTTTTCCTCTTTCTACTCCACACTTCCTGTGTTATGTTCGCGAACAAAATCACGGTTTGATATGGTTGCTCCTGGATTCGAGGTACTAAGATTTGGTGTCTTGCTCCTGTGCAGAGAAAACAAGATCGATGGCTTCCAAGTGCACTTGCAACAACAACTCCTACTCCGCCCCCACTAGAGGAGTAACGTACAGACCGAATGCGGCCTGCATATTTTCGATGCCACTGGAACAGGTGACTCAGGCCACCACTGGATTGTTTTTCGGGACCATGCTCCCGCCAACAAGCTTTGGCACCCCAGTGCCATGACAAGGGGTTCCAAAGTTGTCGGTCTTCGATCGACTTGCAACCACCATGGCCCCTCTCAACGGGTCATCCAAGTCTGCCACTTTAGTCTTCAACAGGCTGAGCCAAAGCTCTAGTGGTCCTGCAAAGAGGCTCTCAATACCTGAAAGGGTTATCCCAAAACGGATAGCCATTCCAGCTCCAGCAGGTGAAGTCGTCAAAGGGGCTTCTCCTACTAAAGGATTGGTCTTCACAAGATTGGCCGTTCTAACTCCGGATACGGGTGAGGTCGTCAAAAGTGCTTCCCCTACCAGAAAGTCGGCCTTCGAAAGATTGGTCGTCCCCTCTCAATGGACGTCAGTCTTCAACAGGCAGGCACCAGCAGTAGCCCTTCACCAAGGCAGGGGGCATGACGAAGCCACTCCCACAACCGAGGCAATCTCATCTGCAAGGCATGCTCGACGTCTCCACTGGTGCCGAGTGAGGAAAGCTGGGGGCAACCCCCCCTCTGGACTTACTCCGTTAGCTCCAATGGTGGAAGTTGACGATGTTGTTCCAACTGGAACAGTTTTGAACCACTTAGGAGGGTGCGAAAGAACTCTTCGACTGCAATGTTGAAGAAATCTCCACTTCCTGCTAAAAATATGAAGCAGGAGAAGCCGGAGCAGCCCCCTCGGTGGCTGTCCTCCCGGATCCATAGAGTCTGGTGGGAAGTCTAAGGTTCTGTGATCAATAAGAACTACTCTCGTCAGCTGAAGAAAATGAAGGTTCGACAAGAGGAAAATCATCCCTCCAGCATACAACGAAGGACTTCTTTCACGCAGGTGCCTATTACAATGGCTCCTTCAACTTCGACTTCTCACAAAAAGAGAAGGCCGGAGAATCTCCCACCGCCGGTGGCAAATCGTAAGGGTGCTGGATCCAAATGCCCCAAGTCCGGGGAATGATCGTGCACACGGTGTACATGGCTTCTGGAAAAGAGGAGAGCCGTGCTTCCATGGTTCATCGGCCGCAAACTCGGTCATTGAAGAAAGCTCAGGAGCAGCAAAAAAAGCTTTAGGAGATGCTAACAAAAATGGCAGCACTCACCGGGCAAAAAGAAAGCCTGGAAGCAGCGTCCGACCAGCGCCAGGAGCAGGAGACGGATACGGAGTTCTTGCGAAGGGTACTGGAAAGGAAGGATAAGGAGGTCGCGGAACAAGATGCTAATATAAAATGGATGGCGCTCCTGTTCGAAGACATGGTGGGAATGATGATCCAGACAGAACTTCCAGCGGAAGACCCGCCGATAATTATCGAGGACGACAGAAGGGAAACATCAAACCCTCTTCCGGCTTTATCAGTAGCCAGGGAGGAAACGATCTCTAAAGCTACCCTTGATGACTACATAGCTCAAAAAATACGAGCTCATCAAGCGAGAGAAGAGGCTGTCCAAGTCATCAGAACTGGGCGACCATATCCAGGCTGGTACGATCAAATCAAGTACCCGCCAGGATATACGATCCCTAAGTTCCATGTGTATAAGGGGACGGGCAATCCACACCAGCACGTTGCTCAATTAAGAGCTTTGTGCGGTAATACTGGAGGCGACGACAAACTGCTGCTTCGCCAGTTTGTTGGCAGCTTATCTGAAACGGCATTTGAATGGTACTCCAAGCTCCCAAATGACCCTGTCAAAACATTCACGGAGATGGAATTACTATTCACACAGCGGTTCGCAAGTGCAAGTGAGCGCACTCCTATCACGACATTAATCAATGCCAGGATGAAGCCAGGAGAGTCTTGGGTTCAATACGCAATTCGGTGGTGGAACCAATGGTCAAAATGCGAACAACGCATAGAAGAAGCTCTTGCCGTGGGCATGTTCGTAGGGACCCTTGATCCTTAGGCGACTATATCCTAATTTATGATGTTCTTCAAGTCGACCACCTTCCAGGCCTTGATCAACAAGCTGGCCCAAATGGACCAGATGGGCCATAGGCCGTCCTCTTCAAAAATAGATCCCCGGAATGAAAAGGACAAAGGAAAAGCGACCTTCGTTGCCAACACTCAACAGCAACCAATTGACCCAAAACCGGTTGCTCGCCAAAGAGACACACACCCACGCCGATCCCTCGAAGAGAAGCTAGGACGTCCTTACTCGTTTTTCCGGGATAAAACGAGGAGACTGTTCGAACTAGCAGTGCGCAACAGACTTATCACTTTGCCGGATCTGAGACGTCCACTGCAGCCTGGTGAAGTCAACATGCCCAACTACTGCTCCTACCACAGAGGATTGGGCCACCTAATTGAGGATTGCTACATCTTCAAAAATTGTGTCGAGGACCAGTACCAACAAGGCAAGTTTGCGCTGTCCGAAAACTGGAGGGTGAACCCGCCATAGAAGCACGCTCCTAAAAAGGTGGACATACCAGGGGCATCATGCTCGTTTGTTGAAGAAGCTCCATGGGAAGTTGTCCTTTCAGCTAAAACTAAAAGAATGCTGAAGGATCTTCAAGCATGTCCGGCGATCAGGTGGAAAAGCCCGCTGGAGCCTGAGATCATTGAAGGGATGTTGAAACCGCGACCCACACCGAAAACAGCTAATGACGGGCAAGACACTCAGGTCAAGCCTTCAAAGTCTTCGAAGGGTAATAAAAAGACCAAGAAGCTCGTACAACCTGATGACAAGCGCACGGACCTGCAAAAATACATCGACGCGCTAGAGGAGTACAACCAGAAGGCGCGAACCCTAGTCACTCTCGAAGAGTTTCTCGACCATATCCTCAAGAACAGAGACAGTGACAATGATGAGGGGAATGAATCGTCAGAAGAACCCGAGGATTATGTAGCGAGTGGCCACATGGTCTCTCATTCGTCGTTAAAAAATGAAGAGACCCCCTCGGAGTCAGAAAACGGTGCAGAGAAGCTGGGGTCAAGACCGGTGCAAAAATCCCTGGAGTCGTCAGACGACTTGATTGACAGGCTGCTAAACGAAGCTCTTCAAAAGAGCAAGGCTAACCGAGAGCGTGAAATGGTCATATACGAAAAGGCCAAGCGTCGGCATCGGGATGAAGAAGCTGCGGTGAGGAAGAGTCACAAAGTACTCCAACCAGATCAAAGCACACCCGCGGCAGACAAAAGCAAGTTTAAGACGGGGAAATGGTTCGCCAAAGCCCTGTCGATGGGAATGAAGCCGCCACCTTTCAAAGGAAATACTCCCGGGAGTACGTGCCTCGACGAAGCGGATGTATATCCAAACTACTTCTTATACCATCGGAGGGTCATGTACCCCACCGAAGAGTGCAATGCTTTCAAGAAGCGGTGGCAAGGATACATTGCTCACCGACAACCCTTCAAGAGGATGAAGCGTGAAGCTCGTCGACAGCGAAAAATTGCGATGGTTGAGCATGGAAAAATGACTGGCAACTGTTATATGGTTGATACCAGTTCGACAAAAGAGAAAACTAAAGTTCTCACATTCGGGAGAAATTCTGAGGAAGAAATAACCCTCGGTCCTCTCTTCAAAGAATCCACCTCTGGAAAAAAAGAAGAGATGAAGAAATGCGAGAACATTCAGTCGCGTAACCGTACGTTGCGTGAAAAGAACCTTGGGCCTACAATCAAAGGTTCAAGCAAAAGAGACAAGGGGGTGGAAAGAGTCCCTGAGGAAATTGCCTTCAATGATAGAGTCGTCAAAGAGCTTGCAGCCAAGGACCTGCCTAAGAAAAACAAGGTGGATTACAATATCCTGGCACATCTGAGGAAGATACCTTCACAACTGAGCATATCGGATGATCTCCTCCTGTCCACAGAGGCACGAGATTCTCTGATCAGGGCACTGCAAGAGCCTGATCAGTTCTACACTTTCTTTGCGGAAGAAAAGATGAAGGACGAATTGGCAGAGGTTCATACAGCTGACATCACATTCGGCGATGAAGATCTCCTCCTCGGAACGTACGAGCACAACCGTGCCCTCTATATGTCACCGGGTACCGCCATGACATTAAGATAGGGAGGATCCTGGTCGACAACGGGTCTTCTGTCAACCTTCTCAACGTGAAGGTGCTGAAGGAGATCTGCATGAACATTCAGCACCTGGCTCGGGACAAAATTACCATCTCCGAGTTCGACTCGCAGTCATCACGGACGCTTGGGTCCGTGATATTGATATTACGCTTTAGGATGCTCATCACTGACATCAAATTTCATGTCATCGATGTCAAGACTTGCTATAACGCCCTGCTCGGCCGGCCTTGGTTGCACGAGTATAACGTCATCCCTTCAACACAACACCTGTGTATGAAGTATTTCAAAAATGGCCTCGAGTACACCGTTACGGGAGAGGTAAACCCGTTCTCTATAAATGAAGTCTGCAAATATGAAGACGCAAAGTACTTCCTACCAGATTTCGAAGACACGGAAAGATTTCGTAAGCCGGAGAACCAACAAAAAGCCATCTCCACTATCCCGATCTTTAGGAGAGATACCGACGAAGATGAAGAGATAGTCTACTCGGGGCAACCCCAAGGCAACAGGCCAGGACTATATACCCCTATTTTGGTCCTCGGTAGCGACTCTGAGGACGAGGCCAACGCAGTGTTCTCCGTCTGCCCGTCAATGCAGACCATCACTGGAGCTGATCAGAGTTTACAAATTACCATGGTTCCGCGACAGCATCACAGGGAACTTGATGCGCTCGATACATACGGCGTGCAAGAGCCGCAGACCTTCTACGTCCCTCCTAGGCGAAGACGTGAAAATGCGATCCTCTTCTACCAATCTACGGAGACTAAAGTGGAAAAGAAGTCTGGCATGGTGCCGATTTTTCGCTTGACAAGCTTCAACCGATCCGTCTGCCCAGATATTACGCAAAGAGATTAAAGAGGCTATTAAAATGCCAAGGCATACCCTTTAAACAAACCGCTCTACAAACCCAGTTCTATAACAGATTTGGGACGTTCCCGAGACTCAGCGAAAGATGCCCAATGGGAGGTGGAGAAGACTGGGCTTGGATACGTCCGTTCTAAGAAATGGGAGGGAATCCATGGCTGTCATGTTATAAATAACTTCGGTAGAGAAGCAAATGCTTTTCCAGATAGCGCTGATATCGAACCAGAGCGAGATCCTGCTGTAAGAATGCCAAGTCCGTCATTCGAAGAACAAATTGACAAGCTAATGAGAGAAGCCGGTCAAAAGGTTCGGGATGACCACAGCCGCAAAATGGCCATTTACGAGAAAGCCAGGATGCAGCGTCTCGCTCAGCAGTCTGCGGAGAGAAAAGACAAAAATGCCCTTCACCCTCAGCCCGTTGTGCGCTCTCATGGCAATTGAAAAGTCCGACGCAGAGGCAAATGTAGGGTTCCTAGGCACTCTCAAGAGGTCTCACAAGGCATCAACCATGCCAATTTCAAAAATTACGGTGCCGAGAAACCCTAATACGGATCGTTGGCTAGAAGTTTAGGCGATAACAATAACTAGTAAACAACTTTACTAATAAAGAACGGAAATACAACCTTTGTAGATCCGGTTCTCCACCTCCATAACTCCGCAATGAAGTCTCCTCGCTGTCCAAATGGAATCCCGGGCTCTAGCGTCGGCTTTATCGGAGAAATGGGCGGGCAAGGTCATCGGCTTCGTGCCGAAGATGATCTACGTCGAGGCATCGCTAGATCAAGCTCCACCTTCACCAAGCCATGAAAACTTGTGAAGGAAACACCCTATACTACTTGGCAAGAGGTAGAGGATGAAGAAATAGGAAGTGGGTTCACTTTAGAATTGGATTTCTCACTCTTTTTCATCAATCACCATTGATGAAGTGAAGCTTTCTTCATTGAAGAAGATGAAGAAGAAGAAAAAAGAATATCATAAGTATTATCCAAAATGAATAATAAAATGAATACT
The DNA here is from genome assembly GCA_030015575.1 of Agapanthus africanus. NCBI lineage: Eukaryota > Viridiplantae > Streptophyta > Magnoliopsida > Asparagales > Amaryllidaceae > Agapanthus > Agapanthus africanus. Next base: position 780,399,303 of record CM057339.1, on the reverse strand, counting down.
TATCATATCCTAACCTTGGTTAGGTGTAGAGAATAGACCATGGTAAGGTTTAGTGGTTAAGGGTTAAGCATGAGACAAAATGGTCATGTAGTCAAAGCTTCATGAAGTTTCAACTACAAACAAAGAAAGCCACCATTTTCGTCATTTATCCTTTTCTTTTGCAAAAATAAACAAAATGGATAAATAAATGAATAAATGAATAAGTAAATGAAGCAAAAGAAACCCTAACCATTGACCAACCATGGTTTAAACTATACACCAAACAATCATGTATCATCAAACATGATACAATCAAATGCACAAAAGTATATCATATATACAATGTGCACATCAAGTGAGAAAATCCTTTTTAAGTGAACCTATATTAGTTAATGTAAAGTGATATATCAAATATATAATTATACATTAAATCATTAAATCAACACTTGATTTAACGACCCGGTCATATCGCATATGACCGACTAATATCAATAGTAACAACTTATCGAATCAACACTTGATCCGATAACCCGGCTATAACGCATATAACCGATCAATGTTACAAATCGCGAGAATCGAATACAGTATCACATACTGGTATTATTCTCGGTCCCGCACATATCTCATATGCGCTCCTATTTCGTTTTGCTTGAGCCAGGAAACCTCTGTGTAGGACTCTAAAGACTCGTCAATACGTCGGTAGCAGATGATGATCATATCAAGCACCCACAAGCCGCAAGCGGTCTGCTAAACGTAACGGCCACCCGGGTATTGAGCGATCAGAAGATCGACGAGCAAGCCCGCTCACCCTCCTGTGAATCCAATCAGTAACACTTACCGTACAGTCCGGTCTCGTCGTCTGATATGTCGCATATCTTGCCTAGGGGTGGTAAACGTCAGACCCCAATAGCTCGATAAGTCGTGTCCATACGAGGTCTATAACAATTCGAGAAACTACTGGTAACACTTACCAGTAAATCTCAGCAACCCTGGCCAGGGATTTCCTGTTATAGCCAATCGAACACAGCGCAACATCAACTCCCTATACCGGGAGAGACGAATTCCCTCCTATCGCTCATTGCCTCCATGTGATTCGGGACTGTACCCAAAAACCACCGTTTTGCACGCCCTCTTGGACGTGGTAAGGTGGAAATCAAAGCACAGTGGGAACCACAAAATACTCTATGACGATCTCGGGTCAACAGACTACTCTGTACCAGTGTCACCTGAGAACTGCCATCTGACGTAAGGTATAATACCATCTGGGAGTTCTCGGCGAGTCCGTCCAGTGTACCCAGTCTCTACTGAGCACCCGTATATCATCTCTGATGTCAAACACCAATGGATATGGGATCATCCATCGCCTATCTGTATGGGTCGAGAAGGTACACGCTAGTCTACTCTGGTATATCGATGCCCCATCTCGATACACCCACGACTAGGGACTTTGAAGGATGTACTTATGGACTACCATGTCCCCACTAGTATGATCCGCATCATAGTCCAGGTAGTCAAGTACACATCCTAAGGGCTTTACCAACATGTAATAGAGAGACAATCAATGTACACGTTAAGGTAAATAGAAACCAGATAGCATACTATCATGTCGAGCAAGAAAGTCCTCCCTATATATGTCCCAGCATCCACTACAATATGCATCCTATGTACAGTAATGGCCTCTAGGGCATACATATAACTAACAATCTCCCACTTGCACTAGGGCCATCTATAGCAGTGGTTGCAGTATCCCATACTCAACCATCCCATAAAAGTCTCTCTCTAGGAATAGGCCTTTGTGAGTGGATCCGCAGTGTTATCCTCTGAGTCTACTCTCCTAACCTCGATCACCTTGGAGATCATCCATCTCCATGATCAGGTGATACTGCCTTAGAATATGTCTGGATCACTGATGGGACGGACGTTCCTTGGCATAAGCCACAACTCCATTGTCTCATAATGGTTGGAACGTAGTTCATCTCATGAACCAATATACACCCAGACTTCCTTTTTGGTAGCATCTTAAGTAGCGATGTTTCTAACCTTTATCGTCTAGTATGTCACGGTATCTAGCTTGGAACTCTTCCAACATACTGTCCCTTTACTGAGGGTAAAGACAATGCCTGCGACTGACATTCAGTCGTCTTTATCACCCTGGAACACTTCCAGTGATTCTCCCCAGGATCGATTGATACCATCTCACTACTGCTAGTGAGTATCCTAACATCCAATTAGATCTATCTCATAGATCCGAAATCCAGGATTTAGTAGGTATCATTTTGATCCTATATGGAGAATCCTTGTGATAAGCGGAGATTGACTGAGCGTAGCATAGGAAACTTCCTCCCTATCTTGAGTATGTCATCCACGTACTCTATGAGGATCGTCACCATACTCCCTACTACCTTTTTGTTTATACAAGGTCCATCTACCATTTTGATGATGTCAAACTCTTTGACTAATCCATCAAAACAGATGTTCCAACTCCGCGATGCCTGCTTTATCAGATAAAGCATCTTGCTCACGTTTCCGCTGCTCCCATTGTCTACGAGGCCTTCTGGCTGTGTACTTATAGACACACTCTTCTAAAACATCATTTAGAAAAGGAGTCATGGCACCCAACCGCCAGATATCGTAGTCATGGTATGTAGCCGTGGCAAGTAGGATCTGGATGGACTTAAGCATAGTCGTTGGAGAAAGGTTTCATCATTATCCACGCCTGGTCAATGACGAAAACCTTTAACATGTCTAGCTTTGAAAGTCGCAACTTTTCCATGTACACCAAGTAATCTTCTCAAGATATACTTTCTCCTGATGGGGATTTAACCCTTCAGATATAGCAACTAAAGTCCATACTTTGTTGGTGTATAAGGATTCCATCTCAGATCGCTAAGCATCCAGCCATTCTTACAGAGTCTCGCTCCTGATGGCCAGCTCGAAACTAGTTGGGTCATCATCTCATGATGCATTCCTCGCTCCCACTGTCATAAAGAAACCAAAGTATCTCTCAGGTGGGTGAGGAACCCTACTAGATCAGCGGAGAGGCTGAGGTTCGTTGGAATCTACTGAATCCTTTGGTTCTACCAAGTCATCTGCTGTCATTTGTATAGCTGGAACCTTTTCAGTTGTACATAACAGACCTTGCCTCGAGCTTGTCCGGATTTTGCTTTTAGACATAGGCCGGACAACCCCAAATCTTAACTAACTTAAGACATGGGCTCTTCCCATTCCATATCACATATGAAGCGGTAGGCAACTGATTTGATTAGAACCCTATTCAATAGGTATGCAACTTCTCAAGTGTATAACCCCCTAAGGAAAAAGGTAACTCAGTAGTACTCATCATAGAGCACACCATATCAAATAGGGTGTATCTGCTCCGCCCCGATATACCATAGTGCTATGGTGTATTCGGAGGAGTAATGCTGAGAGAGAATCTCATTCTCCTTTAGAATAGTCCAGGATTTCCGTGCTCAAGTATTCTCCTCCCTGATCTCATCAAAGGACATAATACTTATACCCGTATTTTGGTTCTCTACTTCTAACTTATATTCTGTGAATATCTCAAAAGGTTCGGACTTGTGTTTCAACAGGAACATATGTCTGAATCTTGAGAGATTATCAGAGAATGTAATGAAGTACAAAGAACCGGTCTTGGTATGTGTAGACAGGGGACCTTACATACATCAACATGTATCAATCCCAAGAGTTCACTAACTTTTTCTCTGTTTCCAGTAAACAGAGCTACGGTCATCTAATCTTTGTGACATGACTGGCAAGTTTCACAAGATGTAAATTCAAACTGATTTAAATATACATCTAAATGTAACTTTAGCTAGTCGGGTCGCATTGATATGACCTAGTCTACAATACCTCAAGAAGGATTCGTTCATATGTGAACTCTTCCTCTTGTGTGTGTTCCGTATACTAAGAACTGTAGTTTGACCTTATCATCAAGCATCAAATGATGACGCTCCCGGAGTCTCAGCACCCCCGAACAAATAAACAAGGTCCATCATCTGGCTTATTGCTCCTACCACCGAGCAGTAGGACATCCTCTTGAAAACTGTTTCACCTTCAAAGACTGGATCGAAGACCCATATCAGCGAGGCAGGTTTGCTCTATCCGACAGTTGGAGGGTAGCCCCACCACAAAAGCATGAGCCAAAAGCAACCTACACTACGAGGGTAAGTCTAGATCAGCATCGAGCTTGGAAACAAGCTCGTACCTGCCATGTGATAACACTATCAAAAGAAGGAGAGCACGAGAATATGGATGACCTCTCCTGGTGCTTCGCAAATGAAGATGAGGACAAGATGGTTTTAGAATTTCCACCGGCGCCAAAAGAGCTGGAAGATGGGATACACACCACAGCTGACAATCTGAGAAAAAACGACTTGGGGACAGAAAATGAGCCGAGGCCAACGTTCGTCAGTGAGCTGCTGTCTGAAAAGCAGGTGGTCATGCTAAAGGACGTGATTATACAGTATAAAGACTGCTTCGCGTGGAACTATTCTGAGATGCCGGGACTAGATCCAGAAATAGTTGTGCATAAATTAGCGATATCACCGAACGTTAAGCCAGTCAAACAGGCGCCAAGAAGAATGCGGCTCAAACTCGAGATGAACATAAATGCCGAAGTCAAGAAACTAATCGACTCCGGCTTCATCCAAAAATTTCAATATCCTGAATTGATCGCCAACATTGTTCCAGTTATGAAGAAAAATGGGACAGTACGCATCTGCGTGGACTTCCGGGACCTTAACAAAGCTTGTCTGAAGGATGACTTCCCAGTACCTGTTACCGAGCTGATGATCGATAACAAATCCACCCATGAAGTCTTCTCTTTCATGGATGGATCTTCAGGCTATAATCAAATAAAGATGCATCCCGAAGACCAAAAGCATACTGCCTTCCGGACTCCGCTGGGCATATTCTGCTATAATGTGACGCCCTTCGGTCTGAAGAACGCTGGCGGTACCTACCAAAGAGCCATGACGAAGATCTTCGATGACCTCATACACGAGATTGTCGAATGTTATATCGACGACCTTGTGGTGAAAAGCAAATCGTACGAGGAACACTGGGAGCATTTGAACATAGTGTTCCAGCGTCTTCGGAAGTATAATCTGAAGATGAACCCACTGAAATGCGCGTTTGGAGTTTCCTCAGGAAAATTCCTAGGATTCATCATACGAAACTGAGGCATCGAAATGGACCCATCAAAGATCAGGGCGATTATGGAAATACCCGCGCCAAGAACTCTCAAACAACTGCGGTCTCTCCAAGGAAAACTCGCGTATATCCGGCGGTTCATAGCCAACCTCTCCTGCAAATGCCGTCCCTACAACCATCTAATGAAGAAGGGGACCCCGATCCTTTGGGATCGTAAATGCCAAAGTGCACTGGACGAAATCAAGCAATATCTGCAGAATCCACCAGTACTGACCGCTTCGGTCAAGGGAAAGCCCCACATCCTGTACACAACAGCCCTTGAAGGTTCTCTAGGCGCGCTATGGGCACAGGAGAACGATCAGGGAAAGGAGAGAGCTCTCTACTATTTGAGTCAAGTTCTCCTGGGGGCAGAAAAAAACCACTCCCCTATCGAAAACTATTGTCTGGCACTGATCTTCGCGATAATGAAGCTTCGACATTAAGCCTTGGTACATAAGGTCCATTTCATATCAAAAGTGGATCCTCTCAAATATTTGATGTCAAAAGCCATACTAACGGGAAGGCTTGCCAAATGGGCCCTCCTCTTGATAGAGTTCTCAAGAATCTATCGACCCCTCAGGGCAGTGAAGGGTCAGGCCATCACCGACTTCCTCGCTGAACATCCAATACCAGCCGACTCTCCCTTAAATTGCGAATTACCGGACGAACACGCGTTCGACACAAAGAACGAAGAAAATGACTCTTGATGGGAACTTTACTTTGATGGGGCATCTTCCATGAAGAAGCGAAAGCACAACACCCCCATAATCAAAGATGGGATAGGCCTTATCTTTGTGACCCCGCAAAGAGGGATAACGCGTTTCGTCCTTTCCTTAACAGAGCCGAGGACAAACAACGAGGATGAGTTTGAAGTTTTGATAGCAGGTCTTGAGATCGCTGTCGACATGGGAATCGAAAACCTCGTCATATATGGAGATTCCCAGCTAGTCGTTAGACAAGTAAATGGCGACTATCAAACGTGTAAATTGAAGTTGGTAAAATATAGCGAAAAAGTGCAACAACTGCCGACACAAATCCCCTCTTACATCCTGGAAAGCATACCGCGTGCGGAAAACAGCAAGGCGGATGCATTAGCCAAGCTTGCTAAAGAAGTGGCCGACGAAAACCTCGATGAAGTAAGGATCATTGTGCAGAGCCGCCGGATTCTCGCGCCAGCAGAAATACCTCCAGAGTCATCTGAAAGAAAAGAAGCGACCGACTAGGCAGCCTTCTAATTAGAAGATGAAGAAAAGGTGAAAGATTGGAGAGAAGTCTTCATAAACTACTTCAAATCCCATCGAATGCCCGAAAGCGCTTCTTCAAGAAATCGGCTCATGAAACGAGCTCTGTCTTTTGCCTTCATCAATGATACTCTATTTAAGAGATCGTTTGACAGTTTGTGGCTAAGGTGCTTGGGACCAGAAGAATCAAGAAGGGTCGTCCAAGAAACTCAAGACGGACTCTGGGTTCCCATCAGGCCGGGCCAAAGATGAAGCTGAAGATCAAGAGAATAGGCTACTACTGGCCCACGATGATTCAGGATTGCCTCGAATATGGAAAGCAGTGTCACTCGTGCCAAATTCATGGGGACTTCATTCACCAACATCCAAATCCGCTACACCCAACGGTAGCTAGCTGGCCGTTCGAAATGTGGGGAACCGATATAATTGGGCCCTTCGAACCAGCATCATCCAAGGGACATCGGTCCATATTAGAAACAACAGATTACTTCTCTAAGTGGGAAGATGCAGTACCGCTAAAGGAAGTGAAGACGGAGAACATCCTCCATTTCTTCAGGACACACGTCATCTACCGGTTCGGCACTCCACAACGAATCTTCTCAGATAATAGGTCAGCCTACAGAAGTCATAAGATTAGCCGCTTTGCATAGCAGCATAATATAGACTGGAGATACTCTTCACTCTACAATCCCCGAGCCAACGGTCTAGCTGAAGCCTTCAACAAGACCCTGACAAAGATTATAAAGAAAACGGTGTCCAAAAACAAAAAGGACTGGCATGAAAGACTGCATGAAGTTCTCTTGGCGTATCGAACCACGTTCAAAACGGCCACGAATACAATGCCGTACGCGTTGGTATTCAGAACGGAAGCGGTACTCCCCTTGGAGATAGAGCTACCCTCTCTACGAGTGGCGATTTGTTATGAGGTAACAGACGAAGAAAATGCTCATCTTCGGCTTGAAGAGCTCGATGCCCTCGATGAAACTCGCCTCATGGTGCAGCAAAATCTGGAAGCTTGCAGAGCAAGGATGACGCGTTCATACGAAAGACTAACTGGGACGAGAACATTCCGCCAAGGCGAACTCGTACTAGTTGTCAAGTGACCAATGATCCCCAATCATGCCAAACGGGGGAAATTCGAGCCGAACTATGAGGGCCCGTACATCATAGACAAAGTCTACCAAGGTGGGGCCTACTTGCTTATGGATATGCATGGTGAAAGGCCCTTCCGACCAATAAATGGCCGATTCCTCAAGAAGTATTATGCCTGACGAGCCACGACTTAGGTTAATGATAGATGACGACGCCTATGTCCGCTCGCTATCTTCTCTAGTCAAAACTCTAAATGGTATTCGAAAAAACGTTGCCTCCAAAATGGAAGCAATGGACCGAGACGTCCTTAAACTAACAATGGACCGAAATGTCCTTAAACTAAACGTTGCCTCCAAAATGGAAACAATGGACCGAGATGTCCTTAAACAAACAATGGACCGAGATGTCCCTAAACTCAACACAGGACCGGAACATCCCTAAACTAGCGCATTACCCTTAATACGGCGATACAACTTCTTGAGATCCATATTGCAATCAAAGTATTGGTAGCGAAGATTGCAACTCAAGCGGTGAGCAGCAAAACTATTCCCCAGTGGAGTCGCCGTAAAAAAAAGGTATGTCCACAAGCAAAATGGGCACAAATGAAAACCCGAAAGGGCACCGTGAGTAAAAACAGCAGGGGTACCGGCGAGTTTGTGAAAACCCGAAAGAGCACAATCTCGTTAAAATAAAGACGCCTGCAAGGTCCTCTCGACCTTATGAGGAGAAAACACCTGCATGAGATCCTTACGACTCATAAGGGAGCAACACACTTAGGGATCCCCATGATTCCTAATGAGAAATTACACTTACGAGATCCTCACGACTCGTAAGGAGAATTCCCCCCTGTGAGACCCTCACGGCTCATAGGATTCAAAAGCGTTAAGATAAAGGGATCTGAACCTGTTCTTAAGCCATCACACTCTCCAAGTTGCCCTACAGGCGGTCCATATTGAATCTTGTATACAATCCATGGGCACAAATAAATGTTCCCTCACCTAGTTCCACCAATGACGAGAAATGTCCTCATTTGGTGAACAATACTTGTAGTTCCTTTCAACTTGCAAGAAGAAAATACTCTTATGAGATCCTTATGACTTATAAGAGAACACACACTCGGGGAGCCTTACGATCCCTAGGGAGAAAATGTGCCTACGAGATCCTCACGACTCGTAGGGAGAAAACCCTTTATGAGACCCTTACGGCTTATAGAGTCAAAAAGCCTTAGTCGACGGGACCTTAACCCTGTTTGCTAAGCCACCTTTGTTCAAACCAGTAAAGGAAAATGATGATTCGCTCCTGACAACATCCCAGTGGTAGCGATGTTGATGCATAAATTGGTAGCAAATTCCAAGTCCTCTCAAGGCAAATGATGATTCGCTCCTGGCCATATTCCAGTCGCAGCGATGCTGACGCTAAGATTGGTATCAGATCTCAAGTTCCATACTCGCAACAAAATCAGCGAGCCAAAAATACATTTGAAATAGTCGAAATTACGGGGCAACTCGCAATAAAAATCAGCGAGCAAAATGTATGCATATAAAAAAAAAATAGCCGAAATGTTTGGGCAGCTCGCAATAAAAAGTAGCGAGTAAAAAAGAAAAATAGCCGAAATGATTGGGCACTGCGATAAAAAGCCGAAATGGTTGGGCAATCGCGACTTTCGCGATATAAAAAGCTGAAATTATAGATCATCGCGGAAAGAAATAAAGAAAATGATGAAACTTCTACCCTACAGGTGAGTCCATACTGACCCCTGTATACTATCTATGGGCACAAATGAAAAGGGAAATCATGTTTTCCCACCACGCTCCGTTAAAGGGAGAGCCAGATCCTGACGGCAACATCTACAGCCTTAAGATCACAACAGTATTTCTTCTCACTCCATTAGGATGCAGACGCGACGTCAACAAACGACCCCAGGGTCAAAACAAATGGAGCCATGGAAAAGTCCCTAGTTCTAAGTCTCGACGGTTCACCAACAACCTAGAGACTACCTCGGAGCCATGGCAAAGTCCCTAGTTCCAAGCCTCGACGGTTCACCAACAACCAAGAGACTACCTCGGAGCCATGGAAAAGTCCCTAGTTCCAAGCCTTGACGGTTCACAAACAACCTAGAAACCACCTCGATGTTCGTCTCGATACAGCAGACGCAATGTCACCCCAGTGTTCCTTCTCAACTCCAGCAGGATGCAGATGCAACGTCAACAACCGACCCCAGGGTCAAAACAATGGAGCCATGGCAAAGTCCCTAGTTCCAAGCCTTGACGGTTCACAAACAACCTAGAGACTACCTCAGAGCCATGGCAATGTCCCAAGTTCTAAGACTCGACGGTTTACAGACAACCTAGAGACAAGCTCGACATTCGTCTCGTTACAGCAGACGCAATGCCAGCAAAGGAAAATCCCTAGGTTCAGGGTCTTGACGGCAACTCAAATAAAACCTGAAAGACTATCGGAGATCATCACACACCAGCGCGGAGTGGTTATGACTCATCGGGGCTCCCAAACTGAGCCTAACCTCAAGTAAAAAGAGGCATGGAAAATCCCTAAAGCTTGCTCGTCTCGATACAGCAGACGCAATGTCACCCCGGCGTTCCTTCTCAACTCCAGCAGGATGCAAATGCAACGTCAACAACCGACCCCAGGGTCAAAACAATGGATCCATGGAAAAGTCCCTAGTTCCAAGCCTTGACGGTTCACCAACAACCTAGAGACTACCTCAGAGCCATAGCAAAGTCCCAAGTTCCAAGCCTCGAAGGTTCACAGACAACCTAGAGACAACCTCGATATTCGTCTCGTTACAGCAGACGCAATGCCAGAAAACGAAGCAAAGGAAAATCCATAGCTTCAGGGTCTTGACGGCAACTCAAATAAAACCTGAAAGACTATCGAAGATCATCCCACACCAGCGCAAAGTAGTTATGACTCATCGGGGCTCCCAAACTGCGCCTAACCTCAAGTAAAAGACGGCATAGAAAATCCCTAAAGCTTTCTCTTCCGACGATAATATGAACTGGGAGATTACTTGAAGACGTCTTGTCCAGCCCCCGAAGGGATCAGTGACATGACAGTTGTGGGGCTACTCGGACAGCAAGACTGCATATCGGGGAATGCATCAGCCAACGCGACGGTACGACGGACAAAAAACTTAGTACCACAGACCCTAACGGACCTCTGTCGTAAAAAGCAGAGGTTAACTATGACTTTAGGACCAGTTTGCCTACAAGCCCAAGTGAGGTAAACTAAACAAGCTCCGAAATGAGTTCATAAACTAGAGACTCCGGGATGAGTGAAAAAACTACAAGCTCCGAAATGTGTTCATAAACAAAAGACTCCGGGATGAGTGAATAAACTACAAGCTCCGAAATGAGTTTATAAACTAGAGACTCTGGGATGAGTGAATAAACTACAGACTCCGAAATGAGTATATAAACTACTTTATGCTAAGCCAAGACAGCAAAAGAAAGAAAAGCGCTAGTATGAAGAAAAATGTCTTTTATTTATGAATCAAAATGAATTCAAGATACTCTTATTAATGAATGAATATAAAAAAGAAAAGAAGGAGAAGGAGAATGTACAGCGACAAAAAAAATGTTTAAACCAGCGGACAGTGCAATAGGCTAGTAAGTTCGTCATTCTTCCGCTGGATCTCGGCTTCAAGCTCCGTTAGTGCGGCAAGACGGGTCCCCGCCTGAGTCTGTTGAGTCTGGTATGAAGCAAACTGACTCTCAAGCTCTCTTTCGGCGACTTTATGTGCTTCGACCATCTCACGGGTGAAAATAATGGCTTTGTCAAGAGCTGCCACCTCTGTAATAGCTTCTTGAAGCACCTGCCAAATTTCGTACGCGCGGGTGGTCTTGGCGGTAAGCTGAGCCTGAAGTTCCCACAAAACGTTTGAAGCTAACTCCCTCTCTAAAAACTTCCAGTTGAACCTCTTCTCGCATGACTGTAGATTGGATGCACACCGTTCGATCCATCCCCGCAGACTCGATTTTACAGTTAAGATGTCGGAAGGAAGGCGGATGCACTCAAGCCCGTGTAGGCAGACCTCCACTCGACGACAGTACTCAACCCAGACACGCACTAATACATCTTCATGATAGGTGGCAAGAACGGACAAGGAAGCATTGGCTTCGACAACAAATTCTTCGGCCCTGACAGAGGTACCAGCGTGAAAGTCTTCAATGAGAGCCGCCAGGGAGTAAATGCTTTGTTTCTCCATCCTTTTAGACGCACGCCGGGCATAGGGGCCTGGTGGCATAGGATCCAAGATTCTAACGGGGTTAAGGTTGGAAGAGCTGTCAAGATTTATGAACAGTCGGTGAGATTGACGAATATGGAATAGACAAAACATTGCCAAAGATAAAGCCTTACTTACACACAGTCATGCAAGGGGGGTTTGAGAGATCCCCAGGCCCATCAAGGATCTCGACTTCGTCATCAGCTTTCAGAACTGTAGAGCGCATATTAGCATCATTATAAAAAATAATAATAAAGAAAAAGGGGTCAAAGAACACCGACCTTGCCCAGAAGAAAGGACTATGCTTTGCGATGGTATCGCCTTTGGGGCTGCCATATCAAGCAAACGCTGGAAGGTTTTCCTAGGAGATAGATCCACGATGGAAGCCACCAATTCCTGCAATTCTAAAAGAAAGAAGGGTTCAGATAACGGAGGGATCATTAAAACGAAATGTAGAAGATTACCTTCGATACTTCGCCCTCCTTGAACTGGAGAGATGGCAGCTTCGCCAGCCTCCTCCACACCCTCAGGTACATCACTGGGGATAAGTGCTGGCGTGGCAGCTGTAAGTCGATGTCGCACACCCCACGTGTTCGCGAGGATGCAGAAATTGCAAAAAATGATTTTTACGGGCTTCGCAATACCGGCTAGAACCAAGGATCGAACATAAACCATAGCTAGCAAACTACTTGAGCTTTAACTACTCGGAAAGAAGTTATACCTCATGATACCAAGTCCTTCGGGTCTTCATCGCTGTCCTCCTCGTCATCGTAGGCTCCTAGGATCGAAAAGGATCGAAACTTCCTCGTCGGCTTCCTCGAGTCAAAGACAATCCACCCGAGAGTCTATAGTCCGAGCTCCAACCTCAAATCCGAGGTAATTAGGGAAACTAGCTTGCTAAACTAGATGGCCTAAGTGATGTAGAGAATGAAGATGAGTTAGTTTGTCTCTTGGAACCCTAGGTTTCTCAACTCATGAGACTTAAGGGTTAAGAGGAAGAAGAAGGAGATGGCTTGAAGAAAGAGAAAATGTTTTTCATTGTGATAATTGAGATGGCTTTCTTGATATGACTACAAGCATGGCAAGAAAATATCTCACCCAAAATATCTAGTGCCACAAAATATCTCACAAAATAGCTAAGTCAAATAGTCAAACCAAGTAGCCATGGCACAATTATCATTTATAACTAATAATTTCTTCCACCTCATAATTTTTTTAATCAAGTCAATGGTCAAAACCCTAATGAGGTGTCTCCTTCTAAAAAACAATCTTGAGTAATTACAAGAATACCCCTCTCATCCGTTTATACATACCTGTATCCATGTTTTGAGAAAGACGAATACAATGAGACGAAATTGATCCATCAATATAATACTAGGATCCGGCTTAAACCAAAACACATTAGTATTATCCGCCCGATCATCATACGTGCACAAGTACATGTAAGTGATCGAAGCCGTGCCGTAAAACCATACGGCCTCTACATCTTTCGCCCGGTGCAGGGAAACTCTCTATGTGGGACTCTAAAGACTCGACAGTACGTTGGCAGTGTGTTTAACCATAAGCCGGAAGCGGTACTAGCTGCACGTAACGGCTACCCAGGTATCTGTCGATAAGAAGGCCGATGAGCAAACCCATCTGAACTCCTACTGAGCCTGAATGTGACAATCTCCGTACAGTATGGTCTGTTCGTCTGAAACTATCGCATATCGGGCCTAGGAGGGCGGTAGTCGTCAGACCCCTAATAGCGCAATAAGTCATGTCGGAGAGTAGCCCAAAACACCCTGAGAAACTACTGGAGTACCTACCAGTAAATCTCGCTTGCCTTAGCCAAGGACTTTGTGTAATGGCCCTCGGGGGTAGGGTACCCCTTCTAGGCCCCCCAACTCGAAGTTAATTTCGTGCTCTAACTCTCCGCGAAGATTCGAGCAGGTTTCGAGTTCGTTTCGACTCCCGGATTGGCTTAAAACGATCTTTATGGAACTTTAGCTCACTGGATTTTCGAGTTTTGAAAAGTTGGTTAAGTTTGCTAATTGCATGCGGAATTCTAATGTCGCGGTTACTTTACAAGCTTTGTGATGTGCATATGTGTTTGGAAACGTCGACTAATTGCTATACGTCGATTAGTCAGGGTTGCACATATCTGTGATGTTGTTATGTTGGTTTGTGTATATGAACTTGTTGAATCGTCGTGGATGAATATCCGGGGCTGTGAGATGAGAGTTTTCATTCTTTCATTCGATGTAAATTTGTAAAGTGATGTAATATTATTTTTGCGGGGCACATCCGGGTTAAGATTGTAGCCACCGTTGTATTATTTCTTTTACTGTTTTTTGCTCCTAGGATAGACCCAAGGTGGGGTGCACGACATCGACTTACAGTGGTATCTATCCTAGTATCCTAGGAGCAGAAAACACTAAAAGAAATAATACAACGGTAGCTACAATCTCAACCCGGATATGCCCCGCAAAAATAATATTACATCACTTTGCAATTTCCGCCACCCCGAGAACACGTGGAGTGCGCGACATCGACTTACAGTGGTATCAGAGCCTCTCATAAACCTTAGATAGGTTGTAGAGACGTTAGAACTCCGCCGTTTTTGTCGTGCAAAAACTGCCGATAAAAATAGTTTCCAAAAATGATGTTTTGAGTTGTTTGCACACCTCGCGGGCTCATGGTTTGAACCGAGAAGAAACGGAGTGAAGTGTGCACACCCCGGGGACCCTCTGGAGGGGACCAAATGGCTGGGCCCACTCCCCAAGACCACCACAAGGTGGCCTTGGCGGTGGGGACCTGAAACTGCCCCAACTTAGGCAGTTTCGAGTCTGCCTCACCCCCTTGCCACCTCGTGGTGGCCTCGGGGGTAGGGTACCCTTTCTAGGCCCCCAAACTCGAAGTTAATTTCGTGCTCTAACTCTCCGTGATGATTCGGGCGGGTTTCGAGTTCGTTTCGACCCCCGGATTGGCTTAAAACGATCGTTTATGGAACTTTATCTCACTGGATTTTCAAGTTTTGGAAAATTGGTTAAGTTTGTTAATTGCTTGCGGAATTCTAATGTCGCGGTTACTTTACAAGCTTTATGATGTGTATATGTGTTTGGAAACGTCGACTAATTGCTATACGTTGATTAGTCGGGGTTGCACATATCTGTGATGTTGTTATGTTGGTTTGTGTATATGAACTTGTTGGATCGTCGTGGATGAATAGCCGGGGATGTGAGATGAGAGTTTTCATTCTTTCATTCGATGTAAATTTGTAAAGTGATGTAATATTATTTTTGCGGGGCACATCCAGGTTGAGGTTTTAGCCACCATTGTATTATTTCTTTTACTGTTTTCTGCTCTTAAGATAGACCCAAGGTGGGGTGCACAAACTATCGGGTTTTTGAAGTGCCGAGTAGCCTACTCACTTTGTTGAGGGAGGTTGCTTCACTTCGGGAATTTGGCGGGTAGTTTGCCGCACTCGTAGGGGTCTAGGGTGGGGTTTGGCTATTCATCACGACCGTGGAATCCGTCTTTCATTACAGGCTCAAACGAAACGCGGAATTCCTAGTATATCCAATAGGTTCATCTGTGATATGGAATGCTTATTATTGCGTGAGACGAATGTATATATCTATATATGATATCTAGTAGACGTTGCTTATGTTTTTCATACGCGCTAGTCCAGCCTCCGCTCTGTCGTTAGTTACGTAAACTAACGGGTGATGACGGGGCCCAGTGACGAATGCGGATGGCATAAGTGGACGTGGTATTTTTGTCTTTTTCTATGATGATACGTGTAATTGATGGGACTGCATTACATTAATGCAAAGCAAACAAACTAAAGCTGGATCGTTGGAACAATTTTTAAACCACTCGGTTATTTTAAAACAGGAGACTTTTAAATGCGGAGCTTAAACCACTCCTTTTAAAAGCTATCAGGTTCCTTCGATTATATCAAGTTCACTACGTTCACGGTTTTGCCAAAACCATTTGTAGCCCTCCGTCATTTCAGTTGAATATTCAGTAGTATTCAAGCTATGTATTTTGACCTTTTCCAAGGCATAGTGTTTGGTAGCTGCTGCATATTCATCTGTAGCATAGATAGATGCGTTGATTTGGGGAAGTCGTACTACTATTTTGGCCTTCATCAAGGGTATGTATGGGTGTGTTCAAATTAACCTGGACAATGACGGGTAGAACTTGACATGTGACTTATGATATGCTAGCCTTCGTCAAGGTCATAAGAGCATGGGGAAAAATCCACATCGGGAGTTTCTAAGGAAACTGAAACATGCTAGTGCTGCATACCATTTGGAGTGTGATAATGTTGGTAGGATTCCTTCAAGATTATCACACAATGATATTTGGATCCCGATCCTACTGTGAGTATCCGCTACTCTTCGGGAGATTCTTCACTTAACGATCAATGCTATAAACCAAGTAGGTGTCTAGAACAGTGTTAATGGGGCTATGCCTCCAGGGAAAAGAGGTTTTTTAATTAAGGAATTTCGCGAAAGCGTCGTAAAACCTCCCTTGAAGTACCGAAACTAGCATGGCCGAACGATTAAGCAAGTATTGTACGGTGAGATTAATCCTGACTAATTCTTCTTTTATAGTTTGAGGAAGGATTCGAGAAACAGTGGGAGCCATCCTGTTTAGATAAACAAAAAACCAATCTAAACTTGCAAGAGTATCATGCTGAGTGTTTTCTTCTCTCTCTCCTAATTGCAGCGACCAGGTGACCAGATTAGGTTACAGATAGATAATAAAATGACCAAGTTATACTATATTGACTAGCAAAAAATTTTCCAGATGTCCATTACCTATGACAAGATGGACCACCTCATTACTACTCAAGCCCCCACCGTCCCAGGTCCAGTTTCCACCGTCGCGGATGTTGATATCCGTAAGACAAGGGAATAAGACTGTGCGAATGCAAATGCCTCGTGTTGGCCTCAGTTGATGGTGTATATCAGAGGCAGCACGAGAAGATGGACTTAGTTTCTATTTTCTTCCATAACAAAGTTTTATATGGAGAGCAATCTCGTATCGCAAGATATGAAACCTCGAAAGAATTGCTTCAAGCGAGGTTGGCTGTCGGATCATCTGTAGAGGACAACGTCCCTACAATGATTAGCTATATTAAAATGCTCACGGATCTGGAGACCACATTAAATAACTAGTCATATGCTGACTTGATTCTACAGTCCTTACCTCCTACTTACGCCCAGGCGAAGAAAGTTATACTTCTAGTTAAGGGCACCCTGAAAGAAACCAGGGAGACATCCGCTCTGCTTATTGGGGAATCTTCCTCTTCTGGATCTAAGGCGGATGCCAAGGGTGAGTAGAAGAAGATCTCCACAAAGCCGATAGGCGGTGTCAGTAAGGTAGAAGGAAAAGTTTCGGGGTTAACAGTAGGGAAGGAGGGTGTTCCTATTGTTACAGGAAAGGGCATCGGCAGAAAGGATGCAGGGCTTGGAAAGCCAGAATCCAGGATCCGAAGCACGTTGTGGATTCAACTTCAGGCGTGTTTATGATTAAAAACAGTCTGTCAATTAACTCTACTTCCTGGGTACAAGATACCGGATCAGGATCTCTTATCTGTAATTCATTACAGGTTTTTAGAAACCATAGAGTTATCAGGGCAGGTGATATGACTCTCAGAGTTGCTAACGGAATGAGCGTGGACACTGTATCCGTAGGGTATATCACGTAGAATTGACAAGTGGGCAGATACTGATTCTACATAACTGTTTGTGTGTACCTAGTCTAGTTTGTAAGCGATGTTGTCCACATCCACCTAAATCAAAGTTTGGTTAGGTCAGATACACTAGAGAACAGTATATACGTGTTATATCAAGCTCAGATTTTCAACGTCCAAAACACACTTAAAAGAAAGTCTCCAGAATTAAATAAAACTTTCTTATGGCATTGTAGACAGGGCCACATCAATGAAACACGGTTGTCGACAATGAAACACGGTTGTCAAAATTACATAGAGAGGGATATTTGGATCCGTTCGAATATCAGTCTTATGCAACTTGTCAATTTTATCTCATAGGAAAGATGACAAAGACTCTGTTCACAGGACACGGAGTAAGAGCGAGCGAGCTCTTAGGACTCATACACAACGACGTGTGTAGTCCAATATATACAAATACACGAAGTGTTTATTCCTATTTCATTACTTTTACGGATAATTTCTCTAGGTTAGGACATGTTTTCTTGTGAAAGCATAAATCCGAACCCTTTGAAAAATTCCGAGAATATAAGAATGAAGTGGAAAAAAACAGGCAAAAGTATCAAGACGCTAAGATCTGATCGACGTGGTGAATACTTAAATTGCCGAGTCCCTGGATTACCTAAAAGAGAATGTAACTCTCTCTCTCAGCTTACTCCTCCATACACACCACAACACAACGGTGTATAGGAAAGGCAGAACAGAACCCTATTGGATATTGTTCGTTC
The DNA here is from genome assembly GCA_030015575.1 of Agapanthus africanus. Taxonomy (NCBI): domain Eukaryota; kingdom Viridiplantae; phylum Streptophyta; class Magnoliopsida; order Asparagales; family Amaryllidaceae; genus Agapanthus; species Agapanthus africanus. The sequence continues at coordinate 780,381,081 of CM057339.1, read as the reverse complement.
CATGATGAGTAATGTTGAGTTGTCGTGATCCTTCTGAAGTTATGTACTAGAATCAGCTGCATATCTTTTGAAAAAGGTTCCTACCAAAACTGTGCCTACCACACCATATCAGATATGGAGTGGGAAGAAACCCTATCTTCAGTATCTGAAGATATAGGGATGTCCAACTTTTGTTGAAAAGCAGTATGCGGACAAGCTCGAGGCATGCTCAGTACTGTGTAAGTTTGTAGGAAACCCAAAGAACTCAAGGGGGTATCTTTCCTATTACGCAGAGGAACAAAAGGTTTTTGTTCCTCGTCATGCCCATTTTTTATAAAATCAATTTTTTGTAAAAGGAAATAGTGGGAGCGCAATAGAACTGGAAAAAATTCCAGAACCACAAACTATTACTGAAAGTATGGTAGAACCAGAGGTTTCAAAAGAACCAGACATCCCTACGACAATCCGCAGGACTAGTAGGCAGTCTCATCCGCCCGAGAGACACTACAGTTTTCTCATAGACGGGAATAGAGAGGATTGCATCATTGACAATGATGAGCCAACTAGCTTCCAGTAAGCCATTCAGAGCGGCGACTCGGTAAAATGGCTGGATGCAATGCGGACCGAAATGGAGTCCATGTACACCAAAAACGTATGCACTTTGAACATTGCTCCAGAAGGAGTAAAACCCGTAGGCTGCAAATGGATCTTCAGAAAGAAGATTGGTGTAGATGGATAGGTTGAAACCTATAAGACTAGACTTATTGCAAATGGTTTTTTGTCAAAAACCTGGTTTGGACTATGGTGAAACCTTTTCTCCAGTGACTATGCTCAAATCCATTCGGATCCTTCTTGCCATTGCTACCTTCCAAGATTGTGAGATCTAGAAGATAGACGTAAAGACGACTTTTCTAAATGCTTATTTGGAAGAGTGCGTCTATATAGATCAGCCAGACGGTTTCAATCAGAGTGGGAGCAGCGGGACAGTGTGAAAGTTGCTTAAGTCCATTTATGAACTAAAGCAGGCATCGCGGAGTTGGAACATCTGTTTTATTGAGACAGTCAAAGAATTCGACTTTATCAAAAATCCAGATGAACCATGCATTTATAGTAAGATTGTAGCAAGAACTGTGGAATTCCTCATTGAGTACGTGGATGACAATCTCTTGAAAGGAAATGACATTCCTATGCTACAATCAGTCAAAGAATTCTTGTCATAGAGGTTCTCCATCAAAGACCTGGGTGATGCCAACTACATTCTGGGGATCTAGATCTATCGTAAAAGATCAAAGAGGATAGCGGGACTTTCACAGTCAAGGTACATCAACACCATACTAAAAATATTTAGTATGGAAGATTCAAAGTGCGGTAGTCTACCGACTTGTCACTGAATCACCCTCTCCAAAGAGATGTCTTCCAAGACTGATTTGGAAAGGGCTCGCATCATATCTATACCCTACGCTTATGCGGTAGGCTCTATAATGTATGCGATGTTGTGTACCAGACTAGATGTTGCTTACGCACTCAGCGTGGTAAGCCAGTATCAGTCAAACCCAGGGGAGAAACACTGGATAGCAGTAAAGAACATTCTCAAGTACCTAAGAAGGACTAAGGAGATGTTCTTGGTGTATGGAGGAAAAGACCTCCAGATCGAGGCCTTTGCTGACTCCAGCTTCCAGAGTGATAAGAATGACTCCAAGTCCATATTGGGTTATGGTTTTACCCTTAGTGTAGGGGCAGTCTGTTGGAAGAGCTCTAAGCAGGACACCGTTGCAGACTCGATGATGGAAATGGAGTAGTTCGCTGCATGAGACGCCGCAAAAGAGGCAGTCTGGATGTGGAAGTTCTTAACTGAACTTCAAGTGGTTCCTTTCATTGTTGGTCTAATACTTTAGTATTGTGACAACAACGGCGCTATAGCTTTAGGGAAGGAACCCAGGTCCCATCAGAGATCTAGACATATCTTGAGGCAGCACTACCTGATCAGGGAGATCATTGATCCCAGGAGATCGAGATGAGGAGAGTAGATACGGAGAACAACACTGCAGATCCACTCACAGAGGCCATACCTCAGACAGTGTTCGAGAGGCTATTCGAGATCTTCGGTCTGCGATATGCCAGTATATGGCCTTAGTGCAAGTGGGAGATTGTTAGTGATATATGCCCTAGAGGCCATTATTGTATCATACTGGATTGTATATTACTTAATGGGAGCTTGGGATATACACGAATATAGTAACAGTCTTGCTCGAAATGGTAGCATACTACCTAGTTTGTTTCCCTCAATATGTGCATGTGTTTCTTTTAGCATATCGCTTATACATATTGGTAGAGCCCTTAGGATCTTTGCTTGATTACCAGCGTTGTGATGGCAGTCACACTAGTGGGGGCTGGGTAGTCTATAAGCACATCCTATATAGATCCCTAGTCGTAGGATTATCTAAACGGGGCATCGATACTCCACAGTAGATTAGTGTATACGCTTCTCATCCCAGCAGGGGAGATGGTATGTCCCACAGCCATTAGTACGTCGTACTGGAGATAGTATGCAGGTGCTCATTAGGTTATGAGTACACTGGACAGGACTCGTCGGGAACTGTTGGTGGGTATTATACCTATCGTCGGGTAGTTGTTCCCAGGTGACATGAGTACAGCTTAGTCCGTCGACTTGACACTGCTGCTTCGCATCGAGTGTGTTCCTACTGTACTTTGATTACTACCCTACCACGGCTCAGAGGAGTGGTGCAAACAGGTAGTAGTTGGGTGCAGTCCTGAAGCACTTGGAGGCAGTGGCGGGTAGATAGGATTCGTCTCTCCCGGTATTGGGGTTTGATATCGCGCTGTGTTCGGAAGCCATTAAATAGCGCGATATCAACCCCCAATACCGGGAGAGATGAATCTTATCTAACCGCCACTGCCTCCAAGTGCTTCGGGACTGCACCCAACTACAACCTGTTTGCACGACTCCTTTGAGCCATAGCAGGGTAGTAATCAAAGTACAGTGGGAACACACTCGAGTCGAAGCAGCAGTGTCAAGTCGACGGACTAACTTGTACTCATGTCACCTGGAAACTGCTACCCGACAATAGGTATGATACCCAACAACAGTTCCCAACGAGTCCTGTCCAGTGTACTCATAACCTAATGAGCACCTGCATACTATCTCCAGTACGACACACTAATGGTTGTAGGACAGATCATCTCCCCTGCTGGGATGAGAAGCATATACACTAGTCTACTGTGGAGTATCAATGCCCCGTCTCGATAATCCTACGACTAGGGAACTGTATAGGATGTGCTTATAGACTACCCGGCCCCCACTAGTGTGACTGCCATCACAACGCTGGTAATCAAGCAAAGATCCTAAGGGCTCTACCAATATGTATAAGCGATATGCTAAAAAAAACACATGCACATATTGAGGTAGAAACAAACCAGGTTGCATGCTACCATTTCGAGCGAGACTGTTACTATATCCGTGTATATCCCAAGCTCCCATTAAGTAATATACAATCTAGTATGATACAATAATGGCCTCTAGGGCATATATCACTAACAAAAGCTTCCAATTAAGAAACAACAGCCGCCACTTCAGGCTCCAAGGAGAGGACAATGGTCTCGGCAATCCTTTCTACACCCTCCAGGGCGCCACTAGAGAGATCCATTGGATCTATGGTCGGCGAGGTCACCTCTGCTGAAAGTATAGATACTGAAGGGATGGAAGTCACCACCAGGAGCTCCAAGACAGGACTAACGGCTTCAGTAATCTCTTCTACACCCTTCGGTGCGTCACTAGAGATGTCCATGGGATCTGTGGCCGGTGAGGTCACCTCTGCTGGAGGAATAGAAATCGAAGGAACAGAAGTTAATACCGGAAGCTCCACAGCAAGAGTAGCAACTTTAATAATCTCCTCTACACCTTCCGTTGCATCACGGGAGATATTTGTAGAGTCCACAGTTATGACCTAATCTGGACTCAAATCCTCTTTCGCTGCCGAAGTCCCTACAAAGTTTTCGCAAAAATAAGAAGATATAAAAGTAATACAAATTACTCAAGAAAAAGGGTATACGAAAAATACGCATACCATACGCCAGGGAGCTTGAAGTATGGATTTCTCGAGCCCTTGTTCTTTTCTGACTAAATGCGCTTGTCGAGCTTCAAGCATAAATTCATGACTGTCCGTCTTCAGTGCAAGTTCGTCTTCAGAAGCAACCGAGATGGGCTGCTTATGAGCTCGTTCTTCTTCCATTAGTAGAGGACCCATGTGTACCCTCCGTAACGATGGGTCAACCTCATAGAATATGACGGGGGGTAAGCTTTTTTCGGGGCGCCCACGTTTTCAGTCTCATCTTGTGAGCGCCTTATGGCCTCAGCCAACTGCGCGGCTTCTTCGGCAGACGAACCAGGAAAGAGAAGACCATCGTCCGTCTCCTGCATAGATATCGGTTTGTCTTGGACAAGAGGCTCAGATTCGAGCAAGATGTCGAGTAGGCCAGTGATTGTTTTCTTCCTCGTTTTCGAGCCAGGGTTAACACTAGAGGAAGAGCACTTCCTCCCCCTTGATGACTTGGCACGATGCTGCCCGACCTCACCTTCGACGTCATCCTTCGGTAATGTCACTACCGGCGCTTTCCCAGGGATTTCTACCTCAGCTCTGGCACGCACCGGCATACCAGGAGTGCGAAGGACTGGTCCTACTTCTACGGTTTTAGGAATGAGTGTCAAACCGCTGTCCCTTAAAAGGGGCGAACAACCAACTGCGGCCGCAACGGAGCGCTAGTGACTTGGGTCGGAGCTGGAACTTTACATTTGAAGAGTACCCGCCTCTCCTCGGCAATGACAGGACCGACTCAATGGCGATACCAACCCTTGAAAGAACCCACAGACCTTGGAAGATAGTTGGGCTCTGGGATCATGAAGAGGGAGCCAGTGTTCAGCCGCATAAAATGATGGATGACATCACGAGTGACTTCCAGAGACAAAGTGGGCTCAACTAAAAATGCCTCGACAGGGACACCCTGGTTATAGCATAATTGCTGGGCAAAGCGGTGCGGATTATACCGCATAAAGAGAACTGTGTCATTCTAACGAAACACCAAATAGCCCGGCCTAATCGAGTACATGTGCATAATCTCTTTGGGCTTTAGAGATGGCGCTCCACCCTTTGACAGATCAAACAGCTGCTGAATGGACCCCGCAGGAGTAGATAGGACTCGGTCACTGAAAACCATCACGCCCTCGTTTGAGTATGGGTTAAGAAACACGCGGAGGGCCCCTAGCTGAGTCAGATCCGGAGCGGAAGCATCCACCAACCTCATAACCCGTGGGAAGGTATAGGAGTAATAAAAATCTGGCCGCCGATGTGCAGCAAATGCTACCGATACATGCATCTCGATCCACGACGTGAAGTAGTGGAGGGAGAAATTCACAATATCCGCACCTGGGGTCGAAGTATTAGCCGCAACGCTTAATCTATGATATAGGTGCGACAATCCTGCAACACCAACGGCCAATCGTGCCCCTCCAGCTATACGATGAGCGGGGTAGAAGACGGAGGCTCTCATAAAGCGTCGATGCGTCGGTTTGGCGAACCAACTGAGCCAGAGACTGATAAAGACAACGAAGAAGGTCTCTTCATCCATGCCGGGAGCCACAATCGCATCGAAGGAAACGGTCGACGAGGTCGGAATATAGAACTGCGGCAAATCTTCCTCTTTAGCTGGCAGTTTATTCAACCCGAACCCAAAAGGGTCGTCAATGTTCGCGAACTTTGGAACCTCTTTGGACAAAGCGTCTCCACGGAGAAAGCAGGCAATGAAAGTCTCAAAGGTGATCCCTTGACCTTTTGACGTCACGAACAGTTTCTCAAAAATACCCAGAGCTTTGATTAGACTTGGGTACTTATGACGGACAGCGTTTTCAGTCGGGAGGCCGTCAAGCATAGTAGGCATGGTTATGAACACATACTCATCGGGAGGCAGCAACTCTTCATAATGCTCTCCCCTGATCGGTAATCCGGAGATCTCGCGGAACTCCTCCAGTGAAATCAAGACCTCGCGATCTCCAAGCAAGAAGGTGTTGGTGGGAAGATTCTATTGGTTCAGAAAAGCTTTAACCCACCAGACATGAGGGGCCTAGTAATGAAATAGAGATGCGTACACCGCTTGATACAGCCTAACCTTCTGTAACCATGCACGGTGGGCGGAAAGAACGTATCGAGCCGAGGGAAGGTAGCCTACTGGGTGGCGGGGGGTAATGCCTACCTTATAAACTTGTCCCCAGGGTCGGGCTTCACCCTGACATATGCGGCACCCCAGAATATCTATAACCGATAGGGGCTGGTTGGGTATCCCGGTTGTTGACGGCTCAAGCCGGCCTGTAGGAGTCTAGTTAGTCGCCTCCACCGCATAAACGGTCTGTGGGCGTTCCATCAGCGGGATTGGACGGAGGGGCTCTGTTGGCACCTCACAAGTAAAGCTACGGCGGCCCCGGATGATATGACCATACCAAACCCCCCATAAAGTAGACTCGTACAGTCCCTGTCATGTGTCCTGATCATTGTCATGGCTTCCTCGTCCAACGGCGATTGCGGAAAAACGGCGTCTGAGCGAGTATAAGGAAAGTAGGAAAGTGAAGCCATTGTTCCTGAAATAAGGGAAAGAAAACCATTAATAAAACATATATATATATATATATATAATAACAGAAGAAAATGACAGGATGTTTGTTCCATGAGACCACTGACTGCAAACCCAATGGACCCCACAAAATCAATATGGCGGTTCACCAATGATGAGGCAAGATAATTATTGCAAGAATAAAAAAGGATTCTCATTAAATGGACATTGGAATTTAAACAACTCTTAACATCCTCAAAGAAAAATGAGGTCCGCTAAAATACCCAACGAATTAAAATCTGCAAAAATGAAAATATGCCCAAGAACGCCAGGGAATAAATTTCCCAAAGGGCCTCTAGATCTTTCAGAGCTAAGCTCTGTAACGAGGAATCAAATTCCTTTTAAACAATGGAATTGAATTCCAAAGATCCTCAAAAATCAGAGGAGAAAATGCCTGATCTTCGAGGACATCGGGGTTTACTACACAAATGATTATGTCTTTTTGGATCTCTAATAAATCAGTCCCGGAAAAGAGCAAAGCTCCTGCGATGGATTTAAAATCAAAAAAAAATAAAAGAAAAGGGTTTCTTGTTCCTAAGAGACAAATGGTGGTCAGGATTCCTACCCAAAAGAGTTCTTTTTGCAAAGTTTAATTCTGAAAGATCTAAGGCAGAGAACTAAGCACCGAAGAAGAGAATTAAATTCTCAAGAAAATAAGTAAGGAAGAAGATGAAAGAACAGTGGTCTTCTTAAAGGCAAATACCCCTGCATTTATAAGACATGATGGAGAGCGGGTCATCTTCCCATTCCCCTAGGCAAATCCAATGGCTGTGAGGGCAGACAGCGTTGCACTCACATGTGAGCCACGTAAGAGCAACGCTGGGGGGCATTGTTCCCTTAGAAAATAGGATGAGGGAAAGTTCCCCACTAAAAGAGCCCCCCACGTATTAAACACGTGAGTGCCTATATGCAACGCATATAGGCACTGCAATTAAAACAATTGCTAGACTAAAACAACCCCACGTGTTTAACACGTGAGTGCCTATATGCAACGCATATAGACATTGCAATTAAAACAATTATTAGGCTAAGACAGCCCCACATGTTTAACACGTGAGTGCCTATATGCAACGCTTAAAGGCACTGCAATTAAAACAATTGCTAGGCTAAGACAGCCCCATGTGTTTAACACATGAGTGCCTATATGCAACGCATATAGGCACTATAATTAAAACAACTACTAGGCTAAGACATCCCCACGTGTTTAACATGTGAGTGCCTATATGCAACGCATATAGACACTGCAATTAAAACAATCACTAGGCTAAAACAGCCCCACGTGTTTAACACGTGAGTGCCTATATGCAACACATATAGACACCGCAATTAAAACAATTGCTAGGCTAAAAGAGCCCCACGTGTTTAACACGTGAGTGCCTATATGCAACACATATAGGCACTGCAATCAAAATAACTACTAGGCCAAAAGAGCCCCACGTGTTTAACACGTGAGTGCCTATATGCAATGCATATAAACACTGCAATTAAAACAATTGCTAGGCTAAAACAACCCCACGTGTTTAACACATGAGTGTCTATATGCAACACATATAGGCACTGCAATTAAAACAATTGCTAGTCCAAAGAGCCCCACGTGTTTAACACGTAAGTGCCTATATGCAACGCATATAGGCACTGCAATCAAAATAATTGTTATGCTAAAAGAGTCCCACGTGTTTAACACGTGAGTGCCTATATGCAACGCATATAGGCACTGCAATTAAAACAATTGCTAGGCCAAAAAAGCCCCCACATGTTTAACACGTGAGGGTACGTCCCTACGTAGAATTAAAATTCTACTCAATAAGGAACCGTTGGATCAAAAGATCCAATGATGATTAAACATAGAATTAAATTCTATTGAACTTTTAAATGGGAAATGATATTTTCTATTAAATAGAAAGTTGGCGGATCAAAGATCCCATGAGTTGGAAATTATTTTTCATATCTGTTTAAAACAAAGAAAAATTGTGCTCCATTAAACCAAGCACCCTTAGATTAAAAATCCAACGGTGATTAAAAATCACTAATCTACAGAATAAGTTCTGTACGGGAAAATATTTTCCTAATCTTGTTTAAGAAACAAGAAAATATGTTTTGTAAGACAGAAACCCTTGGATCAAAGATCCAACAGCGGGTAAAACCCTCAAATCAACTGGAGTCTCTCAATGAGAGATTTCCAAAAACTAATTAAACAACTTCTCTCCACTATATAAAAATCCCAAGACTTCAAGTTAAAGGTAATACAAAAAAAAATATTCAAAAAAGAAAAGAAAAAAAAGAGAGAAAGAGAATTCAATTCTCTAAAAGAAGAAGATCTCCTTCTTAAACAAAAAAAAAACATAGGTAAGAAGAAAATGCAGAGATTATCATATCCCTTCTGCGCCTCTTTAAGGGTTAAACCCTTCATACAAGAACTTAGTTCTTCCTCTGGTTAAGGTCTGCAGAAGCATATCTCCCCACAAGTTGAGAATTTAATTCTCATTGGGGAGATTCTATTATACAAATTCAAAACTTAGGGGAAAGAACTAAGTTCTAAGAATTTAATTCTTACAAAACTATATAGGAATTTAATTCCTCTGATAAAATTAGAGTTTAACTCTGTAAAAAGAATTTAATTCTTATAAAACAAGAGACTTGAAATTCTCTAAACTCAGATCCCGACATCGTTAATATGAGATCAAGATCTTCATGCACATAGAAAGAAAGACTGGTGATTCATTAGTATTCAACACTATAACGAAACCTCACGTGTTTCCCCACGTGAGCATCTCTGATGAACAAAAAAGAATGGCTGAGACCGAGTCACGGGTTTCCCACACGAGCGCCTAAAAGAAGAATAAGAAGTGCCTTCTAGGGCAGCCACGTGTTTTCCACGCAACTCCCAATCAAGTGCTTAGCACTTATATGAAAAAGGGAATATACCCAAAAACAGCGCTCACATTTTGAAAGCGCCTCACGTGTTCGCATGTGAGCACCACAGGGTCCAAGTGCTTAGCACTTATAAAAGAGAAAGAAATAAAATCTAGAGAACGGTTCCCATTTCGGGTGCCTCACGTGGTTACACATAAGCCAAATGCTTAGCATTTATAAAAGAAGAGGGAGGTAAACCCCAAAAAAGCAGTACCCAACCTTGGGGCGCCTCATGTTCTCACACGTGAGTGCCACAAGAATTAAGTGTATAACACTTACACATAAACGGGGACTTGAACCCAATGTACAGCGCCAGCTTTGAGGTGCCACACGTGAGCGCCCCCGAAATCCAGTGTTTAACACTGCTTTAGAACCTCACGTAGGAACACGTGAGTGCTGAACGTATACTAGTGCTTAACACAATGGGAAGTAAATTCCAGCCTCAAGTTGGCTAAGTCTTCTTCAGATTAAAACATCTTCGATCTCCAAATAAACCGAGCCTCTATGCTCATAACTTCCCAAACTAGTTCCAGTTTCAAACACGACTGATGACTCCTCAATTGATGATGACCAAAACGATATTCATCCCACATTCCCCCAGAGAAATCTTAGTCTCAAAATACGAGATTTCTGGGCTTGATCATCAATTCCTTTTCCCTCAAACATGGAGTTGGTTCAAGGGTACATCTCTCTACACCTTTGATACATGTCGTTGTAGTTCCTCGGCGTCTTCATAGAGGTAGTGGGTCCCGACAACCAACTGTTTTTTTGGGCACGTGTCCAGAGATGACATACACACATCAAACTACTGCGGACCGAAACGTCCTTAAACTAACAACGGACCGAAACATTCTTAAACTAAAGCAATAGAGCCCAAATGCTATTTTGTTGGGTCTGAATGATCCCAAAATCCTGTTGAGTAGATCTTAGTCTCCAATTGGACTAACGTATCCTCAACAAACATTAAAGTTGATCTTAATCTCAAACGAGATTAACGATCCTTAAATCAAACCAAATCCAAATCTAAGAATATACAGATTTGGACTAATCCACGCCCAACGGGCGACAATATAAATTAGTCTCCGTATACAATCCACGGAAAACCAAAAATAAAACAAACATACACGATACGAAGTGAACTTTTGGAGCAGGAGAAAGTGGTTATCGCTATGCGATAACGTAATTGACTGCAGAAGCTTGCACCTGTAAGGAAGAGCGTCCCCACAATCAAAAACCCCTCACAACGAGAGTAATCTGACGAAGTCTGCTGCAACGCCCACATTCGTCCAAACCTCCGATACACGGTGCCATAAATCAACTTGGCATGTTCGAAGAGGTGGACGGATAAACCTAAATAGCATTTGCCCCCAAGTTCAGGCAAGACGACCTACGCGGTTCGTCTCCGTTTTCGGCGGTAACCAGGGTTATTTTTAAAACAATATTAAACATATTTTTCATAAAACCCCATCGAGATATGCAAACAATATTTTAAGGACTATAGAATTAACATAGGCTTAAGCGGTATCATTTCTCTTGAGCTCCAGGGAGCTGGAGAAAGTGAGTGCTTGCATATTTAGGCTAGAAAACTTAACGGAGTTATCAATGGTAATTGTCTTGGAAAAATACACAAATCTCGCCGTCCATGTGCAGCAGTTATCGATTACTCCCAAACCTAAGAAATTCAAGAGTTAAATCCGTTCACAAGTGTCTGACTCAATCTAAGTTCAAACTCAACCCAGAATCCAAAATCAAACACGAACTTGAATACTTGATCATGAACTTGAATACTCGAATTCAAACATCAAACTCAAACTTGTATACTTGACTCGACTTGACCGAACCATGGTTATAACGTGACATGAACTTGACATGACTACCTGAACATATGATTACATCCTGAACATGAACCTGAATATTTTATTTCTATAGATTCGGCTAAGACCTGTAATCTTAATCTATACAATACAATACGCGGGGATAAAGGGGTAGATTGGTACGAAACGTATATCGTGGCATGAGAGGTCACTTTAAAAGACACCTACATAAATTCACGTGCCATTGTCCCATGGGATATGACGGGGCCTTGTACTATATGTTACCATAGTCCACGGGGTAAGATGGACTCCTCTCGTATACATGAATACCTTCCTTATCAAACTACAAATAACTACGCTAAAATAACTATCTTATACCAGTGAATGATCATATACAATTTTACATGTCCTCTGTTCATTGAGTTTCTATTCATATTATATACTATCTTCTCTTATTTCTTTTGGGACTTACCGAGCGCGAACTCGCTGACGACATTCCTTTCTGTTTTTTTCTTTGGGATGTTCGTCAGGAGGACCGGACTCTGAGGAGATAGAGTCGAGCCTGGAAGACTTGGACCAGCTTGCTTCACAGCTAGATTACTAGTTCTTTCCAGCCTACACTTACTTTCTGTATGCCATTGTTTAGGCATTTGCTTTATTTATTGTATCTTTTATTTTTTTGTATGTAAAGTTGAATGTAAATAAAGTTGCTATTTCATTTTATTACCCTTGTCATTCTTGTTCATTGGTATATTGCTTAATTACGCTTAACGTATTTGTTTCATAGTAAATACATTGCCGGTTTACCACGTCACTGTTTCCGTCTATTGGGAAGTACGGCATGACAGGTTTTGTTGGCGGCCCATACAGGTCCGTTCTGCATGAAATCTTAAGCAATATATCATAATAATTATAAGAATCAGTAACTATACATTCCTTGCATTTCAAATTTCTTGAATCTATCCCAACCTTTCCTTTTCTATCAAGGTAATGGATCTCCCAACAACACCAGCACCAATGTCAATGGAAACATACCACCACCTACTTTACCACCTCCTCCTACCGTTGTTGCTCCAGTCAACGAACAGACGGTGCTTTTAGAAGCCATCAAAAGCCTTCTAGAGGGCCAGCAGCAGCAGACTGCTATTCTCATGAACCGTCCGGAAGCCGAAGAACTTAGAGTAAAACAATTTCGTGCATTGCATCTCAAGAACTTTTCAGGGAAAAAAAGTCCTCTTGAGGTTGAAGAATGAGCCAAGAGTATAGAGGACGACCTTGCCGCAGCACAGGTACTAGACATAGCTTGGGTTCGTGTGGCCAAACTCCAGCCCACCGACAACGCAAGAGTCTGGTGGAAAGCTGAAGAAACCTGTCTCACACAACCTATAGAGTGGAAGACGTTCCACGATCTGTTCGATGCGAAGTTCTTCCCCTAGACTGCCCATTTTGAGATGGAACAACAGTTCATCCACCTACAATAAGGCTCTATGTGGGTAAAATCAGTGGATGAATATGATGCCGAATTCATCATGCTTAGCAGGTAAAGAATTCATATCAAATTCTGTTCCGTAAAACACATCATTATTCTGACATCAATATCTTATCAGGTTCGCGGCATATTTGATCCCGACCGATGAGATTCGGGCTAGATGATTCCAACAGGGCTTAGACCCAGAAATTAGCCATAGGGGACTACCTAACTCATGAACTCGCCCTGAAGGCAGCACGTCGTTATGAAGCTGTGGTCAAGAAGAAGGGTAAGCCCCAAACAGCCGGAATCAAACACCCTGCTACACAGATGACAGGAAGAGCCTCTTCTAGGTCGACTTTTGCACCCAAGAGGCCAGGAGGATCGTTTAACAAGTCCAGTCCAGATTTTTGTTTCTACTGCAAGAGAACTGGACACTTCGCGAAGGACTGCAGGCGTGCAGATAGCCTATGTTTGATTTGTGGCACATCTACTCACGTGATAGGAGCATGCCCATATCGTATTAACACAGCACCAGCACCCAGACCCGCAATTACATCTCCACAGAAGCCAGCCATTCAGGCTCCTGCACCTAGCCTAGCTCTTCCTGCACCAGCTCCACGTGGACCACCTGCACAGCCTCATTGTCAATTCCATAAGGCACGGAGAAACGCGCCTCAAGGGCAGAGGAATATGCCTCCGACAAGGAAGAATGTGCCTCCAAGATAGGCTTTTACAATGACGGTCGAGGAGGCCTAAGCCACGGGACAATTCATCACTGGTAATCTCCCCCATCCTTTCAAACCTTTTAATCATTGTATATTATTATACTTTTCCTATATCTAAACACGATCCCACACAACTTAGGTACTATACTAGTAGCCACCCTTTCTGCACTCGCACTTTTCGACAATGGAGCTTCACACTGCTTCATGTCACAATGATTCATGAGAACGCATGCAATTCCCGTGAAGCCACTCATTTCAAGCTGGAATGTCAGTTCCGGGAATGGAGTCTTGAAGGCAACTTTAGGATATGATCAGTGCCCAGTTGTAGTTTGCAGTCGAGAATTCTACGCAAATTTCAAAGTACTGAGCATACCAAATTTCGATGTTGTGTTCGGAATGGATTAGCTGGGAGTATTCTATGCTACTATTGACTGCCGTTAAAGGAGAGTAGTATTTGAGATACCAGATCACCTAGTTTTCTATTTCAAAAGTGGAGACAGAACCTTGGAGCCATGAAGTTACCGTGCTAAACCGAAAAATGCAGAAGTGTTCTTTTTACCTACGGAAGAAGAAAAGCCTAAAGTAGTTTGAGAGTTCAAGGATGTGTTTCCTGAAGACATATTAGGTTTGCCTCCCAATCGAGCTCTTGAGTTTAGTATTGATTTACAACCTGGCGCACAACCTATAATCAAAGCTCCATACCGATTAAGTCCGGACGGATTGAAGGAGATCCGCATTCAGTTGGACGAACTACTGAAGAAAGGCTCGATCCGACCCAGTACTTCAAGTTGGGGATCTCCGGTGTTACTCGTGAAGAAGAAGGAAGGTTCCTACAGAATGTGTGTGGATTATCGAGCTATGAACGAAGTGACGATTAAGAAAAAGTATCCACTACTGCGCATCAATGACCTTTTCGATCAGTTGAGTGGGTCTTGTGTCTTTTCAAAGGTAGATTTTCGTTCGGGTTGCCATCAGGTGAAGGTCAAAGAGTTCAAAATTCCGAAGACGGCATTTAGGACTCATTATGGTCATTATGAATATCTCATAATGCCATTTGGAGTGACCAATGCACCTGCCATCTTTATAAACCTGATGAACCAAGTTTTCCGAGAGTACTTAGACAGGTTCGTTGTCATCTTCATCAATGACATCCTGGTGTATTCAAAGAATCGGAAGGAACACGTCGAGCACTTACGCATTGTCCTGGAGACATTACGACAACACCAACTATACGCCAAGTATAGCAAGTGTGAATTTTGGCTAGATCAAGTCGGATTTCTCGGACATATTGTTTCAGGAGAAGGAATCTCGGTGGACCCAGCTAAAGTGTCAGCTGTCAGCGAGTGACCGACACCAAAGACAATGAAAGATATACGAAGTTTCTTGGGATTAGCAGGATACTACCAACGATTCATCGAAGGATTCTCAAAGATCGCAGCACCCCTAACCAAGCTCACACATAAAGACGAAGCATTCGTATGGTCAGAAGCATGTGAGAAGGCTTTTGTAGAACTCTAGCCGAGCTTAATCTCTGCACCTATCCTTATAATACCGGATCAATCTGGTGGATTCGTTGTGTATTGTGATGCGTCCGGTAAAGGATCAGGATATGTTCTACACCGGCATGGAAAAGTTGTGGCTTTTGCATCAAGGCAACTAAAGGTTCATGAGCGCAACTATCCAACACATGATCTGGAATTGGCAGCCGTCATCTTCGAACTCAAGATTTGGCGCCACTATCTTTTGGGAGAACGAGTGGATATATACACTGATCATAAAAGTCTTAAGTATGTATTTACTCAGAAGGAACTCAACATGCGGCAGAGAAGATGGCTAGAACTCATGGTGGACTTCGACATCAATCTACAGTATCATCCTGGAAAGGTGAACGTAGCTCCTGATGCACTTAGTCGCCAGCCATTAGCAATGAACCTTACTACTCAGTGGATACTACAACAAGAACTATATAGATTAGAGATTGAAGTAGTTATGCCGGGTAACATTTCATCTTTGATGAACTTACAATTCCAGTCCACTCTTGTCAATCAGATCAAGGCAGCTCAAGCAAATGATACCAAGCTACAAAAGATCCAAGAACAAGTAAAAAGTGGACTTCGAACTGACTTCATCATCCACGAAGATGGATCCTTAGGGTATGGAAACCGTTTATGCATGCCAATCGGACCCGTTCGAGAAGAGTTGATGAAAGAATCTCACAGCTCTCCGTATTCGGTACACTCCGGTGGTACGAAGATGTACAAGGATCTACGGTAACACTATCGATAGCACGGAATGAAGCGCGAAGTGGAAAGGAGCGTAACCAAGTGTTTGGTGTGGCAGCAAGTGAAGGCTGAATATCACAGAACTGCTGGTCTACTTCAGCCGTTATCAATCCCAGAATGGAAATGGCAGCACATTAACACGGACTTCATGACTGCTCTCCCTCACAGCACTAAGGGTAACGATGCAATTTGGGTTATTGTGGACCGACTCACCATATCGGCTCACTTTATTCCATTTAGAATTGGCCAGTCAACCGAGACGTTGGTAAAGAAGTACACGGAGGTGAGCATAAATCTAAAGTAAGATTTAAACCTTCAAGATGTACCATATTTGATATCTATAAACTCATGCAGGAGATCGTAAGATTATATAGAGTACCTGTTTGCATCATCTCCGATCGTGATACAAGATTCCGATCACAATTTTGGCAGAGTCTGTAAGCTAGCCTGGGGACGAGTCTGAATTTTATCACGTCGTACCATCCATAAACAGACGGACAGTCCGAATGAACAATTCAGATTCTGGAAGACATGCTGAGAGCCTGTATGTTAGACTTCGGAGGTTCGTGGGAAGATCTCCTACACCTTGTGGAGTTTTCATACAACAGCAGCTATCAAGCAAGTATTGGAATGGCACCATTCGTAGAACTCTACGGACGAAAGTGTCGCTCTCAGCTAAGTTTGGACGACGTTGGAGATCGTGAACTCCTTGGACCAGAGATGATCGTGGAAACTGTGGACGTAGTTTGCACGATCAGGGAAAGGATGCGTATAGCCCAAAGACCGACAGAAGCATTGGGCAGATGCAAAGTATCGACATCTGGATTTCCAACCTGGAGATCGTGTATTCCTGAAGATCTCTCTAAACAGAGAAGTGATCCGTTTTGGCAAAATGGGTAAGTTAAGTCCAAGATATATCGGACCATTCGACATACTTGAACGAGTTGGAGAAGTGGCATACCATTTAGCACTACCATCCTCATTAGAATGAGTGCACAATGTGTTCCATATGTCCTAACTACGACGATATGTGAGCAACCCCAACCACATACGTGATCACTCAAAGCTCATAGTACAAACCGACCTAACCTGTGAGTAACAATCAGTTGAGATCCTGGACCAAAAAGTGAAAACATTACAGAACAAGGAGGTAAATTTGGTCCGAATAATGTGGAGAAAGGATTCACCAGGAGAATCAACTTAGGAAAGAGAAGAAGATATGCATGCTCGATACCCTTACCTTTTTGAAAATTAGTCCCTATATAATTGTAAATTTCGAGGACGAAATTTTTATAAGGAGGGTAGAATATAACGACTTTGAAATCACTGTACAGAAATTTTCTTGTTATTGTACAGAAAAGAGTATTACAGCCTGTGTAAGAGTTAAAAGTTATTTTTGTTAAATAAAAGCAAGAAGAAACATGTAGCTCACTAGTAAAGCCTCTGCACTGCTGTGACATAGCCTGTGCGTTCGATTCCTATCAGACCTAATTATTTTTAGATTTTTTCTTTTTAATTTTTTTGAAGCTCAAGAGTTGCACGTGCAATACACGGAGAAATGAAAATTTTCTATCACTCCCCGTTTCCCAATAGACAGAAATGGTGACATGGCAGGCCGCAACGTATTTACTATGAAATAAATACGTTAAGCGTAATTAAGCAATATATAAAAATGTATAAGAATGACAAGAGAATAAAAATGAAACAGTAACTTTATTTACATTCAACTTTACATACAACTATTTTGGAAATAAAAGATACAATGAGTAAGCAGTGCCTAAAAAATGGCATACAAAAATAAGTGCAGAGGAACTAGTAGTCAGGCTGAGCGGTAATCTGGTCCAAGTTTATATAGGTGTCTTTTAAGTGACCTCTCGTGCCACGATATACGTTCCGTACCAATCTACCCATTTATCTCCGCGTAATGTATTGTATAGATTATGTTTAAAAGTATTCCTGAAACCATGGATACAAAATGTTCAGGTATTCATGTTCAGGATGTAATCATATATTCAAGTAGTCATGTCAAGTTATAACCATGGTTCGGTCAAGTCAAGTCAAGTATACATGTTTGATATTGAAGTTTGAATTCGAGTATTTATGTTCATGATCAAGTATTCATGTTTGATTTTGGATTCAGATTTGAATTGGACTCAGACTGAGTCAGACACTTATACTGATTTAACTCTGGAATTCTTAGGTTCGGGAGTCATCGGCAACAGCTGCACATGGACGGCAGGATTTGTGTTTTTTTCCAAGAAAATTACCATTAATAACTCCTGTTAAGTTTTCTAACCTGAATAGACAAGCACTCACTTTCTCCGGCTCCCTGGGGATCAAGAGAATTGATCCCGCTTAAACCTATATTTACTAAAGTTCTTAAAATATTGTTTTATATATCTCGAGGGGGTTTTATGATTTTTTTAATATAGTTAAAAGTAAAACCTCGAGGGGGTTTTATATTACTTAGGGTTTTCATGAGCATGTGTTTTAAGTATTGAGGTATTTTGATGATGAATACCTAGCTTGTAAAAGTTTATGGTATTTTAGTAAAAACTAGTCTTTTTAGTAATTTGATGGTGTTTTATTGACATTTTTTAATCTTTCTATTTTATGAAAATATAGTTTCATAATTTAATGAAAATATAGATTTATAATATTATATAATTTTTAATTTTATAAATTTAGTTTTATTTAGAAAATTCGTTTTTCTTAAAAACCGTAATTATATCCTTTCAAGATCGAATACTCCGTGAGGAGTGCTTCATCTCGCACTACTATCCCCAGGATGTGCGATAATCCACACCATCCATTAGCGGGTCCCCTAACAAGGGTTATAGATGCATAATTGCAAAGGAATATGAAACACCGTTTAAAAGAACCCGGTTTTAAAGTAGGTGGTATTTTATTGTAAAGCTTATACTTCGAAACAAATATTCACACAAATTAGTATCGTGCTATAAAACTGTCACGATCCAGAAAAGGTACGTGACTGGCACTTGAATCATGTAAAATCTATAGGACCCCATCTAATTCAAGTAAGCCAAAAGCCCAGAAATCTAAACCTTTTAGAGGGAAATAGTGGAGGTGCAGTTTTGAAATAAGGTACACTGAAATCAATTTTATTCTTATATAAACATAAGTAGTAATATATCGAAACACTATATTTGTATCTAGCTTGAAAACCCTTTTGTTGTTTGAAATTCGGGCAACAACTCCTTTGTAATTTGTAACCCAAAAACGAATTCAAGCAATAATATATAAGGCATCCCCAAGCGGGAGCTAACTCTTCGCCAATTGGCGGAACAACCACGCAAGATAATATAAATATACAACGCCGAAAGGCGAGGATCAAAACTCATAATGAAAGCGATAAAACTAAGCATCATAAGAAAACCAGAAACAACAATAAATACATAAGCGCGACTCTAAGGCTGAAAAAATAAACAACTGTGGTTTTCTAAGTCTACTAAATATACATAGTCTGGTTGATAGAGCCTTTAACTAGATACAACTAAAATATAAAGTACATGTGCGACGGTGGTCATAATGCAAGTGAACCCACCTACCGAGCAATCACCCGAAAGAAATGATGTGCCAGCAGGCCGCAACAGAACCTGTATGGCCGAACCTGCAAAGAAACTGTGGCACAGCGGGGGTGAGTTTCCAACTCGTGAGTAGAAGACATCACCAAGTAGAAATCGCATGTATGACGATCTCCTAGGTCATACAGTAACATGCTCAATTATAACACCGAAACATCTAGTAGTGGCAAGGGTAATAATCTAAGCATAAATGTAATACCAAGTACTCGTGTCAGTGCCTCAAGTAGAAACAAGTCACATATCTGAGGTATGAATGCATCAAGAATGAAATCAGAATATATCAGTATGAGAAAGCTGTGTTCTTATCTCAGTAAGATTTTAGTATAAAAACTGGAGTATCATCAATGAAATCGACAGAAATCCGTGTCAAACATCGACACAAAATCCTCAAATCCCGGGCTCCGTCAGTCTGGATCGGCCCATATCATCCAATCTCACGACTACAGTCGGTATCCTCTGGATATCCGCCGCGCCAAATATCACTGATAGGTAGTCTGACCCTGCTAGGCTCATCGTCTACATCTTGAGCTTCTTTCCCCGGGGTACCTTACCGGGTCCACCATGTACCCGAAACGGTTCATCCTACTTCTTGAATCAGGTCTCGAAAACCAACTCAATCAGGAAAACTCATGGTGGACGCCATATACATCATATCACGAGAAAACCGCAACTTGCATTTTTAAAATTATAATGAGTTTATAAAATCCTTGTGGCTTTCCCCAAATCCAGAAATCTCATGGAAAATCCAAAATCCCAAAATCAAGAGTCAATAAGCAGTGAATACTGGCATAAAGCCCCACAATATTGCATAGCATAATGAATATATATTACATGGGGTATCTAAGTAAGTAATACAATATCTAAACTAGTATATGTGAGTAAGCATACTAGTACTATGTTGAAAATACCAGCTAGCGGGTTATACCAATGAAATAACGTTTTCTAAAGTGTACGTGACATGGCAATTACCAACGATGATGTGTGTGAGCCGGCAAGCAAGTGTACGTAGAACATATGCATCATCGGTAATGGAGCTGGTGTCCTAACAGACGGGGTTCATAATAGCTAAAGAAAACACATGTAATAAATATGCAATGCGATAAGAATAACATAAATATAACAGAAAAGCGAATAGTAAACGTAACATTATAAAATATACATATCAGTGTACGAGTCATACGGTTTTAGTGTTTTAAAATAGCACGAATCGAGATTTTTAGAAAAGTAGGGGCTGCGGTGTTTTTAAGAAAAGATATGTCTTTTGAAAAATCCGTAGCATCTCTCGGGTTGTCTTTTGAAAATACTCACGATTCGTTAGTTTTGAAAATAGGTATGACTCAAGCCAGGTCTAGTATCTACCTAAACAACTAAGAGACTAAACTAAGAACCTAGTCAGAAGGGTAAGAAAATCTACCTAAATTCCGAGTCGATATACCTAGTAGTCGGCGATCTAGCCTTATAGCGTCACGTACTGTATAATACGTAGTACGGCATCCTCGAGTCAAGAGTGCGGATCAATCATCATATATATACCTCGTACGGTAAAATCTATCGTACGGCATCCCCAAAATCGGGGGTGCGGGTTAAATATCATGTACACACTATCATCCATATGGTATCATCATCGTATAATATCATGATCAGGGGTATTGTTCTAAAGTCTCGTACATTCTAAGATCATCAAACACATATTATCGTATGTATGAATACACATCGCCCAATGATCCATTATAATATCATATCACGACTCAATCACATATCAACAACTCACGGCATCATGTCCGATCATATCGACTCATATCCATTTAACATCTCATATCCTCATCTTATACGTATATGTATACTTTATATATATATATACACACACACACACACACACACACACACACATCATATCTCATGTGTGCATGTGTGTATGACAACCTATACACTGCGGGTCCGCGACTAGAAACTAACTAAGAGCAATCTTCTTCCAAGTACACTTCATCTCACTTAAGGTCTCCTAGAAAACCCTATTGCAAAGTATCCGCACTATCCATATACATACCATACACATCCTAATCTACGAATTTGCGGGGGTGCTATACACCATCCACCCGACTTCCCCCGTAGATATACATCTACTCACCTCGATCCTCACTTGCTGAAGTCAATGACGCCACTCTCTCCTCGTCATCCCAAAGTCCATGCAAAGATACCAACATCTCAAATACGTCGCATCGTAAACAAGAATCAATACGAAAACTAAAACGTCACATGAAACTCACATAAGTTAGAACCTATAGTCTATGTATGCGAGAATAGCCAACACCTCTCGACATCGACGTACAAACGCCAATCGATCAAGATAAAACACAAATATCAAAACTCAAGTTATTAAAATCCTCAAAACTCAAAACAGCAAGTTAGAAAACTAGCTCCAGATTTTGACTCAGGAAATTAGGGACTAAACAAATAATACAGAGGCTATGTTATAAGGTAAGTGAGCTACAGGCCAAATCCCCACTCCAATGTCCACAAATGGCCCGGTGAAAATGCCTATTTTCCCTATGTCGCCGGCCCAATTTTGGAATTTGGGTCTCATCTTCTCGTGGCGGTCTCCTGTTGGTCTAACTAGATTAATGTACTTGTTTAATGTTTCTAAAAACACCTCAGGTTGCTCCATATTCCCTGTAGTCCCCAAAATATCTACAAAACCGACATCGGAAGATTCAAAGCTCAAGTCTTGGATTTTACTACATTCAGTTGGTCCAGAATTACACTAGAGGGGTTGTAGCACTAATAATGCTCAACTACACCATCACAACTCCATATAAGCCCTAAGCCTCATCCAGGAATTTTCAAACATCACCAACTACATCAACTTGACTCTAAACTACACTAGATCATTAGGAAATCTAAAAACTAAACTAGAAGTGTAGGATTTACATCATTTGGCAACTCAAGAAAATTCTTGAGTTGCTCAAAATCTTCAAGGTCCAAACTTGAGGCCTCCATAGGGTTTGTAATGACGTTGTGGTCATATTTTGTGAAGGGGGTATAAGGTTTTGGTTAGGTGGTGGTGGTGTTTTGTGGTGGAAGAGGAAGTGGAGAATGGGGAGAATGAGGGATGAAGGAGAATGGGAGGTGAAGAAATAATGTAGAGAATGAGGGAAGGCTAGAAGTGTGTAGAGCTTTCACTCTCTCTCTCTTTCTCTCATGATACTTGTCCCATCACTCTCACTCTCTCATCTATTTTCTTTTTCTTTTCGTTTTATTTCATAAAACAAAAACCAAGTTAAAAAGGAAATGTAGCATGGTTTTCAAAACAAAAATTAAAAATGTAACAAGTGTTATGCAACATATCATGTTGCATGTCATGCACATATCATACTTAATGAATAATTAGTAAATACTAATCGAGTTTAGTAAATAACCCATTAACAAATAATTGTACGATAATTCATAAAATGCCCAAATAACATAAATAACTTCAAATCAATAATTATTATTAATTTCCCAATTATTTTCCAATTTATCGGTATATAATTATACCTGTTCATTAAAACTAATCTCCATACTATTAAAATATCCCTAATATTTATTATTTAATTACTTAAATTCCCCAAATAATATTTTATTTTCTGAAATGTTACAATCTTCCCCCCTTAAATAAATTCGGTCTCCGAATTTAAATTTAAAACTCCCCCAAATACTAAAACATTTCAGCAAAACAATCAAGTCGTCGGGGCTCCGAAATCATAAATACTTAAAACATATCTTAGCGCAATGCATGCGCATGAAAAACGAGTGTAGAACTCAAAATCAAAACTCCGTCAAGCATCACGCAATCATCGGAGTTATGGCAAAAATACGAATGTCAAAATCCAATACAAAAGCCAACATGATATACTCTAAACTATAACAAGTATATAGACGCATCGTTGTGAAATCATCAAGACCATTGGAATAAAGTGCATGCAAAAATCTCTTTTTTTTTCAAATCGCCATGCGATGTGCATATCACGGCACAAGTAGCGGACATTCATTTATAAGGAAAATAGCTATACATACATACATACATATATATATATATATATATATATATATATATATATATATATATATATATATATTTCCTTCGTTTAGAATATACGTTCTGCCTTTTCAAAAAAAACGATTTAGAAGGGTTTCCTTTGTAAAGTTTTCATGACATCTTGGGCACGTAGGAAATATTGAGACTATAGCTCCTTTTTGGAAATCTCTTCGGCAAATATTGATGCATGTAAAATATATTCAAGTACTGTCCTCGGACTAGTCATGCTCAGTTATTATACCATATAGTATATGTCGTAAAAACATGATACTCAAAATGAAATCAATCTCAAATATAGCATACAAAAATACCACGTGCGTCTGGTGCGCACGGAAATCGAAACCAAATACAGGTGCCATGAATATGCACAGAAACAAAACTGAGTGCAACGGGTGTGCACAAAAACAATATCAGGTGCATCAGATATGCACGAAGAATCTCGATTTTTAGTGCATCCGGTGTGCACATAATCGCATCAAGTGTGCCAGTTGTGCGCAAGAATCCCAGTCAAGTGCACAGGGTGCATGAAAACGAATATCGAGTATAAAAATTGAAATCAACGGTATACGACATACACAAACTCAAAATCATGTATACCGCGGTATATAATTCATAAACATGTGCAACTGCGTGCACAAAACCATATCGAGTACTGAAAGCTCGTGCAAACTATGCCGAAAGCATAAATCAATGATATGTACACTATATGTATGAAATCAAAATCAAACATCTCGGACCGCATAAAATCAAAATCGAGTGCAATGAATGTGCACAAAACAAAAATCTGCACAATTGATATATAAAAATACGAATCATGTACAACTGTGGTGCACATAGGGAATATCAATCATAAAACGAAATCCTCAAAATACCAGAATCCCAAAATAACGGAAAAGTGATATTCGAATCACCAAATCGCAAATCATAAATACTGTCATCGATATGCTCCTCCTTCAATGTCGAAGGGTGTCGGTTGATCAGTCGAAAATACTGCATCTTTAAACCGGCAATTTCCCTATCATTTGCACTCATCTAGAAGTGTTCGACATTCATATTACACATATTAGCAAATCAGTCGTAAAATATCAGATTGCATGTGTTAGACTTTAAAACCGGCACTATCAGGGAAATTGACTGTATTTCATAGCATCGCATCATTCTTGCATATCGCAACTTGTGTTTCGAAGTCTGTGCCGGAAATTACAGAAGATCGGTAAAAATTACATAACATACTGCTTAAAAATACGCCAACTCAAGAATTTGGAATCTGGCAATGATTTAGAATGAATTCAGAGATTCAACATATCAGAATGTACACTCAAAGATAGAACAAAGCAGCTGAAGAAGTATGAAGCCCTAGCTCCACCACTTGGCCGCGGAACCGCGGCCGGAGCCGCCTTGCGCCGCGGTTCCGCGGCGGCTATGCCACATCAGCTCCCCTGCTTGAGCTCAGCCCTCTTCTCTCAGTGCCCACACTTCAGAAATACACTGCAAATTCCAGAAAGATCCTGAATATTCTGCCAGATCAGCAAGCCTTGAGTTCTAAACTAAACACCCCAAGCTTCTTCAACAAGCTTCACCTAAACTCCATTAAGGACCTAGAACCTTCTCCCTAACCTCCTAACTTAGGGTAGAAGCTAAGCCCTAACTAACTACTTCTAGAAGCCTCCTCCTATAACTAACTTTTGGAGGGAAATTCAAAATTCAAATTCCTAGAGCTAGGGTTTGGGAAACCTATAAAAATACCCCAAGGCTCACTAGAAATGGTTGTTCATTGTTGTTCAATCTTTGGCTAATCTTTAGCTCCGCAATTCAATTGTTGTGGTTGTTCTTCATCTTCAACCCAACAACTACCACCTCCAAACCCTAACCCTAATCCCAATCAAGATCAAGAATTCAAGATCCTTTGAGTGCAAGCAAAGCAAGTCTTCAAGATTCTTTAGAGGCGAAGCCGGACTTCAACGGAGCACGAGATCCAAGCCGATCCATGACTCAAGGAGACGAGCGACGCAAGAATCGACGATCAAAGTTCCATCCTCTTGTAGTTCTTGAGAGTTGTAACTAATTGTTGAAATAAATAAAGGTGAAGATTCTTTAAACTTGCTTTTATTTCAATTCGAGCATTATGATTCTTATTCAATTCTTGAATGTATTCTTCGTGATGATGCTTGAGTAAAACTCCGCTCGTGGAGGAATCGAAACGATTGTAGAATGATGATGTTGACGAATCTTTAACGTTTTCTTATGTCTTATAACAATTGTAAATTCTTGAAAATCGAATGATCGATGATCTAGATCGATGCGAATGCGTTCTTGATTCCTTTCGCACGATCTAGAGACCAACGATTGATCATTCGATTTCCTAGAAGCTATCTAGTGAATGCGATTCATCGAATGGACAAAGGATAGGATGAGGAACCCTAATTCTTCGCAAGATCCTTGATCCTCGATGAATCTACATCGATTTAGCATCAACTTGTTAATGGATAAGAAATCGTATTCTTGAATCTTCTTCACATCTACGATCTAATCGATTCCTACGAGCTTTACTTCAAATCTTGAAACCTAAATCTATTGGAATTCTATTCTTCTTGATTCTTGATGTTTAATGCTTTAATGATTCTTGATTTGATTTAGTTGATTCGTGAAATTCATCGATAAAAATCTTGAATCGTTTTTGCTTTTCTTTTCTATTAAATTTTCAATTCGAACAAATCAAAATATGAATGAATCGCACAATCCCTGTGGACGATCCGCACTTACTAACGCGCTACAATCCGACACCGTTATTGATTGCGGTCAAATATTTTTGGTTGTGATTCTATAAAATTTTCTAAACCGAAAACAAGAAAAAATAATATCAATCAAATGGCGTCGTTGCCGGGGATCGCGCGCTAATTCGTTCTATATTGAAATTTGAATTGAAAGATTTATTCCATTACATTTTTGTGATCAAAATTCGCGCAAAATCTAAACGATTTGTTGTGGTTTATTGCAAGGAAATCTGGAGCTTGCTGTGCAATTAGAAATTTTTTTGGAGAATTCCAGAGGACTCATGAGCTGAACCTCAGCTCTCTGTAAAAATTTTGTGCAGGGAACAACACAGACGGGCGCGTTTCCGTGGTGGGAGCCACTAATTGCGGCGGTTTCGCGGCTTGGTGAGGCCCCCTCTGTGTTAATTTGCTCTCAGGTCCTCTACAACTTTCTTATCTCCTTCTCTGTCTGATCCAAATAACATTTTTCTGCAGGCTTCTTTGTAAAAATCACAGCGCCGCGCAAAAAGCAAAATTAAATTGTGCTTGTTTTGATTTTATGGTTGTTTGCATAATTAATACGGACATTAAGGGGCAAAGACCAAATCCAGATTAGGTGGGGAGTTCATTACCCTTCCTAAGCCCCGAAAATCGCAAAATTTGCATCTGCATTGACCCTCATTAACTAAAAAATATCTAGAGATGACTCTAAGGACCGTCGCGCTCACTTAGGACAGAAGAAGGCCGTGGGTAATTCATTGCTTATCCGCGTTTCTCTTGTGGTGTCTAAGGCAAGTGTGTTGAAGGCTAGTGGTTACTTAATTAGGTCCACTACTTACGTAGTGGAGAACCTCCCACTTACCTGGCACTTACCTGGCCACAGGAGAGACAAAGAGGCAGTGGAGGATTTATCCTGCGTCTTGTCTTTTGGAAGTTAGGAGCGGTCTAGAGATTTGACCTAGGTGCCCCTAGAATTAGGGTTTTTTGTGTTGCATTTGTTGTGTTGCATCATTTTTTTCAAAAATCCGTCCACTTTTCAAAACAAACACCGCATTCATTCATTCATTTCCCCTAATTATAAGTCACGCTGCCACTTGTACTAACCCTTTTTAGTGCAAGATAGGCTGGACACGGGATTCTAGTGCCCGTTTAGTCCGCGTACCCTTTATCGACTCCGAAGTCGGTATTTCTCTATTTACTTCTTCTTTACCCACCACCACACCCACATCGATGGATCCATCTCCATCGAATTTCTTTAACACTAATCTACCACCGTCCGTTGGTGCGCAGAATCCACCCCGCATCTCTCTACAAGAGAGGTGCTATCCATTGCGAGGTCCTCTTTCGACCTGCTTATCCATTCCACCAGCCAACGGGGATAATTTTGAAATTAAACCCCAATACATCAACCTTTTACCCAAATTCTACGGACTCGAGACTGAGGACGCTTACGTTTTCATCACCAAATTTGAAAACGTATGCGCAATAATGGATACGTCACAACTTTCAGTAGATGCTATGCGTATACGACTTCTTCCATTTACTTTGTGCGATATAGCCGAGAAGTGGCTATATAACACTACCGCACACTCCATTACAAATTGGGAAGAATTCGTCGCGGCATTCCTTAAGAAATTTTACCCAATGCAAAAGACAGCTCGAATCCGTAGCGAACTGAATCAAATCACCCAGCTTCCTACTGAACCATTTTCCAAATGCTTTGAACGTTTCAAGGATCTTTTGGTTCAATGTCCTCATCACGGCATCCCGAGATGGGATCTTTGCCGAATCATTTATGAGGGCATTAACCCAAACACTAAACAGAACCTTGAAAACATGTGTCAAGGCACTTTTATGACCAAGGATGATGGGGAAGCTTGGAAATTTTTAGATGAGTTCGCTGAAAAATCACTACAGTGGGAGAGTGGAACCCAACCATTGAATAGGGGTGGCGTACACCAAATTGATGTGTCCATAGGTGTTCGAGCTGAGATGGAAGCAATGCAAAAGAAGCTCGACGCTATGGAACACAAATTTTCAGCAGCCTCCCTAAACCCAATGTCGCTCCCCAAAACTGTATGTGGGTGCTGTTCTGATCCGTCTCATTTAACGGAAGAATGTCCATTATACTCTGCATTTCAAGGTCATGAGCATACTAATGCCGCATTTCAAAGACCTAGAAATGATCCATATTCTTCCACGTACAATCAGGGTTGGAGGAATCATCCAAATTTTGCTTGGAACCAACAACAATCTCATCAAAACATGGTTCCAAGCCAAAATAATTTTCAAAGGGCTCTTCCACCACAACAGCAACCACTTCAACTCACTCAGCACCCCTACCAGTCACAAAATTTCCAAAACCAGGTCAACACTCCTGCACAGTCTAATCCTATGCAGTTGACCGGTTCTGACGAATTCTCTCAATTCACTCAAACCATGAAATCACTCTTGTCAAATTTCATAGAGGTTTCGGCTGAGGTTAGATCTTCCGTCAGTGAGATAAAGAAAAACTCAGCATCCCAAGCTGAGAGTATCAGATCGATGGAAGCTGAAATCGCAATACTTAAAGCCGAAATGAGTGCGAGAGAAAAAGGGAAACTTCCGTCTCAACCCCTTCCGAATCCTGGGCATTACAATGTAAATGTCGTCACAAGGTTGAGATCGGGAAGAGTGCTGAATAACCATATCGGGGAAGGAATTGATGATATTGAAAATCCTATCAATAACACCTCGGCTGAGACCTTTCCTCACACACACACTTCTACTTCTGATCCTTGTTCTTCTACCCCACCGCCTTCTCGCGAGCCTATTCTCCATTTCCCACTAGGCTCGACACCTCAGTATAGCCCTTCTAGTTCTCCACAGACGGTCCCCACTCCTCTTTTGGGATCACGTCTACCCCCTCTTCCTTCTCCTATGATGGACCCGGCACTTATTGCGAAAGCTCCTTACCCGAATCGGTTAAGGGGTAACAGATCGAGTCCACATATGGAGAAAATTATGGAAATGTTCAAACAAGTTAACATCAACATCCCTTTCCTAGATGTTTCCAACAAGTCCCCGCTTATGCGAAAATTCTTAAGGACTTGTGCACTAGGAAGAGGAAGACTCAAGTGCCGAAGAAGGTCTTCATGTCTAATAATATTAGCACTGCTTTTATCCCCCAGCTACCAAAGAAACGTAAGGACCCAGGATGTCCTACGATATCAATTTCTATTGGGGGTAAAAACATAAATCGTGCTATTTTAGACCTTGGCGCAAGTGTTAACCTACTTCCATATTCTGTCTATAAGCAACTAGGGATTGGAGAGCTGAAACCTGCTCACTGCACTCTCCAAATGGCAGACCGTTTGATCACCAAACCAAGGGGTGAACTAGAGGATGTGTTGATAAAGGTCGGGGAATTTGTATTCCCTGTAGACTTCATTGTTCTCGATACACAACCTATAGCAAACCCCCGGGGCCAAATTCTGGTGATTCTGGGTCGACCTTTCCTTGCCACTTCCAAAGCTGTTATTAACTGTAGAAATGATTCAATGAACTTATCATTTGGAAATATGACCATTGAACTAAACATCTACAAAGTTAGAAGTCAGCCATCAGAACCCTCTGCTCATATCCTTGATGTGTGCTCTGTCCACGAGATTGCTCCCGATAGTTGCGGAGCTGAGGAACTTTGCTTTACAGATCTCGACGACACTACCACATCTCTGTTTGATCTTACACATGATCTTAGTGAGGACACTTTTCCCACACTAGAGTCCGACACTCCTGACTTTTCACCACCCGAGTCTGTATCTTTCACAGGCTCTGAGCTTCTTTATAACTCAAAAAATCACTCGATGATCCCACCTTCTATCATTTCTCCGCCCGAATTAGATCTCAAAATTTTACCTTCTCATCTTAAATATGCTTATTTAAGTGAGAATGAGTCTTTACCGGTTATCATATCCGCTTCTCTAGCATCAGAGCAAGAAAATGCACTTTTATCGGTATTGAGATCTAATAGACAGGCGTTTGATTGGACTATGGCCGACATCAAAGGGATTAGTCCCTTGATTGTAGAACATCATATACATGTGATGGATGATGCCAGACCAACCCGAGAACCACAAAGACGGTTGAATCCCGTCATGAAAGAAGCAGTGATGAAAGAGATCATCAAATGCCTTGATAATGGTATTATATACCCAATCTCCGATAGCCAATGGGTGAGTCCTATACATGTCGTCCCTAAGAAATCCGGCATCACTGTTATTACCAATGAGACAAATGAGTTGATTCAGACATGCGCCCAAACTGGGTGGCGTGTATGTATTGATTATAGAAAACTCAATGCCGCCATGAGGAAAGACCACTTTCCTCTACCATTCATTGATCAAATGCTGGAACGCTTAGCTGGACGAGAGTATTATTGTTTTATGGACGGATACTCAGGCTATAATCAGGTCCCCATCGCCAAAAAGGATCAAGATAAAACCACTTTTACTTCTCATTTTGGTACCTTTGCTTACAGTCGCATGCCCTTTGGGTTATGCAATGCTCCCGCTACCTTTCAGCGGTATATGATGGGGATATTCTCTGATATGGTAGAGAATTTTCTGGAGATCTTTATGGACGATTTCTCGATTTTTGGAGACTCTTTTTCTGATTGCCTATCGAATCTTGACGCAGTTCTTACTCGTTGCAAAGAGAAGAACTTAACTTTGAACTGGGAAAAATGCCATTTCATGGTCCAAGAAGGAATTGTGCTTGGACATGTTATTTCACAGAAAGGCATTGAGGTTGACAGAGCTAAGATAGATGTCATTCAAAACCTTCCTCATCCCAAAAGCGTCAAGGACATTCGATCATTTCTTGGTCATGCGGGCTTTTATAGGAGATTCATTAAGGATTTTAGCAAAATTGCTAGACCCTTAACTCTTCTCTTGGCCAAGGATACGACCTTCCATTTTGACTCGGATTGTGAGGCAGCTTTCGACTCACTTAAACACTCCCTCACTACAGCCCCCGTTCTATCGTCTCCAAATTGGGACTACCCCTTTGAGCTGATGTGTGATGCATCCAATTTTGCAGTAGGTGCAGTCTTAGGACAGCACATTGAAAAGATGCCACACGTGATATACTATGCGAGTAAGACCCTGAATGATGCTCAAATCAACTATACAACTACCGAAAAAGAACTTTTGGCGGTTGTATTTGCATTAGAAAAATTCAGGCCTTACTTAATTGGCTCACATATAGTTGTGTACACTGACCATTCTGCCTTAAAACATCTTCTGGCGAAGAAAGATGCAAAAGGTCGGCTAATACGTTGGATCCTTCTGCTACAAGAATTTGATCTTGTTATCAAAGATAAGAAAGGATGTGAAAACGTAGTAGCCGACCATCTTTCATGCATCTCTTCTTCCCCTGTGACCCTGCCGATCAATGATTTGTTTCCTGACGAACAACTCTTGAGCGTATCCAATGAACCTTGGTTCAGGGATATTGTGAACTATCTTGTCACAGGACTTATACCCAGCGATTGGTCAAAACAGGACAAATACCGTTTTCTATCCCAAGTAAAACACTTTTACTGGGATGATCCATATCTGTTTAAATATTGTCCTGGTCAGATCATTCGCCGGTGTGTCCCGAAAGAAGAGTTCAAGAGTGTTCTTTCTTTTTGTCATGAACAGGCTTGCGGGGGTCACTTCGGTCCTAAAAAGACGGCGGAGAAGGTTTTGCAATGTGGATTTTATTGGCCGACCTTATTCAAGGACGCATTTGACTATTTCAAAACCTGTACACAATGTCAGTACACGGGTAGAATCTCCCGGAGAAATGAAATGCCTCAGCAACCCATCTTGGTTGTTGAAATTTTCGATGTTTGGGGCATTGATTTTATGGGTCCCTTTCCCAACTCCTTTGGGAATTTGTACATACTGCTGGCGGTTGATTATGTCTCAAAGTGGGTTGAAGCCATTCCATGTCGCACTAATGACAAGAAAGTTGTCATTAAGTTCTTAAAAGAGAATATCTTTTCGCGATTTGGACACCCACGCGCTATCATTAGCGACAACGGGACACATTTCTGCAACAGGTCTTTCGAGACTCTGATGCGGAAATACGCAATCAACCACAGACTTTCTACACCCTATCATCCCCAAACGAGCGGGCAGGCTGAGATTTCAAATAGACAGATCAAACTAATCCTGAAGAAGACTGTTGCTAAGAATAGAAAAGACTGGTCGACCAAACTGACGGATGATCTTTGGGCATTCCGAACTGCATTTAAAACCGACCTAGGGATGTCTCCATATAGGATAGTGTTTGGGAAGGCATGTCACTTACCTGTCGAGATTGAGCATAAAGCATTGTGGGCTATTAAGGAAATCAACTTTGACCTAAACCAAGCCTGCAACTTTCGGAAGCTGCAAATAAATGAGCTAAGCGAACTCCGCGATGAAGCTTATGATAACGTTGTAATCGTAAAGAATAGGACTAAGGTTTTTCACGATAAAAACATTTTGAGGAAAATATTTACACAAGGTCAACAAGTCCTTCTTTATGATTCACGACTACACCTTCACGCGGGTAAGCTTCGATCTCGGTGGAAGGGACCTTTTGTTGTGCGGTTTGTATACCCGCACGGAGCAGTAGAAGTAGAAAATGTTAAAAACGGCACCTTTTACAAAGTTAATGGACATAGACTAAAGCCGTATTTTTCCACTGACCCCACGGAGGAGCTCCTGTTCTTACAGGAGCCATTTTATTTGGATTAAAATTCCTCCGTCTCACCTTCATGTCATGTATATCATTGCATCATCTTTTGAATGGAGGTGAGTGAAAAGAATAAGTTTGGGGGAGGTTCTTCACTTATATATTTTGCCCCCACTAATAAATTCCTCTCAGGCTTACAGGTTTTGTAGATATAGCTGTTGGCAACAGTGAGGACACTGTTGAAAACAAGTTTGGGGGAGGTTTGTGCTTATTTTTGCATCATTTGCATATCATTTGCATAAGCACAAAACATTTCTTTTAAAAAAACCTATAAAAATTTAAAATTTTCAAAATCCATAAAAATTAAAAAATTTCAAAATATAAAAATATTTTAATATTTAACATTTTTTGTACATAAATAAGATAATAAAAGTTTAGATAGTGAAAAATTACATCCATGAGATTAGAAAAATTTAAGAAAACCAAGAAAATTAGAAGTTTTCTTATACGAACTAGTAATAAGTAGTTATGAGCCGTTGTTCTAAGGGTTAAGTAAGATGAAGGAAGTCACTAATCTGAGGATAAAAATAAGTCTGAAAAATAGTTCCTATTCTGGAAGCCAAACATTTGAACGTTGATACCCTACTATTCGCACTTACACACGTCTTGAAACCTGGGATAGTAGAGGATACCTTGAAATGCTCTTGTCTTAAAGCCAAAAGTATAAAGGAAATAAAAAAAATGAATAAAATATAAATGGTGAGAAAAATGAACACTGGTTTTGTTATCGCCAAGGCAGCAATAAAAAAATATAGCGAGGGTGCCTCTTCATCTAGTGCCCTAAGACCAACTGGTCTGGGAGTCACTGCTAAGCCTTAGGTGGTGCAAGACGAGGAAAATACACCAAATAAGCAAGCACATGAGTAATCGGTCGGTTAGTACCTCAAGAAGTATTAACGGTCGCATGAAAGTGTGTGAGCAATCTCATCTAAATATTCATTAATTAAAAAGTACTGAGGCTGATGGGCAAGAATATGATAGCTTGAATTGAATTCTCCGGGTGTAGGGATGTCTTTACACACACGCAGGGTTATATGATCGATGTTTGGATGAAAGATGGGAATGAAGAATAAGACGATGTTTTATTGAGGGAGGACGTGATTTCTAACATCTTTTCATGACTATTAAGATAGGGCTCATGACAACCGAAAAGCTAGCTTAGTTGGAAACCCTAATTTTCAAGGCTTTTCTTTTACAATTCTTGTCATTAAATATAA
Organism: Agapanthus africanus; assembly: GCA_030015575.1. NCBI lineage: Eukaryota > Viridiplantae > Streptophyta > Magnoliopsida > Asparagales > Amaryllidaceae > Agapanthus > Agapanthus africanus. The sequence continues at coordinate 780,346,801 of CM057339.1, read as the reverse complement.
ATTTCATGATCTTCCTTTTATTATTGGATTTTGTGGGTGCAATCCGCTGAAAACCCTCAGGAGACAACACTCCTCCTACTAGGGACACCTAGAGGTTTAAAGGCTTATTGCACGTGCTCAGTGCAATCGTGTTGCCTACGAAAGTGTGCTAGTTAGTTTTTTCTCTTTATTTTCTCCTTTCTTTTTAATAAAGTTCGCTCGAGACGATCGAAAATAAGTTTGGGGGAATTTGATCAGTCGAAAATACTGCATCTTTAAACCGGCAATTTCCCTATCATTTGCACTCATCTAGAAGTGTTCGGCATTCATATTACACATATTAGCAAATCAGTCGTAAAATATCAGATTGCATGTGTTAGACTTTAAAACCGGCACTATAAGGGAAATTGACTGTATTTCATAGCATCGCATCATTCTTGCATATCGCAACTTGTGTTTCGAAGTCTGTGCAGGAAATTACAGAAGATCGGTAAAAATTACATAACAGACTGCTTAAAAGTACGCCAACTCAAGAATTTGGAATCTGGCAATGATCTAGAATGAATTCAGAGATTCAACATATCAGAATGTACACTCAAAGACAGAACAAAGCAGTTGAAGAAGTATGAAGCCCTAGCTCCACCACTTGGCCGCGGAACCGCGGCCAGAGCCGCCTTGCGCCGCGGTTCCGCGGCGGCTATGCCACATCAACTCCCCTGCTTGAGCTCAGCCCTCTTCTCTCAGTGCCCACACTTCAGAAATACACTGCAAATTCCAGAAAGATCCTGAAAATTCTGCCAGATCAGCAAGCCTTGAGTTCTAAACTAAACACCCCAAGCTTCTTCAACAAGCTTCACCTAAACTCCATTAAGGACCTAGAACCTTCTCCCTAACCTCCTAACTTAGGGTAGAAGCTAAGCCCTAACTAACTATTTATAGAAGCCTCTTCCTATAACTAACTTTTGGAGGGAAATTCAAAATTCAAATTCCTAGAGCTAGGGTTTGGGAAACCTATAAAAAGACCCCAAGGCTCACTAGAAATGGTTGTTCATTGTTGTTCAATCTTTGGCTAATCTTTAGCTCCTCAATTCAATTGTTGTGGTTGTTCTTCATCTTCAACCCAACAACTACCACCTCCAAACCCTAACCCTAATCCCAATCAAGATCAAGAATTCAAGATCCTTTGAGTGCAAGCAAAGCAAGTCTTCAAGATCCTTTAGAGGCGAAGCCGTACTTCAACGGAGCACGAGATCCAAGCCGATCCATGACTCAAGGAGCCGAGCGACGCAAGAATCGACGATCAAAGTTCCATCCTCTTGTAGTTCTTGAGAGTTGTAACTAATTGTTGAAATAAATAAAGGTGAAGATTCTTTAAACTTGCTTTTATTTCAATTCGAGCATTATGATTCTTATTCAATTCTTGAATGTATTCTTCGTGATGATGCTTGAGTAAAACTTCGCTCGTGGAGGAATCGAAACGATTGTAGAATGATGATGTTGACGAATCTTTAACGTTTTCTTAAGTCTTATAACAATTGTAAATTCTTGAAAATCGAATGATCGATGATCTAGATCGATGCGAATGCGTTCTTGATTCCTTTCGCACGATCTAGAGACCAACGATTGATCATTCGATTTCCTAGAAGCTATCTAGTGAATGTGATTCATCGAATGGACAAAGGATAGGATGAGGAACCCTAATTCTTCGCAAGATCCTTGATCCTCGATGAATCTACATCGATTTAGCATCAACTTGTTAATGGATAAGAAATCGTATTCTTGAATCTTCTTCACATCTACGATCTAATCGATTCCTACGAGCTTTACTTTAAATCTTGAAACCTAAATCTATTGGAATTCTATTCTTCTTGATTCTTGATGTTTAATGCTTTAATGATTCTTGATTTGATTTAGTTGATTCTTGAAATTCATCGATAAAAATCTTGAATCGTTTTTGCTTTTCTTTTCTATTAAATTTTCAATTCGAACAAATCAAAATATGAACGATTCGCACAATCCCTGTGGACGATCCGCACTTACTAACGCGCTACAATCCGACACCGTTATTGATTGCGGTCAAATATTTTTGGTTGTGATTCTATACAATTTTCTAAACCGACAACGAGAAAAAATAATATCAATCATCGGTGTATCCAAAGCTAGCAGAGCAAGTATCTACTTGCTTCCTGTTCACGGTCTGGCGCCTTCTGCCCTTAGGTCTTGTTTCTCTCTACGGCTTACCAGTTACATGACTCCTCGGCTCAACAACCCGATACGGAGTAATAACGGAAACTGTTTCCGCTCTGGCGCATTCTCTGAAGATCTCCTGACCAATTAGCATGGTCACTCGTAACATGTCTCGTGAATGATGGCAAACTATGGCCTACTGAGTATGCATGACATAATCGATCCTGGTTCCAAGTCTTCTCGTTTATTATTCCAGAAAGATTCTATCGGGGTCTCTCCCAAATCCTATTTCTGCCGAACTACCCGGAAGTTATAACCCTTTACCAATCCATTTCTTGCTCTGGGATAGCTACATTCTCTTCATGACTTTTCTATGGAATTATGGCTGCATTCAACGCCTCTGCATAGGCATCTAGTCTCTGATGTCAACAGAGTGGAACGTCATCTAGTAAAGATCTCGTACAAACCTCTTACTCCTATTTTCTTAAATGTGGACCAATTCGGAATTATCTCTTCATAGTTGTGTGAACCGCGCTCTAACCGGCTGCACTCATATCTAGATTCTCTTTTCCGAAGCTACGAACTCGGTATCCCTAATATCCTGCAGTAGGCATCTTGCCAATTACATCCTCGGGGACTCGTCCAAATCATCGGAGTGATGCCCTTACACTCGTTCGTTCTCGATCGACTCACAACGCATCCGGGTGAGGTCCTCTTCTAGCTGATGTTAATCAATCTGATGATCTCGTATCGAGCATCCAATGAAAAAAAAGGTCCTAGTCTTATCCAAGGGTGGCTAGCGATCTTCTTTCGCATTCCTGAGTATAACCTCATGCTGCAATAGCTTTCAAACGTCTGGGGGCGATATCTTATCAAATTCAGCATCAGCTGGCTCCTCTGTCCGCACGGTAGACAACGCCTCAACCATCTAGAGTTAACGGTATCCTAGTAGTCTTTACAATACGGCTGGCCTCTGGCAATAGCCCAATCATCTGGGCAGATCTCGAACGTGTGTCAACGGAAAAATCCCAATAACCGTAGTAACAGAAACTCTAGCCGCAACACTCTCTGCTCGTATAACCGTAGTAACAGAAACCACAATCCGCCATCGATGAGGATAAATCATAGGAATGAATAGAAATACAGCGCCTAAGATATGTACACCCTAAGGATTCTTAAGAGGAATAGCGTATCGTAAGTATGCCGTGGATAGGTCGTTACCCCGTGAAGTTTTTCTTAAAGGTATAGTGTTAACAAAACTAAAATAAGTGATATCAAAGTTCATGGTATTTTAACGAAAAAGTTCAATTATGGATGTTTCACATGAGATTCTTGGTTAAACTTGATTCTAAACATTTATATTTAAGGTTACAAGTACTGTGTAAAAATTTGGTTGATCAATGTATAAAAGAGAATGAGTTTCTAGGGTTTAGAAAATGGATATCGGTAATAACTCCACTTACCAATACAAGTTTTAAAATTTAATTTCAAGGAAGAGAAAGAGATTTTGGGAGGGACTTACGGTTTAGAAATTTCAAAGAAAGACTGGGGAAGAAGAGGGATGCTTCGGGGCATCACGGAAGCTCCGGAATTGGCTTCGATCTTCGCCGGAACCAATTTGCTCGCTAACTCCACTTTACTCCACTTGCACTTAGGAACTTTTTAGAGAGTTTTGGCTAGAATTTTTAGAATGGTGCTAAGACAAATTGTGGGGTGGTATTTATAGTGGAGAATTAGGGTTTGGAAATTAAAATTATGGATTAAAAAGCATTAAAATGGTGTTAAATTGTGAAATGAAAGATCTCTGTTTGATTGCAGGGAAATCAAACAATGTAGAGGAGTTAAGAGTAGCTGAAGAGATGAGTGTGCAAAGCACGGGGCAATTTGGCCACATCCTGACCATCCCCGTCAGCCCTATAGGCTAAACCACCGGTCGATCTTGAGGCTCTAGCCTCGAGATTCGTGCCATCTGATTAAATCTCTGTTTACTCCATTTTCCACATGTTTAGTTTTTCTGAACTTTTCATTTCCCGTGTATTGCACATGAAATCTTTTGGGCTTCCAAAAATTTAAAAAGAAAAATCAGAAAAAGTAATTGTGTCTGATGGGAATCGAACACATGGGTTACGTCACAGCAGTGCAATGGTTTTACCAGTGAGCTACAAGTTGTTTCTTGCTTTTATTTAATAAAAGTGACTTATAACTCAAACTCAGGCTGTAATACTCTTTTCTTGTATATTAACAGCAAAAATTTCTGTACAAAGATTTCAGAGTCGTTACATTCTACCCTCCTCATAAAAATTTCGTCCTCGAAATTTACATTTACATATGGACTAACTTTCAAATAGATAAGGGTATTATGCACGCATGACTTCTTCTCGTTCCCATGTTTATTCTCTTGGCAAATCATTTCTCTACATCACTCGAACCAAGTTTAATTTCTTGTTCCGTAATGTCTTCACCTTTCGTTCCAGGATCTCAACTAGTTGTTGCTCACAGGTTAAGTCGGTTTGTACTATAAGCTCTAAGTGATCAAGTATGTGGCTGGGTTGCTCACATATCGACATAGCTAAGATATGTGGAACACATTGTGCAGTCCTTCCAATGAAGGTGGTAGTGCTAAACGGTATGCCACTTCTTCAACTCGTTCGAGTATATCGAACGGTCCTATGTATCTTGGACTGAGTTTACCCCTCTTACCAAAACGGATCACTCCTCTATTTAAAGATATCTTTAGGAATACATGGTCTCCAGGTTGGAACTCCAGATGTTGACGCTTTGCATCGACCTAATGCTTATGTCATTCTTGGGCTATGCGCATTCTTTCCCTAATTGTGCGAACTACGTTCACAGTTGCCACGATCATCTCTGGTCCAAGGAGTTCACGATCTCCAATGTCGTCCCAATTTAGCGGTGAACGACACTTCCGTCCGTAGAGTGCTGCGAATGGTGTCATTCTAATGCTTGCCTGAGAGCTATTGTTGTATGAAAACTCCACAAAGTGTAGGTGATCTTCCCACGAACCTCCGAAGTCTAACATACAGGCTCTTAGTATGTCTTCCAGAATCTGAATTGTTTGCTCGGACTGTCCGTCCGTTTGTAGATGATAAGCCATGCTGAAATTCAGATTCGTTCCAAGGCCAGCTTACAGACTCTGCCAAAACTGTGATCGGAATCTTGTATCATAATTAGAGACGATGCAAATAGGTACTCCATATAATCTCATGATCTCCTGCATGAGTTCATGGGTATCAAATATGGTACATCTTGAAGGTTTAAATCTTACTTTAGATTTATACTTACCTCCGTGTACTTCTTTGCTAACGTCTCGGTTGATTGGCCAACTCGAAATGGAATAAAGTGAGCCGACTTGATGAGTTGATCCAAAATAACATATATTGCGTCGTACCCTTCGTGCTGCGAGGAAGGGCAGTCACGAAGTCTATGTTAATGTGCTACCATTTCCATTCTGGGATTGGTAACAGCTGAAGTAGACCGCAGTTTTGTGATGTTCAGCCTTCACTTGCTGACACAAACACTTGGCTATGCTTCTAGCTGCTTCATGCTTCATGCCACCAGTAGTATTGCCGTAGATCCTTATACATCTTTGTGCCACCGGGATATACAGAATAAGGAGAGCTGTGAGCTTCTTTCATCAACTCTTCTCGAACAGGGCCGTTTGGCACACAAAATCGACTTTCATATCTCAAAGATCCATCTTCATGGATGATGAAGTCAGTTCGAAGTATACTTTCTACTTGTTCTTGGATCTTTTGTAGCTTGACATCATTTTCTTGAGCTGCCTTGATCTTATTGACAAGAGTGGACTGGACTTGTAAGTTCATCAAATACGAAGTGTTACCTGGCATAACTACTTCGATCGCGAATCCGTATAATTCTTGTTGTAGCTTCCACTGAGCGGTGTGGTTCATTGCTAATGGCTGGCGACTAAGTGCATCAGGAACTACATTCACCTTCGTAGGATGATACTGTAGGTTGATGTCGAGGTCCGCCATGAGTTCTAGCCATCTTCTCTGCCGCATGTTTAGTTCATTCTGAGTAAATACATACTTAAGACTCTTGTGGTCAGTGTATATATCCACTCGTTCTCCCAGAAAATAGTGGCGCTAAATCTTGAGTGCGAAAATGACGGCTGCCAACTCCAGATCATGTGTTGGATAGTTGCGCTCATGGACCTTTAGTTGTCTTGATGCAAAAGCCACAACTTTTCCATGCTGGTGTAGAACACATCCTAATCCTTTACCGGACGCATCACAATGCACAACAAATCCTCCAGATTGATCCGGTATTACGAGGATAGGAGCAGAGGTTAATCTCGACTTGAGTTCTACAAAAGATTTTTCACATACTTCTGACCACACGAATGCTTCATTTTTACGTATGAGCTTGGTCAGCGGGTTGCAATCTTTGAGAAGCCTTCAATGAATCGTCGGTAGTATCCTTCTAATCCCAAGAAACTTCGTATATCTTTCACCGTCTTTGGTGTCGGCCACTCTCTGACAGCTGACACCTTAGCTGGATCTACTGAGATTCATTCCCCTGAAATGATATGTCCGAGAAATCTGACTTGATCTAGCCAAAATTCACACTTGCTGTACTTGGCGTAGAGCTGATGTTGTCGCAATGTCTCAAGGACAATTCGTAAGTACTCGGCGTGTTCTTTCCGATTCATTAAATACACCAGGATGTCATCGATGAAGATGACAACGAACCTGTCTAAGTACTCTCGGAAAACTTGGTTCATCAGGTTCATAAAAATGGCAGGTGCATTGGTCACTCCAAATGGCATTACGAGATATTCATAATGACCATATCGAGTCCTAAATGTCGTCTTCGGAATGTCGGACTCTTTGACCATAACCTGATGGTAACCCGAACGAAGATCTAGTTTTGAAAATACACTAGTCCCACTTAACTGATCGAAAAGATCATCGATGCATGGTAATGGATACTTGTTCTTAATCATCACTTCATTCAAATCTCGAGAATCTACATATATCCTTTAAGAACCTTCTTTCTTCTTCACGAGTAATACCGGAGATCCCCAGCTTGAAGTACTGGAACGAATCCAACCTTTCTTCAGGAGTTCGTCCAACTGAATGCGGATCTCCTTCAATCCTTCTGGACTTAACCGGTAAGGAGCTTTGATTACAGGTTTCGCACCAGGTTGTAAATCAATACTAAATTCAAGAGCTCGATCGGGAGGCAAACCTGATATGTCTTCAGGGAACACATCCTCGAACTCTCGAACTACTTCGGGCTTTTCTTCTTCTGCCGGTAGAGAGAACACTTCTGCATTCTTCGGTTTAGCACGGTATCTTCTTGGCTCCAACGTTCTATCTCCACTTTTGAAATAGAAGACTGGGTGATCTGGTATCTCAAATACTACCCTCCTTTGACGGCAGTCAATAGTAGCATAGAATACTCCTAGCCAATCTATTCCCAACACAACATCGAAATTTAGGATGTCTAGTACTTTAAAATCCGCGTAGAATTCTCGTCCGCAAACTACAACTGGACACTGATCAAACCCCATAGTTGCTTTCAGAACTCCATTCCCGGAACTGACATTCTAGCTTGAAATGAGTGGCTTCACGGGAATCACATGCATTCTCACGAATTGTTGGGACATGAAGCAGTGTGAAGCTCCAGTGTTGAAAAGTGCGAGTGCAGGAAAGGTGGCTACTAGTATAGTACTTAAGTTGTGTGTGGTTGGGTTTAGATATAGGAAAAGTTATAGTGATACACAAGGATTGAAAAATTGAAAGGATGGAGAGTTACCAGTGATGACTTGTCCTGTGGCTTCGGCCTCCTCGACCGTCATTGTAAAAGCCTGATGCCATGGTACATTCCTCCTTGTTGGAGGCACATTCCTCTGTCCTTCAAGCATGTTTCTCTGCCTTGAGGTATGTTTCTCTGTGCTTGATGGAATTGACGTTGAGGCTGTGTAGGAGGTCCACATGGAGCTGGTGCATAGAGAGCTAAGCGAGGTGCAAGAGCCTGAATGGCTGGCCGCTGCGGGGATGTGATTGCGGGACTGGATGTTGGAGCTGTGTTGAAACGATATGGACATGCTCCTATGGCGTGAGTGGAAGCACCACAAACCAAACACAGGCCATTTGCATGCCTGCAGTCTTTCGCCAGGTGTCCAGTCCTTTTGCAGTAAAAACAGAAATCTAGACTGGACCGGTTAAATGATCATCCCGGTCTCCTGGGTGTAAACGTTGGCCTAGAAGAGGCTCCTCCTGTCATCTGTGCGGTAGGGCGTTTGATTCGAGCTGTCTGGGGATTACCCTTCTTCTTCACCACAGCTTCAGAACAGCGAGCTGCCTTCAGGGTGAGTACATGAGTCGGGTAATCGCCTGTGGCTAACGCCGCCTGAATCTCTGGGTCTAAACCCTGTTGAAATCGTCTAGCCCGAATATCATCAGTCGGGATCAAATGTGCCGCGAACCTGATAAGATGTTGATGTCGGGATAGAGATGTGTTTTAACGGAACAGTATTTGATACGACTTCTTTACCTGCTGAGTATGATGAATTCAGCATCATATTCATCCACCGATTTTACCAACATAGAGCCTTGTTGCAGGTGGATGAACTGTTGCTCCATCTCGAACAGGGTAGTCTCGGGGAAGAATCTCGCATCGAACAGATCGCAAAACGTCTTCCACCCAATTGGCTATGTGAGTCGGCTTTCCTCAGCCTTCCACCAGACTCTTGCATTGTCTGTCAGTTGCAACTTAGTAACTCTCACCCAGGCAATATCTGGCACTTGAGCTGCTGCCAGATCATCTTCAATCGCTTGAGCCCATTTTTCTGCCTCAAGTGGGATCTCTTTTCCCGAGAAGTGTTTTGATTGCAGTGCCCGAAATTGCTTGACTCCGGGTGCCTCGGCTTCAGGACGGTGCATGAGAGTAGCAATCTGCTGCTGTTGTCCCTCCAACAGGCTCTTAATAGACTTAAGCAGTACCGTTTGCTCATTGATGGGAGCTGCAACGGTAGGTAGTGGAGGTAGAGTAGGCGGTGGGGTATTGCCGTTGACGTTCGTGCTGGTGTTGTTCAAAGAATCCATTACCTTGATAGAAATGGAATGGTTAGAATAGATTCAAAAATTAGAAATGTAAGGAATGTATAGTTGTTGAGTCTTATAATTCTTGTGATATATTGCTTAAGACTTCATGCAGAACTGACCTGCATGGACAGCAACAAAACCTGTCACGCCCCGCTTCCCGGTAGACAGAAACAGTGACTGTCACGCCCCGCTTCCCGGTGTACGGGGTGGGGATGCGGCGAGGCCCGCTACGTATTTACTCCGAAGTAAACACGCTAAGCGTATCTAAGCAATATAAAGTAAAAGCACACAAGAGACATGAATATAATGAACATCAACTTTTATTTATTAAACATTCTTTTATAGGTACAACTGGAAATGTAAATACATGGATGGAAGGCAATGCCTAAACAATGGCATAATTGAAATGAAAATATGTACAAGTGACTATAGCTCGGGGTCTTCAGTGTACTACTCCAAGTGCTCCTGGCTGGTCTCTTCAGAGTCAGGTCCTCCTGACAACATTCCAAAGAAGAAGAGAAATAGGAATGTCGTCAGCGAACAATCGCTCGGTAAGTCCCAAAGATGCGTAGAGATAGATTAGACAGAAAGAGAGTATAACTAGTAATGTTTGATTATAATGTTAACGCTGTTGTTTGTATCTTGGTACAGAATATGCTAGTGTATACGAGAGGAGTACAACTTACACCGTGGACTTTGATAACCCGTAGTACAAGGCTCCGTCGAAAATACCACGGAACAACGACATGGATGTAATTACGTCTTTAGTGACCACCTCGTGACACCTTTAACATGTTCCGCACCAGTCTACCCCTTTATAAACCCCGTAATATCTTAATATATTGATTGTATTGACTGTACTGATGGTATTGTATTGTCTTGTAGTAAATGGAAGACTTGTTGAAACCATGATATCAGTAAACGGAATGGATTTAAATGGATATTCATGTAAACGGAATATATCCTTGGTTGGGTTCAGTCGTGTTCATGTTGTTATAGATTGTATTTTGGTATAGACAGATTCATGTTGTAAATGGAATTATACTTGAATCGTATTCAAGTCAGATTGATTGTATATTTGCCAGTGACTCGAACTGAGTCAGACTTTTAAACAGGATTGATGTTATTTACCGCCGAATTCTCCGTGGTCGAATTTGGGGGCAAATGCTATTTGGTTTTATCCGTCCACCTCTCCGAAGATGCCAAGCTGATTTATAGCACCGTGTAGCAGAGGTCTGGACGGATGTGGCCGTTGTAGCAGACTTTGTCAGATTCCCCCTCATTATGAGGTGTTTTTAATTATGGGGACGCTCTTCCCTGCAGGCGCAAGCCCCTGCAGTTAATTACGTTACCGTATCGCGGTAACCACTTTCTCCTACTCCAACAGGTCACTTCATGTCGTGTATGTTTGTTTTATTTTTGGTTGCCCGTGGATTGTATATGGAGACTAATTTGTGTTGTGGGCGTGGATTAGTCCAAATCCGTATTTTCTTAGATTTGAGTTTGGTTTGATTTAAGGATCGTTAACCTTATTTGAGATTAAGATCGACTTAAATATTTGTTAGGGATACGTTAACTCTATATCGGACTAAGATCTACTTAACGGGAGTTCAGGATCATTTTTGATCCAACGAGAGAGCATTTGGGCACTATCGTTTTAGTTTCAGGACGTTGCGGTCCACGGCTAGTTTAAGGACATTACGGTCCACAGCTAGTTTAAGGACATTAAGGTCCATATTAGGATGTGTCTGCCATTTGAGAGTCCACTAAAGAGTTGTTGGTAATCGGGACCCACCACCTCTCTGAAGACGCTGAGGAATTACAACGATATTTATCAGAGGTGTAAGGAGATGTACCCTTGAACCGATGTCCGTTGGAAGATCAATAGTCATGTTTGGGACTAAGACCAATTTGGAAAGATTGTGAACACATGGGCTTGATTAATCTGAATTTGGGACTTTTGGTCAACTTGGACTCAGCCCACTCAGTCTTTGAATAAAGTGTTAAACACTTTTTTGGGCTCGATCCCTTTTCTGTGCAACAATATTGAGCATTGATATTGGATCTGACGCTCACCCTCTTTTTTTGTTTTGTAAGGAGTGTTAAACACTCTTTATGGTGCCCACGTGCAGAACACGTGAGGCGCTTGGCGCTAAGCGCCAACTACTGAGTGCTGGGCACTATTTGTTGAGCAGCGCCCACGTGAAGGGCATATGAGGCGCTTGGCGCCAACCTCTGAGTGCTAAGCACTCTTTTTTTTAAGCAGCGCCCATGTGAGGGGCACGTGAGGCGCTTGGCGCCAACCACTGAGTGCTAAGCACTCTTTATTAAGCAGCACCCACGTGAGGAGCATATGAGGCGCTTGGCACTGGGCGCCAACCACTGAGTGCTAAGCACTCTTTATTAAGCGGCGCCCACGTAAGGGGCACATGGGGCGCTGGGCGCTGGGCGCCAACCACTGAGTACTAAGCACTCTTTATTAAGCAGCGCCCACGTGAGGGGCATGTGAGGCGCGAGGCGCTGTTACTTTCTTTGTGCATTTTTCTAAAGAGTTTGATCCTTTGTTCTCTCCTAGATCTTCAATCCCCAAGAACAAATTCATCCCTACGAGAATTAAATTCTCATTTGTGCGAGACTTGTCTCATGGATCTCAGATCCAGGAAAAGAACTGTGTTCTTTTATAAGGGTTAAACCCGTGGGTATGCAGATGAGATACTATGATCTCTATTTACCTTGAAGAAAGTTCTTCTTCCTTCTTTTCTCTTAAAGCTATTTTTTGTTTGCTCTTCTTTTTTAACTTGAAGTTTATGGGGGTTTCCTCTCTTTAGACTTAAAGTCTTGGGGCCTTTATATATTAGAGGCAGATTTGTTGATTCAGTTAAAGAATCTCTCATTGAGAGATCCTTAATTAATTTGGGGATTTTATCCACCGTTGGATCTTTGATCCAAAGACTTCTATTTTACAGAAGATATTTTTCTTGTTTTTGTTTTTTTTAACAAGATTGGAAAATATTTTCCATACAGAGCTTATTCTGTAATTTTGTGATTTTTAATCACCATTGGATCTTTAATCCAACGGTGCTCTATTTTACAGAGCATAATCTTTCTTGTTTAGAAAGATTGGGAAAATATTTTCCCCTACAGAGCTTATTCTGTAGTTTGGTGATTTTTAATCATCATTGGATCTTTAATCCAACGGTGCTCTGTTTTACAGAGCATAATCTTTCTTGTTTAGAAAGATTGGGAAAATATTTTCCCCTACAGAGCTTATTCTGTAGATTGGTGATTTTTAATCACCGTTGGATTAAATGCTCTGTTTTACAGAGCGTAATCTTTCTTGTTTAGAAAGATTTGAGGAGTATTTCCTCAATCAGAATTTAATTATATGTTTTGATGATTTATCATCTCCGTTGGATCTTTGATCCAACAGTAGAGAACTTTTAGTTGTGGCGCCGGCGCCCTCGTGCAAGGCAGGTGGGGCGCTGCCTAAGAGTTTTTAACTCTTGGCGCTGGCGCCCTCGTGCAAGGCACGTAAGGCATTGCCTCAGTGTTTTTAACTCTTAGCACTGGCGCCCTCGTGCAAGGCATGTGAGGCGTTGCCTCAGAGTTTTTTAACTATTATTTAATAGATTTCTTTTTGTGTTTCGAACATTGGCGCCCGTATGAGGAGCACGTGAGACGCCATCATAGGATTTAATTCTATCCGAGGCAGTACCTATATGCTTTGCATGTGGAGCTTTCCTTTTATTTTTATTTTTATTTTATTGTTATTATTTTATAAGGGAGCAAGTTTTGAGCCAAAATTTTGGCGGGAACAAATACCCCCCACTACTTTGCCCACGTAAGTATGTACGCCCGCGTGAGGAGATAAATCGAGAAGTTCTTGCAAGGACACTAATTTCCTTACGAGTCGGGGCGAATCGAGAAGATCTTGCAAGAACACTAATTTCCTTACGAGCCGAGACGAATCGAGAAGTTCTCGTAAGAACACTAATTTCCTTACGAGCCGAGACGAATCGAGAAGTTCTCGAAAGAACACTAATTTCCCTACGAGTCGAGACGAATCGAGAAGTTCTCGCAAGGACACTAATTTCCTTACGAGTCGATACGAATCGAGAATTTCTCGCAAGGACAATAATTTCCTTACGAGTCGAAACGAATCGAGAAGCGATGGCTTAGGAAACGGGTTCAGATCTGCCACCAAAGACTTTTCAACTATATGAGCCGTGAGGGTCTCATAAAGGGTTTTCTCCCTACGAGTCGAAAAGATCCCATAGGCGTATTTTCTCCTTAGGAGTCGTGAGGACTCCTAAGTGCGTTTTCTCTTAAGAGTCGTAAGGATCTCACAGGAAAATTTTCCCCCTTTACAAGTCGAGAGGACTCATAAGTGGTTTTTTCCCCTCCCTGTCGGTATTCGACATTCGAGAGTGTGGCCCGTAGATAGTCCATCTTGATCTTCTTGTAGGGCAGTGATGGCTTAGAAGACAGGTTCAGATCTGCCGCCTAAGACTTTTCAACTTTATGAGCCGTAGGGGTCTCATAAAGGGTTTTCTCCCTACGAGTCGAGAGGATCCCGTAGGTGTATTTTCTTCTTACCAGTCGTGAGGACTCTTAAGTGCGCTTTCTCTTGAGAGCCCTAAGAATCTCACAAGAGAATTTTCCTCTTACAAGTCGAGAGGACTCGTAAGTAGCCGTTTCCCTCCTTGTCGATATTCGATTTTGGAGAGTGTGACCCGTAAATAGTATGCAATAGTCCATCTTGGACCGACTTGCAGGGCCTCGGTGCTTAGGAAACAGGTCCTTATCCCTATTGCCTAAGGCTTTTCCCTACAAGTCGAGACGAATCGAGAAGTTCTCGCAAGGACACTAATTTCCTCACGAATCGAGACGAATCGAGAAGTTCTCGCAATTCCTAACGTCACAGTTAACTCCTGTAATAGAAGTCTGTTAGGGTCTGTGGTACTAGGTTTTTTACCCATCACACCGTCGTATTGGCCGATATATTCCCCGGCATGCAATCTTGCTTTTCGGGTAGCCCTGCAACTGTCGTGTCTCTGATCCCTTCGGGGGCTGGACAAGACGTCTTCAAGTAATCTTCCAGGTAATATTACCGTCGAAAGAGAAAGCATTAGGGATATTCCATGTCGCTTTCTACTTGAGGTTAGGCTCAGTTTGAGAGCCCCGATGAGTCATGACCACTCCGCGCTGGAGTGGGATGGTCGCCGATAGTCTTTCAGGTCTCATTTGAGTTGCCGTCAAGACCCTGAAGCTAAGGATCTTCCTTTGCTTCGTTGGTTGACATTGTGTCTGCAATATTGCAATGAATTTCGAGGTTGTCTCTGGGTTCTCTGTGAACCTTCGAGATTTGGAACTAAGGGACTCTGCCATGGCTCCGTTTGTTGATGTCGCGCTTGTATCCTGCTGGAGGGAGGAAGAATGTTGTTGTTGATCTCTAGGCTATGGATGATGCCGTCGAGACTTGGAACTAGGGACTTTTCCATGGCTCCGAGGTAGTCTCTAGACTGTCTGTGAACCGTCGAGATTTGGAACTAGGGGACTTAGCCGTGGCTCCGAGGTAGTCTCTAAGCTGTCTTGAACCGTCGAGATTTGGAACTGGGGGACTTTGCCGTGGCTTCGTCTTGCTGACGTCGTATCTGCTTCTGGTTGGGATGAGAAGGAATGCCGTTGTTGATTTCTAGGCTGTAGATATAGCCATCGAGATCTGGCTTCCCTTTGACAAAGCCTGGTGGGACAATGTAGTTCCCTTTTCGTTTGTGCCAATGGATTGTATACAGGGGTCGATGTGATTTCACATACAGGGCAAAAGTTTAATTTTTTTTCTTTCCGCGAAATTCTATCATTTCATCTTTTTATATCGTGAATGTCGTGATTGCCTAATCATTTCGGCTATTTTTCGCGGTGCCCAATCATTTCGGCTATTTTTCGTTTTCTTTACTCGCTGCTTTTTATTGCGAGTTGCCCAATCATTTCGGCTATTTTTGTACGCATATGTTTTACTTGCTGATTTTTGTTGCAAGTTACCCTATCATTTCGGCTACTTCATATGCATACTTAGCTCGCTGATTTTTTGCTGCGAATATGGAACTCAAGACCTGATACCAATCTTAGCATCAGTATCGCTGCGATTGGAATATTGCCAGGAGCGAATCATCATTTGCCGTGAAAGGACTTGGAATTTGAAACCGATTTAGGCATCATCATTGCTACCACTGGGACATTGCCAGAAGCGAATCATCATTTGCCTATATCGGTTCGAACAAAGGTGGCTTAGGAAACGGTGTTAGGATCCTGTCGACTAAGGCTTTTGACTTCATGAGCCGTAAGGGTCTCATAATGGTGTTTCTCTCTACGAGTCGTGAAGATCTCGTAGGTGTGTTTTCTCCTTAGGAATCATGAGAATTCTTAAGTGTGTGTTCTCTTATAAGTCGTAAGGATCTTACAAGAGTGTTTTTTCCTTATATGTCGAGAGGACTTATAAGTGTCGTTCACCATATGGGGAAATTTTGCGCCATTGGTGGAACTTGGTGGGGAAACGTTTATTTGTTCCCGTGGATTGTATACAAGGGTCAATATCGAACCGCATGTAGGGCAATCTGGGGAATGTAATGGCTTAAGAACAGGTTCAGATCCCTGTAGCTTAAGGCTTTTTGAATCCTACGTGCTATGGGGGTCTCATAGGGGGAATTCCCTTTACGAGTCGTGAGGATCTCGTAAGTGCAATTTCTCCTTAGGAATTGTGGGGATCCCTAAGTGTGTTGCTCCCTTATGAGTCGTAAGGATCTCACGCAGGTATTTTCTCCTCACAAGATCGAGAGGACCTAGCAGGTGTCTTTATTTTAACGAGATTGCGCCGTTTCGGGTTTTCACAAACTAGCCGGTAGTCCTGCTGTTTTTACTCACTGCGCCCTTTCGGGTTTTCATCCATGCCCATTTCGCTTGTGGACATACCTTTTTTTTCTTTTTTTTTTGCATGATGAAACTCTCGAGAATAGTTTCGCCGCATGTGGCCCATTTGTTTGCCGGTGGGATCTGAGTTGCAGTCATCACCGCTGAGACTTGTAGACTTGCATCCCACTATCGCCGTGTTAGAGGCGACATTGTTAGTTTAAAGACATCTCGGTCCAATGTTAGTTTAAGGACATCTCGGTCCACAGCTAGTTTAAGGACGTTGTGGTCCGTTGTTAGTTTTAAAGACGTTACGGTCCGTTGCTTGTTTAAGGACGTTGCGTCCGTAGCTAGTTTAAGGACGTTGCGGTCCATAGCTAGTTTAAGGACGTTTCGGTCCATAGCTAGTTTAAGGACGTTGCGGTCCGTTGTTAGTTTTAAGGACGTTACGGTCCATAGCTAGTTTAAGGGCGTTACGATCCGTAGCTCTTCATGTTTGAGACTGAGTACTGTTGGGTACTACTCTTAGAGTTTTGACTCAAGAAGATAGCGAGCGGACACGAGCGTCGTCATCGATCATTAACCTGAGCCGTGATGTGTCAAGCGTTGTATTTCTTAAGGAACCGACCGTTTATTGGCCGGAAGGGTCTTTCGCCATGCATATCCATGAGCAAGTATGCCCCACCTTGGTAGACCTTGTCTATGGTGTACGGGCCCTCATAGTTTGGTTCGAATTTCCCCTGTTTGGCACGGTTGGGGATCATATGTCTTTTTACGACTAGCACGAGTTCGCCTTGGCGGAATGTCCTCGGCCTAGTCAGTCTTTCGTATGAGCGTGTCATCCTTGCTTTGTAAACTTCTAGGTTTTGCTGTGCCATGAGACGAGTTTTATCGAGGGCATCAAGTTCCTCGAGCCGAAGATGGGAATTTTCTTCATCCGTTAGTTCGTACCGAACCGCCACTCGTAGTGAGGGTAGCTCTATCTCTAAGGGAAGTACCGCTTCCGTGCCGAATACTAACGCAAATGGCGTTGTTTTCGTAGCCGTCTTGAACGTAGTCCGATAGGCCCAGAGAGCTTCATGCAATCTCTCGTGACAGTCCTTTTTATTTCTGGATACTGTTTTCTTCATGATCTTTGTCAAGGTCTTGTTGAAAGCCTCAGCTAGACCGTTAGCTCGGGGATTATAAACTGAAGAATATCTCCAATCTATTTTATGTTGTTGTACGAAGCGACTGATTTTATGGCTTCTGTAGGCTGGCCCATTATCCGAGATGATCCATCGCGGAGTGCCGAACCGGTAAATGACATGCGTCCTGAAGAAATGGAGGATGTTCTCCGTCTTCACATCCCTTAACGGTATTGCTTCTGCCTATTTAGAGAAGTAATCGGTTGTTGCTAGTATAAACTGATGTCCCTTGGATGATGCTGGCTCGATGGGCTCGATTATATCGGTTCCCCACATTTTGAATGGCCAGCTAGCCAGCGTTGGGTGTAGAGGATTTAGATGCTGGTGGATGAAGTCCCTATGAATTTAGCATGAGTGACACTGCTTCGCATATTCGAGGCAGTCCTGAATCATCATGGGCTAATAGTAACCCATTCTTTTGATTTTCATCTTCATCTTTGGCCCAGCTTGATGGAAACCGTAGAATCCATCATGAATTTCTTGAACGACCCTTTTTGATTCTTCTGGTCCCAGGCATCTGAACCATAGACAATCGAACGATCTCTTATAAAGGGTACCATTGATGAAGGCGAAAAACAGGGCTCGCTTCATGAGTTGATGTCTTGACAACGCGTCTTCGGGCGTTCGATGGGATTTGAAGTATTCTATGAAGACTTCTCTCCAATCCTTCGCCCTTTCTTCATCCTCTAATTGGAAGGTCTCTTGTTCGGTTGCTTCCTCTCCTTTAGACGTCTTCGGGGATATTTCTGCTGGTGCGAGAATCCGGCGACTTTGCACAATGATCTTTACGTCATCGAGGTTTTCGTCGACCAGCACTTTAGCGAGTTTGGCTAACGCATCCGCCTTGCTATTTTCCACACGTGGTATGCTTTCCAGGGTGTAGGAGGGGATTTGCGTCAGCAATTGCTGCACTCTCTCACCATACCTGATCAGTTTTGGCTTGCACGTCTGGTAGTCGCCGTTTACTTGGCTAACGACCAGCTGGGAGTCTCCATATATGAGGAGGTTTTCGATCCCCATGTTGACAGCAATCTCGAGACCTGCCATCAAAGCTTCATACTCTTCTTCATTGTTTGTTCTTGGCTCCGTTAAGGAAAGGGCAAAACGCATAATCCTTCTTTGTGAAGTCACGAAGATAAGGCCCACCCCGGCTTTAATCATGGGGGTGTTTTGCTTTTGATGCTTCAAGGAGGATGCTCCATCGAAGTAGAGTTCTCATCAAGTATCATTCCCTTCTTTCTCCCTGCAATTGCGCCAAACACGTGTTCGTCCGGCAACTCGCAGTTCAAGGAAGAGTCGGCAGGTACCGGATGCTCAGCGAGAAAGTCGGTGATGGCATGGCCTTTTATTGCCTTGAAGGGATGATATACTATCGAGAGCTCCATCAAGAGGAGGGCCCATTTGGCAAGCCTTCCTGTTAGCATGGCTCTTGACATCAAATACTTGAGAGGATCCACCTTTGACGTGAGATGGACCTCATGTGCCAATGCGTAATGTCGGAGCTTCGTTACTGCGAAGATCAGTGCCAGGCAATGCTTTTCGATAGGGGAGCAGTTATTTTCTGCCCCTAATAGAACTCGACTCAAATAGTAAAGAGCTCTCTCTTTCCCCTGATCGTTCTCTTGTGCCCATAACGCGCCTAAAGAACCTTCAAGGGCTGTTGTGTACAGGATAAGGGGCTTTCCCTTGACAGGAGCGGTTAGTACCGGCGGGTTCTGCAAATATTGCTTGATTTCGTCCAGTGCACTTTGGCATTTGCGATCCCAAACGAACGGGGTCCCTTTCGTCATTAGATGACTGTAGGGGCGGCATTTGCCAGAAAGGTTAGCTATGAACCGCCGATATATGCGAGATTTCCTTGGAAAGACCGCAATTGCTTGAGAGTTCTTGGCGAAGGCATTTCCATAATCGCCTTAATCTTTGATGGGTCTATTTTGATGCCCCGGTGTCGTATGATGAATCCTAGGAATTTTCCCGAGGAAACTCCAAATGCGCATTTCATAGGATTCATCTTCAGATTATATTTCCGAAGACGCTGGAAGACTATTTTCAAATGTTCCCAGTGTTCCTCATAAGATTTGGTTTTCACCACGAGGTCGTCGATATAAAATGCGAAAATCTCATGTACGAGGTCATCGAATATCTTTGTCATGGCCCTGTGGTAGGTGGCGCCAGCGTACTTCAGACCGAATGGCATCACTTTGTAGCAGAATATGCCCAGCGGAGTCCGGAAAGCGGTGTGCATTTGGTCTTCAGGATGCATCTTGATTTGGTTGTACCCTGAGGATCCGTCCATGAAGGAGAAGACTTTATGAGTGGATGTGTTATCGATCATCAACTCGGTGACAGGCACTGGGAAGTCATCTTTCGGACATGCTTTGTTGAGATCCCGAAAATCTACGTAGATGCGTACTGTCCCATTTTTCTTCATTACCGGAACGATATTGGCGATCCAGTCAGGATATTGAACTTCTTGGATGAAGACGGAGTCGATTAGCTTCTTGACTTCGGCATTGATACTCATCTCAAGCTTGAGCCGCATTCTTCTTGGCACCTGTTTGACTGGCTTGACGTCCGGCGATATCGCCAGTTTATGTATAGATATCTCTGGGTCTAATCCCGGCATCTCGCAATAGTTCCATACGAAACAGTCTTTATACTGCATAAGTACGTCTTTTAACGTGGCTACCTATTTCTCGGACAGCAGCACACTGACGAACGTTAGCCTTGGCTTGTTTGCCGTCCCCAAGTTGATTTTTCTCTGGTTGTCTGCTGTGGTGTGTATTCCATCTTCCAGCTCTTTTGGTGCCGGTGAAAATTCTGAAATCACCTCATTCTCATCTTCATTTGCGAAGCATTGGGAGAGGTCGTACATATTCTCATGCTCTCCCTCCTTTGAGAATGTTATCATATGGAAGGTACGAGCTCATTTCAAGCTCGATGCTGATCTAGACTTTTCCTCGCAGTGTAGGTTGTTCTCGACTCATGCTTTCATGGAGGGGTTACCCTCCAATTTTCGAATAGAGCAAACCTGCCTTACTGACACTGATCTTCAACCCGGTTTTTGAAGGTGAAGCCGTCTTCAAAAGGATGTCCCACTACTCAGTGATAGGAGAAATAATCCGGATGATGGACCTCGTTCATCTGTTCGGGGTATCGAGACTCCGAGAGCACCATCATTTGATGTTTCATAACAAGGTCGAAGATTTTCCTTGTCTTGTCTTGAGGGAAAGAGTGCTCCCGGCCCATCTTCTTCATAAAAGACGGGTTCCAGCTGACTTTTCCTCGCTCGCGTAGCTTCTTGGATCTGCTTCGCTGTCTTTAAACGCCGTACTCATTCTTGATCTTATCATTGATTCTGCGTCGGGCTTTCTTTTTGCCATGAGAGCGCACAGCGGGTTGGGGGTGAAAAGGATCGTCATCCTCCGTAGCCTGCTGAATGATACATTGCATCCGGGCTTTTTCGTAAATGGCCATTTCGCAGCTGTGGTCATCCCGAACGCTATCTAGAAATGTATTCACTTCTCCACCGGAGTTATTTATGACACGGCAGCCATGGAATCGCTCCCATTTCTTGAACCGAATGTATCCAAGGCCAGTCGTCGCCATTCTCCCATTAGGCATCTTTCGCTGAGTCCCGGGAACGTCCCAAATCTTGTTATAGAACTGGGCTTATCGAGCAGTCTGTTTGAAGGGTATGCCTTGGCATCTCAATAGCCTTTTCAGTCCCTCTGCGTAGTACCTGGGGCAGATGGATTAGTTAAAGCCTGTCGAGCGCAGGTTAGGCACCGTGCCATACTTCTTTCTTCACTTTAGTCTCCGTGGATTGGTAGAAAAGGATCGCCTTCTCACCTTTTTGCTTAGGAGGGACGTAGAAGGTCTGCAACTTTTACACGCTATATGTACCAAGTGCATCAAGTTCTTTGTAATGCCGCCGCAGAACCAGGGTAATCTGTAAACTCTGGTCAGCTCCATCAAAGGTCTGCATTGACGGGCGAACGGAGAACACTGTGTTGGCCTCGTCTTCAAAGGCACTGCCAAAGACCAAAATAAGAGTGGATGGTTCTGGCCTGTTGCCTTGGGGTTGTCCCAAGTAGACCATATCTTCATCCTCTTTGGTATCGCTCCTAAATATCGGGATAGTGACGATGGCTTTTTTTTTGTTCTCTGGTTTGCGACATCTTTCCATGTCTTCGAAGTCTAGTAAGAAGTACTTGGCGTCTTCATATTTGCGGACTTCATTTACGGAGAATGGGTTCAGCTCCCCTGTAACTGTGTACTCGAGACCATCCTTGAAGTACTTCATACACTGGTGTTGTGTAGAAGGGATGATGTTGTACTCATGTAACCAAGGCCTGCCAAGCAAAGCGTTGTAGCAAGTTTTGGCGTCAATAACATGGAACTTGATGTCAGTGACGAGCAGCCCGAAGCGTAATGTCAGTATTACAGACCCCGAGCGTTTGCGATCATTGGGAGTTAAAACCGGAGATGGTAATTTTATCCCGAACCAAGTGCTGAACGTTCATGCAAATCTCCTTCAGTACTCTTACATTGAGAAGGTTGACGGAGGACCCGTTGTCAACCAAGATCTTCCCTATCTTGATGTCATGGCAATACCCGGTTACATACAGCGGACGGTTGTGCTCGTACGTTCCAAGAAGGAGGTATTCATCGCTGAAGGTGATATCAGTCATGTGGACTTCTTCCAGCTCGTCCTTCATCTTTTCTTCCGCCAGGAAGGCTTGAAACTGGTCGGGCTCTTGTAACGCCTTGATCAGGGAATCTCGTGCCTTTTTGGACAGGAGAAGAGCATCCAAGATACTCAATTATGAGGGTATCTTTCTCAGATGCGCCAGGACATTGTAATCCACCTTGTTCTTCTTGAGCGGGTCCTTAGCTGTGAGCTCTTCGACGACTCTTTCATCGAGAGAAATCTCCTCAGGAACTTTTTCCTTCCCTTTGTCTCTTTTGCCCGAACCTTTGTTTGAGGGTCCGAGATTCTTTCCAGGCAACGTACGGTTACGCAGCTGAATGTTCTCACAGTTTCTCATCTCTTCTTCTTTTCCAGAGGTGGATTCCTTGAAGAGAGGGCCGAGAGCTATCTCTTCGTCAGAATCTCTCCCGAAGGTAAGAACTTGAGATTTTGCTCTTGTCGGGATGGCATCAACCATATGACAGTTATCGGCTGTTCCTTCACGCTCGTCTGTCGTGCTTCTCTTCTCCCGACGGGCTTTGCGCTTTACCCGCTTGAAGTGTTGTCGGTCGGCAACGTATCCCTGCCACCACTTCTTGAAGGCATTGCACTCTTCGGTAGGGTGTGTGACCCTCCGATGATACAAGCAGTAGTTCGGATGTACATCCGCTTCTTTGGGGCACATACTCCCGGAAGTATTTTCTTCGAAAGGTGGCAGCTTCATTCCCATTGACAGAGCTTTGGTGAACTGCTTCTTTATCTTGATTCTGCTCTTGCTGGTGGCAGGCGCATGTCGATCCGGTTGGGGTAATTTATGTCTCCTCATCACCAGAGCTTCTTCAGCTTGACGCCGACGCTTGGCCTTTTCATAAATGGTCGCTTCACGTTCACGATTAGCTTTTCTCTTTTGAAGAGCTTCGTTCAGCAGCTTGTCGATGAGGTCATCTGATGGTTCCATGGGTTTTGGTTCTGGATCTGCCCCCAGTTTCTCTACGTCAGGAGCTTCTTTGCCGTTTATCGACGAGTGAGAAATCATGTGGCAGCTCGCCACATACTCCTCGAGTTCTTCTGACGAGTCGTCTCCTTCATCAATGTCACTGTCTCCATTCTCAAGAACATGCTTGAAGAATTCTTCCAATGTGACTGGGGTCTACGCTTTTTGGTTGTATTCCTCCAGTGCGTCGATGTATTTCTGCAGACCCGTATGATTACCATCGAGCTGCACGGGCTTCTTGTCCTTCTTCTTTTTCTTTAAAGATTTCAGAGGCTTGGCCTGGAGGTTTTGCCCATCATTACCAACTTTCAGCATTGGGCGCGGCTTCAGCATTCCGTCAATGATCTCAGGCTCCAGCAGGCTCTTCCACCTAATCGCCGGACATTCTTGAAGATCTTTCAGCATTCTTTTAGTTTTAGATGAAAGGACCACTTCCCACGGAGCTTATTCTATAAATGAGCATGATGCCCCTGGCGTATCCACCTTCTTAGGAGCGTGCTGCGGCGGCGGGTTCACCTTCCAGTTTTCGGACAGCGTGAACTTGCCCTGCTGGTACTAGTCTTTGACCCAGTTTTTAAAGACGTAGCAATCTTCGATTGGGGGGCCCACTATTCGGTGGTAGGGGCAGTAATTGGGATTGTTGACATCGCCCGATTGCAGTAGGCTTCTCGGATCCGGCAGAGTGATGAGCCTGTTGCGCACCGCCAGTTCGAATAATCACCTCGTTTTATCCCGGGGAAACGAGTAAGGATGTCTCAACTTCTCTTCGAGGTCTTGCGGTCTGCTGTTTTGGCGAGTAACCAGTTTCAGGTCGCTTGGTTGTTGTTGAGCGTTGGCGACGAAGGTCGCTTTCCTTTTGCCCTTTTCATTCCGAAGATCTGTCTTTGAAGAAGACGGCCTATGGCCCATTTGGTCCATTTGGGCCAATTTGTCAATCAAGTCTTGGAAGGTGGTTGGCTTGAAGAACATCATAAACTTGGATATAGTTGCTTAAGGATCAAGGGTCCCCACGAACATGCCCACAGAAGGAGCTTCTTCTATTTGCTGTTCACACTTTGACCATAAGTTACGCCACGGAATTGCATATTGAACCCAGGTCTCTCTCGGTTTCACTCTGGCGTTTATTAATGTCGTGAATGGGGTGCGCTCGCTAGCACTCGTGAACCTTTGTGTAAACAGTAGCTCCATTTCTGCAAATGTCTTAATGGAATCATTCGGAAGCTCTGAGTACCATTCAAATGCCGTCTCCGCCAAGCTGCCGACAAATTGGCAAAGCAATAGCTTGTCATCGCCTCCAGTATTGCCGCACAAAGCTCTGAATTGAGCAACGTGTTGGTGCGGATTGCCCGTCCCCTTATACACATGGAATTTGGGGATCGTATATCCTGGCTGTACTTAATTTGGTCATACCAGCCTG
Source organism: Agapanthus africanus (assembly GCA_030015575.1). Taxonomy (NCBI): domain Eukaryota; kingdom Viridiplantae; phylum Streptophyta; class Magnoliopsida; order Asparagales; family Amaryllidaceae; genus Agapanthus; species Agapanthus africanus. The sequence goes on along the minus strand of CM057339.1, from coordinate 780,322,344 downwards.
GATAAGGTCGCCCAGTTCTGAAGACTTGTCCTACCGCTTCGTTCGCCTGATGAGCTCATATTTGTTGAGCTATGTAGTCGTCAAGGGCAGCTTTGGGGATCGTCTCCTCCTTGGCTGCTGATAGAGCCGGAGGAGGGTTCGATGTCTTCCCTTTGTCATCTTCAATAATTATTAGAGGGTCTTCGGCTGGAGGATCCGGTTGGATCATCATCCCCACCATGACTTGGAACAAAAGTGCCATTTGTTTTATATTAGCCGCTTGTTCCGCGGCCTCTTTTTCTTTCTTTTCAAGCACCCTCCGTAGGAATTCGGTGTCGGTCTTGCTCCTAGCGTTGTTTTGACTATCTTTCCAGGCTTTCTTTCTGCCCAGTAACTGCGGCCATTCTTGTCAACATTTCCTGTAGCTTTTGTTGTTACTCCTGAGCTTTCGTTACAGACCGTGTAAGTGGTCGATGACTCACGGAAGCACGACTATCCTCTTTTCCGGATGTTATGTATACGGTATGCACAACCATGCCCCCAGACTTGGGGCGTTTGGGTCTACTGCCTTTGATATTTGCCGCCAGTGGTGGGAGATTCTCAGGCCTTCTCTTTTTTGGGAGGTCGAGGTTGAGGGGGCCGTTGCGGCAGGCACCCATGCAGATGATACCTTTCGTGGTATGGTGGTTGGATGGTCTTCCTCTTGCCGAGCCTTCGTCTTCTTCAGTCGGAGAGAGTAATCTTTGTCAATTACAGATTCTTGGACTTTCCGCCAAACTAAGTGGATCTTGGAGTACAACCGCTGAGAAGGTTGTTCCGGCTTTACCTGTGTTGTGTTTTCGACAGGCGGAGGAGACTTTTTCAGTATGGCGGTTGGAGAGTTCTTGCGCACCTTCCTGAGTAGCTCGAAGATGTTCCCAGTTGGAACAGCAGCGTCAGTTTCCACCGTTGGAGCTGGTGGGGTAAGTACAGAAGGAGAGTTGCCCCCAGATTTCCTCACTCGGCGCCAGTGGCAACGTCAAGCATGTCTTGCGGATGGGATCACTTCAGCTGTAGAAGTGATCTCGTCATGCCCCTTACTTTGATGAGAGGCTACTGTTGGTGCCAACCTGTCGAAGACTGACGTCCGTTGAGAGGGAACGTCTAATCTGTCGAAGACTGACTTTTGAATAGGGGAAGCATTTGTAACGACCTCACCCGTAGCAGGAGTTGGGACGGCCAGTCTTGCGAAGACCGATCCCTTAGCAGGAGAAGCCCCTTTGACGACTTCGTCTACCGGAGCTAAAATGGCTATCCGCTTTGGGATAAGCCCTTCAGGTATTGCGGGTCTCTTTACGGACCCAGTAGAGTTTTGGCTCAGCCTATCGAAGACTTAGACTGCAGACTTGGACGACCCGTTGAGAGGGGCTGTGGTATTTGCAAGCCGATCGAAGACCGACTTCTTTGGGGCTTCTTGTAATGGCATTGAAGCATTGAAGCTCATTGGCGGGAGCATGGTTCCGAAGAACAGTCCAGTGGTGGCCTGAGTCACTTGTTCCACTGGCATTGCGAAGATGGAGGCTGCTTGGGGCCCATAAGTCACTCGTCCAGCAGGGACGGAGTGGGAGTTGTTGTTGCAATTGGTGCAGTTGGAAGCCATCGATGTCATCTTCTCTTCTGCACGGAGCAAGACACCAAATCTTAGTACCTCGAATCTAGGGGCAACCATATTAAACCGCGATCGGTTCGCGAACACAACACACGAAGTGTGGAGTAGAAAGAGGAAAATGTCCCACCATATGTGCCAGAATCTGTTTACCGCTGAATTCTCCATAGTCAAATTTGGGGGCAGATGCTATTGGGTTTTATCTGTCCACCTCTCCGAAGATGCCAAGCTGATTTATGGCACCGTGTATCGGAGGTCTGGACAGATGCGGCCGTTGTAGCAGACTTCGTCAGATTCCCCCTCGTTATGAGGAGGGTTTTATTGTGGGGACGCTCTTCCCTGCAGACGTAAGCCCCTGCAGTTAATTACATTACCGCATCGCGGTAACCACTTTCTCCTGCTCCAGCAGGTCACTTCATGTCGTGTATGTTTGTTTTATTTTTGGTTGCCCGTGGATTGTATACGGAGACTAATTTGTGTTGTCGCCCGTAGGGCGTGCATTAGTCCAAATCCGTATTTTCTTAGATTTGGATTTGGTTTGATTTAAGGATCGTTAACCTTGTTTGAGATTAAGATTGACTTAAATATTTGTTAAGGATACGTTAACCCGATATCGGACTAAGATCTATTTAACGGGGATTCAGGATCATTTTTGATCCAACGAGATAGCATTTGGGCACTATCGTTTTAGTTCCAGGACGTTGCTGTCCACAGCTAGTTTAAGGACATTACGGTCCACAGCTAGTTTAAGGACATTACGATCCATATTGGGATATGTCTTTCCATTTGAGAGTACACTAAAGAGTTGTTGGTAATCGGGACCCACCACCTCTCTGAAGACGCTGAGGAATTACAACGACATTTATCAGAGGTGTGAGGAGATGTACCCTTGAACCGATGTCCGTTGGAAGATCAATAGTCGTGTTTGGGACTAAGACAATTTGGAAAGATTGTGAACACATGGGCTCGGTTAATCTGAATTAGGGACTTTTGGTCAACTTGGACTCAGCCCACTCAGTCTTTGAATAAAGTGTTAAATACTTGTTTGGGCTCGGTCCCTTTTCTGTGCAACAATGCTGAGCATTGATGTGAGCTCTGACGCTCACCCTCTTTTTTTGTTTTTTATAAAGTGTTAAACACTCTTTATGGCGCCCACGTGCGGAACACGCGAGGCGCTTGGCGCTGAGCGCCAGCCACTGAGTGCTAGGCGCTACTTGTTGAGCAGCGCCCACATGAGGGGCACATGGGGCGCTTGGCGCCAACCACTAAGTGCTAAGCACTCTTTTGTTTAAGCAGCGCCCACGTGAGGGGCACGTGAGGCGCTTGGCGCTAACCACTGAGTGTTAAGAACTCTTTATTAAGCAGCACCCACGTGAGGGGCACGTGAGGCGCTTGGCGCCGGGCACCAAGCGCTAAGTGCTAAGCACTCTTTATTAAGCGGCGCCCACATGAGAGGCACATGGAGCGCTTGGCGCTGGGCGCCAACCACTGAGTGCTAAGCACTATTTATTAAGCAGCGCCCACGTGAGGGGTACGTGAGGCGCTCGGCGTTGTTTCTTTCTTTATGCATTTTTTTAAAGAGTTCGATTCTTTGTTCTCCCCTGGATCTTCAATCCCCAAGAACAAATTCATCCCTACGAGAATTAAATTCTCATTTGTGGGAGACTTGTCTCATAGATCTCAGATCCAGGGAAAGAACTATGTTCTTTTATGAGGGTTAAACCCTTGGGTATGCAGATAAGATACTATGATCTCTATTTACCATAAAGAAAGTTCTTCTTCAAGCTCTTTTTTGTTTGCTTTTCTTTTTGAACTTGAAGTTTATGGGGAGGTTCCTCTCTTTAGACTTGAAGTCTTGGGGCCTTTATATAGTAGAGGCAGATTTGTTGATTCAGTTAAAGAAATCTCTCATTGAGAGATTCTTAATTAATTTGGGGATTTTATCCACCAGTGGATCTTTGATCCAAAGACTTCTATTTTACAGAAGATATTTTTCTTTTTTTGTTTTTTTTAACAAGATTGGAAAATATTTTCCATACAGAGCTTATTCTATAATTTGGTGATTTTTAATCACCATTGCATTTTTAATCCAACGGTGCTCTGTTTTACAGAGCATAATCTTTCTTGTTTAAAAAGATTGGGAAAATATTTTCCCCTACAGAGCTTATTCTGTAGCTTGGTGATTTTTAATCACCATTGGATCTTTAATCCAACGGTGCTCTATTTTATAGAGCATAATCTTTATTATTTAGAAAGATTGGGAAAATATTTTCCCCTACAGAGCTTATTCTGTAGATTGGTGATTTTTAATCCCCATTGGATCTTTAATCCAACGGTGCTCTGTTTTACAGAGCGTAATATTTCTTTTTTAAAAACATTTGAGGAGTATTTCCTCAATCAGAATTTAATTCTGTGTTTTGATGATTTATCATCTCCGTTGGATCTTTGATCCAACAGCAGAGAACTTTTAGTTCTGGCGCCGGCGCCCTCGTGCGTGGCACGTGGGGCGCTGCCTAAGAGTTTTTAACTCTTGGCGCTGGCGCCCTCGTACAAGGCACTGAAACGTTGCCTCGGAGTTTTTAACTCTTGGCGCTGGCGCCCTCGTGCAAGGCATGTGAGGCGTTGCCTTAGAGTTTTTTTAACTCTTATTTAATATATTTCTTTTTGTGCTTTGCACATTGGCTCCCGTGTGAGGAGCACTTGAGGCGCCATCATAGGATTTAATTCTATCCGAGGCAGTACCTACATGCTTTGCATGTGGAACTTTCCCTTTATTTTTATTATTATTTTATTATTATTATTTTATAAGGGAGCAAGTTTTGAGCCAAAATTTTAGCGGGAACAAATGCCCCCCACTACTTTGCCCACGTAAGTATGTACGTGGGTGAAGTAGTGAAGAGTTATGCATGGCCTTAGAATTGAGGGCTTAGGGGACCGGTTTAGAGTCCTTGTAGCCTAAAACTTTTTATCGAGACGAGTCGAGAAGTTCTCGCAGGAACGTTATTTTCCCTACGTGTCGAGACGAATCGAGAAGTTCTCGCAAAGACACTAATTTCCTTACGAGTCGGGTCGAATCGAGAAGTTCTCGCAAGGACACTAATTTCCTTACGAGCCGAGACGAATCGAGAAGTTCTCGCAAGGACACTAATTTCCCTACAAGTTGAGACGAATCGAGAAATTCTCGCAAGGACACTAATTTCCTTATGAGTCAAGACGAATCGAGAATTTCTCGCAAGGACACTAATTTCCTTACGAGTCGAAAAGAATCTAGAAGCGATGGCTTAGGAAACAGGTTCAGATCTGCCGCCTAAGACATTTCAACTTTATGAGCCGTGAGGGTCTCATAAAGGTTTTTCTCCCTACGAGTCGAGAGGATCCCGTAGGCATATTTTCTCCTTAGGAGTCGTGAGGACTCCTAAGCGCGTTTTCTCTTGAGAGTCGAAAGGATATCACAGGAGAATTTTCCCCATTTACAAGTCGAGAGGACTCATAAGTGGTTTTTCCCCTCCCTGTTGGTATTCAACTTTGGAGAGTGTGGCCCGTAGATAGTCCATCTTGATCTCCTTGTAGGGCAGCGATGGCTTAGAAGACAGGTTCAGATCTGCCGCCTAAGACTTTTCAATTTTATGAGCCGTGAGGGTCTCATAAAGGGTTTTCTCCCTACGAGTCGAGAGGATCCCGTAGGTGTATTTTCTCCTTAGGAGTCGTGGGGACTCTTAAGTGCGCTTTCTCTTAAGAGTCGTAAGGATCTCACAAGAGAATTTTTCCCCATACAAGTCAAAAGGACTCGTAAGTGGTTGTTTCCCTCCTTATCGATATTCGATTTTGGAGAGTGTGGCCCGTGAATAGTATGCAATAGTCCATCTTGGACCGACTTGCAGGGCCCCAGTGCTTAGGAAACAGGTCCTTATCCCTATTGCCTAAGGTTTTTCCCTACGAGTCGAGACGAATCGAGAAGTTCTTGCAAGGACACTAATTTCCTCATGAGTCGAGACGAATCGAGAAGTTCTCACAAGGGTTTCCTAACGTCACAGTTAACTCCTGCTAATAGAAGTCCGTTAGGGTCTGTGGTACTAGGGTTTTTTACCCGTCGCACCGTCGCGTTGGCCGGTATATTCCTCGACATGCAATCTTGCTGTTCAGGTAGCTCTACGACTGTCGTGTCTCTGATCCCTTCGGGGGCTGGACAAGACGTCTTCAAGTAATCTTCCAGGTAATATTACCGTCGAAAGAGAAAGCGTTAGGGATATTCCATATCGCTTTTTACTTGAGGTTAGGCTCAGTTTGAGAGCCCCGATAAGTCATGACCACTCTGCGCTGGAGTGGGATGGTCTCCGATAGTCTTTCAGGTCTCATTTGAGTTTCCGTCAAGACCCTGAAGCTAGGGATCTTCCTTTGCTTCATTGGTTGACATTGTATCTGCAATATTGCGATGAATGTCGAGGTTGTCTCTGGGTTGTCTGTGAACCGTCGAGATTTGGAACTAGGGGACTCTACCATGGCTCCGTTTGTTGATGTCGCGCTTGTATCCTGTTGGAGGGAGGAAGAATGCTGTTGTTGATCTCTAGGCTGTGGATACTGCCGTCGAGACTTAGAACTAGGGACTTTGCCATGGCTCCGAGGTAGTCTCTAGGCTGTCTGTGAACCGTCGAGAATTGGAACTAGGGGACTTAGCCGTGGCTCCGAGGTAGTCTCTAAGCTGTCTGTGAACCGTCGAGATTTGGAACTAGGGGACTTTGCCGTGGCTCCGTTTTGCTGACGCCGTATCTACTTCTGATTGGAATGAGAAGGAACGCTGTTGTTGATTTCTAGGTTGTAGATATAGCCATCGAGATCTGGCTTCCCTTTGACGAATCCTGGTAGGACAATATGGTTCCCTTTTCGTTTGTGCCCATGGGTTGTATACAGGGGTCGATGTGATCTCACCTGCAGGGCAAGAGTTTCATTTTTTTCCTTTCCGTGATGCTCTATCATTTCAGCTTTTTATATCGCGAAAGTCGCGATTGCCCAATCATTTCGGCTATTTTTTCGCAGTGCACAATCATTTCGGCTATTTTTCTTTTTCTTTACTTGCTGTTTTTTATTGCGAGTTGCCCAATCATTTCGGCTATTTTTGTATGCATATGTTTTACTTGCTCATTTTTATTGCAAGTTGCCCTATCATTTTGGCTATTTCATATGCATTCTTGACTCGCTGATTTTTTGCTGCGAGTATGGAACTCAAGACCTGATACCAATCTTAGCATCAGCATCGCTGCAACTGGAATATTGCCAGGAGCGAATCATCATTTGCCGTGAAAGGACTTGGAATTTGATACCGATTTAGGCATCAGCATTGCTACCACTGGGACACTGCCAGGAGCGAATCATCATTTGCCTTTGTCGGTTCGAACAAAGGTGGCTTAGCAAACGGGGTTAGGATCCTGTCGACTAAGGATTTTGACTTCATGAGCCGTAAGGGTCTCATAAAGGTGTTTCTCCCTACGGGTCGTAAGGATCTCGTAGGTGTGTTTTCTCCTTAGGAATCGTGAGGATTCTTAAGTGTGTGTTCTCTTATAAGTCGTAAGGATCTTACAAGTATGTTTTCTCCTTATAAGTCGAGAAGACTTATAAGTGTCGTTCACCATATAGGGAAATTTCGCGCCATTGGTGGAACTTGGTGGGGGAAACGTTTATTTGTGCCCATGGATTGCATACAAGGGTCAATATCGAACCGCTTATAGGGCAATCTGGGGAATGTGATGGCTTAAGAACAGGTTCAGATCCCTGTAGCTTAAGGCTTTTTGAATCCTACGAGCCATGGGGGTCTGATAGGGGAATTCCCCTTACGAGTCGTAAGGATCTCGTAAGTGCAATTTCTCCTTAGGAATCGTGGGGATCCCTAAGTGTGTTGCTCCCTTATGAGTCATAAGGATCTCACGTGGGTATTGTCTCCTCACAAGGTCGAGAGAACCTTACACGAGTCTTTATTTTAACGAGATTGCGCCCTTTCGGGTTTTCACAAACTCGCCGGTAGTCCTGCTGTTTTTACTCACGGTGCACTTTCGGGTTTTCATCCGTGCCCATTTCGCTTGTGGACGTACCTTTTCTTTTTCTTTTTTTTTCTTTTTATTTTTCCACGATGAAACTTTCGAGAATAGTTTCGCCGCATTCGCCGCATGTGGCCCATTTGTTTGCCGGTGGGATCTGAGTTGCAGTCCTCACTGCTGGGACTTGTGGACTTGCATCCCACTATTGCCGTGTTAGAGGCGACGTTGTTAGTTTAAAGACATCTCGATCCAATTTTAGTTTAAGGACATCTCGGTCCACAGCTAGTTTAAGGACGTTGCGGTCCGTTGTTAGTTTTAAGGACGTTACGGTCCATAGCTAGTTTAAGGACGTTACGGTCCGTAGATAGTTTAAGGACGTTGCGGTCCGTTGTTAGTTTTAAGGACGTTACGGTCCATAGCTAGTTCAAGGACGTTACGGTCCATAGCTCTCCATGTTTGAGACTGAGTACTGTTGGGTACTACTCTTAGAATTTTGACTCAAGAAGATAGCGAGCGGACACGAGCGTCGTCATCCATTATTAACCTGAGCCGTGACATGTCAAGCGTAGTATTTCTTAAGGAACCGGCCGTTTATTGGCCGGAAGGGTCTTTAGCCATGCATATCAATGAGCAAGTAGGCCCCACCTTGGTAGACCTTGTCTATAGTGTACAGGCCCTCATAGTTTGGCTCGATTTCCCCCGTTTGGCACGGTTGGGGATCATAGGTCTTTTTACGACTTGCACGAGTTCGCCTTGGACGAATTTCCTTGGCTTAGTCAGTCTTTCGTATGAGCGCATCATTCTCGTTTTGTAAGCTTCTAGGTTTTGCTGGGCCATGAGACGAGTTTCATCAAGGGAATCAAGTTCTTCGAGCCGAAAATGGGCATTTTCTTCATCTGTTAGTTCATACCGAACCGCTACTCATAGAGAGAGTAGCTCTATCTCCAAGGGAAGTACCGCTTCCGTGCTGAATACTAACGCAAATGGCGTTGTGTTCGTGGCCGTCTTGAACGTAGTCCGATAGGCCCAAAGTGCTTCATGCAATCTCTCATGCCAGTCCTTTTTATTTCTGGATACCGTTTTCTTCATGATCTTTGTCAAGGTCTTGTTGAAAGCCTCAGCTAGACCGTTAGCTCGGGGATTATAAACTGAAGAATATCTCTAATCTATTTTATATTGTTGTGCGAAGCGACTGATTTTATGGCTTCTGTAGGCTAGCCCGTTATCCGAGATGATCCGCCGCGTAGTGCCGAACCGGTAAATGACAATTGTCCTGAAGAAATGGAGGATGTTCTCCGTCTTCACTTCCCTTAACGGTATTGCTTCTGCCCATTTAGAGAAGTAATCGGTTGTTGCTAGTATGAACTGATGTCCCTTAGATGATGCTGGCTCGATGGGCCCGATTATATAGGTTCCTCACATTTCGAATGGCCAGCTAGCCAGCGTTGGGTGTAGCGGATTTGGATGCTGGTGGATGAATTCCCCGTGAATTTGGCACGAATGACACTGCTTCGCATATTCGAGGCAGTCCTGAATTATCGTGGGCCAATAGTAACCCATTTTTTTGATTTTCAGCTTCATCTTTGGCCCAGCTTGATGGGAACCGCAGAGTCCGTCATGAATTTCTTGAACGAACATTTTTTCTTCTTCTGGTCCCAGGTATCTGAACCATAGACAATCGAACGATCTCTTATAATGAGTACCATTGACAAAGGCGAAAGACAGGGCTCGCTTCATGAGCTGATGTCTTGACGACGCGTCTTCGGGCGTTCGATGGGATTTGAAGTAGTCTATGAAGACTTCTCTCCAATCCTTCACCCTTTCTTCATCCTCCAATTGGAAGGTCTCTTGTTCGGTTGCTTCCTCTCCTTTAGACGTCATCGGGGATATTTCTGCTGGTGCGAGAATCCGGCGACTTTGCACAATGATCTTTACGTCATCGAGGTTTTCGTCGGCCAGCTCTTTAACGATCTTGGCTAACGCATCCGCCTTGTTATTTTCCGCACGCGGTATGCTTTTCAGGGTGTAGGAAGGGATTTGCGTCAGCAATTGCTGCACTCTCTCACCATACCTGATCAGTTCTGGCTTGCACGTCTGATAGTCGACATTTACTTGGCTAACGACCAGCTGGGAGTCTCCATATATGAGGAGGTTTTCGATCCCCATGTTGACAGCAATCTCGAGACCCGCTATCAAAGCTTTATACTCAGCTTCATTGTTTGTTCTTGGCTCCATTAAGGAAAGGGCAAAACGCATAATCCATCCTTGTGGAGTCATGAAGATAAGGCCCATCTCGGCTTTAATCATGGGGGTGTTTTGCTTTCCCTTCTTCTAGGAGGATGTTCCATCGAAGTAGAATTCCCATCGGGTATCATTCCCTTTTTTCTCCCTGTCAATTGCGTCAAACGCGTGTTCGTCCGGCAACTCGCAGTTCAAGGGAGAGTCGGCAGGTATCGAATGCTCAGCGAGAAAGTCGGCGACGGCCTGGCCTTTTATTGCCTTGAGAGGTTGATATACTATCGAGAACTCCATCAAGAGGAGGGCCCATTTGGCAAGCCTTCCGGTTAGCATGGCTCTTGACATCAAATACTTGAGAGGATCCACCTTTGATGTGAGATTGACCTCGTGTGCCAATGCGTAATGTTGGAGCTTCGTTACTGTGAAGATCAGTGCCAGGCAATGCTTTTCGATGGGGGAGTAGTTATTTTCTGCCCCTAGGAGAACTCGAATCAAATAGTAGAGAGCTCTCTCTCTCCCCTGGTCGTTCTCCTGTGCCCATAACGCGCCTAAAGAATCTTCAAGGGTTGTTGTATACAGGATAAGAGGCTTTCCCTTGACCGGAGCAGTTAGTACCGACAGGTTCTGCAGATATTGCTTGATTTCGTCCAGTGCGCTTTGGCATTTGCGATCCCAAACGAACGGGGTCCCTTTCTTCATTAGATGACTGTAGGGGCGGCATTTATCGGAAAGGTTAGCTATGAACTGTCGGATATACGCAAGCTTTCCTTTGAGAGACCGCAATTGCTTGAGAGTTCTTGGCGAAGGCATTTCTATAATCGCCGTAATCTTTGACGGGTCTATTTCGATGCCCCGGTGTCATACGATGTATCCTAGGAATTTGCCCGAGGAAACTCCAAATGCGCATTTCAAAGGATTCGTCTTCAGATTATATTTCCGAAGAAGCTGGAACACTATTTTCAAATGCTCCCAGTGTTCCTCATACGATTTGCTTTTCACCACGAGGTCGTCGATATAACATTCGACAATATCATGTACGACGTCATCGAAGATCTTTTTCATGGCCCTCTGGTAGGTGGCGCCAGCGTTCTTCAGACTGAATGTCATCACTTTGTAGCAGAATATGCCCAGCGGAGTCCAGAAAGAAGCGTGCTTTTGGTCTTCAAGATGCATCTTGATTTAGTTGTACCCTGAGAATCCATCCATGAAGGAGAAGACTTTATGGGTGGATGTGTTATCGATAATCAACTCGGTGACAGGCACTGGAAAGTCATCTTTCGGACAAGCTTTGTTGAGATCCCGAAAATCTACGCAGATGCGTACTGTCCCATTTTTCTTCATTACCGGAACGATATTGGCGATCCAGTCAGGAATTGAACTTCTTGGATGAAGCCGGAGTCGATTAGCTTCTTGACTTCGGCATTGATACTCATCTCAAGCTCGAACCGCATTCTTCTTGGCGCCTGTTTGACTGGCTTGACGTCCGGTAATATCTCCAGTTTATGCACAGCTATCTCTGGGTCTAATCCCGGCTACTCGAAATAGTTCCATGCGAAACAGTCTTTATACTGCATAAGCACGTCTTTTAACGTGGCTACCTGTTTCTCGGACAGAAGCTCACTGACGAATGTTGGCCTTGGCTCGTTTGTCGTCCCCAAGTCGATTTTTCTCAGGTTGTCTGTTGTTGTGTGTATTCCATATTCCAGCTCTTTTGGCGCCGGTGGAAATTCTGAAATCACCTCGTTCTCATCTTCATTTGCGAAGCATTGGGAGAGGTCGTTTATATTCTCATGCTCTCCCTCCTTTGAGAATGTTATCGTATGGCAGATACGAGCTCGTTTCTAAGATCGATATCGCAGTGTAGGTTATTATCGGCTCATGCTTTCATGGCGGGGCTACCCTCGAATTTTCGGATAGAGCAAACCAGCTTTGCTGATACTGATCTTCAACCCAGTTTTTGAAGGTGGGGTAGTCTTCAAGAGGATGTCCCACTACTCGGTGGTAGGAGCAATAATCCGGATGATGGACCTCGTTCATTTGTTCAGGGTATCGAGACTCCGGGAGCACCATCATTTGATGTTTCATAACAAGGTCGAAGATTTTCCTTGTCTTGTCTTGAGGGAAAGAGTACTCCCGGCCCATCTTCTTCATAAAAGACGGGTTCTAGCTGACTTTTTCTCGCTCGCGTGGATTCTTGGATCCGCTTCACTGTCTTTGAACGCCGTACTCGTTCTTGATCTTATCATTGCTTCTACGTCGGGCTTTCTTTTTGCCATGAGAGCGCACAGCGGGTTGGGGGTGAAAAGGATCGTCATCCTCCGTAGCCTGCTAAATGATACGTTGCGTCTGGGATTTTTTGTAAATGGCCATTTTGCGGCTGTGGTCATCCCGAACGCTATCTAGAAATGTATTTGCTTCTCCACCGGAGTTATTTATGACACGGCAGCCATGGAATCGCTCCCGTTTCTTGGACCGAACGTATCCAAGGACATTCGTCGCCATTCTCCCATTAGGCATCTTTCGCTGAGTCTCGGAAACGTCCCAAATCTTGTTATAGAACTGGGATTGTCAAGCAGTCTGTTTGAAGGGTACGTCTTGGCATCTCAATAGCCTTTTCATTCCCTCTGCGTAGTACCTGGGAAGACGGATTAGTTGAAGCCTGTCGAGCGCAGGTTCGGCACCGTGCCATACTTCATTCTCCATTTCAGTCTCCGTGGATGGGTATAAAAGGATCACATTCTAACCTCTTTGCTTAGGAGGGACGTAGAAGGTATGCAGCTCTTGCACGCTATACGTACCAAGTGCATCAAGTTCTTTGTAATGCCGCCGCGGAACCAGGTAATTTGTAAACTCTGGTCAGCTCCATCAAAGGTCTGCATTGACGGGCGAACGGAGAACACTGCGTTGTCCTCGTCTTCAGAGTCACTGCCAAAGACCAAAATAGGAGTGGATGGTTTTGTCCTGTTGCCTTGTAGTTGTCCCAAGTAGACCATATCTTCATCCTCTTCGGTATCGCTCCCAAATATCGGGATAGTAGCGATGGCTTTTTGCTTGTTCTCCGGTTTGCGACATCTTTCCATGTCTTCGAAGTCTGGTAAGAAGTACCTGGTGTCTTCATATTTGCGGACTTCATTTACGGAGAATGGGTTTAACTCCCCTGTAACTGTGTACTGGAGGCCATCCTTGAAGTACTTCATACACTGGTAATACGGTAAAAAGTAGATAATATTATCGTTTGTAAACATGATGGTATTTTACTGTAAAAATTAAATAAAGATTGCAACATGATTTATTTTGAGATGAAACTTGTTATAATGTGTTTATTTATGTTTGTTAAATATTATATGAGAATATGGTATTTTATGGTTTAAGAAAAATGGAATTTTTAAAGAAAAACGAATCGGAAGTCGGATTAACTCCGCTTCCGTCGGGCTTTGGAAAAAGAAAGTTTTAGACTAGAGATTGAGAAGAGAAGAGGGGACTTACTAGATATTAAGGTAGAGGGGACAAGGGGGAAGAGTAGGGAAGTGTCGGGGGGTCGTTTCGTCGCCGGAATCTTCTCGAAACTTCATCGGAACTTCGCCATTTGCTCACTCCACTTGCATAACTTGAGACTTGGAAATTTTTGAGAGTTTTGGCAGGGAATTTCTGGGTGAGTATATGTAAAATGGAGAGTGGTATTTATAAGGAAAATTAGGGTTTTGAGGATTAAAGAATGCATTAAATATTGGATTAAAGGGTGTTTTATTGTTTTCTGGATAAATTCAGAGAATTCAAACAGTATGAGAGAAGTGGGGTAGGCCAACAGGTGCAAGGGGCGAAAAATGGAGACCATCCCCTACGGGGGCCCGGCGGTGCCGATCGAGATGGAGATCTCTCCGGTCGAGAAGTGTGGTCGGGGTATGGGATGCTCGCCACGTGTTGGTGTCTATTGGTATAACCTAGTGCACATGTTTGTTTATTCTGTAGCTCTTCATCTTACGTGTTGTGCACGTGTAAACCCTTGGGCTTCTAAAAGATTAAAAGAAAAATTAATAAAAAGATAATGTGGCTGGGGGGATTCGATCACAGAGGCTATGTCACAGCAGTGCAAGGCTTTACCAATGAGCTACAAGCTCTTTCTTGCTGTTCAAAAGCAAATTTAATTTATAACTTGTGCTCAGGCTTAGGTACTCCTTTCTGTATTTTGAAAAAATTCGTACAGAAAGTTTAGTGTTGTTACATTCTACCCTCCGTACAAAAATTCCGTTCTCGAAATTTGTAGAAGGAAAGTGTAACAGATTCAAAGAGATTTAGTGATAGAACTATTGATAATGCATGAAAAAATATTTGGAAGAACGAAAGAATGCAAAAGTTTTGGTAAGATTGAAAAAAAAGATGTGAGGGAATTACCAGGGTTATCTTGGTCTACAGTCTCGGCTTCTACGGCTGCTAATGTGAAAGCCTGACGCCGGGGTACATTCCTCCTAGCTGGAGGCACATTTCTCTGTCCTTGGGGCATATTTCTTTGCCCTCGAGGCATGTTCTTCAGTGCCTGTTGGAATTGGCGATTAGGCTATGCAGGAGGTCCACGTGGAGGTAGGCTGGAAGAGCAAGACGAGGTGCAGGAGCCTGGATAGCTAGCCGCTGCGGATAAGTGTTGTGAGTTGAAATTATGTTGCGTCTATAAGGACATGTACCAATTCCATGATTGGATGCGCCACTAACTAAGCACAGGCCTTTTACGCGCCTACAGTCCTTCCACAAGTGTCCATCCCTCTTGCAATAGAAGAAAAAATCTATACTTTGCTGGTCATCTGTTACTTCCGGTCTCCTCAGTTCAACAGTTGGCCTTGAAGAGGCTCCTCCTGCCATCTGAGTGGCAGGGCGCTTCACTCCAGCAGATTGAGGTCTACCCTTCCTCTTCACTACTGCCTCGTATTTTCAGGCAGCCTTCAAAGCCAAATCATGGGTTGGGAAATCCCCTGTAGCTAAGGCAGCTTGGATTTCCTGGTCCAACCCTTGCTGAAATCTTCTAGCCCTGATCTCAGCAGTCGATATGAGATGGGCCGCAAACTTGTTACGGTCTTGTGTTAGCTGTGTAGTATGTGATATTAGAAAATCGAATATTGAGACATATCTTACCTACTGAGCATGGTAACTCAGCATCATACTCATCCACAGATTTGGTCCACATCGAACTCTATTGTAGATGGATAAATTGTTGTTCCATGTCAAATCAGGCAGTCTCGGGGAAGTATTTCGCGAACATGTCGCGAAAAGTCCTCCATTCGATCGGTTGGTCAAGACGGCTTTCTTCCACCTTCCACCAAACTCGGGCATTGTCAGTGAGTTGCAGCTTTGCAACTCGAACCCAAACGATCTCTGGCACTTGTGCCGCTGCCAGGTCATCCTCAATACTTTGAGCCTATTCTTCAGCTTCCAGGGGCTCTCTTTTCCCGAAAACTGTTTTGGGTGCAATACCCGAAATTGCTTCACTCCAGGCGCTTCCGCTTCTGGACGGTTCATTAAAATGGTGGTCTGCTGCTGTTGTCGTTCCAGGAGGCTGCGGATTGCCTCAAGCAGTATCTTCTACTCATTGATCGGAGCAGCAACAGTAGGCGTAAGCGGTAGAGGTGGTGGTGTGTTGTTGAAATCGATGCCAGTGTTGTTTGGGGAATCCATAACCTTGAAAGAAAAATAGGGTTATGACAGATTCAAAGTATATGAAATTGTAAGATTCAAGAAATATGAAATGTAAAGAATGTTTTTAGTTGTTGATTCTTGTTTTAAATTGCTTAGGACTTCATGCAGAATTGACCCGCATGTCCATGCAGAACTGACCTGCATGGGCCGCCAATAAAACCTGTCACGCCCCGCTTCCCGGTGTACGGGGAGGGGATGCGGCGAGGCCCGCTACGTATTTACTCCGAAGTAAACACGCTAAGCGTATCTAAGCAATATAAAGTAAAAGTACACAAGAGACATGAATATAATGAACAGCAACTTTTATTTATTAAACATTTTTTTACAGGTACAACTGGAAATGTAAATACATGGATGGAAAGCATTGCCTAAATAATGGCATAACTGAAATGAAAATATGTACAAGTGACTATAGCCCGGGGTCTTCAGTGTACTGATCCAAGTGCTACTGGCTGGTCTCGTTCCTCAAAGTCGGGTCCTCCTGACAACATTCCAAAGAAGAAGAGAAATAAGAATGTCGTCAGTGAACAATCGCTCGGTAAGTCCCAAAGATGGGTAGAGATAGATTAGACAGAAAGAGATTATAACTAGTAATGTTTGATTATAATGTTAACGCAGTTGTTTGTAGTTTGGTACAGAATATGTCAGTGTATACGAGAGGAGTCCAACTTACACCGTGGACTTTGGTAACCCGTAGTACAAGACTCCGTCGAAAATACCACGGAACAAAGGCATGGATGTAATTACGTCTTTAGTGACCACCTTTAACATGTTCCGTACCGGTCTACCCTTTTATAAATCCCGTAATGTCATAATATATTGATTGTGTTGACTGTACCGATGGTATTGTATTGTCTTGTAGTATATGGAAGACTTATCGAAACCATGACATCAGTAAACGGAATGGATGTAAATGGATAGTCATGTAAACGGAATATATCCATGGTTCGGTTCGGTCATGTTCATGTTGTTATAGATTGTATTCTGGTATAGACAGATTCGTGTTGTAAATGGAATTATACTTGAATCATATTCAAGTCAAATTGATTGTATATTTTCCCGTGACTCGAACTGAGTCAGACTTTTAAACAGAATTGATGTCCTGACTGTTTTGGAGTTATTGGTAACTTCTGCACATGGACGGCAGGATTTGTGTCTTTTTCCAAGACAATTACCGTGTTGATAACACCATTGTTAAATTGTCTACCTTAGATAGGAAAGCACCCACTTTCTCCATCTCCCCAAGGCTCAAGAGAATTGGTCCCGCTTAAACCTATTTTTACTAGGGTCCTTAGTGTAAATTGATATAACTTGAAGGGGTTTTATGTAAAATAGTTTTAATATAATTTCAAAATACACCTCAAGTATTTAATTATCGTCTTTAGGGTTTTCATAGATGTATATTTTATAAAAGTGAAATTTCTAGTAAGTAGAACCTAGTTTTCATTGTATATGGTATTTTATTGAAATACTAGAATTTGTATTGAATTGAAATGGTACTTTCATGTAATGGTGATTTCTTTGATTTAGAAAACTTTGAATATTTTTATAATATATTTAAAATAGGTCTTTTGATAATATATATATATATATATATATATATATATATATATTTATATATTTAATAAAAATAAATTTTATTTATTTTCTAGAAATCTCATTTTCTTAAAAAATAGCATTAAAAATTCCATCGAGATCGAATGCTCCTTGCGTAGGTCTGCATCTCGCTCTACTAGGCCCGAGAACGTGCGATAACCCGCACCATCCCGATCGGGGTTCCTTAAAATGGGTTGTAGTGGCGTAATTGTAAGGAATTAATGAACACTCTTTTTAAAGAAAACGGTTTTGTAAGTTTAGGGTATTTTATCGTAACTTGTAATATTCCCACAAATATTGTCCAAAAGTGAATCGTGCTATGTCATAAATATGTGTTGTGATGAGGTAGATCATTACCTTGTGAGTTTTCTAAAGGTAATACGGTAAAAAGTGGATAATATTATAGTTTGTAAACATAGTGGTATTTTACTGTAAAAATGAAATAAAGATTACAGCATGATTTATTTTGAGATGAAACCTGTTCTAATATGTTTATTTATGTTTTTTAAACATTATATGAGAGTATGGTATTTTATGGTTTAAGAAAAATGGAATTTTTAAAGAAAAACGAATCGGAAGTCGGATTAACTCCGCTTCCGTCGGATTTTGGAAAAAGAAAGTTTTAGACTAGAGATTGAGAAGATAAGATGGGACTTACTAGCTATTAAGGTAGAGGGGAGAAGAGGGAAGAGCAGGGAAGTGTCGGGGGGTCATTTCATCGCCGGAATCCCCTCGAAACTTCATCGGAACTTCGCCCTTTGCTAACTCCACTTGCACAACTTGAGACTTGGAAATTTTTGAGAGTTTTGGTAGGGAATTTCTGAGTGAGGAGGTGTAAAATGGAGGGTGGTATTTATAGGGAAAATTAGGGTTTTGAGGGTTAAAGAATGCATTAAAAATTGGATTAAAGGGTGTTTTATTGTTCTCTGGATAAATTCAGAGAATTCAAACAGTATGAGGGAAGTGGGGTAGGAAAACAGGTGCAAGGGGAGAAAAATGGAGATCAACCCCTATGGGGGGCCCAGCGGTGCCGGTCGAGATGGAGATCTCGCCAGTCGAGAAGTGGGGTCGGGGTATGGGATTCTCGCCACGTGTTAGTGTCTGTTAGTACAACCTAGTGCACATGTTTGTTTATTCTGTAACTCTTCATCTTACGTGTAGTGCACGTGTAAACCCTTGGGCTTCTAAAAGATTAAAAGAAAAATTAATAAAAAGATAATGTGGCTGGGGGGATTCGATCACAGGGGCTACGTCACAGCAGTGTAAGGCTTTACCAATGAGTTACAAGCTCTTTCTTGCTGTTCAAAAGCAAATTTAATTTATAACTTGTGCTCAGGCTTAGGTACTCCTTTCTGTATTTTGAAAAAAATCGTACAGAAAGTTTAGGGTTATTACAGTGACGTAGCATGCCACAACGTATTTACTATGAAATAAATACGTTAAGCGTAATTAAGCAATATATAAAAATGTACAAGAATGACAAGAGAATAAAAATGAAACAGTAACTTTATTTACATTCAACTTTATATACAACTGTTTTGGAAATAAAAGATACAATGAGTAAAGCAGTGCCTCTACAATGACATCCACAAATAAGTGCAGAGGAACTAGTAGTCAGGCTGAGCGGTAATCTGCTCCAAGTCCTCTGGCTCGGCTCGATCTCCTCAGAGTCCGGTCCTCCTGACGAACATTCCTAGAAAGAAAAAGAAATGAATGTCGTCAGCGAACTAGCGCTCGGTAAGTCCCAAAATAAGAAAGAGAAGATATTATATAAAGTGAAATGAACAAGTACAGTATATGACTGATTACTGGTATGTGATAGTTATTATAACGTGGTTATTTGTAGTTTGGTACAGAAGGTATTCATGTATACGAGAGGAGTCCATCTTACCCCGTGGACTATGGTAACATGTAGTACAAGGCCCCGTCATAACCCATGGGACAACATCACGAGAATTCATATAGGTATCTTTTAAGTGACCTCTCGTGCCAAGATATACGTTCCGTACCAATCTACCCATTTATCTCCGCGTAATGTATTGTATAGATTATGTTTAAAAGTCTTACCAAAACCATGGACACAAAATGTTTAGGTATTCATGTTCAGGATATAATCATATATTCAAGTAGTCATGTCAAGTTATAATCATGGTTCGGTCAAGTCAAGTCAAATATACATGTTTGATATTGAAGTTTGAATTCGAGTATTCATGTTCATGATCAAGTATTAATGTTTGATTTTAAATTCAGATTTGAATTGGACTCAGACTGAGTCAGACACTTGTACTGATTTTGTAGGGTTGATAGGCACGCATACAAGGTTCTACGAGGCATCAACCATGCCCGATTAAAAATTTAGCCGTGCCGAACAACCCGAAGCCGGATCTTTAAACTAGAGATTAGGCGAAAACAAGCATGTTAAACACTTTAACACTAAGTGAGAGTGATTACAATCTTTGTAGATCCGGTCCTTCACTTCTAAAGCTCTGTGTTGAAGTCCCTTCGCTGCGATCATCGTGTTCCGGACTCTCGAAAGGTTCCACGAAGAGAAAGATGCAGTCTTGCTTCCGATCTTCGATACAAAGATGATCTACCTTGAAGTTTCGTTAACACAAGCTAACACTCATAATATGAAGTGAACACCCTCATCTAAATGGCAAGGATAGATGAGGATGATGAAGTAGGATTTTTGCTCTCTTTTATTTTCTTATTCTCACTCATTTTTCATCACTTAGAAAAAGCTAGAAAGCTTTTTCATGAAAAGAAAGAAAGAAGAAGATGAACAATATGATAAGAATCCTTTTGTGATGAATAATGCAAAGGAGATAATGATGAATAATACAACCATGGTTGACTAAATCTTTGTAGAGAATTAACCAAGGCTAGTATGATCTCATCATAATACAACTCTGGTGTATCGATGCCCTGTCTCGATACACCCTCGACTAGGAACAGTTATAGGATGTACTCGTCGACTACCGTGGCCCCACTAGTATGATCTCACCATAGTCCCAGTAGTCGAGTACATATCCTAAGGGCTTTATCAACATGTAACATAGAGACAATCAGAGTACATGTTAAGATAAAGTACAACCATATAGCATACTATCATGTCGAGCAAGAAAGTCCTCCCTATATACGTCCAAGCATCCATTACAATATACATCGTATGTACAGTAATGGCCTCTAGGGCATACATATAACTAACAATCTCCCACTTGCACTAGGGTCATCTGTTGTGTTATCACATACCCAACAATTAGCTGTGGTTGAAGTATCTCATACTCAACCATCCCATAAAAGTCTCTACTGGGAAAAAGGCCTTTGTGAGTGGATCCGCGCTGTTGTCCTCTGTTTCTACTCTCCTAACCTCGATCTCCCTGGAGATCAACCATCTCTATGATCAGGTGATACTTCCTAAGAATTATATCTGGATTTCAGATGGGACGGGGGGTTCCTTGGCAAAAGCCACAACTCCATTGTCACACAATGGTAGGAACGAAGTTCATCTCATGAACTTATATATCCAGACTACCTCTTTGGTAGCATCCTTGGTAACGATGTATCTTGCCTTTAATCGTCTAGTAAGTCACGGTATCTAGCTTGGAACTCTTCCAACATACCGTCCCTCCACTGAGGGTAAAGACAATGCCTGCGACTGACATTCAGTCGTCCTTATCACCCTGGAACCTTTCCAGTGATTCTCCCCAGGATCGATTGATACCATCTCACTACTACTAGTGAGAATCCTAACATCTAATCAGATCTATCTCAGAGATCCAAAACCCAGGATTTATGAGGTATCACTTTGATCCTATATGGAGAATCCTTGTGATAAGCGGAGATTGACCGAGCGTAGCATAGGAAACTCCTTCCCTATCAAGAGTATGTCATCCACGTACTCTACGAGGATCACCACCATACTTCCTACTACCTTTTTGTATATACAAGGTTCATCTACCATTTTGATGAAGTCAAACTCTTTGACTACCACATCAAAACAGACGTTCCAACTCCGCGATGCCTGCTTTATCACATAAAACATCTTGCACACGTTTCCGTTGCTCCCACTGTCTACGAAGCCCTCTGGCT
Organism: Agapanthus africanus; assembly: GCA_030015575.1. NCBI lineage: Eukaryota > Viridiplantae > Streptophyta > Magnoliopsida > Asparagales > Amaryllidaceae > Agapanthus > Agapanthus africanus. Next base: position 780,301,080 of record CM057339.1, on the reverse strand, counting down.
ATATACTTATAGACGCTCTCTTCCAAATCAACATTTAGAAAAGCAGTCATGACACCCAACCGCCAGATATCGCAGTCATGGTATGTAGCCGTGGCAAGTAGGATCTGGATAGACTTAAGCATAGCTTTGAAAGTCTCAACTTTTCCATGTACACCTAGTAATCTTCTCAAGATATACTTACTCCTGATGGGGATTTAACCTTTCAGATAGAGCAACCAAAGCCATACTTTGTTGGTGTATAAGGATTCCATCTCAGATCGATAAGCATCCAGCCATTCTTACAGAGTCTCACTCCTGATGGCCAGCTCGAAACTAGTTGGGTCATCATCTCATTATGCAATCCTCGCTCCCACTGTCATAGAGAAACCGAAGTATCTCTCAGGTGGGTGAGGAACCCTACTAGATCGGCGGAGAGGCTGAGGTTCGTTGGAAATTATTGAATCCTTGGTTTTATCAAATCATCAGTTGCAGTTTATATAGCTGGAACCTTTCCAGTTCTACAGAACTGACTTTGCCTCGAGCTTATCCGGATTTTGCCTTTTAGACATAGGCCGGACAACCCCAAATCTTAACAAACTTAAGATATGGGCTCTTCCCTTTCCATATCACATATGAAGTGGTAGGCAACTGATTTGATTGGAACCCTATTCAATAGGTATGCAGCTTCACAAGTGCATAACTCCCAAAAGAAAATAGGAAACTCAGTAGTACTCGTCATAGAGCGCACCATATCAAATAGGGTGTGATTGCTCTGCCCCGATACACCGACGTGCTGTGGTGTATTCGGAGGAGTGATGCTGAGAGAGAATCTCATTCTCCTTTAGAATAGTCCAGGAATTCCGCGCTCAAGTATTCTCCTCCTTGATCTCATCAAAGGACATAATACTTATACCCGTATTTTGGTTCTCTACTTCTAACTTATATTCCGTGAATATCTCAAAAGCTTCGGACTTGTGTTTCAATAGGAACATATGTCTGAATCTTGAGAGATCATCAGAGAATGTAATGAAGTACAAAGAACCGATCTTGGCATGTGTAGACAGAGGACCATCATACATCAGCATGTATCAATCCCAAGAGTTCACTAACTCTTTCTCTGTTTCCAATAAACAGAGCTATGGTCATCGTATCTTTGTGACATGACCAGCAAGTTTCACAAGATGTAAATTCAAAATAAATTAAATATGCATCTAGATGTAACTTAGCTAGTCGGGTCGCATTGATATGACCTAGTCTACAATGCCTCAAGAAGGATTCGTTCATTTCTGAACTCTTCCTCTTGTGTGTGTTCTGTATACTTAGAACTGTAGTTTGATTTAGAACATCTATGCTTTTAGATAATGTGCCTGAACCGATCAACTCTTGATATAGGAAATGTTCAAAACATTATCCAACAATATAAAATTATATCCTTCTTTACTAATAAAGGGACTGATATGATGTTGTACATCAGCTTCGGTATCTAATAACATTCGTTCAGAATCAATGTATTCTGGAAATACAGGGTGACAATGACCAACAGACTTGGATGCAACACTTGCACCATTTTCTGTCTCATGAAACATATCACCCGTTCTCAGTTCTCTACCTTTCTGTAGCCCATGTAACAGATTACATATGCGGAATCCTGATCCGGTATTTCATACCCAGGACGTAAAGGATGCTGAGAAACAGTTCTCTGTAATGAACACACCCGAAGAAGATGCATCAGCATGCACTTTCTTCGTTTGGGCGGCACGGGAAATCTGGTATTCCCTAATTTCTTGCTCTGTCTTATAATAATTATAAGTTGGAGCGGGACCAACGTTCCCCAGCTCAGTATAACAAGCGGATTCGGTCAATATATCCGTATTATTATCTTGATTAAGACGTGATATGGTCGCTACCTGGAGAGAGAGAGAAGAAAACACTCAGCGTATGCTCTTGCAAGATTAGATTGGTTATCTAATATATCTAATCAGGATGTCTCCCACTGTTTTAATCAAATCTTCCTTCAAACCCTAAAAGGAAAGACTAACCGGGATTAATTACACGCTACAAGTTCGCCAATCTTTCAGCCAGGCCAGTGTCGGTACTTTGAGGGAGGTTCCCCGTGCTTTCGCACGGACCTAATTAAAGTAAATCTCGTTTTCCCAGGGACGTAACCCCGTTAACACCTTTCTAGACACCTACTTGATCGGCTAATTGTAATGTGTAAAACTCTCCCAGGAGTAACTCTTACTCGCAGCGGGTATCGGGATCCAACTATCTCATAGAAGGTATGCAATCTCATTGCAAATTTCAACACTTGAAATTCCCAATAATATTTTACCCCTAGCGTCATATGACCTTGACAGAGGTCAACAAACCATAAGCTGCTAGTCAAGTTCAACTCGTCATTTCCTGATTGAAGTAAACCCACCCGCACGACCCTTGACAGAGGTCAACAAGGTCGCACGGCTACCCTAAATCAATCACATCATATGTTTATACAGATAAGCACTAATCAGCTACCGCACACTACGCCTTGACAGAGGTCAACAAACGCAGCACGAATACTAAATACTACTTATCTGAAATGACGGAGGGCTGCGAGAAGTTTTTAAGAAAACCCTTTGCGTAATGAACTTGATATCATTGTAGAATCGAGTGATTTTAAATGGAATGTTTTTTAGGCTTTTCTAGTTTTGCTAAAGAGGTCACTCCCAGTGAAGGGATCGTCGGCTCTTTCCTCATCGAATAAGGTGCAGGATATTTCACAAATACCGCTGTGCAAAGCAAGAACTATAGAAGCAATCAAAAGACAAACCGAGTTTGTAGCATCTGCTAGTTTCACTAAAGAGGTCACTCGCGGTGAAGGGATCTCGGCTCTTTCCTTATCGAATAAGGTGCTGGATGTTCTACAAGGAACACCGCTATGCAAAGCAAGAACTAGAGCTACCAGTTTTTAAACAAGTTTCTACAACATCTTAGGTTTCTTTTATTTCATTAATCTCATTAATGAAGTCCCATTTTTAATTATGCTTCACAAGCATCACATTTGAAACTAAATCTGCAATATAACATATATCTCATATATATAATATAAATATTCGTCTCAGGCAGTAAAATGATCTCATCACAGAACATTGCAGCAGAAGAACATATATGAAATATTGGATATACTAGGACGTCCGTGTTTTCAATACGAGACTGTATAAAACACGGATTCCACGGTCGTGATGAATAGCCAAACCCACATCCCTAGACCCCTACGAGAGCGGCAAGTAACACTGCCAATTCTAGGGTTAGGAGAACCGGTCTCGACTCCTCGAGATGGTCTCCCACTGGACCCTGGAACCCGGTTACTTGTGCTCCCCACCTTGGGTCTACCTAATGCGGAAAAGTAAATAATATACAACGGTGACATCATCCTCAGCCCGGAAGTGCCCCAATAAAAGAATATTACATACAAATGAATTTTACATGAATGAAAAAGAAAAAACTCTCATCTCACATAAAACCCCCGGCTATTCAGAACGCGACGATCCAATATAACATATCACAGCAACACATAATATCTCATGTCATCAACGTAAGCAAGTATGCATATCCCGATTGTCGTTGATGTATAGCAACGAAGCCGGTGATACACCACATACTACGCTTACGGTCACAGAAAAGAAAGTGTAAAACTACAACAGTTGGAATCCGCAACCTTCTTAGACATCACATGCCTAACTAAATGAATTCCTTAGACATCACATGCCTAACAATTATAAACCCCGCATTTTAGTCTCATTATCGAAAACTCTTTTCAATATCAAGTCGGGCAATTCAACAAGATTCCCGACATCCTGATCGAATGCTCGTCGCAAACTTTAGTAGACGGCCGCACCCCCGGATGCCATCGACGAAGTGCACTAAGGCGGAACACCGCTGCCGCGAGCACCCGAACGGATGCTTTTGGCGACGGGGTTCTCCTACATTCAGTTGGTCGGGGCTATGGGGCGTGGCTGTTTGTTAAGTTTACCCGGCGAGTATCCGCGTACGCTACGTGATTGCGACGGACTTTTGATCATATCAAAATTCCGTGGCAACCGATCATCTGAGACTGAAGTGCTATGTTTATAACATTCAAATTAGTTATCTCATAACTACCTGTGGATTCTAAATATTGTATCACATTCCAGATAAATAGACAATGTTAAACTTTCCGATCGAATAATCAAACACCCAAGATTTCCCCAATATATCTCAACTACTTGAAATCAGTTTAAAAACATCCATCACATGCCACAGTACCAATGGTCCAGCCGTAGAAGGGTCAAGCCAACGCCTCACATGTGACACGCCGTACTGCCCCAAACCCTAAGGTTTAGAGGCAGTTCAAGACGGTCACATAATCGAGTTAAGGTTTATTGTCTTCTAGAGGGTCCACCGCGTTACTTGCACGACTTAGAACGTTCTTAAACTCGAGAAAAAATCCAACTTTTGAAAAAATTTCCGACAGGGGAAAAAGTGAGTTATTGATATCCGTTCGAACTTTTTAACACGTTCTAAAAATTACCCGGACAAACTAAACAAAGTTAAATAATCCGATCGAATCAACAAGTCCCCAATACAATCCAGAAAACTCAACACTTGAGTAATAATAAAAAAAAATATCCCAAAAGAATCAGTAAAACTGTACGGACATTACTGTGGAAAAAGAACACATCAAACGCACTGTAGCGCCGCGGAACCGCCGCGGGAAGCATGGTTCTGCCGCGGTTCCGTGGCGCTTTAAGCGTATCAGTGGATCGTTTTTCACATAGGTCCATAGAATTCCCTGCTGATTTTTTTAAGTATTTTTAATTCACAAAAAAACACATTTTCAGAAAATGTCCAGAGAAGGGTTTATATCGGGGTTTCCGGGTTCGATCGGACTTTAAACTTCGTCTAGAATTCGCCTAAAGCTCTAGCTTGGGTCTGATACCACTGTAGGGTTGCTAGACACGCATACAAGGTTCTACGAGGCATCAACCATGCCCGATTAAAAATTTAGCCGTGCCGAACAACCCGAAGCCGGATCTTTAAACTAGAGATTAGGCGAAAAAAAAGCATGTTAAACACTTTAACACTAAGTGAGAGGGATTACAACCTTTGTAGATCCGGTCCTTCACTTTTAAAGCTCCGTGTTGAAGTCCCTTCGCTGCGATCATCGTGTTCCGGACTCTCGAGAGGTTCCACGAAGAGAAAGATGCAGTCTTGCTTCCGATCTTCGATACAAAGATGATCTACCTTGAAGTTTCGTTAACACAAGCTAACACTCATAATATGAAGTGAATACTCTCATCTAAATGGCAAGGATAGATGAGGATGATGAAGTAAGATTTTTGCTCTCTTTTATTTTCTTATTCTCACTCATTTTTCATCACTTAGAAAAAGCTAGAAAGCTTTTTCATGAAAAGAAAGAAAGAAGAAGATGAACAATATGATAAGAATCCTTTTGTGATGAATAATGCAAAGGAGATAATGATGAATAATGCAACCATGGTTGACTAAACCTTTATAGAAAATTAACCAAGGCTAGGGTTTGGGTTAGGTTAAGAATGAGTTACTTGAAAATATCTTTTCCAAAACAAAAAAGAAAACCTTTTAGAATCTACTAGAAGTCATAACCCTAATCCAAACCCTAACCATGTTTAAACTCTACTAATCATGTTGCATTAATAATCATATCATGTTACAATATTATATATCACATATATAATATTTATTGTAACAAAATAAAATAATACATTTAACATATATCGCATATATATCAATGTATTACCCGAGTGAGAAAAAGAATCTTTTAGCGAGCTAATATTAGTTAATGTAATTTAATATATCATATATATTATTATACATTAAATTATCGAATCAACACTTGATCCGACAATCCGGCTATATCGCATATAACCGACTAATATTTATCCGTACCGATTCATCGAATCAACACTTGATCCGATGACCCGACTGATATCAAATATCGCGAGAATACAATACGGTATCACATACCGCATTATCCTCGGTCCCGCACATATCACATATGTGCTCCTACTCCGTTTTGCCTGAGCCAAGAAACCTCTGTGTAGGACTCTAAAGAATCGTCAATACGCCGGCAGCAGGTGATGATCATATCAAACACACACAAGCTGCAAGCGGTTAGCTAAACGTAACAGCCACCCAGGTATTGAGCGCTCAGAAGATCAACAAGCAAGCCTGTACATTCTCCTGTGAATCCAAACAGTAACACTCCCGTACAGTCCGGTCTCGTCGTCTGATATGTCGCATATCTCGCCTAGGGGTGGTAAACGTCAGACCCCAGTAGCTTAATAAGTCGTGTCGATATGAGGTCTATAACAGTTCGAGAAACTACTGATAACACTTACCAGTAAATCTCTGTAACCCTGGCCAGGGATTTCCGATTATAGCTAATCGAACACAGCACAATATCAACTCCCTATACCGGGAGAGGCGAATCCCCTCATATCGCTCATTGCCTCCATGTGATTCGGGACTGTACCCAAAAGCCACCTTTTTGCACGCCCTCTTGGACGTGGTATGATGGAAATCAAAGCACAGTGGGAATCACACAAGACTCTATGACGATCTCGGGTCAACAGACTACTCTGTACCAGTGTCACCGGAGAACTGCCATCTGACGTGAGGTATCATACCATCTGGGAGTTCTCGGCGAGTCCGTCCAGTGTACCCAGTCTCTACTGAGCACCCGTACACCATCCTTGATGTAAAACACCTATAGATATGGGATCATCCATCGCCCATCATATGGGTCAAGATGCGTATACGCTAGTCTACTCTGGTGTATCGATGTCCTGTCTCGATACACCCTCGACTAGGAACAGTTATAGGATGTACTCGTCGACTACCGTGGCCCTACTAGTATGATCTCATCATAGTCCCAGTAGTCGAGTACATATCCTAAGGGCTTTATCAACATGTAACATAGAGACAATCAGAGTACATGTTAAGATAAAGTACAACCAGATAGCATACTATCATGTCGAGCAAGAAAGTCCTCCCTATATACGTCCAAGCATCCATTACAATATACATCGTATGTACAGTAATGGCCTCTAGGGCATACATATAACTAACATATTTAACTCTGGAATTCTTAGGTTCGGGAGTCATTGGCAATTGTTGCACATATACGGCAGGATTTGTGTTTTTTTCCAAGATAATTACCGTTGATAACTCCTGCTACGTTTTCTAACCTGAATAGGAAAGCACTTACTTTCTCCGGCTCCCTGAGGCTTAAGAGAATTGATCCCGTTTAAATCTATATTTACTAAAGTCCTTAAAATATTGTTTTATATATCTTGTTGGGGTTTTATGAAAAATTTTAATATAGTTAAAAGTAAAATCTTGAGAGGGTTTTATATTACTTAGAGTTTTCATGAGCATGTGTTTTAAATGTTGAGGTATTTTGATAATGAATACCTAGCTTGTAAAAATTTATGGTATTTTAGTGAAAACTATCTTTTTAGTAACTTGATAGTGTTTTATTGACATTTTTTAATCTTTCAATTTTATGAAAATTTAATGAAAATATGGATTTATAATATTATATAATTTTTAATTTCATAAATTTAGTTTTATTTAGAAAATTCGTTTTTCTTAAAAACCGTAATTATATCCTTTCGAGACCGAATACTCCGTGAGGAGTGCTGCATCTCGCTCTACTATCCTCGGGATGTGCGATAATCCTCACCATCCATTAGCGAGTCCCCTAACAAGGGTTGTAAATGTATAATTGCAAAGGAATATGAAACACCGTTTAAAAGAACCCGGTTTTAAAGTAGGTGGTATTTTATTGTAAAGCTTATACTTTGAAACAAATATTCATACAAATTAGTATTGTGCTATGAAACCAAAATGTACGTGAAGGGTAGGTCGTTACCCCGTGAAGTTTTTCCTAAAGGTATAGTTTTAAAACTAAAAGAAATGATATCAAAGTTCATGATATTTTAAAGAAAAAGCTCAATTATGGATGTTTCACATGAGATTCTTGGTTAAACTTGATTCTAAATATTTATATTTAAGGTTACAATTATTGTGTAAAAATTTGGTTGATCAAAATATAAAGGAGAAGGAGTTTTTAGGGTTTAGAAAATGGATATCGGTAATAACTCCACTTACCCATACAAGTTTTAAAATTTAATTTCATAGAAGAGAAAGAGAGTTTATGAGGGACTTACGGTTTAGAAATTTCAAGGAAAGACTGGGGAAGAAGAAGGATGCTTCGGGCGTCGCGGAAGCTCCGGAATTGGTTTCGATCTTCGCCGGAACCAACTTACTCGCTAACTCCACTTTATCATGTCACGCCCCGCTTCCCAAAATACGGAATGCGAGGGGTTGACAAGGCCAGCCATGCTGCTACGGTCGAGGAAATATCCTGCCGTAATCACACTTCGGCTTCTAGCTTTACGTGGTAATCAGTAATCAATGCACAGGTAATGAGAAATGCAGTCACTAAATCAAATCAAATACAAAGAACTAACCAGATAGAGATCAAGGAAGTATAGCTCTGGGTCGCTGATCAAGATGTCCACAGTGTCCTCGAGGTACGTCAGGTCCTGGTCCAAGCTAGATCTGCTTCTCACTCTGAGCATGCATACTCAGGTCGTCAGAGCGACACGATAGCAATAAATATATATAAATACAAATGTGAGCACGTGTAATAATGGTGAATATGAAACATTAATCATGGAATAATGACGTGAACATGAAGTATCCAATGCAGGTAGCTAATAGGGCAGGTAAACAGTAAGGCAGTAAACAGTATGGCAAGTAGGTTGAATCAGTAAGCAATGCATGTCAATGCCACTAACCCTATCAGTCTCTAAGTCTCACTGTACAGGTCGCTAAGCCTATCGTCAGTCCAAGTGTGAGAGTCAACCACTCGTGAGTATCCCTCACCCAAGGGTAGGACCCAAGGACAAGGGAACACGGGCCCGAGTCGCTCGCTAATAATCAGTAATATCCCCATATATCTCCAGAATCGCTGTATGTGTCGGCATGGGACTCCCGAGATTCTGTTGAACTCATACTCAAACTACCCCACACCCCGTGGTCTACATCAAACGCCAACCATAAACTCAAATACCCGTCGGTCCATGACAAGTCTACGCGAGAATTGGAGACCGGATCTCCATCAAGCATGTCTCGACTGATACCCAAGATAAATGGACAGTGTTTGGTGCCTTACCTATGACACCCATATAAGTGCTTCCATAATTGTCCCATACCAATTATAGTCACACTTATACACGTCCCATAGATGTCGACAATGCAATAAATCAATAGGGTTCACTGATTGTGCACAAGTACGTGTCACTTTCACTTATCCATTCATGCTTACACACTAACGTACTTGCCACAATCAAACACTAACACCTAACACTGGGTAATGCACATGATCACTAGGTTATTGATGCAATGACTTCTACATGATATGGTGAGAATACAATAATTACCATATGAATGGAATACTATCAGTCAGTGTCCTACCACTTGCATAATTTACTATAAGTCATGCGTGCAGAATTAAGAAAAACAATGTAAAAGGGGTAAATAGTATATTGAATTATCTATCCATCAAAATTTGTTCCACGCCAATCGGGTTTCAGGTTTTCTAGTTATGACCATTTCATTTTAAGTGTTCACTGCTGGAAATCCGGTTTCAGAATCGGAAGTCCGTTTCGTAACACATTTTAATCCCAATTGGGATCATAATTAGGCGACGCTATAGTTGAACAATATTTAGGGTTATCAGTTAGGTTTCAACCTCAATTGGAGGATCAGTAATATACTATGTCGACAGGGAGTTACGTACAGGTTATGTTCAATGTGTAAAATCTGCCTCTGCAGAATTCAGCAAAACGTATCGACATTACAAAATGAGTTAAAAATATCAAACGGTTGAGGAATCCAGTGAGACCAGTGGAGTAATAAATATAACTCAATTTTATACGTAATGATATAGGGTTACGCGCATTCTCATATTTGAACAGGAATATACAGGGGTTTAGAAACAGGGGTTAACTGGGATTTCCGTTCTGGACTGCATTCCAGAATCGTAATCCTCTGCAATTATCTCTATCATAGTTTATTAAAATTCAGTGATAAACTATATAATACGGTAGGTTAAACAGTTATCTTCGATACGAGCCATCGAACGCTAAAATCCGGTTTATACACAATTTATTATAAATTTTACGGTTTAGCATGTACGAAAGTTTTCAGGTTTTACGACAGAAATCGGAACATCATTTTACGTGAGCAAACGACATCGTATTGTAACCAAAGTCTTAAGGGACATTCATTATAACTCGAGCCATCACATTTTATTCGTTGTCGTCAATTTAATGGGGTCTTCCATTCGGGTTTTGCATCGAACACTTGAATTATACGATTCACATGAAAAGTATATGCGGAAATTATTGGTAACTAGAATTGTAATATGTAAAATTAGCATGAAGCAAGTATTAAACTTGCCTGAAGACGTGTCAACGACGGTACGGCAGCGGAAACGGCACGATCGCGTCACGAACGTAGCACAGGTTCAGCCTTGTCGGATCTTGCTTCTTGGACTCGATGGCTCGGTGGGTGCGACGGGCGTACGCTGGCGTTACGATGAATGGCGTGTTGATGACGATGGCGGCTTAAGGGATCGAGGCCACAGATTTGATGGCGACGTCGGTGACCAGAATGGCGGCAACAGCGGTCGATGTAAGTGTTCGACGAAATGCCGAGGGCTCGACTGTGAGATTGGGTTAGGTTTGGTCTATGGTTCTTTTTTTGAAGAAGAGAGGAGAGAGAAAGATGCTTGGTGTAAGAGAGAGAGAGAGACATTGTTGTGGGAGAGAGGGGGGATGTTGCTGAGGTTGCTGAGGGAGAGAGAGAGATGTTGCAAAGGAAGAGAGAGGGAAAGAGATGTTTCCCGAGGGGGAGAGAGAGAGATGTTGCTAAGGAAGAGAGAGGGAAAGAGATGTTTCCTGTGAGAGAGAGAGGGAGCTTGGTGGTAACGACGTGAGGTCGACGGAGGCGCCAGCGAGGTGGCCTGCAGAGGGGGTGCGCTCGGGTCTGCAGCTTGGAGGGGCGCGGACGAGGGCTCGGCGTCGGGGGTGGTCGGCGGTGAGGATCTCGTAGTGAGCAGGGCTGCAAAGTGTTGGTGACGAGGGGGAGAGAGGAGGCAGTGGGTGAGATTGAGAGTTGGGAGAGAGGAGGCAGTGGGTGGGATTGAGGGGTGGTGATGGTGTACTGGTATCGGTGTAGGCGTGGTGAGAAGGCGATGGGGATCATGGGATAGCTGTAGAGAGGAGCGGGTCTCGGGGCGCGAGTACGAGGAGAGGGGAACACGGGGGGACGTTGGAGGAAGTTGCGAGGGAAGGCAAGACGTGGGCGAGGGGCCATGATTGCGAGAGAAGCGGGGCGAGGAGGAGGGAGAGAGAGAGAGCAGGCGACGGGGATTGCGGCGGTTGCGACGGCGTGGGAGCGCACGGCGGGGTCGTGGCGAGCGGGAGCCGTTGGAGATACGTAGGCGGGAAAAGAGAACGAAGGAGGAAGAAGGGTAGGAAGCGGGTCGGTGATTTGGGAGTGGGCTGGGCTAAGAAGAGAGGGGAGAGTGGCTGGGCTCGGGAAAAATAAGAAAAGGAAAAGGGAAATAATAAAAGAGAAGGGGAGTGAAGGTTTGGGCTTGGGCTGGGTAGGAAAGGAAAATAAAAAGGAAAAATAAAAGGGATTTAAGTAATAGGATTAGTTTTAGGTTAGGAGTATAATAAATTAGTTTAACTAAAAATTATACATATATATATATATATATATATATATATATATATATATATATATATATATATATATATATTTAGATCGGAATAAATCTGGATTAAATTTTGGAAAAATATGCGGGAAATTTGTAGGAAATTTGGGAAAGTATCTGAAGACGTTGTTTATTAAAATACGCTAATTATTTATAGGGACTGGGTATTACATTATCCACTTGCACTTAGAAACTTTTTAGAGATTTTTGGATAGAATTTTCAGAATGGTGCTGAGCAAAATTGTGGGGTGGTATTTATAGTGGAGAATTAAGGTTTGGGAATTAAAATTGTGGATTAAAAAGTATTAAAATGGTGTTAAATTATGAAATGAAAGGTCTCTGTTTGATTGCAGAGAAATCAAACATTACAAAGGAGTTAAGAGTAGCTGAAGAGACGAGTGTGCAAAGCACGGGGCAATTTGGCCACATCCCGACCGTCCCCGCCGGTCCTATAGGCTAAATCGCCAGTTGATCTTGAGGCTCTGGCCTCGAGATTCGTGTCATCTGATTAAATCTCTTTTTACTCCATTTTCCACATGTTTGATTTTTTTGAACTTTTCATTTCCCGTGTATTGCACGTAAAATCTTTTGGGCTTCCAAAATGTTAAAAAGAAAAATTAGAAAAAATAATTGTGTCTGACGGGAATCAAACACAGGAGCTACGTCACAGCAGTGCAGAGGCTTTACCAATGAGCTACAAGTTGTTTCTTGCTTTTATTTAATAAAAGTGACGTATAACTCAAACTCAGGCTGTAATACTCTTTTATTGTATATTAACAGTAAAATTTTATGTACAAAGATTTCAGAGTCGTTACAGTTTCAGAAAAATCAAATATGCGCAATGAGGTGTACACACCCAAATACACACGTGGCACGAATCTCGAGTCTGAACATTAAGATCTGACCGCTCTTTCTTAGCTTTGGGCCGGCGCCGACAGTTGGATTGCCCCCAATCACCTCTGTGTTTTGCACACTTGTCCCTTCAGCTCCCCTTAACTCCCCTGCACTGTTTGATTTTCCTGCAATCAAATAGAGACCCTTCAATTCACCATTTAAGACCTTTTTAATGCATTTTAATCTAAAATTTTAATTCCCAAACCCTAACTCTTCACTATAAATACCACTCCATGCCCTACCTCCCCTCTATTCTGAAAATTTCTAGCAAAATCACCTCAAAAGTTCCTAACTACAAGTGGAGTTAGCAACCAAGCTCCTTCCATCGAAGATCGAAGCTGTTTCTGGAGCTCCCGCGACGCCACGAAGCCCTTTCTCTTCTTCTTTACTCTCTTCTCGATATTGCCAGGCTGTAAGTCCCTCTCATCTCTTCTTCTTTTAATCTCAATTCATCTCCTAAAAATATATCGATAAAGTGGAGTTACCTTCGATACATTCTTTTTAGAACTTGGAAATCCCTTTTCCTTAATACATAGGTCAAACTAATTTTACCACTCTACTTGTAACTTTACTTAAAATCTTTTAGCTTCAAGTTTAACCAAAATTTTCATGTGACACAAATATAAACGAACTTTTCATCAAAATACCTTAAAGTTTAGTATAAATCTCTTTTCGATAATTGTTAAAACAATACCTTTAGGAAAACTTCACGGGGTAACGACCTACCCCACACGCACACTATGGTTTCATAGCACGATGTGTATATATATATATATATATATATATATATATATATATATATATGCTTGGTTCAAAAAATAGTTTTTACATTAAAATACCACATCTTTTCAAAAAACGGGTTTCTTTTAAAGCGGTATTTTGTAATTCTTGGAAAATATGCCTCTACTACCCTCGTTAGGGACTCGCTAATGGATGGTGCGGATTATCGCACATCCTTGAGATAGTAAAGCGAGATGCAGAACTCCTCACGAAATATTCGATCTCAAAAGGAAATAAAATACGGTTTTTAAGAAATGCGACTTTTCTAAACAAAAATAGTTTTTTGAGAAATTATATAAAAATTATAAATCCGTATTTTCAATAAAAATATATTATGAAACTATATTTTTAAAATGAATAATTAAAATGTTAATAAAATACCATCAAGTTACCAAAATGGCTAGTTAACAATAAAATACCATAAATTTTTAAAAACTAGGTTTTTGTCATTAAAATGTCCCAATAATTAAAATACATGCTTATAAAAACCCTAAATCTTGTAAATCACCCTCGGGGTTATTTTTAAAACAATATTAAACATATTTTTCATAAAAACCCCTCGAGATATGCAAACAATATTTTAAGGACTATAGAATTAACATATGCTTAAGCGGTATCATTTCTCTTGAGCCCCAGGGAGCCGGAGAAAGTGAGTGCTTGCCTATTTATGCTAGAAAACTTAACGGAGTTATCAATGGAAATTGTCTTGGAAAAATTCACAAATCCTGCCGTCCATATGAAGCAGTTGCCGATTACTCCCGAACTTAAGAAATTCAAGAGTTAAATCCGTTCACAAGTGTCTGACTCAATCTGAGTCAAAAGTCAAATCAGAATCCAAAATCAAACACGAACTTGAATACTTGATCATGAACCTGAATTCTCAAATTCAAACATCAAACTCAAACTTGTATACTTGACTCGACTTGAACGAATCATAGTTATAACGTGGCATGAACTCGACATAACTACCTGAACACATGATTACATCCTAAACATAAACCTGAACATTTTATTTCCATGGATTCAGCCAAGACCTGTAATCTTAATTTATACAATACAATACGCGGGGATAAAGGGGTAGATTGGTACAGAACGTATATCGTGGCATGAGAGGTCACTTTAAAAGTCACTTACATGAATTCACGTGCCGTTGTCCCGTGGGTTATGACGGGGCCTTATACTACATGTTACCATAGTCCACGGGGTAAGATGGACTCCTCTCGTATACATGAATACCTTCCTTATCAAATTATAAATAACCATGTTAGAATAACTATTTTATACCTGTGAATGATCATATACAATTTTACATGTTCTCTGTTTATTAGGTTTCTATTCACATTATATACTATCTTCTCTTATTTCTTTTGGGACTTATCGAACGGTAGTTCGCTGACAACATTTCTTTCTGTTTCTTTTTTTGGGATGTTCGTCAGGAGGACCGGACTCTGAGGAGATGGAGCCGATCCCGGAAGACTTGGACCAGCTTGCGGCACAGCCAGATTACTAGTTCTTTCCAGTCTGCACTTACTTTCTGTATGCCATTGTTTAGGCATTTGCTTTATTTATTTTATCTTTTATTTTCAGACAGTAGTATGTAAAGTTGAATGTAAATAAAGTTGCCGTTTCATTTTATTACTCTTGTCATTCTTGTTCATTGTTATATTGCTTAATTACGCTTAACGTATTTGTTTCATAGTAAATACGTTGCGGGCTTGCCACGTCACCGTTCCGTCTATTGGGAAGCGGGACGTGACACTTAAAAAGCTATTTCAACGTCCCCCAAATTACAAACGTCTTAAGATTTTTGGATGTATTTGTTATCCCTGGTTAAGACCGTACACCTTCTTCAAATTTCAATCTAGATTCACTTCCTGCATTTAATTAGAATATTTAACATCTCAATCTACGTATAAATATTTAGATCCCGTCACTTACAAAATTTACATTTCTCGTCATGTCAATTTCGTCGAAACCAATTTTCCCATGTATATATCTAGTAGACATCAAGAGACTCTTCCGCAAGATTTGGCCTCCCCTTACACAGCATTGCAACTAATCAAGTATACCCAACCTACCAAATTTCCCATTCTACCCACTTTACTTACCCCAACCTCCGCTAAACTCCAATCATTAATATCTCATACTCTCGACCTTCCCCTTCTATATTGTAAAGCCACTTGTAACCAAAACCATTTAGAAAGAACAAAAAATGTAAATTTGCAAGTAGTGGGAATTAAACCCCATGATCTTTTTTTTAGGAATTGACTAACATGCGATCTAAGCTACCACTACTAAAATAAGGGGTTGCCCCTACGGATAATGAAATCCGTAGGGGCAGATTTATTTTGGCCCTACGGATTAGTCCGTAGGGCCAGACGGTTGTCCCTACGGTCCCAGACGTATTAATTTAAAAATATTAAATCGTAAATTGTTGTTTGCCCCTACGGAGCCGTAAACCAATGACCTACGGACTAATTCGTAGGGGCATCTAAATGGGGATTTAATTAAAAAGGCACAGAAATGCCCTACGCTGATTATCTCTCTCGATCTCTCACGCGCGAAACTTCCAAAATCCCCAAATCTCTCGTTCCCGTCGATCGCCGTTCTCGTTGTCGTTCTCGTCGTCACCACCGCCCTCCGTTTCATCGTCGCCACCGCCCTCGTTCTTCCTCGTCGCCGATTGCGCGCGTTGTCGACCACCGATCGATCGTCTCCTCCACCGCACAGGTTAGTAAATCTTCAATTAAACAAATTTTTGATTATTTTAGGGCTAGGGTTCATGGTTTGGGTACCGATGAGGGTTAGGGTTAGGCATCGGTTAGGGTTAGGGTTAGGGTTGGGGTTGGGGTTGCGGTTGGGGCTGGGGCTGGGGTTGCGGTTGGGGTTGGGGTTCGGCTGGGGTTGCGGTTGGGGTTGGGGTTGGGGTTACGGTTAGGGTTGGGGTTCGGCTGGGGCTGGGGCTGGGGCTAGGGTTAGGGTTGGGGTTGGGGTTGGGGTTGGGGTTGGGGTTGGGCTGGGGCTGGGGCTGGGGTTAGGGTTAGGGTTGCGGTTGGGGTTAGGGTTGGGGAGGGAGTGTTTTGTGGAAGGTGTTCTTGAAAATGATTAAGAGTCTGGGTTTAGGATTAGCGAAAGAAGCCGAGTCTGACCATCTCCTTTGTACAGTTGTACTTAACTAAAAGGTGCTGCATATTTCTCATTCACTCTCAATTGATATGCTTGATCTTTAAACATGCCTCTTGCAAGTTTTTCATTAATATCAATTCTTAAAATCTATAAGATGTAATATGCTAGTAAGCAAGCGTTTATCCTTTTATAAAAATTTGAAAGTGCCATTATGGTGTAGCCTTAGGAATTCTGTATAGTTTATATTTTGTTCCATCTATAGTTGTGTCTTTAACTGTAGAATTTCGTGTTAAACAGTAGAATTTTAAATGAATAATTGACAATTTCTGATTAATCTGTATTTCTCCATGCTTGAAACCGACATAACAACTTTAGGTTTCGACCTAAAGTTTCAGTTCCTCATTTTCAAAAGGTTCACTTTATTATAATAAAGAAATTAAAAAAAAGTTTCACTTTATTATAATGAAGAAAAAAAAGTATATCCAAACACTGCTTTAAATGATAGATTTTTAAATATGCATATTTAACTTTCGAAAAGTGCAAAGAGGATAGCTAGATTCTAGAAAAGCACACGAGTTGAAGGCAAACTGCATACGGGTTATATAGTTTTTTGAATATGCCCTACTGTTTGTGACAGTCTATCCAAAGTATGATTAAAAAGGTCTTAATTCTCAAAAACTACTTAACTTAGGGGTTGCGGCAAGCAACTACCAAAATCCTTTGAAAATTACAGAAAACTACCTTAAAGTTTCGTAAAGAAGTTTGGTAGCTTATTGAATATTTAGTAAATAAGTTTATTAGTTTATTGAATATTTACTGAAAAAGTTTGGTAGTTTATTGAACATTTACGAAACAAGTTTGGTAGTTTATTGTTTATTAATTTTACAAGTTTCTGTACACTTGGTAATTTCATGCAAGTTTTAAAGAATTTGGTAGTTACTTGCCACAACCCCTTAGTTTTAAAGAAAATTTAACTCGATAAAGCCAAAAATTACCATTTTTGGTATCAAATACGGAACGGAATAGGTGTTATCATTTTCGTATACTTAGTCCCCGTCTATCGGTTAACATACGTTCTATATTCGTCGTGACATAGAACTATACGAAGGTTGTTAAATATCGGACGGTATAGCTCGATACTAACAACCGTCGTATAGTTTATGTGACGAGAAGATTCAATCGTATGATAACCGATAGATTTGTCCCGTGTGGACAAGTTAGGAATGTATAAAGCAAACACCTTCATTCACTTGTGTTTTCATCCGTTTCGAAATATTTCGTCGGTACCTTTCCGCTGGTTCTCCGTGTACAAAGATAGATTAGATGTTCATTTCAACGTTGTTTCACAGTTTTGAAATGATTATCTATTCTATTACAGTGTACTCGGAGAACAGCGGGGAGGTGCTGCCGAAATTTACTCGAAACGGTTGAAAGCACAAGCGAATGGGTGTTCGCTCTATACATTCTTAATGGGATAGAAGCCTTACCCCCGACAGCCGAAACACACACATACAACAAGAATACACAACAAACGCATCATTAGAGAGTGATTCAAGATGTTCAAGTTAAAACCAATATATGATACTCGATGATAATATGAAACTTTCATATTCTCATCGATACTCATATATGAAACTAAAAGCACCACTTAGTCCCTGTCTATCGGTTAACATACGTTCGATGTTCATCGTGACATAGAACTATACGAAGGTTGTTAAATATCGGACGGTATAGCTCGATACTAACAACCGTCGTATAGTCTATGGGACGAGAAGATTCAATCGTATGATAACCGATAGATTTGTCCCGTGTGGACAAGTTAGGAATGTATAAAGCAAACACCTTCATTCACTTGTATTTTCATCCGTTTCGAGATATTTCGTCGGTACCTTTCCGCTGGTTCTCCGTGTACAAAGATAGATTAAATGTTCATTTCAACGTTGTTTCACAGCATTGAAATGATTATCTATTCTATTACAGTGTACTCGGAGAACAGCGGGGAGGTGCTGCCGAAATTTATTCGAAACGGTTGAAAGCACAAGCGAATGGGTGTTCGCTCTATACATTCTTAATGGGATAGAAGCCTTACCCCCGACAGCCGAAACACACACATACAACAAGAATACACAACAAACGCATCATTAGAGAGTGATTCAAGATGTTCAAGTTAAAACCAATATATGATACTCGATGATAATATGAAACTTTCATATTCTCATCGATACTCATATATGAAACTCAAAGCGCCACTTAGTCCCCGTCTATCGGTTAACATACGTTCGATAATTTATTCTTTTCAACGACAAACGCACACACAAAGCATATACACGGATTTTCTCCTTTGTCAGTAACCATCTCGTTCTTAGATTTCTCAATATAGTCACCATAACCTACAATTTATATGTTATACAGTCTAACATGGCCCATGAGTACATCAGAGTTAAGGACTGGATGTATGTGGATTGGCAACAACGTATGCAACCTAAGTTTGTCGCAGGAGTTGCTGCTTTTATTGAATTTGCACGCGCACATAATAAGATCATGATAGAGAAGATTCTCTGCCCGTGCGATAGATGTGGGAATAAGTACTGGTAGAAGGTAGAATTGGCAGAGCTTCATATCGTAAAATATGGTTTTACTAGACTTTATAAAACTTGGAAATATCACGGGGAAGGAGAAGAACGCAGTAATGCGGCAGAAGAAGAAGGAGAACACGATAATGCGGCAGGAGAAGAAGGAGAAGACGGTAATGCGGCAGAAGAAGAAGACGGTAATTTATTTTCATCAGAAGAAATGGAGAATATGGTAGAGGCTGCCCTAGGTGAATCTATTCGTACCGAAGATGACATTCCTTCCGGTCAAGGACCGCGTGCGGATAAATATGAAAATTTCATGAATGATGCTAGAAAACCAATTTATGAGAATGCAAAGTATTCCGCCCTCTCATGGTTCGTCCAACTTTTCCAGATTAAGTGCCTAAATTGATGGAGCAACAAGTCATTCACAATACTTCTTTCGTTCTTGAAAGATTTTATGCCCCCGGGAAATAACGTTCCCGACAGCTGGTACGGAGCCCAGAAGATGATGTCTGATTTGGGTCTGAAGTGTGAGAAGATTCAAGCATGTCCTAAAAATTGCGTGTTTTACCGGAAAGAGAATTCAGATTTGAAAGAGTGTCCAACATGCGGAAAGGCCAGGTATAAACCGAAAGATTCTGATAAGAAGCCTGATTACCTGTCAAGATAGTACGATACTTTCCCATAGCACAGAGGCTACAGAGGCTATTCAGGTGCAAGAAAACAGCCGAGGCAATGATTTGGCATCACCGTGCTCCTCCAAGTGAAGATGGAAAAATGAGTCATCCAAGAGATTCACCGGCATGGAAGGATTTCGATAGGAGGCACGCAATATTCAGTAGCGATCCTCGCAATGTCCGGCTCGGACTGGCTAGTGATGGCTTCTGCACATTCAACTATATGGCTGGAAGTCACAGCACATGGCCCGTTGTAATGATAATTTATAATCCGTCGCCTTGGTTGGCTATGGACCAATCATACTTTATGATGCCTCTTCTTATCGACGGAACAAATTCACCGGGAAACAATATCGACGCCTATCTCCGACCTCTGATCGAGGAGTTAAAATCTTTGTTCATTGATGGTGTTGAGACTTACGATGCAAACACAAATACAACCTTCATACTGCGTACGGCTTTAATGTGGACAATTAATGACTTTCCTGCGTATGGAATGCTATCAGGTTGGTCCGTACATGGTCACAAAGCATGTCCTCATTGCCATCAACACACAACATCGAAATTCTTGAATTTTAGCAGGAAGGTTTGTTATTGCGGCCATCGACATTTCCTGCCTCTAGACCACCCCTACAGGTTAGACACTGTTCACTTTAATGGTCATCAGGATTGGACCTCCAGCCCCATTGTCCAGAGAGGACGTGACTGCTCAGTGGGATGGTTACAATAATGTGACCTTCGGGATGGATCCGACAAAACAGGTCAAACCACCATTTTGGAACAAGTTAAGAATTTTCTTCGAGCTTCCGTACTGGTCAATAAATTTAGTGTGTCATTGTCTGGACGTCATGCATATAAAGAAGGGAGTATCAGAGCACATACTCAACTTGCTTCTTTGTAAAGACGGGAAATCGAAAGACAACCTGAATGTTCGGATGGATCTACAGGAGTGGGGAATAAGAAGTGAATTGCACCCTACACCGGTAGCGGGTAAACCAGGCAAGTTTGTACTTCCCAATGCCGCTTATCATATGTCACAACCAGAGAAGAAAAGATTCCTGCAGGTGTTGCGTGATTTGAAAGTTTCCACAGGTTTCTCAGGATCATTCAGCAAGAAGATAAAAATTGTGAAAGGCAAGATCGATGGGCTGAAAAGTCATGATCACCATGTTATCGTGGAGCACCTTCTTCCATTAGCTCTCAGGACTTCTCTTCCCGAATCGGTTGGTCTGGTAATCAACGACCTATGTTATTTTTTCAGAGAGTTGTGTGCTAAAACACTGGAGGTTGTGATGCTGGATAAACTAGAAAATTCTATTGCGTAGATACTTTGCAAGTTTGAGCGTATTTTTCCACCGTCATTCTTCGATATCATAATACACCTGACGGTTCATCTTGCAACTGAGGCTAAGTTAGCCGGACCGGTACAATATCGATGGATGTATCCCGTCGAGAGGTACGTGGAATTTTTTGTTTCGTGCAATTTTTAAAGCTATTGTTGTCCTGTATCCCCGTATTTATTTATTCAACATATTTTCTTTAGATACCTCTACACTCTTAAAAAGTATATACGCAATAGAAATCGACCAGAGGGTTCTATCATGCAAGGTTATCTTCTTGATGAAGCAACCACATTTTGTTCCCGCTATCTGGACGAGAACATTGATACGAGACTTAACCGGCCTCAAAGAATTCAAGACGGGCCATATGGTAAAGCCGATTATAAGAGGGTAGACACTATATTTATCAACAATATATACTGGTTTATCTTGCTTAATTGCGCATGTCTTGAACAAATTAGAGAGTAAGTTTTTTTGGATTAATTGTTATATTTGTGTTTGTGTGTGTATGAAATGATATAATATTAATGTCATAATTTATTGTCGAAAACAGAATTCATTTTAACGAGGTACGTGAGGGGCATCCTGATTGGAACGATGAACGATTGGAAAAATATCATCAGGATAATTTTTACGATTGGGTCACAGATCATGTAAGTTATTCGAATAACATGTTATTGCTATCAGTTTTAATCTAAACTTATATCGTTATGTATTTGTCGTAAAATTTGTTTTGTTAGATCCACGATCCGAACTTGTCTGCATCATTTGATAGTGATTCAAGATATTTAGCTCAAATTCCTAGTATGGAGGTTGCATATTATAAAGGATTCGGTGTCCTTGGATACAAATTCGAAGTTAAGGACATAGAAACATCTAGAACCACTCAGAATAGTGGGATTGCGACGGTAGGATCGGACGGTGTGATTTATTATGGATACTTAAATTGTATACTCGGCATCCACTATCCCGAACGATCAGAACCCTTTTATATATTCCAGTGTACTTGGTACGATACGCGAACCGATACGGATAAGTGGAGAAGCAATCTTGGGACTTGGAAAGATGAATATGGATTGACCAGTGTGAACACACTTCGATTTTACGGTCAGGAAGATCCGTTTATCTTTCCGAACCAAGCGTTCCAAGTATACTACTCACAATGTTTGAAGCATCCGGGATGGAGTGTCGTATGCCGTTGGAAACCCAGGGATGTCTACGATGTCCCAGAATTCGAGGACAGCGATGAGGATGAAGAAGAGAGAAGGCTTAGAGTGCTCCGACCGTCTATTTCGAAAGACGGGTTGTCTTCGGCCGATCATGAAGTTACGTGGGTTAGAAATGATATCGATGATGAAATCCAAGTAGATATGTCTAATGCGCCCACGAAATGAAAAATGTTATCAGTAATGTTATATTACTACTTCACATTTTACGATCTATACATATATAGTCAATACTTGTAATGATTGTCTAATACGTCCACGAACCGTTTATCTAGATTTGATGACGATGACGGGAGCAGCGAGGGGCGGCAGGAGCTCTAGCCGCGGCACCGGCAGAGGCAGAGCGGTTCTGCCGCCCGGAAAGCTGCGTAGGGAGCTTCAGATGGCCGATCTTGCAACCCGATCGGAGACCCCTTCGGATGCCTCCTTCCGTGTGGACTTTGCCACACCTCCAGGTATATTGCGCGCATATCCATTTTGAATGTAATATTATAGATATACATGCCTGTTCATGTCAAAATTACTTATATTGTCAATGTTTGATTGTCTAGCTATTGGTGATGCGTCCACGTCAGGGACAGAGGCCACTCCCGCACCTCCAGGTATGTTTATATATCATATAGTGCATGTATATTGATTTAGAATGCTATATCATAAATATACACACATTCCTTTTGCTCTTACTTAGATAATCATTTTTTTTATTGTCTAGCTGTAGGTGGTGCCTCCGCATCTCGGGCAGAGGCCACCACCGCACCTGCGGGTATGTTTATATATGCTATAGTGCATACATATTGATTTAGAATGTTATATTATTGATCTACACATTCTTTTTGCAATTACTTATATAATCTATTTTTAATTGTCTAATTATAGGTGGTGCGTCCACATCTGACGCAGGGGCCACTCCCACCACTTCCGTACCCTCCGCTCAGTCTGTAGGTTGGTATGAATAAATATAAAATATTTATTCATTTTACATATCCTCTAAAGAATAAATATGAACTTCATGGAAATTTAGCGTCAATGTTTATTTTCTAGTTGGAGGGGATGCATCCGCATCCGGGTCACCGGCTGTTCCTCACCGGAGGAACTATCGTCCCGCTCGTGCTGCTGCCCGGGCCCAGGCTCGTGCTTTAGTCACCGGACGTATATATCACACTTCAATTTTCGTTAAACCTTGATTTCTTAATACAACTTTATCTTAATATTGATTGTCTTGATATTTCTTGCAGACGCAGGGCCTCCCGGACTTGAGGCCCGAATCAGTCCCACAGGCTGAGGCCCGACAGAGCTAGGGGCGAGGCAGCATTCCCCCTCTTTTTTACCCCTGATTATCGCTATACCGGAGATCATGCCGAGAGGTTCGTCCGGTATATGGGGGATGAGAGCCGGCTCGTGAAGAACTATCCACTTCACGTTGAGTGGGGCGACCGGCACCGGCGCTCATTCGCCCTCTTCTGGGATCAGGCTCGGGTATTAATATATATTTTCATTTGATTTATCCAATATATTTATTATTAACACTTGCAATCTAATAACAATGTTTTTTTTGTATTTTCAGTTGGATTACGATTTTCAGCCTGTACCCGACCCTGATCACCCTAGGAGGGTGCTCGATCTTCACGCTCTGTACAATGGCCTGATGAAGAACATGCAGACGAAGGTCCGATACAACAGGAATGAGCTGAAGACCGACTGCTACTCCCTGTGGATGGCGACCCCCGAGGCAGAGAGAGCGGCCCTCCTATCTACTCTGGCCTTTGCAAGAGTCGATGTAGAGACATGGCCTCTATTGTGCGAATATTTCGACTCTCAGCGCAAACAGGTATGTATTTTAAATGTAATTCATTGTTTAGTATATAATTTATATTTTTGTGTTGCTTAATTAGAAAACTAAATGTGAATGTGTTGTGCAGAAACAGGCCGATCAAATAAAGAGAATAGGAAGTCGGCGAAGGGAGGTCGCCCCACTTATACAGGTGGCTCGTGGAATATTACTCGTGCCATTGAGTTATCGGTAAATTACAATAGACCGGCCTTTGTGATATAATGTAATATTAAGCGTTATTTTCTAATATATCTAATATTAAGAGTTATTTTCTAATATTGTAGAGAGCTCAGACCCTGGCGCAAGATGGTACACCGAGCGTGCTGTCCGCATAACTTGCCGTCCACGACACCTCGACAGATCCCGCCACGGGCGAGCTTCGATACCGCGACGCCGCTACCCAGGAGTATTGCGTAAGTGTTAATATTTATTCAACCCCTATTTGAAATTTTAGTTTTAAAAGGTTTAAATTTAAATGATATACTTATATTTTACTGGTTAATGTGGGTGTAGGAGCGGGTGGTTGAGCAGGCCGAGGCATCGGGGATCGATTTTACTGGACAAAACGATCCGATGCTGCTGACCCCAGTCCTGGACACCGCACACGGAGGACACCACGGAGGTTGGGAGAGAGGTCGGGGACTGGGCCTTAGCAGGGCCCATATGAGGTTG
This sequence comes from Agapanthus africanus, assembly GCA_030015575.1. NCBI lineage: Eukaryota > Viridiplantae > Streptophyta > Magnoliopsida > Asparagales > Amaryllidaceae > Agapanthus > Agapanthus africanus. The sequence goes on along the minus strand of CM057339.1, from coordinate 780,276,125 downwards.
GACTCCACCCCGGCGGTTACTTCCTCCGTCTCCAGTGAGCGACGTTTTCAGCAAGAACTGGAGAGCTTGAAAGCCACCGTTCAGGAGTTGAAGTAGATGTTGGTATGTATACTACTTAATAGTAAAATATTATGTCATATTATAGATAGCAACATATCCAATATTAGTACGTAGCCTGAGCTTATTTGGTTGTAGACTTAGCTTTGATTAATCATACATACATATCTAATTAAAATAAACTACGGTTTTCCAAACTAGATATCCAAACGAGGCCTAAGTCCCTAAGTATACATAGATTGGGGTTTCGAAATAACTTGATAATGATACGAATTCGAATAATACACAGTTCTTACTCGTTTATTATACACGTAGGTCCAGACGCGACAGAGTACATCGGCCGAGCCTCCACATGCATCTCCTTCGGCTGCGGCTCCGCAAGCCACTACATCAGCTGGGGTTCCGCAGACAGCTCCTATAGCTCCACTGCCCGCTCAGACTCCCGCAGCCGCGGCTCCGCAAGCCACTACCTCGGTGGCGGCTGCGCAGACCACTCCTACAGCTCCACAGCCCGCTCAGACTCCCGTACACTCCGCATTGCATGATTTATTGACTCAGGGTATATCCGAGGAGCAGGCGAGCCAGATTATGGCGTTTATCAGAGGTGGAGCTGGACCGAACTAGGGTAGCTTTTTTATTCTTATATTTTAAACATGTATTTATTTATATGATACATATTGTACTATATTTTGGACGATATTGATATTGGTGGTGTTTGCGTGTTTATATTGATATCATATTCTGCTTGTTGATTTCTTTTGTATATTATGCGTGAGATTTGATTATGAATACTGCGATATATGTTCTGCGTGATGATTAATTTTATATTTGATGTATATATTATTGTGCACAGGACGAGAAAAAAATAGACAGCTTTTTTTTTAAAAAAAACTGATAATATATACCTACGGATTAATCCGTAGGGCCCAGCATTGCCCCTACGGATTAATCCGTAGGGCCCAACAATGTACCTACGGTTTTATCCGTAGGGGCAAAATATCAGGATACCTGATATTTTGCACCTATGATCTCAGTATTAGGGGTTACGCTTGCCCCTACGGCAAATGCCCCTACGGATATATCCGTAGGCAAATGCCCCTACGGATATATCCGTAGGGACAAAATATCAGGATACCTGATATTTTGTCCCTACAGATTTATACCTACGCACTTATCCGTAGTGGCAACTATTTGGCCCTACGGATAGGTCCGTAAGGACACTTAATTTATTTTATAAACAGATAAATTAAATAAATTTTTTGTCCCTACAGCCTAATCCGTAGGGACAATTGGACCTACACATTACTCCGTAGGGACAAGTTTTTGACCGTAAAGGCATGTTCAAGGCTAAGACTTGCACCTACGGCGTTTGCACCTACAGGGTATTTTCTTACCCCTACGGATATATCCGTAGGGGCAGTGGTTTGCTCCTACAGATAAATCCGTAGGAGGCAACCTTTATTTGTAGCAGTGTACACTCAAATATTGATATTTTATATAATACTTCTTTATACTCGATATTAATCTTTTGTTTTTTTTCAAAAGTTCGTGGGGGCAATAGCCTCCGTTGGACCCTACATGGCCCCTGATGCAAAACGTTGATGTCACACAATGAGATTTATTTTAATAATTAGTGCGATCCTTAAGACTTAAACCTGCGACCTCCCGTCTGAGAAAAAAAATTGATCACTTAAATTAACTATTATTTTTGCCATTACAAAGGTTATCTGTCAGTGTTTTTTTAACATAATGTTATATTCCTCGCATTATTCATGCTTGCAAAAATATCGAGAACTCATGATGGGTTGTTCTAAAAGAGGAAACGGCCCAAGTGATGTTAACAGAAGAGGTAAAACATACAGAAAAGTCCAGACATGGGTAAAAATGAAATTGGGGTGGGGGGGGGGGGGGGGGGGATACAAAACATAGAAGTACAAAAACATTTCACTCTAATTATTCAAAGCATTTAGAGAGTTTCAAAATATTCAAGGAACCGGTTGGTTGACAAACAAATCGGATTGTTCGACGAACTGTTAAAATAGGGTGTTTTTATCAAATCGGATTGTTCGACGAACTTAACGGTTCAAATATGTTGTTTTGAGAAACAAATCGAATTGTTCTACGAATGGTTTGAACTTGGTGTTTTGAGAAAGAAATCAAATTGTTCGACGAACCATACATCCATACAGCTAAGCAAATTAAAACATATTTTCATAATTTTGTTAAAGCCAGGCAAATGATAAAAGTATGTATTCAAGCCTCTATTTGCTGCGGCCAATGAATCTCATAATTAGAATTCTAATTGATATTTAAAGCCATGCAAATGATAAAACTATGAATTCAAGCCTCTATTTGCTGCGGCCAATGAATCTCATAAAGAACCGTTCGGCACTTTGTTCGACGAACTATATTCTATAAAACCAACCAGAAGTATATTATAGTTTTGTAAAATATGCAAATTATAAAATTATAAGATTAAATTTCGACCAATGAACCTCATAATCACATCAAATTTGAAAACTAGATAGTGTGTAAGCAACACATCAAATTGTTCGAAGAACTATAGAGCAAATATAGAGGTACATAACATTTTTTTAAAAATGTATGTGATTTATGAAAACTGCTAATTCAAGCTTTTACTTGCCAGCTATGAGTCTTGTAATTACATCAACTCTAAAGTGTAAATAGTGTTTCATGAAACAAATCAATCAGATTGTTAGAAGAATTGTAAAATTATACAACCAAGATAAATGTATATCATAATTTACTTTTTACCTCAAAATAAAACTGCATGTTTAATTATTAAAAATTATGCTAATTTTATAAAACTATGAATTGAAAGTCCAAATAATTTCATTCTTCTACTTTAATGTTTTTTTTAAAAAATCGCTCCCCTCCGTTATCCACGTCACATAACAATCAGTGCCACCAGCAAATGCATGTCGGATACAGCCAGCTTACCTTTTAGTTTCAATACTGCATTTTTACTTCAAAATAATTGGTATCTAGGGTTTCTTATTCAAGTACACTGCATTGATCTATTTCGATATCAGTCCCTAGATTCCCTATATTTTCTATCGGATTCTCGGAATCCAATAAACCGCACGCTTCGCATCAAAATTTGGTTAGAACTAATTAAGCGCGGATTATAGAAATATTTTGTCAAGTTATAATCACATGTTAAAGTGATTCTGACTAGCCGCCTTTTCTTTTGGGTTCCAGCTAAATTTCATTTCCCTTTTTTGTTTCGCGCCGCGTATTCTGGTATTTGGTAATTGTCTTTTTTTTGTACAAGTCCATTGAATTAGATCTATTTCGATATTAGTCTTTAAAATATTTATATTTGCATGTAATTAGATCCTCAAACTCTAAAAAAAATAAGTTCAAGTAAAACATAGTATAGGTTATAGAATCATTCAGTATGTTCTTCGAATTAGAATATTGGTTACACTTAGCGTTGGTTATAGAACAAATTTGTCCATTATAATCGCCTTGTAAATATCTGGTTTATTATTTTTCTTTTATCCAAAAAGTAGATCGCAGAAATCCCTACTAAAAAAATACCTGTTTCATTCTTATATTTAATTGTTTTTTTCCTTCCAACGGATCCTTTATTTTGTACACTTATTTTGGTTTTCTTTAGATTAAGAAACATAGCCTCGTAAAGAAAACATGAATTCTTATATCTGGTTAAATGTTAAGTAGGTGTTAAATATAAACGGAACATGTTAATCTGTTCTTAAGTTGAAAAAAATTACTGTATCTTTCAGAATTAACAAAAAAATATAAAGATTTTCGAGGACAAAATAAAAAAATGGGTCTAATTTAAGGGGGTTAAATAAGAAAAGCTTTTCATAGTAATAAATACTCAAAATTCACACAAATTCTCCCGCTCTCAAGCCTAGGTGGCAGCCTTGATAAGGTAGGCCCCGCGTTTTAGGAAAGAATTCCTGCTGCCAATTCCAGTCATGCCGATTTTACCCCTGCACCCCGCCGCTATTTAACAACACACATCCCCTCTGTCTCTCTCGCACTCTCTCTCCCCTCTGTCTCTTTCTCTCTCCTCCAATGGCCAGACAATCCGCGCCAGACTTGGATGACGGCGAGCTTCTGCTGCCTCCGGATATCGTGTCCGAAATTGGGTCCCACCGTAAAAGCTCAACCCGAGCCCGCATCGAATCGTTGGCCAGCCAACTCGCCACTGTCGGGTTGTTAGCTCCGTGTCCGATTCCCACCCCGAATCCGAACAGGCCGATTCTGGCTGTTAAACCACCACCACAGGTTTTTTTCACTTTTCTTCTTCTTAATTATTCTTGTGTATGAATTCCAAAAATTTTCCCTTAAACTATATTGTAATATTATTTTTTGGATTTCCTTAGAGTTTCGGATCCGGGCATAATGGGGATCAGGCTCGGGTTGGGACCGGTGCGTTTTTGCCGGGCTCCAGGCCGGCTCGGCAATTGAACACCTCAAAGCCGGTTCAGCCCCAGGTTCGGATAACCATGTTCTTTTTTCTGACCGTAATGGTTTTATTCTTTCCGTAAAATTCAAATTTTTGTTTTCGAAAATATATTTGGACATTGATTGATTTTTTATGCTGTTGTTATTTCAATAATGGCTGATAATTAATATTTTTCCTAATGTGTGTGTTTTAATAAGAATATTGAAAAAAATACAAAAGTTATACATGCCCTTAAATTTGGAGGGGAAAAGCTTGTTTAAACATAGAATGGTTTTTTTTGCTCACCAAGCAAAAACTAATACAATTTGAATTTATTTTATTTATTAGTTTATTGAACTTTTTTCCCCCGAAATAAATTGTTGGGAAACTCATTCACGTTCCATTAAAAATATTAATGAAAATAGTTGCTTGATCAAATATTTAGGTGTTATATGTTAATGGGTGGATGTTTTTGTAGGTGGCTAACGTGTTTGGGAGCGGTAGAGATCGGGCGTTACAAAGGCCACAACTTCAGCAGTGGCAAAAAATGGCTCCCGTTCGGACCTATCCGATTCAGTTTAACGAGCCAGGTAGACTTCGCAAAGGCACTGGTGTGTTTCTGCCTCGAGTGACCAATACTAATGAAGTTACGAAAAAACCTGACGGACTTTCAAAGAAACCTGGTAAGTATATATATTGTAGATTGCTCTCTCTCAAAAAACATTAATATTTTAAATCACATTAAAAATATTGGTTTCTAGATATTTTCCCTTGAATTTAGATCTTTTTTAAATTATTTTGAAAGAAAAAAATCTAATATTTTGTAATATTTTCCTTTTATTAATTTGTATTTTCAGCAAGAATGAAGACTGGTCAACATCAGATGCAACCGAAGAACAAGAGATCAGTTGCAATAACGAAAGTGGTGCCTTTAATTCAAATCACAGAAGATATCAAGCTGCCTCAAGAATGGACCTACTGAAGTCACTTGCATTAATAAAAACAAGAGAGAGAAAATTGAATAAAAACTAAGGAAGTGAAAATTTAAAATTATTTTAGAGCTTTTGCATGAGGATAGAGCAAAAGTGAAGAGGGACCTTTTGTTGTTTTTATTCTTTTTTCTACTCTCTTGTATTAGTATGCAATAAATTAAATAAAGATTCGGAAGGAGTAAAATTTCGATGGGTTCATTGAAGTCATGTTTTTTAATTTTCATTTTTAAATTTTTTTTTGGCATGTTCATTGAACTAATTAAGCATTCAATTCCCTTATTTAGGGGCATGAATAAAAGCATTTTTTAGCCAAAATTTAAATGGCATTCTTCTTCGTTTACATGATCTTACAACTTCAAGCTACCGTTTAATTCTGGTTTTCTATAAATGATCTTAATTATAAAGCGATGTATGATTTTTAGATTTCTGCTTTGTGTTACGATTGATCAATATTTGAGCCCAAAGCCATCCATATAATCTATATTTATAACACTGCTAAAAGAGAATTGTATCATTCTTTTATCAAAACTAATTTTCCCAAGATCAAAACCAATTGGGTTATTTTGATAAAATCAACGATCAATTTTAGTTATTTTTTGAAAACTCTCCGATGCTTCATGAATTTATGATCTTCACCTACGTCTTCTAATTAAACCGGAATAGTGTTTTGCATGTGCAATACACGTGATAAAAAAAATTCCGTATTGCAAATTGAAATATCTCCAAATCACATGTAAATATTTAAACATGCTTATATTATGCAATATTTAAAAGCGGATGTCTCGCTCAATTCATATCAATATCGGTCTAAACCTTTGGTGTTATTGTAGTTATTACCATCATTAAAACATCACGTGTATATAAGCGAAAATTGAATATAATTATGAATATAATTATGCAGAGATAAAATGATTCATTGTATTTTTATGAACAATGATTAAAAAATGCTATTCACTTGATGTATTTTTATGAACAATGATTAAAAAATGCTATTCACTTGATGTAAAAAATTTCATATTGCAAATTGAAATATCTCCAAATCACACGTAAATATTTAAACAGGCTTATTATGCAACATTAAAGGCGAATGTTTTCCTCAATCCATATCAATATCGATCTAAACTTTTAATGTTTGACGCGACCTGGAGCACGCCAAGATATTACCTTCCGTTGATCTGCTGATGGCGGCGATGGATGACTGATATTGGATCTGGAGGCAGGCTCCTGAAGCGTGTGGATCTCAATGGGTTTGAGGTTGGTTCTTGCCGAGCTACCTACAAGGAAGTCCCGGGGTGGTTGTACCACCGAGTACCCTCCGACGGTCAAGTTAGAGAGGAAATTCGAGCAGAGTAACAGCTTAGTGGAGTAAAAATGGCTTACTTGAACCGTCTGAAGAAAGGGTTTATATAGCGGTGGCAGCAGGCAGGGCAGGCACGAGAATCATGCCGGACGTTATGCTCCCGATGTCACGCCCGCGTGATGAGCGGGATCTTTCATTAATGGCGAGACAGGCTCGTTAATGGGGATCGTGATGGCGTGGAACGTGGGATGTGCCCGGCGGATATCTCGCACATGGCGAGATTCACGGGATGGCGGTTGCGCCTGTGAGCGGTGTCGTTGGTCGGTTGATGAGACCGAGAAAGATGACCTCGGTGGAAAGGATCGCGGACGAGCAGGAGAGCCGAGGTATCTTGGTTCCGTGGTAGCCCGGAGACGAGCTATGAGGCCGAGGAGGCCAATTGTGCAGGGGGCTCGGAGGTGAGCCAGCATTTGTTTGTAAGACGGGCATAGGAGTGGCCTGGTCGGCTACTGTAGGTCCTTTCTTGCGAGCTTTGGGACATGTCATCTGCCACGTGTCATGATTTGGGAGATCACCGATATCGAGTATCATCATTAGCCCCCCACTCTCGTCCCGACCAGCTGACGGGTCGGGTCTAGAGTGGTCTGCCGGGTCACCCGAGGTGAGCTCCTTTTCGAAGATATCGTCAGGCGTGTCCCCGGGTAATCTGTTGTATTTTCTGGATGATACCAGCGAATCAGGGTGAGATCTTTGCATTAAAGAGGGTGTGCCGGATCGTGCGTACTTTCGCTGAAACGACAGACCACGTGCCAGGCGCTGGTTTGCTGACGCGACGGGCCGCAGACTGCTGGCGTCTGATGGGATACAGCCAATGCGCATGCGACAGGTGGGGCGATCGTAGTCGTCGAATGCGGAGAGTTGTTTTTGGCGGGAGTCGACTGTCGCCGTTGGATGAGGATGCCGGTGGCTATAAATAGAGGCGGGGTCCGCTTTAGGGCCCATCTCTCTTCATATTTTCCTCGTTCTGAGTCTTGTTAGCTCGGCGCTCTCCTCTTTAGGTCGGATCTCTGCGTTCCCGAGGACTTCACCATCAGGTTAGATGTCTTCCTTTGAGGAGTTTGTAGATGTCGTCGAGATAGATTCTAGGGATTCCTCCACTGAGTCAGAGTCTTCCCAGGAAGTTAAGGTCAGATCCTCTTCCCGAGGTCGCGCGTCAGGGGCGGATCCCAGAGCGGAGGTGGCGGACGCCCCTGGTGCGCCATCCTTGGTGAGGTACGAGGACGAGCTTGCCACCGCTCGGGCTCGTTTACATATCCCTTCCGGCTATACTCTACGTTTGGCCGAGGAAAGAGAGAGGGCGGATCAGGTACGGGGTAAAGAGATTGCCTTGTACCTGAAATCCTTTTGGGCCGGAATGCGCCTGCCCTTCTCTCCCGAGGTTGTTAGAGTGCTAAATTACTTTGGGCTAGCCCCGGGCCAGCTAGTGCCAAACTCATGGAGGATTCTCCTTGGGTTCCTGGACCGTTTGAAGTTGCAGATAATCCCCTTCAGTCTGTCCATCCTTGCATCCTCTCTCATTTACAAAGGTCATCCCGGCACCCGCGCGGGCGACCCGAGGTGGGTTTACTTCTCCTTTAGGAAACAACGGGGGAGTGCAGCCGGGTCAGGAGTCGTCGTCTTGCCTTCTTCCATCCACGATTGGAAGAAGAAGTTTCTCTTTGTTGGGCCACCGGAGGGTGAGGACTGGCCCGTGCTCACCCAGTGGTCTAGGGATAGGTGCTGGCGGGGAAGTCCGTCCAATGATCCCGACGCTGTGAGAGTGGCGGAATGGGAGCCCATTCCCCGGGCTGACGTGCTGCTTTCTGAGCGGGCCCTAAGTTGGGCTGGGCTCAGCCCCGTCCAGTTCGTCGGTAAGTTAGGAGCTTGCGTTTGTTTTCATTTTTGTTTGTGTTGCTGATTCCATCGTATCTTATCTTGTGCAGAACCCATGGACTTGAGCTACCTCCGAGCGGCCATGCGCAAGCCGAATAAGGGATCGAAGGCTGGAGGTGCCAGCTCTTCTCGTCCGACGTCTGTCCCGGTTCCCCCGGCAGCCGTCCTACCCCAGCATTCGAGCGCGGGCCGTGTCCCAGAGCCCAGCCAGGCGCCGGGCCGAAAACGGGTTTGGGGACAGAAGGCCCAAGCTTCGGAGGTGGAGACCGGCTGTCACATCCCGCTTCCCAGTGTACGGTGAAGGGGATGCGACTAGGCCGCTGCATATTTATTCTGAAGTAAATATGCTAAGCGTATCTAAGCAAAATAAATGAAATATACATAAGAGACAAAAGGTATAACTGAACAGCAACTTTATTTATTAACATTCTTTTATACAATGCATGGAAAAGTAAATACAACTGAATGAAAGCAATGTCTAAACAATGGCATAACAGAAATAAAAATTACTGAAATAAAAGTGTGTACAATGAAGCTAGAGTTTTGGGTCGTAGGAAAGCTGGTCCAAGTCCTCACTAGTAGGCTCGATCTCTCGAGTGTCCAGATCACCTGACAACATTCCAAAGAAGAAAGAGAAGGAATGTCGTCGGTGAACAATCGCTCGGTAAGTCCCAAAGATAAGGAAGAAATACAAAAAAAAAATAGAAAGAGAGAGAGTGTAGGTTTTAAAGTTGTATTATATTGTTATAATGTTGTATTTAGTGTTAATGCTATTGTTTGTATCTTGGTACAGAAGGATCCCAGTGTATACGAGAGGAGTCTCTATATGCTAGAGACTAAGGCAAATGGAATGTACAAGGCTCCGTTATACAATCCGGAACAACGGAAATTGGATTCAGGTTAGGTGTCTTAATCTTGCAGTCTCGTGTCACTTTTAACACCTTCCGTACCAATCTACCCCTTAAACCTCGCGATGGATTGATTGTATTGTTTGTATTGTATTTCAACTTGTAATTGAATTGTAATATAGATTGTATATTTGGATGACTTGCCAAAACCATGATATCAGTAAAATGGATGTACTGGAGAATCATGGATGTAACTGGAGAATCATGTAAATGGAAGTATATCCATGGTTCGGTTCAGTCAATACAGATTGAATAGATTGAATATATGGATTCATGGATTCATATTGAATTGTAGTTTTGTAATTTCATACTTGAATCATATTCAAGTCAGATTATTTATAATGAGACTCAGTCTGAGTCAAACAATTAGAAAAAATATTGAAGTCTTGATTGTTTTGATGTTATCGGAAACCGCTGCACATAGGCGGCAGGATTTGTGTCTTTTTCAAAGACGATTGCCGTATTGATAACACCATTGTTAAGTTGTCTATCTTAAATAGGCAAGCACCCACTTCTCCGGCTCCCTGAGGCTCAAGAGATTGGTCCCGCTTAAACCTATATTTACTAGGGTCCTTAGGGTAATTTATAAAACTTGAGAGGGTTTTATATAAAAATACTTTTGTATAATTTTCAAAATACACCCTAAGTATTTAATTATCGTCTTTAGAATTGTCATAGATGCAGATTTTATATTTGTGATATTTCTAGTGAAAATATCCTAATTTCATAATATAGGGTATTTAATTGTAATATTGAACTTGTATGAAATTTATGGTATTTTAATATAAAGTGATTCTTGTGATTTTTAGGAAAATTGGAATATTTATATTATTACAAAATAGATATTTTAATGATACATATATATATTTATATAAAAATAATTTTACTATATATTATATTTCTAGAAATTTCATTTTCTTAAGATTTTCGTAATTTAAATCTCTCGAGACCGTATGCTACTTACGGAGGTCTGCATCTCGCACTACTAAGCCCAGAGATGTGCGATAATCCACACCATCCCAGTCGGGTTCCCCAAAATGGGTTGTAGTGGCACTTTGCAAAGATTTATAAAAAATACTTAATCCTTTAGAAAATGGTTTTATTAATTCATGGTATTTATTTGAAATGTTTCGTTTTCCTATATTCTATGTTCCCGAAAGGTATTGTGCTATGTTGCATATGAGTATTGTGAGGCGGTAGGTCATTACCTCGTGATCTATTTAAAGGTATTGCAAGTTTGTGATGTTTAAATGTCGAAATGAAACTATATGGTATTTTAGTGAAAAAGTACAGTAAAAGTTACAAAATGAATTAGATTGTCATGAAACTTGATCAACATGTTTATTAATGTTTAATAGTAAACATGTAAGAGTTTTGTGTGAATGTATTTAAGAAAATGTTGGATTTTTAGAAAGAACCGAATCGGAAATCGGTTTAACTCCGATTCCGTCGGGTTTGAAATTTTGTATTTTTAGAATAAGATTAGAGAAGAGGGAGGGGGACTTACGGGTTTAGAAGTTAGGGATGAGGAAGAGGAGATGGGAGGAGGCGCCGGTGCGTCGTTTCGTCGCCGGGAACTCTTAGGGTTGTCGTCGGAAAATTGCCGAAGCTTTCACCCTTCGCTACTCCAAAAGTACACTAAGCTTCTAGGAATTTTCTTGAGAGTTTTGTTCAGAATTTTGGAGTGAAGGGGGTGTGTTGGGGTTGTATTTATAGGGTAAGACTAGGGTTAGGGTAGATGAAAGGTTTAATTGAAAAAATATAATAAAATGTAATAAAATGGAGTAATTGGTGTTTTAAAGGGGCTGTGTTACTGGTCTAGGGAAGTAAAGTATGCAAGTGTACAGGGGAGACCAAAAGGCGCAACTCTTCAGTTGGTGACTCGGCGGTCCGGCCGGCGGCGGCGGCCCGAGTCGGCCGATCCACCGGCCGATTTGGCCGAGTCCGGCCAAGTCAGGCGGCCGGAATCCTCCCTGTCGATTCATTAACCCTCTGGTACTGTCAATTTATCATGTGTAGTGGGGTTTTATGGATTTAGCATGTGTGGACTCTTGAACTTCTAAAATTTTAAAACGAAAATAATATTAAAAATAATGTGGGGTATGGGATTTGAACTCTGGTGGCTTGGTTCGGCAGTGCAAGGTCTTACCAATGAGCTACAAGCTCCTTCTTGCTATTAAAAGAAAAAACAAACTTATAAGTTGTGCTCAGGCAAAAGTACCCATTTCTTTATTATTTTTTTATTTTTTATTTTTTTGAATTTTTTTTTACATAAAGTTGTACAGAAAGTTTAGGGTTGTTACACCGGCTCTCCGCCGTCATCTCTCAAGAGATTCTCTCGAACTGTTCCGCGGACCCCGGCCTCCCCGATCTTGATGGACGAGGGGGATCTCCGCTTTGAGGTGCCCTCGGGGCTCTCCATCGCTGACAGCTTGCTGTCCGACATGGAGAGGTCGGCCGGGGGCAAGGTCTCTTGGGGGACTCTCAAGGCGCAAATGGCGGCCATCGCCCAAGAGGCCGTGCAGATTAGTGCTCGCATCTGGCTTGATTTTTCACTCAGCATCTTATAATTCGCGAGATTTGGTGTCCCCCTTTCCTTTCTGACCCCCTTTTGGTTTCTTCAGATCCTCCAGTACGTCGCCCTCATCGTCCATATGGAGGAAGAGGAAATTGCCCCGGCGATACGAGCCGCGGGCAAGCTCTCCTCGCTGGAGGAGAGCTCAAAGCTGGAGCTGGAGGCGGCGATGGCGAGGGTCGCTGCCCTGGAGGGTGAGGTGGCGGCCGGAAAGCAGGAGGTAGCGGCCATGAAGCAGGAGGTTGCCCAGTACCGTGAGGCCACCGAGGCCAAGCTTCGGGACTCTAAGGTGCTCGTCGGCACCATGAAGAAGTCGGTGAGCACCCTCCGGAAGGAGCTGGAGGCGGCGTTAGAGGGGGCGAAGCGAGCCGACCTCAGAGCGGCGAATGCGGTGAAGAACTGCCAGAAATCAGAACATTTTTACACCGTCCTAGCCTCGGCCACTACCGCCATCTGGCATGAGGCCCTCGACGCCGTCAAGGCTCAGATGCCGGAGTTCGCTGACAAAGAGCTCCGAGCTAAATATCCCCGCGGGAATGACGAGCAGGGGGACGACCCCAGGGGTGAGGACGGGGAAGAGATTCCCGGTGATGGTGACACCGAGGCTCCTGTGATGGGCACTGAGCTTCCCGAGGTTGCGCCTGGCCCTGAGGCCTGAAACCCCTCGTCTTCTTGTTTCATTTCTTTTGTTGTATCGGGAATTTTGTAGGCCTCCGGGCATTTTGTAAGGCTGGGGAGCCCGCAATACCCTTATAAAAGGTTTGACTTTGTGAATAAAGATTTTTTGCAGACATGTTTCTGCACGCGTATTTTCCTTTTGTCGGCAACATTTGTGTTTGCACAGTACTTCCTTTGTGTAGTGTCGGTTCTTCGTCAAGCGATTACGCGTCGAGTTGAATCTGTTCATTTGCCAAGTGTGCAAAGACCGACGGGAAGACGGTATTTCCATGGCCCTGAAGTCGAGGTGGAGATCGCTCAGACGTAGATAAACCAGGTGCCTCTTGGTGAGGGCTTTTTTTCCTTAGTTGTTGGAGGGGCCGTAAGGGACCTGTTAGTTATATGTATGCCCTAGAGGCCATTACTGTACATACGATGTATATTGTAGTGGATGCTAGGACATATATAAGGAGGACTTTCTTGCTCGACATGATAGTTTGCTATCTGGTTGTACTTTATCTTAACATGTACTCTAATTGTCTCTATATTACATGTTGATAAAGCCCTTAGGATATGTACTCGACTACTGCGACTATGATGAGATCATACTAGTGGGGCCACGGTAGTCAACGAGTACATCCTATAACTGTTCCTAGTCGAGGGTGTATCGAGACAGGGCATCGATACACCAGAGTAGACTAGCGTATACGCATCTTGACCCATATGATGGGCGATGGATGATCCCATATCCATCGGTGTTTGACATCAAGGATGGTGTACGGGTGCTCAGTGGAGACTGGGTACACTGGACGGACTCGCCGAGAACTCCCAGATGGTATTATACCATACGTCAGATGGCAGTTCTCCGGTGACACTGGTACAGAGTAGTCTGTCGACCCGAGATCGTCATAGAGTCTTGTGTGATTCCCACTGTGCTTTGATTTCCATCATACCACGTCTAAGAGGGCGTGCAAAAAGGTGGCTTTTGGGTACAGTCCCGAATCACATGGAGGCAATGAGCGATAGGAGGGGATTCGTCTCTCCCGGTATAGGGAGTTGATGTTGTGCTGTGTTCGATTGGCTATAACCAGAAATCCCTGGCCAGGGTTGCTGAGATTTACTGGTAAGTGTTATCAGTAGTTTCTCGAACTGTTATAGATCTCATATCGACACGACTTATCGAGCTACTGGGGTCTGACGTTTACCACCCCTAGACGAGATATGCAACATATCAGACGACGAGACCGGACTGTACGGGAGTGTTACTGTTTGGATTCACAGGAGAATGTACAGGCTTGCTTGTTGATCTTCTGAGCGCTCAATACCTGGGTAGCTGTTACGTTTAGCTGACCGCTTGCAGCTTGTGGGTGTTTGATATGATCATCACCTACTGCCGGCGTATTGACGATTCTTTAGAGTCCTACACAGAGGTTTCTTGACTCAGGCAAAACGGAGTAGGAGCACATATGTGATATGTGCGGGACCGAGGATAATGCGATATGTGATACCGTATTATATTCTCGCGATATTTGATATCAGCCGGGTCATCGGATCAAGTGTTGATTCGATGAATCGGTACGGATATATATTAGTCGGTTATATGCGATATAGCCGGATTGTCGGATCAAGTGTTGATTCGATAATTTAATGTATAATAATATATATGATATATTAAATTGCATTAACTAATATTTGCTCACTAAAAGATTCTTTTTCTCACTCGGATAATACATTGATATATATGCGATATATGTTAATTGTATTATTTTATTTGGTTACAATAAATATTATATATGTGATATATAATATTGTAACATGATATGATAAATAATGCAACATGTTTAGTAGAGATTATACATGATTAGGGTTTGGATTAGGGTTAAGCTTTCTAGATGCTTCTAGAAGGTTTTGGTTTTGTTTTGTGAAAGATATTTGTAAGTGACTCATGCTTTAACCCAACCCAAACCCTAACCCTAGTCAATTCTCTACAAAGGTTAAGTTCACCATGGTTGCATTATCTATCATATTAATTCTTTTCCTATTCATCACAAATGGATTCACAACATTATTCATCTTCTTCCTCCTTCATTCTTTCATGAAAAAGCTTACTTGTTTTTCAAAAGGTGATGAATAAATATGAGAAAAAGATAAATAAGGAGAGCAAAAATCCTACTTCATCATCCTCATCTTCCCTTTCCATTTAGATGAGGGTGTTCACATCATTTCATGAGTGTTAGCTTGTGTTAAAGAAACTTCAAGGTAGATCATCTTAGTATCGAAGATCGGAAGCAAAGGTTGCGTCTTTCTCTTCGTGGAACCTCTCGAGAGTCCAGATCCCGATGATCGCAGCGAAGGGACCACAACACGGAGCATATGAAGTGAAGGACCGGATCTACAAAGGTTGTAATCCCTCTCACTTAGTGTTAAATTGTTCAGCATGCTTGTTTTCGCCTAATCTCTAGTTTAAAGTTCCGTATTCGGGTTGTTCGGCACGGCTAAATTTTAAATCGGGCATGGTTGATGCCTCGTAGACCCTTGTGCGCGTGCCTAGCAACCCTACAGTGGTATCAGAGCCAAGCTAGAGCTTTAGGCGAAGTCTAGACGAAATTTAAAGTCCGATCGAACCCGAAACCCCGACTCCAAAATGCTCTCTGGAAATTTTCTGAAAATTTGGTTTTTTGTCAATTAAAAATTTCTAAAAAATTCAGCAGGGTTTTATTAGAATTACTGTGAAATTCGAGGGGCTAATTCGTCAAAAGTGCGGCGGAGCCGCGGCAGAAGCCTGGCTTCTGCGGCGGTTCCGCGGCCATTTGATGACGTCACCCCTCCTATTTTGCACAGTAATTCCTACTACACAGTGCTGAGTTCTCTGGGAATGTTTAATGTTTATTCTACAGTTGAGTTTTCTGGGGTTGTTTTGGGGATTCGATGTTTCGATCGAAGTATTAGATTTTGTCTATGTGGCTTTCCGGATAAATTTTAGAAACTGTTAAAAAGTTCGAACGGATATCAATAACTCACTTTTTCCCCTGTCGGAAATTTTTTCAAAAGTTGGATTTTTTCTCTTGTTTAAGAATGTTCTAAGTCATGCAAGTAACGCGGTGGACCCTCTAGAAGACAACAAACCTTAACTCGATTATGTGACCGTCTTGAACTGCCCTTTGAACCTTAGGGTTTGGGGCAGTACGGCGTGCCACATGTGAGGCGTTGGCTTGACCCTTCTACGGCTGGACCATTGGTACTGTGGCATGTAATGGATGTTTTTAAACTGATTTCAAGTGTTGAGATATATTGGGGAAATCTTGGATGCTTGATGATTCGATCGGAAAGTTTAACTTTTTTCTATTTACCTGGAATGTGATACAATAATTGGAATCCACATGTAGTTATGAGATAACTGATTAGAATATTATAAATTTAGCAGTTTAGTCTCAGATGATCGGTTGCCACGGAATTTTGATGTGATCAAAAGTCCGTCGCAATCACGTAGTGTACGCGGATACTCGCCGGGTAAACTTAATAGACAACCATGCCCCAAAGCCCCGACCAAGTGACTGTAGGAGAACCCCGTCGCCGAAAGCATCCGTTCGGGTGCTCGCGGCAGCGGTGTTCCGCCTTAGTGCACTTCGTCGACGGTATCGGGGGTGCGGCCGTCTACTAAAGTTTGCGACGAGCATTCGATCAGGACGTCGGGAATCTTGTTGAATTGCCCGACTTGATATTGAAAAGAGTTTTCGATAATGAGACTAAAATGCGGGGTTTATAATTGTTAGGCATGTGATGTCTAAGGAATTCATTTGGTTAGGCATGCGATGTCTAAAAAGGTTGCGGATTCCAACTGTTGTAGTTTTGCACTTTCTTTTCTGTGACCAAAAGCGTAGTATGTGGTGTATCGCCGGCTTCGTTGCTATACATCAACGACAATCGGGATACGCATACTTGCTTACGTTGATGATATGAGATATTATGTGTTGCTGTGATATGTTGTATTGAATCGTCACTTTTGAATAGCCGGGGGTTTTATGTGAGATGAGAGTTTTTCTTTTTCATTCATGTAAAATTCATTTGTATGTAATATTCTTTTATTGGGGCACTTCCAGGTAGCGGAAGATGGCACCGTTGTATATTATTTACTTTTCCGCATTAGGTAGACCCAAGGCGGGGAGCACAAGTAACCGGGTTCTAGGGTCCAGTGGGAGACCATCTCGAGGAGTCGAGACCGGGTCTCCTAACCCTAGAATTGGCTGTGTTGCTTGCCGCTCTCGTAGGGGTCTAGGGATATGGGTTTGGCTATTCATCGCGACTGTGGAATCCGTGTTTTATACAGGCTCGTATTGAAAACACGGGCGTCCTAGTATATCCAATGTTTCATATATGTTCTTCTGCTGCAATGTTCTGTGATGAGATTATATTACTGCCTGTGACGAATGTTTATATTATATATGAGATATATGTTATATTGCAGATTTCGTTTCAAAAGAGATGCTTGTGAAGCATAATAAAATGGGACTTCATTAATGAGATTAATGAAACTAAAAGAAACCTAAGATGTTGTAGAAACTTTTTAATAAAAACTGGCAGCTCTAGTTCTTGCTTTGCATAGCGGTGTTCCTTGTAGAACATCCAGCACCTTATTCGATAAGGAAAGGACCGAGATCCCTTCACCGGGAGTGACTCCTTTAGCAATAACTGGCAAATGCTACAACCCTCGGTTTGTCTTTTGATTGCTTCTATAGTTTCTGCTTTGCATAGTGATATATATGATATATCCCGCACCTTATTCGATGAGGAAAGGGCCGACGATCCCTTCACCGGGAGTGACCCCTTTAGCAAAACTAGAAAAGCCTCAAAAACACTCCATTTAAAATTACTCGATTCTACAACGATATCAAGTTCATTACGCAAAGGGTTTTCTTAAAAACCTAGCGTAGCCCTCCGTCATTTTAGAAAGTAGAGTACTTAGTATTCGTGCTGCGTATGTCGACTTTAGTTGAGGCGTAGTGTACGGTAGCTAAGTGATGTCTTCCTACACAGCATATGATGCGATTAGTTAGGACATTCATGTGATTATGTCGACCATAGTTGAGGGTCATGTAGGGTGGGTCTGATTAATCATGAAATGACGGGTAGAACTTGACTAGTGCTTATGATATGTTGACCTTAGTTAAGGTCATAAGTGCTAGGGGTAAAATATTATCGGGAATTTCAAGTGTTGAAATTTGCAATGAGATTGTATACCTTCTATGAGATAGTTGGATCCCGATACCCGCTGCGAGTAAGAGTTACTCCTGGGAGAGTTTTACACATTACAATTAGCCGATCAAGTAGGTGTCTAGAAAGGTGTTAACGGGGTTACGCCTCTGGGAAAACGAGGTTTACATTAATTAGGTTCGTGCGAAAGCACGGGGGACCTCCCTCAAAGTACCGGCACTGGCCTGGCTGAAAGATTGGCGAACTTGTAGCGTGTAATTAATCCCGGTTAGTCTTTCCTTTTAGGGTTTGAAGGAAGATTTGACTAAAACAGTGGGAGACATCCTGATTAGATATATTATATAACCAATCTAATCTTGCAAGAGCATACGCTGAGTGTTTTCTTCTCTCTCTCTCCAGATAGCGACCATATCACGCCTTAATCAAGATAATAAAACGGATATATTGACCGAACCTGCTTGTTATACTGAGCTGGGGAACATTGGTCCTGCTCCAACTTATAATTGTTATAAGACAGAGCAGGAAATTGGGGAATACCAGATTTCCCGTGCCGCCCAAACGAAGAAAGTGCATGTTGATGCATCATCTTCGGGTGTGTTCATTACACAGAACTGTTTCTCAGTATCCTTTACGTCCTGGGTATGTGATACCGGATCAGGATCCCGTATATGTAATTTGTTACATGGGCTACAGATAGGTAAAGAACTGAGAACGGGTGATAAGTTTCATGAGACAGAAAACGGTGCAAGTGTTGCAGCCAAGTCTGTTGGTCACTATCACCCTGTATTACCGGAATACATTGATTCTGAACAAATGTTATTAGATACCGAACCTGATATACAAAATCATATCAGTCTCTTTATTAGTAAAGAAAGGATATAATTTTGTATTGTTGGATAATGTTTTGAACATTTCCTATATCAAGATTTGATCGGTTCAGACACGTTATCTAAAAGCATTGATGTTCTAAATCAAACTACAGTTCTTAGTATACGGAACACACACAAGAGGAAGAGTTCAGAAATGAACGAATCCTTCTTGAGGTATTGTAGACTAGGTCATATCAATGCGACCCGACTAGCTAAGTTACATATAGATGCATATTTAAATTAGTTTGAATTTACATCTTGTGAAACTTGCCGGTCATGTCACAAAGATAAGATAACCATAGCTCTGTTTATTGGAAACAGAGAAAGAGTTAGTGAACTCTTGGGATTGATACATGCTGATGTATGAAAGTCTCCTGTCTACACATGCCAAGACTGGCTCTTTGTACTTCATTACATTCTCTGATAATCTCTCAAGATTCAGACATATGTTCCTGCTGAAACACAAGTCTGAACTTTTTGAGATATTCACAGAATATGAGTTAGAAGTAGAGAACCGAAAAATACGGGTAAAAGTATTATGTCCTTTGATGAGATCAAGGAGGAGAATACTTGAGCACGGAATTCCTGGACTATTCTAAAGGAGAATGAGATTCTCTCTCAGCATTACTCCTCCGTATACACCATAGCACGATGGTATATCGGGGTGGAGCAATAGCACCCTATTTGATATGGTGTGCTCTATGATGAGTACTACTGAGTTTCCTATTTCCTTTAGGGAGTTATGTACTTGTGAAGTTGCATACCTATTGAATAGGGTTCAAATCAAATCAGTTGCCTACCACTTCATATGTGATATGGAAAGGGAAGAGCCCATATCTTAAGTTTGTTAAGATTTGGGGTTGTCCGGCCCATGTCTAAAAGCAAAATCCGGACAAGCTCGAGGCAAGGTCTGTTATGTAGAACTGGAATGGTTCCAGCTATACAAACTGCAGCTGATAATTTGGTAGAACCAAAGGATTCAATAGTTTCCAACGAACCTCAGCCTCTCCGCCGATCTAGTAGGGTTCCTCACCCACCTGAGAGATACTTCGGTTTCTCTATGACAGTGGGAGCGAGGATTGCATCATGAGATGATGACCCAACTAGTTTCGAGCTGGCCATCAGGAGTGGGACTCTGTAAGAATGGCTGGATGCTTAGCGATCTGAGATGGAATCCTTATACACCAACAAAGTATGGACTTTGGTTGCTTTATCTGAAGGGTTAAATCCCCATCAGGAGAAAGTATATCTTGAGAAGATTACTTGGTGTACATCGAAAAGTTGAGACTTTCAAAGCTAGACTTGTTAAAGGTTTGCATCATTGACCAGGTATGGATTATGATGAAACCTTTTCTAAGGAGCTATGCTTAAGTCCATCCAGATCCTACTTGCCACGGCTACATACCATGACTACGATATCTGGCGGTTGGGTGTCATGACTGCTTTTCTAAATGATGTTTTAGAAATGAGCGTCTATAAGTACACAGCCAGAGGGCTTCGTAGACAGTGGGAGCAGCGGAAACGTGTGCAAGATGTTTTATAGGCATCGCGGAGTTGGAACATCTGTTTTGATGTGGTAGTCAAAGAGTTTGACTTCATCAAAATGGTAGATGAACCTTTTATATACAAAAAGGTAGTAGAGAGTATGGTGGTGATCCTCGTAGAGTACGTGGATGACATACTCTTGATAGGGAAGGAGTTTCCTATGCTACGCTTGGTCAATCTCCGCTTATCACAAGGATTCTCCATATCGGATCAAAGTGATACCTCCTAAATCCTAGGTTTTGGATCTATGAGATAGATCTAATTGGATGTTAGGAAACTCACTAGTAGTAGTGAGATGGTATCAATCGATCCTGGGAGAATCACTGGAAGGGTTCCAGGGTGATAAGGATGACTGAATGTCAGTCGCAGGCTTGTCTATACCCTCAGTGGAGGGACGGTATGTTGGAAAAGTTCCAAGCTTGATACCGTGACACACTAGACGATTAAAGGCAAGATACATCGTTACCAAAGATACTACCAAAGAGGCAGTTTGGATATATAGGAGTTCATAAGATGAACTTCGTTCCTACCATTGTGTGACAATGGAGTTGTGGCTTTAGCCAAGGAACTAACGTCCCATCAGAAATCCAGATATAATTCTTAGGCAATATCACCTGATCATGGAGATGGTTGATCTCCAGGGAGATCGAGGTTAGGAGAGTAGACACAGAGGACAACAGCGCGGATCCACTCACAAAGGCCTTTTCCCAGTAGAGACTTTTATGGGATGGTTGAGTATGAGATACTTCAACCGCAGCTAATTGTTGGGTATGCGATACCATAACAGATGGCCCTAGTGCAAGTGGAAGATTGTTAGTTATATGTATGCCCTAGAGGCCATTACTGTACATACGGTGTATATTGTAGTGGATGCTAGGACATATATAAGGAGGACTTTCTTGCTCGACATGATAGTATGCTATCTGGCTGTACTTTATCTTAACATGTACTCTGATTGTCTCTATATTACATGTTGATAAAGCCCTTAGGATATGTACTCGACTACTGCGACTATGATGAGATCATACTAGTGGGGCCACGGTAGTCGACGAGTACATCTTATAACTGTTCCTAGTCGAGGGTGTATCGAGACAGGGCATCGATACACCAGAGTAGACTAGCGTATACGCATCTTGACCCATATGATGGGCGATGGATGATCCCATATCCATCGGTGTTTGACATCAAGGATGGTGTACGGGTGCTCAGTGGAGACTGGGTACACTGGACGGACTCGCCGAGAACTCCCAGATGGTATTATACCATACGTCAGATGGCAGTTCTCCGGTGACACTGGTACAGAGTAGTCTGTCGACCCGGGATCGTCATAGAGTCTTGTGTGATTCCCACTGTGCTTTGATTTCTATCATACCACGTCTAAGAGGGCGTGCAAAAAGGTGGCTTTTGGGTACAGTCCCGAATCACATGGAGGCAATGAGCGATAGGAGGGGATTCGTCTCTCCCGGTATAGGGAGTTGATGTTGTGCTGTGTTCGATTGGCTATAACCAGAAATCCCTGGTCAGGGTTGCTGAGATTTACTGGTAAGTGTTATCAGTAGTTTCTAGAACTGTTATAGATCTCATATCGACACGACTTATCGAGCTACTGGGGTCTGACGTTTACCACCCCTAGGCGAGATATGCGACATATCAGACGACGAGACCGGACTGTACGGGAGTGTTACTGTTTGGATTCACAGGAGAATATACAGGCTTGCTTGTTGATCTTCTGAGCGCTCAATACCTGGGTAGCTGTTACGTTTAGCTGACCGCTTGCAGCTTGTGGGTGTTTGATATGATCATCACCTACTGCCGGCGTATTGACGATTCTTTAGAGTTCTACACAGAGGTTTCTTGACTCAGGCAAAACGGAGTAGGAGCACATATGTGATATGTGCGGGACCGAGGATAATGCGATATGTGATACCGTATTATATTCTCGCGATATTTGATATCAGCCGGGTCATCGGATCAAGTGTTGATTCGATGAATCGGTACGGATATATATTAGTCGGTTATATGCGATATAGCCGGATTGTCGGATCAAGTGTTGATTCGATAATTTAATGTATAATAATATATATGATATATTAAATTGCATTAACTAATATTTGCTCACTAAAAGATTCTTTTTCTCACTCGGATAATACATTGATATATATGCGATATATGTTAATTGTATTATTTTATTTGGTTACAATAAATATTATATATGTGATATATAATATTGTAACATGATATGATAAATAATGCAACATGTTTAGTAGAGATTATACATGATTAGGGTTTGGATTAGGGTTAAGCTTTCTAGATGCTTCTAGAAGGTTTTGGTTTTGTTTTGTGAAAGATATTTGTAAGTGACTCATGCTTTAACCCAACCCAAACCCTAACCCTAGTCAATTCTCTACAAAGGTTAAGTTCACCATGGTTGCATTATCTATCATATTAATTCTTTTCCTATTCATCACAAATGGATTCACAACATTATTCATCTTCTTCCTCCTTCATTCTTTCATGAAAAAGCTTACTTGTTTTTCAAAAGGTGATGAATAAATATGAGAAAAAGATAAATAAGGAGAGCAAAAATCCTACTTCATCATCCTCATCTTCCCTTTCCATTTAGATGAGGGTGTTCACATCATTTCATGAGTGTTAGCTTGTGTTAAAGAAACTTCAAGGTAGATCATCTTAGTATCGAAGATCGGAAGCAAAGGTTGCGTCTTTCTCTTCGTGGAACCTCTCGAGAGTCCAGATCCCGATGATCGCAGCGAAGGGACCACAACACGGAGCATATGAAGTGAAGGACCGGATCTACAAAGGTTGTAATCCCTCTCACTTAGTGTTAAATTGTTTAGCATGCTTGTTTTCGCCTAATCTCTAGTTTAAAGTTCCGTATTCGGGTTGTTCGGCACGACTAAATTTTAAATCGGGCATGGTTGATACCTCGTAGACCCTTGTGCGCGTGCCTAGCAACCCTACAGGGCCTACTAATGACGGGCCGAGCAGGGTAGCTGCTCGGTCGCCTCATGGCGAGGGCTTAGATCCCCGGTGTTTTGGGGTAGGGAGCTACCAGCCAGGGATAACCGAGCAAGGGCGGGTCTGGTTGCCTCTTGGTGAGGGCTTAGATCCTTAGCACGGGAGGGGCCGTAAGTGGCCTACTAAGGACGGGCCGAGCAGGGTTGCTGTCCGGTGCCTCTTGGCGAGGGCTTTGATCCCTGGTGTGTTAGGATAGGGAGCTACCATCCAGGGATAACCGAGCAAGGGTGGGCCCGGTTGCCTCTTGGTGAGGGCTTAGATCCTTAGCGCGGGATGGGCCGTAAATGTCCTACTAAGGACGGGCCGAGCAGGGTTGCTGCCCTGTGCCTCTTGGCGAAAGCTTTGATCCCTGGTGTGTTGGGGTAGGGAGCTACCAGCCAGGGATAACCGAGTAAGGGTGGGTTCGGTTGCCTCTTGCGAGAGTTTTTGATCCTTAAGGACGGGCCAGGCAGGGTTGATGCCTGGTGTTTTTGGCGAGGGATTTGATCCCTGGTGTGTTGGGGTAGGGAGCTACCATCCAGGGATAACCGAGTAAGGGTGGGCCCGGTTGCCTCTTGCGAGGGCTTTTGATCCTTAGCGCGGGAGGGGCCGTAAGTAGCCTACTAAGGATGGGGCCGAGCAGGGTTACTGCCCGGTGCTTCTTGGCGAGAGCTTTTGATCCTTAAGGATGGCCGAGCAAGGTTGCTGCCCGGCGCCTTTTGGCGAGGGCTTCGATCCCTGGCGTTGTGAGGTAGGGAGCTACCGGCCAGGGATAGCCGAGCAAGGTAGCCGCTCGGCTGCCTCTTAGTGAGGGCTTCGATCCTTGGCATTGTGGGGTAGGAGAGCTACCAGGCAGGGATAGCCGAGCAGGGTAGCCGTCCGGCTGCCTCTTAGTGAGGGCTTCGATCCTTAGAGTTAGAGGGGCCGTGGAAGGCCCGCTAAGGATGGGCCGAGCAGTGAAGCCGCTCGGCTACCTCTTGGCGAGGGCTTTGATCCCTGGCGTTGTGGGGTAGAGAAGCTACCAGCCAGGGATAGCCGAGCAGGGTATCCGCTCGGCTGCTTCTTAGTGAGGGCTTCAATCCTTAGCGCTGGAGGGGCCATGGGAGGCCTACTAAGGATGGACCGAGCAGTGAAGCCGCTCGGTTGCTACTTGGTGAGGGCTTTGATCCCTGGCGTTATGGAGTAGGAAAGCTACTAGCCAGGGATAACCGAGCAGGGTAGCCGCTCGGCTACCTCTTAGTGAGGGCTTCGATCCTTAGCGCCGGAGGGGCCGTGGGAGGCCTGCTAAGGATGGACCAAGCAGTGAAGCCGCTCGGCTGCCTCTTGGCGAGGGCTTTGATCCCTGGCGTTGTGGGGTAGGGAAGCTACCGGCCAGGGATAGCCGAGCAGGTGTAGGGTTCCTAGGCACGCTCAAGGGGTCTCACAAGGCATCAACCATGCCAATTTCAAATTTTACAGTGCCGAGAAACCCTAGACTAGATCGTTAACTAGAATTTTAGGCGATAACAACAACTAGTAAACTGCTTTACTAATAAGTGAACGGAAATACAACCTTTGTAGATCCGGTCCTCCACCTCCATAGCTCTGTGATGAAGTCCCCTCGCTGCGATCATCGGATCCCGGGCTCTAGCATCGGCTTCATCGGAGAAATGGGCGGGCTAGGTCGTCGACTTCGATGCCGAAGATGATCTACGTCGAGGCAACTCAAGATCAAGCTCCAACTTCACCAAGTCATGAAACTTATGAAGAAAACACCCTATACTACTTGGCAAGTGGTAGAGGATGAAGAAAT